>CM028135.1:1105920000-1106520000 GCA_016271365.2 Neoceratodus forsteri
ATTGGTAAGAGGGGAGGTCAGGGGGGATGTAGCACAATGTTGGGATTGGTAAGAGTGGAGGTCAGGCGGGATGTAGCACAGTGTGGGCATTGGTAAGGCAGGAGGTCAGGGGGTTGCAGCACAGTGTGAGGATTGGTAAGAGGGGAGGTCAGGGTTTGCAGCACAGTGTGGGGATTGGTAAGAGGGAGGTCGGGGGATGCAGCACAGTGTCGTGGATTAGTAGAGGAGGTCAGGGGAATGCAGCACAGTGTGAGGATTGGTAAGAGGGGAGGTCAGGGGTTGCAGCACAGTGAGGATTGGTAAGAGGGGAATTCAGGGGGATGTAGCACAGTGTGAGGATTGGTAAGAGGGGAGGTCAGGGGGATGTAGCACAGTGTGAGGATTGGTAAGAGCGGAAATCCGGGGGGTTGCAGCACAGTGTGAGGATTGGTAAGAGGGGAGGTCAGGGGGGATATAGCATAATGTTTGGATTGGTAAGAGGGGAGGTCAGACAGGATGTAGCACAGTGTGAGGATTGTTAAGGGGGGATGTAGCACAATGTGGGGATTGGTAAGCGGAGAGGTCAGGGGAATGCAGCACAGTGTGAGGATTGGTAAGAGGGGAGGTCAGGGGAGTTGCAGCACAGTATGAGAATTGGTAAGAGGGGAATTCGGGGGGATGTAGCACAGTGTGAGGGATTGCTAAGAGGGAGGTCAGGCAGGATGTAGCACAGTGTGAGGATTGGTAAGAGGGGAGGTCAGTGGGATGTAGCACAGTGTGAGGATTGGTAAGAGGAGAGGTCAGGGGAATGCAGCACAGTGTGAGGATTGGTAAGAGGGGAGGTCAGGGGAGTTGCAGCACAGTGTGAGGATTGGTAAGAGGGGAGGTCGGGGGGATGTAGCACAGTGTGAGGATTGCTAAGAGGGAAGGTCAGGCAGGATGTAGCACAGTTTGGGGATTGGTAAGAGAGGAGGGGAGGGTGATGTAGCACAGTGTGGGTATTGGTAATAGGGGAGGTCAGGGGATGCAGCACAGTGTGGGGATTGGTAGAGGGGGTCTGGAGGATGTAGTACAGTGTGGGTGATTGGTAAGAGTGGGGTCAGGGGATGTTGCACAGTGTGGAGATTGGTAAGAGGGGGTCAGGGGGATGCAGCACAGTGTGGGATTGGTAAGAGGAGGTCGGGGGATGCAGCACAGTGTGAGGATTGGTAGAGGGGGTCTCAGGGATGTAGCACAGTGTGGGGATTGGTAAGAGGAGGTCAGGGGATGTAGCACAGTGTTGGGATTGGTAAGAGGAGGTCAGGGATGCAGCACAGTGTGAGGGATTATCTTCTGACCATTCTACTAGTTTATCCAGATCTCTTCTCATTCTGCCCACCCATCTGGATCATCTACTCTGTTGCAGATCTTGGTGTCATCTGCAAACAGACAAGCCTTACCCTCTAGTCCATCTGTGAGGTCACTAATGAAGATGTCGAATAGGACTGGCCCCAGGACTGATCCTAAGGTACCCCACTTGTGACTTGCATCTCTTCTGACTGTATACCACATTTACCACTCTCCTGTTTTCTTGCCAGTCAACCAGTTTGCCACCCAGTTGACCCAACTTCTGACCCCAATCTTTGAGGCTAATAAAATATTTATCAATCTTCTATGTGGAACAGTGTCAAAGCTTTGCTGAAGTCAAGGTAGGCGACATCAACTGCTCCCTCTTGGTCCACCACTCTGGTTACCCAGTCAAAGAAATCTATGAGATTAGTTTGACGGACCTTCCTTTGTAAACCCATGTTGTCTTGGATCCTGTGCCCTATGGATTCCAGGTGTTGCACTATCCTTTCCTTGGGAGTGCCTCCATAATCATGCCCACTACTTGAGGTAAGACTGACCGGTCTGTAGTTCCCCACCTCCTCCCTGCTACCACTCTTGTCTGGGCAGGGATCCATGAGCCTTCTCCAGTCTTCTGGGACTCTCTCCCTGTGCTCAGAGACTCACTAAATAATTCTGCTAATGGCTCTTCTAGTTCCTCCCTAGCTCCTTAAGTACCCTGGGATCATGCCATCAGGTCCCATTGCCTTTATCCACCCTGAGCTTAGCAAGTCTTGGAGGACCCTTTCTTTGTGAAGGGAGTAGTGCTCACCTCCTCCCCTGTGTCCACATGATGCTGAGCTGTGAGCCCTGCCTCTACCTTCTTCAGTAAATACTGAGCAAAAGTATCTATTTAGGATAGATGCCTTACAGGGTCCTCCTCCTCACATGCTCCTTTTCTCCATTAAGCTTAGCAATACCCCTCTGGACTTTCTCCTTTCACTAATGTATCTATGGAAAGTCTTGTCACCTTCTTTACTGTTCGTGCTAGTGTTTCCTCAGTTTGAGACTTTGCCTGCCTTACTGCCTTACCTGCTTCCCTTAGGGCAGTTTGGTATGCCTCCCTATCTTCATCCGCTGTGTTCCTTATATTTCCTGAAGGCCAACCTTTGGCTCTGATCTTTCTGCTACTGTTTTGAGAACCAAAGTGGTTTCCTTCTTCTTTGCACTTCCTTTTCTGTCTAACACAATGGGATGTTGCTTCCAGTATTGCATCATAATGCTTGCCCACTTTGCCTGTACCCCTCACCTGTGTTTCTTTTTGCCAGGGCTAGCTTAACTCTGTTGGCCATCTTATCAAAGTCAGCTCCTCTGAAGTCCCATATTTTTGCCTTGGAATGGGATGATTTAGATGTAGTAGCCAAACTGAACCATACCATGTGATGGTCACTGGCCCCAGGTGACCTTCTACCTGGAGATCTGTGATCCTTCTTCTAGTTAGTCAGTATGAGATCTAGGATGGCCCTGTCTCTTGTGGGTTGCTGTACCAGTTGTTTGAGGCCCCCCCTCAGGGAATCCACTATGAGTCTAGTTCTGGCAGATGTTCCTGCTGGTATTGACCAATCTGTATCTGGCATGTTGAAGTCTCCCATTATCAGAACCTCCCTTTAGCTGTCATGTTTTGTATATCTTCTAACAGTATATGTGTCTATGTCCTCCCTCTGGTCTGGGGGCCTGTAGACAACCCCAGTTCTTATGGCTGTCCATTTCCTGTTTCCAGGGTGACCCACAGTTCTTCTGCTCCTTATGTGTATTCTGAATTTCTGTAGCTTTGATATTTTCATTAAATATACAGGGCCACTCCTCCCCCTTTTTGCACCTCGGTCTCTTCTGAACAATACATAGCCAGGTACTGAAGTCTCCTAGTGTGGTTACTGGTAAACCACGTCTCACTAATTGCTACTATGTCCAGTTTAGCCCTCTGACATTGTTGCCTGCAGGTCTGGGATCTTATTTCCCAGGCTGTGAGCATTTTGTACATGATTTTCCATTGGCCAGATTTTGGTGTATTAGTTGTTGGGTGAAGTTTGGCATTACCCCTGTGCATCGTATGGGGAGACAAACTTTTCTTACCTGGTGATGCAATGAACGGCAAACACGCCTGAATTCCTGTTTGACCACTAGCTGAGGGGGAGGTGTTCTTCCCATTCGACGTATGGGGTGCTGCACTCTATCCCCATTTGCTAGTTTAAATATTCTGCAAAGATGTCAAACGTCTGCCCCAATGCACTGACTCCTCTTTAGTCAGATGCAGTCCATCAAATTAAAGAACTTTTGCTCCCAGAACTGTTGCCAGTTCCCTACAAATCTGTGTCCTTTTTCCTGGCACCAGTCCTTGAGCTGCCGTGTTTAGCTCCCCCTATCTCCCCTTCTCTGACCTTCTGTCCATCTGCCCCTCTCCCAGACTGGCAGGATCTCAGAGAAGGAGATGCCGGACGAAATAGATGATAGTTTGTCACCCAGCCTAGTCAGGTGTTCCTTGGTCTCCGACTGACCGGCTGGCGAGATCATTAGTCCTATGTGTACTAGGACATCAATGTTTTCTTCTGCTTTGTGAACAATTTTGCTATCGCGGTCAGTGTCTCCATGCTGATGTACCTGGAGACATCTGACCATCACCCTGGCTGGAGTGAGTATCAACTCCCGAATCATGGAGTCTCCTATGATCAGAAGTTTTTGGATTTCCTTTGGCTTGTTTAGTTTTGGTTCCTGATTTGTGTGAGTATTGTTGTGCTAGCTCTGTGCGCAGTGTCCTGCTCTGCAGTGTCTTCTGCCTCTTTATTTGATTTCAGAGGTCATGGGGATGTAGCACAGTGTGAGGATTGGTAAGAGGGAGGTCAGGGGATGTAGCATAATGTGGGGATTGGTAGAGGGGAGGTCAGTGGGGATGTAGCATAATGTGGGGATTGGTGAGAGGAGGTCAGGGGATGTAGCACAGTGTGAGGGATTGGTAAGAGGGAGGTCAGGGGGATGTAGCACAGTGTGGGGATTGGTAAGAGGGAGGTCAGGGGATGTAGCACAGTGTGAGGATTGGTAGAGGGGAGGTCGGGGGATGTAGCACAGTGTGGGGATTGGTAAGAGGGAGGTCGGGGGATGTAGCACAGTGTGAGGATTGATAAGAGGGAGGTCAGGGAGATGTAGCACAGTGTGAGGATTGGTAAGATGGGAGGTCAGGAGATGTAGCACAATGTGAGTATTAAGGGAGGTCAGGGGAGATGTAGCACAGTGTGAGGATTGATAAGAGGGAGGTCGAGGAGATGCAGCACAGTGTGAGGATTAGTAGAGGGAGGTCAGGGGATGTAGCACAGTGTGAGGATTGGTAGAGGGAGGTCAGGGGATGTAGCACAATGTTGGGATTGGCAAGAGGGAGGTCAGGGGGATGTAGCACAGTGTGGGCATTGGTGAGAGGAGGTCAGGGGTTGCAGCACAGTGTGAGGATTGGTAAGAGGGAGGTCAGGGGATGCAGCACAGTGTGGGGATTGGTAAGAGGGAGGTCGGGGGATGCAGCACAGTGTGGGGATTAGTAAGAGGAGGTCAGGGGATGCAGCACAGTGTGAGGATTGGTAAGGGGAGGTCAGGGGTATGCAGCACAGTGAGGGATTGGTAAGAGGAATTCAGGGATGTAGCACAGTGTGAGGATTGGTAAGAGGGAGGTCAGGGGATGTAGCACAGTGTGAGGATTGGTAGGCGGAAATCCGGGGGTTGCAGCACAGTGTGAGGATTGGTAAGAGGGAGGTCAGGGGATATAGCATAATGTTTGGATTGGTAAGAGGAGGTCAGACAGGATGTAGCACAGTGTGAGGATTGTTAAGGGGATGTAGCACATGTGGGGATTGGTAGAGGAGAGGTCAGGGAATGCAGCACAGTGTGAGGATTGGTAAGAGGGGTCAGGGGTTGCAGCACAGTGTGAGATTGGTAGAGGGAATTGGGGATGTAGCACAGTGTGGGGATTGCGTAAGAGGGAGGTCAGGCAGGATGTAGCACAGTGTGAGGATTGAGTAGAGGGAGGTCAGTGGGATGTAGCACAGTGTGAGGATTGGTAAGAGGAGGGTCAGGAGATGCAGCACAGTGTGAGGATTGGTAAGAGGGAGGTCAGGGGGATGCAGCACAGTGTGAGGATTAGTAGAGGGAAGTCAGGGGATGTAGCACAGTGTGGGATTGCTAAGAGGGAAGGTCAGGCAGGATGTAGCACAGTTTGGGGATTAAAGAGGAGGGAAGGGTGATGTAGCACAGTGTGGGTATTAGTAATAGGGAGGTCAGGGGATACAGCACAGTGTGGGGATTGGTAAGAGGGGGTCTGGAGGGATGTAGCACAGTGTGGTGATTGGTAAGTGGGAGGTCAGGGGATGTTGCACAGTGTGGGGATTGGTAAGAGGGGGTCGGGGGATGCAGCACAGTGTGGGGATTGGTAAGAGGGAGGTCGGGGGATGCAGCACAGTGTGAGGATTGGTAAAGGGGGTCTCAGGGGGATGTAGCACAGTGTGGGGATTGGTAAGAGGGAGGTCGGGGATGTAGCACAGTGTTGGGATTGGAAAGAGGGAGGTCGGGGATGCAGCACAGTGTCAGGAGTTAGTTAGAGGGGAGGTCGGGGGTATGTAGCACAGTGTGAGGATTGGTAAGAGGAGGTCAGGGGATGTAGCACAGTGTGAGGATTGGTAGAGGGAGGTCTGGGGGTTGCAGCACTGTGTGAGGATTGGTAAGAGGGAGGTCAGGGGTTGCAGCACAGTGTGAGGATGTAGAGGGAGTCAGGCTGGATGTAGCACAGTGTGAGGATTGGTAGAGGGGACGTCGGGGGATGCAGCACAGCGTGGGGATTGGTAAGAGGAGAGGTCAGGGGGTTGCAGCACAGTGTGAGGATTGGTAAGAGTGGAAGTCGGGGGGATGTAGCACAGTGTGAGGATTGCTAAGAGGGGAGGTCAGGCAGGATGTAGCACAGTGTGAGGATTGGTAAGAGGGGAGGTCAGGGGGATGTAGCACAGTGTGAGGATTGGTAAGGGGGGATGTAGCACAATGTGGGGATTGGTATGAGGGGAGGTCATGGGGTTGCAGCACAGTGTGGGAATTGGTAAGAGGGGAGGTCAGTGGGATGTAGCATAGTTTAGGGATTGATAAGAGGGGTGGGGTCGGGGGGATGTAGCACAGTGTGGGGACTGGTAAGAGGGGAGGTCGGGGGATGCAGCACAGTGTGGGGATTGGTAAGAGGAGAGGTCAGGGGAATGCAGCACAGTGTGAGGATTGGTAAGAGGGGAGGTCGGGGGGATGTAGCACAGTGTGAGGATTGGTAAGAGGGGAGGTCAGTGGGATGTAGCATAGTTTGGGGATTGATAAGAGGGGTGGTCAGGGGGATGTAGCACAGTGTGGGGACTGGTAAGAGGGGAGGTCGGGGGTGATGTTTCACAGTGTGGGGATTGGTAAGAGGGGAGGTCAGTGGTATATAGCACATTGTGAGGATTGGTAAGAGGGGAGGTCGGTGGGGATGTAGCACAGTGTGAGTATTGCTAAGAGGGGAGGTCAGGGGGAATGCAGCACAGTGTGAGGATTGGTTAGAGGGGACGTCAGGGGGGATGTAGCACAGTGTGGGGATTGGTAAGAGCAGAGGTCAGGGGGATGTAGCACAGTGTGAGGATTGGTAAGAGGGAGGTCGGAGGATGCAGCACAGTGTGAGGATTGGTAAGAGGGGGTCAGGGGATGTAGCACAGTGTGAGGATTGGTAAGAGGGAGGTCAGGGGATGTAGCACAGTGTTGGGATTGGTATGAGGGAGGTCAGGGATGCAGCACAGTGTCAGGATTATTTAGAGGGAGGTCGGGGATGTGCACAGTGTGGGGATTGGTAGAGGGGAGGTCGGGGTATATAGCACATGTGAGGATTGGTAAGAGGGGAGGTCGGGGATGTAGCACAGTGTGAGTATTGCTAAGAGGGAGGTCAGGGAAGCAGCACAGTGTGAGGATTGGTTAGAGGGACGTCAGGGGGATGTAGCACAGTGTGGGGATTGGTAGAGGGAGGTCAGGGGATGTAGCACAGTGTGAGGATTGTAGAAGAGGAGGTCGGGGGATGTAGCACATGTGGGGATTGGTAGAGGGAGGTCAGGGAGATGTAGCACAATGTGGGATTGGTAGAGTGGAGGTCAGGGGATGTAGCACAATGTGGGGATTGGTAAGTGAGGGTCAGGAGGATGTAGCACAGTGTGGGGATTGGTAAGAGGGGGGTCGGGGATGTAGCACAATGTGAAGATTGGTAAGAGGAGGTCGGGGGATGTAGCACAGTGTGAGGATTGGTAGAGGGAGGTCAGGGGATGTAGCACAGTGTGGGGATTGGTGAGAGGGAAGGTCAGGGCGATGTAGCATAATGTGGGGATTGGAAGAGAGAGGTCAGGGGGATGTAGCACAGTGTGAGGATTGGTAAGAGGGAGGTCAGGGGATGTAGCACAGTGTGAGGGACTGGTAGAGGGGAGGTCAGGGGGATGTAGCACAGTGTAGGGATTGGTAAGAGGAGGTCAGGGGTGTAGCACAGTGTGGGGATTGGTAGAGAGGGAGGTCAGGGGATGTATCACAGTGTGGGGATTGGTAGAGGGAGGTCGGGGGATGTAGCACAGTGGGGGTTGGTAGAGGAGGAGTCAGGGGTGTAGCACAGTGTGGGGATTGGTAGAGGGAGGTCAGGGGATGTATCACAGTGTGGGAGTTGGTGAGAGGGAGGTCGGGGGATGTAGCACAGTGTGAGGATTGGTAAGTGGAGGTCGGGGATGCTAGCACAGTGTGGGGATGAGTGGAGAGAAGGTCACGGTGATACAGCACAGTGTGAGGGATTGGTAAGAGGGAGGTCAGGGGTTGCAGCAGTGAGGATTGGTAAGAGGGAGTGAGGCAGTAGCACAGTGTGGGGATTGGTAGAGGGGGATCATGGGGATGTAGCACAGTGTGAGGGATTGGTAGAGGGAGGTCAGGAGATGTAGCACAGTGTGGGGATTGGTAGGGGGGTCAGGCAGGATGTAGCACAGTGTGAGGACTGGTAAGGTGGAGGTCAGGGGATGTAGCACAATGTGAGGATTGGTAAGAGGGGAGGTCAGGGGAGATGTAGCACAGTGTGCGGATTGGTAAGAGGGGTCATCGGGGATGTAGCTCAGTGTGAGGATTGTAAGAGGGAGGTCAGGGATGTAGGATAGTGTGGGGATTAGTAGAGGGAGGTCAGGGGGATGTAGCATAATGTGGGGATTGGTAAGAGAGGAGGTCAGGGGGGATGTAGCACAGTGTGAGGATTGGTATGAGGGGAGGTCAGCGGAGATGTAGCACAGTGTGAGGATTGCTAAGAGGGGAGGTCAGGGGGGATGTAGCACAGTGTGAGGATTGGTAAGAGCGGAGCGCAAGGGGGATGTAGCACAGTGTGAGGATTGGTAAGAGCGGAGGTCAGTGGGGTTGCAGCACAGTGTGAGGATTGGAAAGAGGGGAGGTCACAGGGATGTAGCACAATTTTGGGATTGGTAAGAGGGGAGGTCAGGGGGGATGTAGCATAATGTGGGGATTGGTAGGAAGGGAGGTCAGGCAGGATGTAGCACAGTGTGAGGATTGGTAAGAGGGGAGGTCAGGGGATGTAGCACAGTGTGAGGATTTAGGGGATGTAGCACAATGTGGGGATTAGTAGAGGGGATGTCACAGGGGATGTAGCTCAATTTTGGGATTAGTAAGAGGGAGGTCAGGGGGATGTAGCATAATGTGGGATTGTAGAGAGGGGTCAGGGATGCAGCACAGTGTGGGGATTGGTAGAGGGAGGTCATGAGGATGTAGCACAGTGTGAGGATTGGTAATTGGGGAGGTCGGGGGGATGTAGCACAGTGTGAGGATTGGTAAGAGGAGAGGTCATAGAGGATGTTGCACAGTGTGAGGATTGGTAAGAGGGGAGGTCAGGGGGATGTAGCACAATTTTGGGATTGGTAAGAGGGGAGGTCAGGCGGGATGTAGCACAGTGTGGGCATTGGTAAGACGGGAGGTCAGGGGTTGCAGCACAGTGTGAGGATTGGTAAGAAGGGAGGAAAGGGGGGTTGCAGCACAGTGTGGGGATTGGTAAGAGGTGAGATCGGGGGATGCACCACAGTGTGAGGATTGGTAAGAGGGAAGGTCAGGGGATGTAGCACAGTGTGGGTATTGGTAAGAGGGGAGGTCAGGGGATGTATCACAGTGTGGGGATTGGTAAGAGGGAGGTCAGGGGATGTAGCACAGTGAGGGGATTGGTAGAGGAGAGTCAGGGGTGTAGCACAGTGTGGGGATTGGTAAGAGGGAGGTCAGGGGATGTAGCACAGTGTGGGGATTGGTAGAGGGAGGTCAGGGGATGTAGCACAGTGTGAGGATTGGTAAGAGGGAGGTCGGGGGATGCTAGCACAGTGTGGGGATTAGTAAGAGGAAGGTCACGGTATGCAGCACAGTGTGAGGTTTGGTAGAGGGGAGGTCAGGGGTTGTAGCACAGTGTGAGGATTGGTAGAGGGAAGTCAGGCGATGTAGCACAGTGTGAGGATTGGTAGAGGGGATCAGGGGGATGTAGCACAGTGTGAGGGATTGGTAAGAGGAGGTCAGGGGGATGTAGCACAGTGTGGGGATTGGTAGAGGGGGTCAGGCAGGATGTAGCACAGTGTGAGGACTGGTAGGTGGAGGTCAGGGATGTAGCACAATGTGAGGATTGGTAAGAGGGAGGTCAGGGGAGATGTAGCACAGTGTGAGGATTGGTAGAGGGTCATCAGGGATGTAGCTCAGTGTGAGGATTGTAAGAGGGAGGTCAGGGGATGTAGCACAATGTGGGGATTGGTAAGAGGGAGGTCAGGGGATGTAGCACAATGGGATTGGTAGAGAGGAGGTCGGGGGATGTAGCACAGTGTGAGGATTGGTAGAGGGGAGGTCAGGGAGATGTAGCACAGTGTGAGGATTGGTAGAGGGGAGGTCAGGGGATGTAGCACAGTGTGAGGATTGGTAAGGAGGGAGGCAAGGGGATGTAGCACAGTGTGAGGATTGGTAGAGGGAGGTCAGTGGGGTTGCAGCACAGTGTGAGGATTGGAAAGAGGGAGGTCACAGGGGATGTAGCACAAGTGTGGGGATTGTAAGAGGGAGGTCAGGGGGATGTAGCATAATGTGGGGATTGGTAGAAGGGAGGTCAGGAGGATGTAGCACAGTGTGAGGATTGGTAAGAGGGAGGTCAGGGGGATGTAGCACAGTGTGAGGATGTGGGGATGTAGCACAATGTGGGGATTGTGAAGGGGATGTCACGGGGATGTAGCACAATTGTGGGATTGGTAGAGGGAGGTCAGGGGATGTAGCACAATGTGAGGGATTGGTAGAGGGGAGTCAGGGTGCGCACATGTGGGGATTGGTAAGAGGGAGGTCAGAGGATGTAGCACAGTGTGAGGATTGGTAAGAGGAGGTCAGGGGGATGTAGCACAGTGTGAGGATTGGTAGAGAGAGGTCATAGGGGGATGTAGCACAGTGTGAGGATTGGTAAGAGGGAGGTCAGGGGATGTAGCACAGTGTGGGATTGGTAAGAGGAGGTCAGGGGATGTAGCACAGTGTGGGGATTGGTAAGAGGGAGGTCGGGGATGAGCACAGTGTGAGGATTAGTAGAGGGGAGGTCAGGGGATGCAGCACAGTGTGAGGATTGGTAAGAGGGAGGTCAGGGGATGCAGCACAGTGTGAGGATTGGTAAGGGGAGGTCAGGGGGATGTAGCACAGTGTGAGGATTGGTAAGAGGGAGGTCAGGGGGATGTAGCACAGTGTGAGGATTGGTAGAGGAGAGTCAAGGGGATGTAGCACAGTGTGAGGATTGGTAAGAGGGGAGGTCAGGGGATGTAGCACAGTGTGGGATTGGTAGAGAGGAGGTCAGGGGATGTAGCACAGTGTGAGGATTGGTAAGAGGAGGTCAGGAGGATGTAGCACAGTGTGAGGATTGGTAGAGGGAGGTCAGGGGATGTAGCACAGTGTGAGGGATTGAGTAAGAGGGAGGTAGGGTAGCACAGTGTGGGGATTGATAAGAGGGAGGTCACAGGATGTAGCACAATTTTAGGGATTGGTAGAGGGGAGGTCAGGGGATGTAGCACAGTGTGGGATTGGTAAGAGGGAGGTCAGGGGATGTAGCACAGTGTGGGGATTGGTAGAGGGGAGTCAGGGGATGTAGCACAGTGTGGGGATTGGTAGAGGGGAGGTCAGGGGATGTAGCACAGTGTGGGGATTGGTAAGAGGAGGTCAGGGGGATGTAGCACAGTGTGGGGATTGGTAGAGGGGAGGTCAGGGGATGTAGCACAGTGTGAGGATTGGTAAGAGGGAGGTCAGGGGATGTAGCACAGTTTGGGATTGGTAAGAGGGAGGTCAGGGGATGTAGCACAGTGTGGGCATTGGTAAGAGGGAGGTCAGGGGATGCAGCACAGTGTGAGGATTGGTAAGAAGGGAGGTAAGGGGGGTTGCAGCACAGTGTGGGGATTCGTAAGAGGTGAGATCGGGGGGATGCACCACAGTGTGAGGATTGTTAAGAGGGAAGGTCAGGGGGGATGTAGCACAGTGTGGGGATTGGTAATAGGGTTGTCAGAACTAGTTCGGTAAAGATTCGAACCCTCCTCGAACCCTGGTGTTCGAGTTCTAACTTAGAACTCGAACACTGAACGGTTCGCAAAAGGGTTCGAATCACCGCGAGACGCGAGACGACGTGGGGTCGAGTAAGCAACGCGAACTGCGGGATCTGTGGGGGTATTAAAGAGATGCACCACGAGGAGGAGCGCCATTTGACTGAGGATCATCACAGAGAGAGGCAGCAGCAGCAGGCAGCACCAGCAGCCCACTAAACTGTAGCAAAAGCAGTTAGCACGTCCGCTACTTTTGTCCAGCAGTCGTGGCCACTTCTTCTCCTGCGAGAACAAGAAAAAGCTAAAAAATCGGGGAACTGGGAGACGGAGTGGGTACTAGGGGCGGTTCAGGACAGAAGGAGGGAATCGGACTCGGGAGGATTAATCAAGATTGGGGAGTGGGGAATAGGGGGGATTGATGAGACCAATATCAGGAGGAGGACTGGAGGAGGACTCGAGAGAAAAGAACCTTTGTGAAGTGTGATTATTTGAAACTGCGGCACACTGCACACCAGCAGCCGCTATCAACAAAGTTACAAGGGGCAAAAAGGCAAATAAATCTGATAAATCTAAATAAGTCTGAACCCTCATGTGTGTGTGTCACAGAGAGAAGCCCAGTGTGTGTGTACTGTACCCTACCCAGTGTGTGTGTTACTGAGAGAAGCCCAGTGGCCAGTTGTGTGGTGGCATTAACCTTACATGACAGAAACGAGGGGGCAAAAAGGCAAATAAATCTTTCTGAACCCTAGTGTGTGTGTGTGTCACAGAGAAGCCTAGTGTGTGCATACATGTACCCTACCCAGTGTGTGTTACAGAGAGAAGCCCAGTGGCCAGTTGTGTGGTGGCATTAACCTTACATGACAGAAACGTAGGGGGCAAAAAGGCAAACAAATCTTTTCTGAACCCTAGTGTGTGTGTGTGTCACAGAGAGAAGCCAGTGTGTACATACTGTACCCTACCCAGTGTAAAATATAGAGAGAAGCCCAGTGGCCAGTTGTGTGGTGGCATTAACCTTTACATGACAGAAACGAGGGGGCAAAAAAGGCAATAAATCTTTCTGAAGTTTCTGAACCCTAGTGTGTGTGTGTGTGTGTCACAGAGAGAAGCCCAGTGTGTACAGCACTGTACCCTATTTGTGTGTTACAGAGAGAAGCCCAGTGGCCAGTTGTGTGGTGGCATTAACCTTACATGACAGAAACGTAGGGGGAAAAAGGCAAATAAATCTTTCTGAACCCTAGTGTGTGTGTGTGGCATTAACCTTACATGACAGAAACGTAGAAATATAATTCTCATTCCCTGGTTTGCGTGACAGACTGCGTCTCCTGTGTCGGTCAGCCCATCACCCTGCTGCTGTGTGCCCTTTGACTGCACTGTACCCTACCCAGTGTGTGTGTTACGAGAGAAGCCCAGTGGCCAGTTGTGTGGTGGCATTAACCTTACATGACAGAAACGTAGAAATATAATCACCATTTCCCTGGTTTCCGTATGTGACTCCGTCTCCTGTGGTCAGTCAGCCCATCACCCTGCTGCTGTGTGCCCTTTGACTGCACTGTACCCTACCCAGGGTGTGTGTTACTGAGAGAAGCCCAGTGGCCAGTTGTGTGGTGGCATTAACCTTACATGACAGAAACGTAGGGGGCCAAAAAAAGGCAAATAAATCTTTCTGAACCCTAGTGTGTGTGTGTGGCATTAACCTTACATGACAGAAAGGTAGAAATATAATTTCATTCCCTGGTTTATGTGACGGACTGTCTCCTGTGGTCGGTCAGCCCATCACCCTGCTGCTGTGTGCCCTTTGACTGCACTGTACCCTACCCAGTGTGTGTGTTACTGAGAGAAGCCCAGTGGCCAGTTGTGTGGTGGCATTAACCTTACATGACAGAAACGTAGAAATATAATTCTCATTCCCTGGTTTGCGTATGTGACTCCATCTCCTGTGGTCGGTCAGCCCATCACCCTGCTGCTGTGTGCCCTTTGACTGCACTGTACCCTACCCAGTGTGTGTGTTACTGAGAGAAGCCCAGTGGCCAGTTGTGTGGTGGCATTAACCTTACATGACAGAAATGTAGAAATATAATTTTCATTCCCTGGTTTACGTATGTGACTCCGTCTCCTGTGGTCGGTCAGCCCATCACCCTGCTGCTGTGTGCCCTTTGACTGCACTGTACCCTACCCAGTGTGTGTGTTACTGAGAGAAGCCCAGTGGCCAGTTGTGTGGTGGCATTAACCTTACATGACAGAAACGTGAGAAATATAATTTCATTCCCTGGTTTGCGTATGTGACTCCGTCTCCTGTGGTCGGTCAGCCCATCACCCTGCTGCTGTGTGCCCTTCGATTGCTATGTGTATGCCTATGCCCAGCAGCCCAATCATTCTGTAAGCCTTGAACCTGGGATCCTTTAGTTGCAAACTGTCATATTCTTCAATTACTTTCAGTCCACGTATCACAGTGTCACACAACCAAAATCACATTTTGGAGATGTAGCCAGCGATTACAGATCACATTGCTTTGTTACACAGGAATTGTTTGGGTGTTGGTGTGTTCACTGCAGTATACTGGACTGGTAGTACTGGTACTTACTGTCTGTTATGGCTGACACCAACATAGATGAAGCATATAGTGCTGGTGTTGGAGCAGGTGTTGGTGGTAGTGGTAATCCTGGTGCTAACAGAAATAACCAAAATGTTTCACGTGATAAAATTTCAACAAACAGCAAAAGAGCAACAGTGAAGTGTGGTAAAGGGGGACCTTTTAAGAAAACCTGTACAGCTGCTGGGGTCACACGGAGAGGCACCATAAGGTATGCCATTCATGCCGTTAAGATCCCTGTGACTAGCAGCACTAATGCAAGTGACAGTGAGTCCCTCTCTGACTCAGACAGTAGCTCTTTGTCTCAGTCCCACACTGTTGTGTCTCGTGACAAATCATTACTTCCTCAACAAAGTGAAATGAGCAAGTCTGCTGACAATGAATCAGGTAGTGCACTTGCAAATACATCCAGCACTGTTGGCAATGAAAAGGACATATCCATTGAATCCACCACTTCTGTGTTGGCCAGCAATGAAAATCCATCAGAGTCTTCTGTCCACTCTTCTAGCACCAAGGAGCATGTCCCAGGTTCTGTTAGGACAGGTGAAAAGACACAAACAGTCTTTAGCTATCTTCCTAGCACTCAAACAAAATCTGTCACATCTGAGGTGTGGAATTATTTCTCAGTCAGTAAAACTGATCCATGCAGAGCAATTTGTTCCTGTGTAAACAGAGTGTAAGCCGTGGTAAAGTTGTGTCATGCCTTGGCACTACAGCTCTTAAACGCCATCTGAAAAAGCATTCGGTTTTGCTTGATCATCCAAAACCAAAACCCATGTCCTCCATCTTCCAGACCACACGTGAGAAGGGTCAGGAATCTGAAATGGATACTGAATTGTCTGAACTTGATGTGGGCAGAACCACTGCCAGCCCTAGGATCACTGTTACCACCAATGCCAGCACCATTAGTACCAGTTGCACATCCAGTGATGGCACTGAATGTATAAGTCCTAGTCCACCATCTCTGCGTCCATCTGCCCATCGAAGCACGGTGTATAATAAACCAGCAGGGACATGTTGCAAACAGCTAACACTGTCTCAGGCATTTGAAAGGAAGAATACCTTTACTAGAAATCATCCAAAGACCCTTCATCTTAATCACGAATTGGTGAACTGTTAGCGGAGCCCTTCTCCATACTCTTTGGTAGATCATGAGGATTTTAGGAGCTCATGACATTAGCAGAACCCTGTTACAATGTTCCTCATCGAAGGTACTTTTCCTATGTTGAAATACCAAACATTTATCAGGCTTTAAAAGCGACAGTGATGCTTGACTTAAAACTGCAGAGGGTGGGGTTATTCATGTCACAACAGATATGTGGACCAGCACTCAAAACATAGATTACATGTCCTTACGCTCATTGGGTCACGTTTTCTTGTGCTTCTTCAAAACAAAGACACCCCAAAAGATGGCTGCTGCATATAAGAAGTTTGGCAAAGTCATACTGGTACAAACATCTTGCAGGAACTAAATGACCTCCTTGACGAATGGGTTTATTATCACGGTCTAAAATGTGGCTTCATAGTAAGTGACAATGGAGCCAACATCTTAAAAGCAATACAGGATGGAGGATTTCTGCATGCTTCTTGCTTTGCACATTGCTTACACTTAATTGTCACGGGATTTCTCAGCAACGAAACACAAGTGGATGGTATGATTGCTGTTTGCAAAAAAATTGTGACTCACTTTTCACATTCAACCAAGGCAATACGGACATTGACCGAACTGCAAAAAAAACAGAAGCTGCCCCAGCAAAAGCTGATTCAAAATGTTTCCACTCGTTGGAACTCAACGCTTGGGTTTTGGTTTTGGATGATCAAGCAAAACCGAATGCTTTTTCAGATGGCGTTTAAGAGCTGTAGTGCCAAGGCATGACACAACTTTACCACGGCTTACACTCTGTTTACACAGGGAACAAATTGCTCTGCATGGATCAGTTTTACTGACTGAGAAATAATTCCGCACCTCAGATGTGACAGATTTTGTTCGAGTGCTAGGAAGATAGCTAAAGACTGTTTGTGTCTTTTCACCTGTCCTAACAGAACCTGGGACATGCTCCTTGGTGCTAGAAGAGTGGACAGAAGACTCTGATGGATTTTCATTGCTGGCCAACACAGAAGTGGTGGATTCAATGGATATGTCCTTTTCATTGCCAACAGTGCTGGATGTATTTGCAAGTGCACTACCTGATTCATTGTCAGCAGACTTGCTCATTTCACTTTGTTGAGGAAGTAATGATTTGTCACGCCTCTTGGAGCAAAAGCAAGCTGTACATGAGTACTGCTCCAGTTACATTATTGGAGATGGCATTATGCTGTCTGTGCTGCAGTGGAAATTAATGGAGACAGTGTGCTGTATCCTAGCTCCTTTTGAGACAGCTACAAGGGACATGTCTTCTGAAGGTGCATCTGTGAGTCAGGTTATCCCACTCATAATGCTCATTTCACATCATCTTAGTGTTCTAAATCTACAAATAAGAAAAAGACAGATCTGAAGCGCAGACAACATGTCGCCTATATCATGGGAATCTAGTAAAGAGAATAAGCGGCTTCAAAACCAATGACAAATTAGTTGCAATGACGAAATCAAGACACTACATCCTTGCAACTCTCTTAGATCCCAGGTTCAAGGCTATACATCTTCCAAAACAGATGATATAGAGCAGTACAAATGTATGTTGCTAGATGAGCTGCAGCACTCACAGGAGTCAAACACAGACACGCACAGTACCATCAGGTTGTCATCACCACAACATGCAGGTTCATCTTCACAAAGGGATACAGAACTGGAAAAGTCACCAAACATTAACAGTAGTTGTTCCACAACTGCCACTTCTTCAACCCTTAGTAGCAAGCTAAATCTGTGGCAAAACCTTTCCCCAAATTGCTGCCATACCAGCTGCTTCTGCTGATTCCTCTTCTGAGCGGTCTCTGTCCAACATGGTAGACAGTTACCTGCAAGAACTGCCTATTCCTATTGATGCATGCCCTTTTGAATGCTGGAGATCAAAAAAGTAAATTTGGACAGAGCTGTATGATTAAGCCTGTAAATATCTTGGTTGTCCTGCAACAAGTGTCTCTTCAGAATGCATGTTTAGTACAGCTGGCAATATTGTGACAGACACCAGAAATAGGTTGCTGCCAGAAAATGTACACCGTTAACTTTTATTAAAGTTAATAAGTCAAGATTTTCATATCCTACAAAAGTATACAAACTGATCCTGAAGTGATTGATGTTGTGGATGTTGATGGTGATGATGACAACTCAGATGGTGGTGGCTGGTAAAAATACTGTGTGGACGAGTCTCTCTGCACCAAAAGGAAACTTTACAGACTGTGATGACTTTGGTTGTCGTCTCTCCTTTCTCGATCTACTACCTTGGACTATATACCCCAAAAACTTTCACCATTTCATGGCAAACTGCTTTGTAGCTAGGGTCTAAACTAAAGTCAACAAGATTTATATACAGGAGCAATTTTAACATCAGTGGAACAGGCCCAAATTTGGCATAAAAGGACACTGTCACGTCAATCCTTTCTGTATCATATTATTTATAGTTAAAGTGCAAACATATATTTTTGGATTTACCTTCTGTGACTTTGTGGTGCATCAGCATGGGCTGGGACAGGAGGCGGTCTATTTTTCAATTTTAAAGAGGACAAAACAATGAGTTCTAATTAGTAGCTGTTTATTATTTTTTCAATTACAGAAATGTTAGCCATAAACGAAAAATGGATGCTAGTACATGGGTGAGGGTTGTGGGTTGGTTTTAACATGAGTGTAAGGGTGGCATGGGTGCTACTGCACAGATGAGGTTGGTGGAAGAAAAGTGGAATGGGTGATGGGATGAAAGGTGGGTGTTGTTTTAGTTCTTTCATTTACAGATTCGTGATCAGCTGGGGATGGTGAGGAAAAAAATGATGACAGACCGAACCTACTGTACACATAATATATATTCTTATTAAATACATTGCAAACTGCTGCCACCTAGCACAACTGTCCTGTCCCCTTTAAAAAAAGAATAAAGGAATCAGAAATAAAAGAAAATCTGCATCAGCAGTTTTCACAGAATGTGACGTATCATAGTGTTTTTGCTTTATAAGTAGTGATAATTTGATACATAATGGGGTTGACAGACGCTGTCCCTTAAACATCACATGCCAACTGCTGCAGCTACATAAATGTTCCTTAGTATGTGGTGAGGAAACCACTGTTTTTATTTATGTGACTGAAATACAAATTTTATTGAAGTATCAGCTGCAAAAATGCATCATCTTAGAATTTTTTGTATGTATTACTTCAATTTGCCAACAAAATGTTGGTATATGTATGCATTACCTTAGAAAATTGCATGCATTTTGCCAGCAACAATGACTGTACATATTTTTTTATTAAGAACAAAAGACACAGCACCAACAGTTCAAAAATATACTGTATTGCGTTTTAACTGATAACATCAGAGTACAGAAACGCATGCAGGACTAAAATAGTTTAAACAGACAAAAGGACCTTTTGTCTGTTTAAACTGTTTTGTCCTGCACAGCATTTCTGTACTGTGATGCTATCAGTTAAAACGCACAATACAGTATATTTTTTGAACTGTTGGTGCTGTGTCTTTTTGTTCTTGGTGCTCAGCTTTTCACACAGGCACAACTTAGGATTGGAGCAGCCTTCTTGTGGTTTCTGCAAATATTTTTTTTATTCCAATGTCTTGACTGAATATGTTATGACATAATATGTTTTGTAACAGTTCCACATCTTGCTGCTGTAGTACTTGGCTTGACTTTGTTATAAAAGCTTTCTTTTAAACATAGCAACTTTTGATTCACTCATTTAAAACAGAAAGCAGCAAATAGCTGAAATTAGGTAATATCAGTTATTTTTCTCCTAATTCATGACAATGAGTATATATAGCTGAGTACATAAATGGCTAATAGTGCCTCTTCTTTCACTAAGGAATATGATGCAGCTGCAGCAGGAAAACTTTTAACATATGGGTAGGTGGGTGGGCCTGTTACGTATTAAGTTGCTGACTTTAGCAAACAGAAGAAACTATAGATAAACCTGTTGTATTCCCATCAATGTCACACAAGATAATTTCTCTCCCTTATTTTGAACAGTTTTTCCTTTACATGTATTTTATTGCTATCTTCGTTACTGGCAGCACAATAAAAAAATAGGGTTCGAGTTCTAAAAAGTTCTAAAAAAGATTAGAACACTAGAACTTTTTCAAAAGTTCTAGACTAGAACTAGAACCCAGAACTTCAGAGGGTTCTGACAAACCTAATTGGTAAGAGGGGAGGTCGTGGGGGATGTAGCACAGTGTCAGGATTGGTGAGAGGGAAGGTCAGGATGCAGCACAGTGTGGGGATTGGTAAGAGGGAGGTCGGGGGATGCAGCACAGTGTGAGGATTAGTAAGAGGGGAGGTCAGGGAGATGTAGCACAGTGTGTGGATTGGTAAGAGGGGAGGTCAGGGGGGATGCAGCACAGTGTGGGGACTGGTAAGAGGGGAGGTGGGGGATGCAGCACAGTGTGGGGATTGGTAAGAGGGAGGTCGGGGGATGCAGCACAGTGTGAGGATTGGTAAGAGGGGAGGTCAGGGGGGATGTAGCACAGTGTGGGAATTGGTAAGAGGAGAGGTCAGGGGGGTTGCAGCACAGTGTGAGGATTGGTAAGAGGGGAGTTCAGGGGGGATGTAGCACAGTGTGAGGATTGCTAAGAGGGGAGGTCAGGCAGGATGTAGCACAGTGTTAGGATTGGTAAGAGGGGAGGTCAGGCGGGATGTAGCACAGTATGAGGATTGGAAAGAGGGGAGGTCAGGGGAGATGTAGCACAGTGTGGGGATCGGTAAGAGGGGGTCATGGGGATGTAGCACAGTGTGAGGATTGGTAGAGGGAGGTCGGGGATGTAGCACAATGTGGGGATTGGTAGAGGGGAGGTCAGGGGATGTAGCATAATGTGGATATTTGTAAGAGAGGAGGTCAGGGGGGATGTAGCACAGTGTGAGGATTGCTAAGAGGGGAGGTCGGGGGGATGCAGCACAGTGTGAGGATTTGTAAGAGGGGAGATGTAGCACAGTGTGAGGATTGCTAAGAGAGGAGGTGAGGGGCGATGCAGCACATTGTGAGGATTGGAAAGAGGGGAGGTCACGGGGATGTAGCACAATTTTGGGATTGGTAAGAGGGGAGGTCAGCGGGGATTTAGCATAATGTGGGGATTGGTAAGAGGGGAGGTCAGACAGGATGTAGCACAGTGTGAGGATTGGTAAGAGGGGAGGTCAGGGGGATGTAGCACAGTGTGAGGATTGGTAAGGGGGGATGTAGCACAATGTGGGGATTGGTATGAGGGGAGGTCATGGGGTTGCAGCACAGTGTGGGAATTGGTAAGAGGGGAGGTCAAGAGGGATGTAGCACAGTGTGAGGATTGGTAAGAGGGGAGGTCAGGGGGGTTGTAGCACAGTGTGAGGATTGGTAAGAGGGGAGGTCAGGGGGGATGTAGCACAGTGTGAGGGATTGGTAAGAGGGGAGGTCATGGAGGATGTAGCACAGTGTGAGGATTGGTAAGAGGGGAGGTCAGGGGGATGTAGTTTAGTGTAAGGATTGGTAAGAGGAGAGGTCAGGGGGATGCAGCACAGTGTGGGGATTGGTAAGAGGGAGGTCGATGGGGATGTTGCACAGTGGGGGATTGGTAAGAGGGGAGGTTGGGGGGATGTTGCACAGGGTGGGGATTGGTAGAGGGAGGTCGGGGGATGTAGCACAGTGTGGGGAATGGTAAGTGGGTAGGTCACGGTGGATGCAGCACAGTGTGGGGATTGGTAAGAGGGGAGGTCGGGGATACAGCACAGTGTGAGGATTGGTAAGAGGGGAGGTCAGGGGATGCAGCACAGTGTGAGGATTGGTAGAGAGGAGGTCGGGGATGCAGCACAGTGTGGGGATTGGTAAGGGGGAGGTCGGGGATGCAGCACAGTGTGAGGATTGGTAAGAGGGAGGTCGGGGATGCAGCACAGTGTGGGGATTGGTAAGAGGGAGGACGGGGATGTAGCACAGTGTGGGGATTGGTAAGAGGGAGGTCAGGGATGTAGCACAGTGTGGGGATTGGTAGAGGGAGGTCAGGGGATGCATCTCAGTGTGGGGATTGGTAAGAGGGGAGGTCGGGGGATGTAGCACAGTGTGGGGATTGGTAGAGGGGAGGTCGGGATGCAGCACAGTGTGAGGATTGGTAAGGGGAGGTGGGGGATGCAGCACAGTGTGAGGATTGGTAGAGGGGAGATCAGGGGGATGTAGCACAGTGTTGGGATTGGTAGAGGGAGGTCAGGAGGGATGTAGCACAGTGTGAGGATTGGTAAGAGGGAGGTCGGGGAATGTAGCACAGTGTGGGGATTGGTAGAGGGGAGGTCATGGGGGATGCAGCACAGTGTGAGGATTGGTAAGAGGGGAGGTCGGGGATGCAGCACAGTGTGGGGATTGGTAAGAGGGAGGTCGGGGATGCAGCACAGTGTGGGGATTGGTAAGAGGGAGGTCAGGGATGCAGCACAGTGTGGGGATTGGTAAGAGGGGAGGTCAGGGGGTTGCAGCACAGTGTGAGGACTGGTAAGAGGGAGGTCGGGGGATGCAGCACAGTGTGAGGATTGTAAGAGGGAGGTCAGGGGGATGTAGCACAGTGTGGGGACTGTAAGAGGGGAGGTCAGGGGATGTAGCAGAGTGTGGGGATTGGTAAGAGGGGAGGTCGGGGATGCAGCACAGTGTGAGGGATTGGTTAGAGGGGAGGTCGGGGGGATGTAGCACAGTTTGGGGATTGATAAGAGGGGAGGTCGGGGGATGTAGCACAGTGTGGGGACTGGTAAGAGGGGAGGTCCATGGCGATGCAGCACAGTGTGAGTATTGGTAAGAGGGGAGGTCAGGGGGGATGCAGCACAGTGTCAGGATTGGTAAGAGGGGAGGTCAGTGGGATGTAGCACAGTTTTGGGATTGATAAGAGGAGTGGTCGGGGGGATGTAGCACAGTGTGGGGACTGGTAAGAGGGGAGGTCGCGGGATGCAGCACAGTGTAGGGATTGGTAAGGGGTAGGTCAGCGGGGATGTAGCACAGTGTGGGGATTGGTAAGAGGGGGGTCAGGGGGGTGTAGCACAGTGTGGGGATTGGTAAGAGGGGAGGTCAGGCGGGATGTAGCACAGTGTGGGGATTGGTAAAAGGGGTGGTCTGGGGATGTAGCACAGTGTGGGGATTGGTAAGAGGGAGGTCAGGGGGACGTAGCACAGTGTGAGGACTGGTAAGATGGGAGGTCGGGGGATGTAGCACAGTGTGAAGATTGGTAAGAGGGAGGCCAGCGGGGTTGCAGCACAATGTGGGGATTGGTAAGAGGGAGGTCAGGGGGATGTAGCACAGTGTGAGGATTGGTAAGAGGGGAGGTCAGGGATGTAGCACAGTGTGAGGGATTGGTAGAGGGGAGGTCAGGGGTTGCAGCACAGTGTGGTGATTGACAAGAGGGGAGGTCAGGGGATGTAGCACAGTGTGGGGATTGGTAAGAGGAGGTCGGGGGGATGTAGCACAGTGTGGGGATTGGTAAGAGGGGAGGTCGGGGGGATGTAGCACAGTGTGGGGATTGGTAAGAGGGGAGGTCGTGGGGGTTGCAGCACAGTTTGAGGATTGGTAAGAGGCAGGTCAGATAGGGTAGTAAGGAGTGGGGAGGAGGCCAGGATGGCAGAAAAGGGAGATTGGCAGGGGGTGGAATGGGGTGAAAAGGTGAGTGGGTGGTACTGTGACAATGGGATGTTGGTGAGGGGGAGTTCCAGGATACTCTATCTATAAAAAATAGGTTATGTTATGTTGGGGCACTCACAGACACTGGCCAGAGCTAGGTGTGCCCGGAGACCAATTTTGAAATAGCTGACGTTACTACATTCAGTAAGGTCTGTGGGGAGATCATTTATCCATTGGGGTCCTTGATAGGAGAGTGATCTCTCGTCTATGGAGGTACACTTAAAAGGCACCTGCAGTCTCCCTTTAATGAGTTTCGAGTATTGATAGTAGGTTGCACTTTTTTGAATAGGCACGCAGTGGATTCAGGTGCAAGCCCAGTCATGGCTTTCTTTGCCAGAAGGCAAGCCTGATATTGAGCCCTGAGGTGAGGAGGGAGCCATCCAGTAGCTTTATAGTGGTTGCACGTATGTGTTTGATGATCTGCCCCCAGAACAAGCTGGAATGCTTTATCGAGTAGGGGTTTTTACCCTAGTTAGTGCTGTGTCTGTTCCAGTGCTGTATGTTATAAGGCCGTAATCTATGGTTGATAGAACTGAGCAGCTAGTAACAAGCTTTAGGGCATCAGAGGGCATGTAGTTCTGATATTGATAAAGAACACCTAGTTTTGCGTTGGCAGTTTTGATTATATGATCCACATGTGTTGTGAAGAAAAGGGCGCTGTCAATGTGGACCCCGAGATATTTAAAGGTGCTAACCTGCTCCAGTGTATCCCCATGCTGGCTCTGAATCTGCAGGTGCCTGAATCTCTTTCTGTTCTGTGGGACAGAGAAGAGCCTGCTCTTAGTTTGTTTATAGTTGAGCAGTAGTTTATTGTTTGACAGCCATGCCTCAAGCCT
This sequence comes from Neoceratodus forsteri, assembly GCA_016271365.2. NCBI lineage: Eukaryota > Metazoa > Chordata > Ceratodontiformes > Ceratodontidae > Neoceratodus > Neoceratodus forsteri. The sequence continues at coordinate 1,105,944,118 of CM028135.1, forward strand.
GTGGGAATGTTCTTCAAGTCTGAGGGTAACAGAGGGCAGATTACTAAGCTGGGTAGGCTCGGGGTGGTTCAAATGTTGGTCATCTGGGTGGCAAACTGATTGGCGGACAGAAAACAGAGAGTGGTGGTAAACGGTATACAGTCAGAAGAGATGCAAGTCACAAGTGGGGTACCTCAGGGATCAGTCCTGGGGCCAGTCCTATCCAATATCTTCATCAGTGACATTGCAGATGGACTGGAGGGTAAGGTTTGTCTGTTTGCAGATGACACCAAGATCTGCAACAGAGTAGATGATCCAGATGGGTGGGCAGAATGAGAAGAGATCTGGATAAACTGGTAAAATGGTTGGAAGAGTGGCAACTGGGGTTTAACGCAAAGAAGTGCAAGATCGTGCACATAGGGAAGAGAAACCCTGAAGCCACCTATAGGCTGGGAGGGGAGTTGCTGGCAGTCACAAGGAAAGAAAGAGTCTTGGACATCATCATCACTGATGAGCTGAAATCATCCAAGCAGACCTCTAAAGCAGTAGGTAAGGCTAGAGGGATGTTGGGGTGTATTAGTAGGGGTATCACAAGTCCGAAGAGGGAGGTAATAATCCCTCTTTACAAGACACTGATTAGGCCCCATCTGGAGTACTGGGTGCAGTACTGGAGGCCACACCTTCACAAGGACATTAACCAAATTGAGGCAGTCCAGAGAAGGCAACCAAAATGTTGCAGGGACTGCATCAGAAAACATATGAGGACAGATTAACTGAACTCAATATGTATACCCTAGAGCAAAAGAGAGAGAGAGGTGATATGATTGAAACATTCAAACACCTTAAGGGCATTAACAAGGTGAAAGAGTCTAACATGTTTCAATATAAGAAAAATAGCAGGACAAGAGGACACAGCATGAGATTAGAGGGAAGCAGATTAAGGGGTAATGTGAGGAAGTTCTTTCTCACTGAAAAGGTGGTGGATGCATGGAATGGCCTACCTCAGGAAGTGGTGGATATGAATACAGTGCAAGGCTTCAAACAGGCATGGGATAGGCATAAGGGAGCAATACAGATGAGTACATACATAGATACATAGATACATAGACAGTGTCGGCAGATAAGGGCCTATGGCCCACCCAGTCTGCCCATTTGAGCTTGTAAGTTCAGTTTGTTTTCCTAGAAGTCTGTTTCCCCTTACCCCTGACCTCTAGAATTCCTTTATGTCTATCCCATGCATTCTTAAATCCCGTGATTGTTTCAGCCCCCACCACTTCCTCTGGCAGGGTGTTCCACTTGTCCACCACCCGTTCTGTGAAGAAATTCTTTCTCATGTTTCCTCTGATAATCCCTCCTCCAACTTCATCCCATGCCCTCTAGTCCTGGAACATCTTTTTTGCTTAAAAATAGTGTTTTCCTGCACCCTGTTTCTCCCTGTAAGATACTTGTATGTCTCTATCATATCCCCTCTCTCCCTCCTCTCCTCCAGGGAGTACATGTTCAGTTCCTTCAATCTGTCTTCAAAGGACTTGTGATGCAATCCATGAGTATGAATAGATAGGCCATTGACAGAGCAAAGGCCTATGGCACACTCATAAAGTAGAAAAAGAAATGGGCAGACTGGATGGGTCATGCAGTCCTCATCTGCCGTCAACTTCTATGTTTCTATGTAAGATGTTTTCCACTTACGGAGACAACTGCATCATCAGCATATAGCATGATGTGCGCTGGCACTGAGGGTAAGGAGTTTATGAAGAGACTGAAGAGGAGAGGGCCCAATATTGAGCCTTGTGGTACTCCAAGTTGCACCTCTTTTGGTTCTGAGAGTGTACCATTTATTTTGATGCACTGGGTCTTGCCTGAGAGGTAGCTCTTGAACCAGGTAACCATGTCTGTGGACAGACCTATTGATAGTAGACATTTCAGGAGGAGTTGGTGGTTAAGTGTATCAAATGCCTTTGTGAGGTCTATAAAGATAGACCCCACCACCTGTCCATCATCAAAGGCTTTGTATATTTGGGTTGTGTAGTCAACCAGAGCAGTGATGGTGGAGTGGTCTTTCTGGAAACCATGTTGCTGGGCACAAAGTAGGTTGTACTTCAATAGGTATTCTGTGAGCTGGTCAGAGACAATTCATTTGAGGGCCTTAGACAGGGAAGGGAGAATGGAGATAGGTCTATAGTTGGACATATTGGTAGCATCTCCTGCTTTGAAAATTGTTGTTTATTGTGCATACTGTATTAATATTTGCTATGTATGAAACTTTAGCAAAGCTTATTAAATAAAAAAATATGAAGTAATTTCTTTACAGCTCCATTACTGTCTGGATATCCAGTCCCAGTAGACATCGTTCACTAGATCTGATGATGACTGATATGAAATCCAATACAGTGAAGTGGCTAAAAGAGACCGTAAAGCCACCCAGATTCAACTTCCAGTAACAAATCAGTTTGATCCCCTTCTGACAATAGATATAAATCAGTACAATCAACAGTTAGACTCTAACGAAATTCGGGGAGCACAAAACAATAATAACATAAATCAATCACAAAATGAAAAGTTGCTACAAGGAACCAGGGTACATGGTATAGCAAACAACTCTGTCCCAAATCCACCATTAATAGACTTTGAAACAGCTGCATTAGATATTATGGAGACAAACACAAGTAACATAGAGCAAGATATCCCGGTACTGGGAGATTCCATGATAAAAAATTTGGACAGGGCTATATGTAATCCGGATAAAACCAAATGGACACTGTCAAGCATTAAGGGTGCAAAAATTAATGATATCACTAACATGCTGGGAGATACCCTGAAACATACTACATCCAAAGCATTAGTTATAATACATGCGTGATCCAATAACATCTTTAGGGAACCGGCAATGAAAATAAAGCAGGATATTGTAGCCCTAATGAACAAGCCAATAGAAAAGGCTGTACACCCGTACTGTAGGAAATATTGCCCATCCCAAGAGCAACTCCAGATCAGGTAAAGACACTCAAGCTGGTGAACAACTGGTTAAGGGCGCGGTGCCTTGAACAGGAAACTGATTGTATGTACCATTGGAAAGAATCTGAGGATAGATTTGACCTATACTGTGAGGATGGATTACACCTCAGCAGAAAGGGAAGTGTTAAACTGGGAGATCACAGAATAGCTGCTATAAACAAACATTTAAACTACTAAAGAGTGGGAGGGAGATTACCTGTCAGACTCTAACACAGCCGCAAATAAAACTACAAGTCCCAATAAAGTCATTAAATGATCTAATGTGAGACATAACATAAGCAGATGTAGCACAAACAATACACAAAAAGAGGTAGGAAAAATGCATTTGATTAATGCCAGAAGTCTCAAAAATAAAATCGACGAATTACGTCAACTATTAGTGGAGAAGATATAGACATCTGTGGAGTCACTGAGACATGGTTCTCAAATAATGACTGGATCACCAACATACTGGGATATCAAAACATATACAAAAATCATGCAGATAAGATTGGTGGTGGGGTTTCCTTGTAAGTTAAGGATACTAATGAGTCCAATAATGAGACTATATAGGCAAAACTAAGAATCACTAACAGAATTCTGAATATTGGTATAATTTATCCCCCCCCCCCCGTCTCGAAATGTCAGAAAACTGTACACTATTGACTGAAATTGATGAAAGAAATATAACTGGTGAACAAATAATCATGGGTGACTTCAACCTCCCCAAAATACAATGGAAGAAAAACATAGGTACAGATTTTGTGGAAAATCAACTAATAGACATCATGGCGTCATATAATATGGAACAATTAATTAATGAACCAACTAGAGGTAAAAACATACTCAACCTAGTTTTTTCCAATAATCTAACCCTGGTTAAAAATATAAAAATACTGCCTCCCCTAGCCGATAGTGATCATAATATTGTCAATTACGAAAATGTGATGACTCATAATATTACTAAGGGCAAGACCACATTTTTAGATTATCATAAGGCAGATTACAATAGTATGAAAACCTATTTACATAACTGGAATTGGGAGACTGAGTTAAAAAAGTGTATTCAGTGCTAGGGGATAGAGAGGGGACACAGAAAAGAGAGCATGTTTCTGGAGCGCCAGTGGAGAAATGAAGAGTGTGACAGAAAAATGAGCTGGGAGAGTGGCGTTGAAGCAGCCACAATCAGAAGGTTTATTTTTTGAATTAATATTTTCTTTAATTTTAATGTTATTAGAAAATGCCTTAGAGCACAAGTACTCATTTTCTGCAGTCCAACATCAATAATTTGACAAAAAGAACTGTACACAAAGAACAATACAGGACTAGCTTGCACACAAAACTGCTGCAGAGGTTACGTCAGCACCTCTCAGAATGAATCACTATACTGAAATCAGCTTACCACAATGGCATTCAACCAAAACTCACTGTTCAGCTTATTTAAATTTTTTTATCCCTTTTTATTATGGCTGTGAGTGGAGCCTACAGCTGTTTTGGGATCGATCGTAGCGTACAAAAATGGATGATCCTGACACCTTCTGTTGGACTTTTAGAAGTATGCTTCTGAAAGTCCAATGGAGCTTGAAACACTTCACCATGATCGTCTGCTGTGGAGTAACAGCCTCACTATTTTGGCTGTTACTTCCACATACCGGGACAAGAACTGAGCAAGTGTGACTCACGCACATGTGCAGTTCCACTGGAGCCATCATGTTGTGAATGGCAAAACGCCATTCACCACAACTATGCATGCATGAGTGTCATGCATGTACAACTGCGTCACCGCCACCATCTTTTGGATGGCACCCCTCTGCACCCTCCCACTGCTCCTACCTCCCTGACTCCTCCCAGCACCAGCAGCAAAGAAAACCCCTCCTCATCCTCCCACTGCTTCTGTCCTCCCCACTGCCTCTGTTCCCTGTCCCCATGCTGACATCAGGGTGCCCAAGCCCTATGTCAGCATTATGTACCCCCGCATCTCATGTGGCACACTGGGAGCCACCCCAGTGTGCCCAAATACATCTTTTTTTCTTTTTTTCCCATGCTGACATTGGGGTGCCCAAGCCCTATGTCAGCATCTTGTACTCCCCCAACTCATGTGGAACACTGGGAGCCCATCCCAATGTGCCCAAATGTATGCCTTTTTCCCCCTGTAAATAAAGAAAATTGTCCCCTGACATGTTTTTTTTACCTGTAAAAAACAAAATGGTCCATCGTCATTGCCCCAGTCCCCCCTCACCAATCCCCACCCTCCCATTGAGCACCCATCTCCCTGCACCCCACCTTACCCCATACTTACCTCTGGAGGTTGGCACTGTCATCTTCTATTGACAGGGAGATGTCTGCACTCTTCAAAGCCAAACTGCAAACTGAAGAATCAAAGGTAAGCGTGCTATAATGGCAGTCAATGGGGTTTTCAATTTATGTTGATAAATCAGCCATTTATTGGAATTTTGGCCCCAAATTTTCAACATGAGGTTCTTGGGACCCCACCTCCTGAACACTGTCACTGTCATTTCCTTACTCTATCCTGAAAGGTGAATTGATGGTCGCTGCACAGAATCACCTTTCAGGGCTGATTAATGAAATGACAGTGCCACTGTTCATAAGGTGGGGTCCCAAAAAGCCCATGTTGCAAATTTGGTGAAAAAGCTCCAAAAAATGACTGTGTTACAAGTGTGCATTGTGCAGTTTATACACACGCTCCTAACTTTTCCAATTTTTTACTATTTTCACTACAGATTTTCAACATTGCCATTTTCACACACCTCCTTATTAACAGTATAGCTGTCATTTTTCACATCCTGCCTAAAATGTGTTTTCACACCAATGGCACAGAATGGCACAGTCACGCTGCAAAATCACCTTTCAGGACAAGTGAACGAAATGACACTGGCACTCTTCATGAGGAGGGGTCCCAAAAAAAGCATGTTTAAAATTTGGTGCAACACCTCCAAAAAATGTCCGAGTTACAACCGGGCATTCACAATTTTTCACGCACACATGTAACTTTGGTCATTTGGCAGCTCATCCCAGCCATATTGGCTCTGGCTAGAGTTTGTTTTTTAATACTTATTTATTATTCATAATGCAGCAGCTCTGACTATAAATCCAAAACGATGCAGGAAACAAACTTCACTTTCCAATTGACTGCTTGCTAGCACAATCTAACAGTTGTGGTTTTTTTTTAAACAAATAGTTTACTGCTCACAGCTTGGAACAAATGCTTGGACTGTTGACATCACTTGGACAAGTGCACTATGGTGGACGAGCTGTGATGTTTCATACCCCTATAGTTTAGGGTGGTGCTAGATAAATCTGGAAGGAGAGGCTGGAGGAGTACTCTAGAGGCAAGATACAAGGTTTATTAGCAACAGTTGGAGCACACAGAAAGACTTAGCATTCACTAACACTATACACATGAGAAGGAGTGAATAAGGTTACCAGGACCACAAACTGGCCCCCACTAATGTCCTACAAAAGTCCAGGTTATTCAAGTCTTAAAGGTGTACCAAGCTTGGGTTTCTAGTATTTTGGTCGGCTGACTGCTGAGGGTGAATCTAAGGAAGCGCTTCCTACACAGGCCATAAAATGGGGCATCCCCCAGTGAACCAAAAACCAAGTAAAACACTGTAGACCTCCTGGCCCTGGGAAGAAGGTGACTCCTAGTGTTGCTGAGGCAACATCGAAAGGGAAGTGCCTGATCCAGGTTGGGTGTTGACGCCAGGTTGTAGGGGAAGAGAACCCTCATCTGGGGATGTCGGCTGCGGTGACCTTGGGCAGGTGATCTCCAGTTGAGAAAAGGATGCTGGGTGCGATGATCCACTGGACAACCTCTGGGCAGGTCCCTGGAACCCTTACCACCTCACCCCTGCAGCTTCAGAATCCGACATTCTTCGGTGTGACCTCTTGATACATCACTGGAACATGAGCCACCTATAGACAGTACAATCAAGAGTGTGGAGACCATTGATGTGGCCTCTTGCATGGGCCACTGGTATTTATGCCACCTCAGGGAATGGGGCACAGAGCCTGGCAATCCTCAGCAAGGCCTTGGTAAAGGCCACCAGTTCATTGCCACCTTGGGACAATGTCTATTCGGGAGAATGGGCAACGTGACTCCGAGTTCTGCGGATGACTTAAGTCCCTCAAGCTAGAGCCGGGGCGGCCCCTAACCTGACTCACTTTGGTGGGCCCTAGCTACCAGCTGGCTACCACTTACGACCCACAACTCGAACCTGGGGCATTGTGGCGAACACTTGAAGTTGGTGGAGGTCATTGGAAGTGGGTGCAGGTGATACTGGGCTTCCTGGGGACTCTCCCTGGGTTGAAGAAGAGGCACCAGAGGAATTCTAGAGGAGGTGTGAGGTATGCTCAGGAGCCCCTGGAGTTCAACAATGATTTCTGTACTCTGGGGAATGCACAACCACAAAGGAGTGATAAGGCCTCTTCTCCTGGAGACTGCTGCATGAAAGGTTCACTGGGTCTGTTTCCCGGCCAAATGAACTGACTCGAAGCACTGGGGGACCTGACTAGATGGCAGATTTATGCAATAAAAAACAACTGAGGCTGCTACTGGGGATCTTCTGGAGGGAGTAACACTAAAGGGACCCAGGGGATTCGTTTCAACCTCCTAACAGGGAAGCCGACATCCATTGCCTTGCTGTCCTTCACCCTCCCTGGTCAAACTCTTTCTCTCCTCTCCAACCTGTGCAGAGCCTCCTCTAGGCTGGGGTTGTCCTGGCTACCTGCCAGGGGATTGGCTCCTTCATCCAGAGGTCAGCCTCCTGAAGCTGTGTCAGTGGCTTAAAAAAAAATCTTCTCATTTGAATCTACCCTGGCCACAGGGATTGGCTGAGAGGGCTCAGCCTGGCTTCCTTCTCCACTATGGGACAGAAATGTGGCCCAACTGGTTTGGCTTTGGCTGGCTGGGTGTTGGTCTTGAGCAGGGGGAAGAGAGAACCAAGGAAGGGAGAAGAAAGAAAAAAAAAACATGTTTTTCTTTTAAAACCCTGAATTTAGACTGCTAGGACTGTCTGCTGGAGTTGAGCCTGTTCTGTGTTTCAGAGGGTCACCAAAGCTATTCAAGGGTTTCCCATTAAGCTGCCAGGGTCCCCATAACCGTCTGACCCCTCATATCTCTGAGGATCCCCTATTTTCTGTGATGCCCCCAATTTCCCTGGGGCACTACAGCACCATGTGACTGTTTCGACGTCAGACTGTTGACATCACCGGACCGAGCACACCATGTGACTGATGTTTCAGCATCAGACCATTGACATCACTGGACTGAGCACACCTTGTGACTGATGTTTCGACACTCAGACTGTTGACAACACTGGACCGAGCACACCACTTGACTGATGTTTCGACGTCAGAAGTGACGTCTTCCTCAGAGTGCCAAACATAGATTGACATACCATTTAAAAAGACAAAATTTAAAGTGACTGCAAGAAGCAGAAATGTGGCGATCTGCAGAGGTACCAGTCACGTGAACCAAGCCCACCAAGGAAAGTTTAAGAAAAGTGCAAAGTATATAAGAACATATAAATAACAGTAACAGTAAAGACATAACAGATATACAGACACACCAATACGCATTGCAATGAAAACAATAGCCAAGTCTGCTGAGTACACACAACACATACCATAGAAAAAAGCTAGTAATACAGACTATGGAGAAATGCTTATTCTTGATAACTAGAACTATTGAATATGCTTAAAAGACATGCAGAGGTACATTATCATTAAGTCCGTATGGTACAAGCATTCTAAGTGTGGTGATCCAAAATAACTTTAACAGTTTATGTACACGTGTTAAATATGTACACATTGGAAGAGAGAAGAGACTGGGGAATATGATAGAGGTCTTCAGGTACATGAAGGGGGTAAACAGGGGAGGAGCAGTCAGGGTGCTCTGAAGGAAGGGGGGGCAACTAGAGGGCATGGGTGGAAGCTGGAGGGAGGGAGACTCAGAGGAGAAAGGAGACGGTGCTACTTCACTGAGAGGGTGGTGGAGCCATGGAATGCACTGCCCAGGGGACTGGTGGAGGCAGAAACAGTGGAGGGGTTCAAGAGGGGGTGGGACAGGTACAGGGGAAGGGTTCTGGAAGCAAAGTCCTGTGCATTGAGACTATCCGGGACTGGGAAGGGAGAAGCCAGAGAGGGTGAGGGGGGCAACAAGGTCAGCTCCCAGGGTGGGGGCTGACCAAACGAGCAGACACAAAAGACCTTTAGGCCTATTCTGCTGGCATTTTAGTATGTTAGCATTGAGTGTGTTTGTTACCAAGATCACCACCTCTGATGTCCAACTCAACCTTTTCAATATCTAACATTTTAATACTGCCACAGAAGCATGACCAGCCTCTCTACAATGTCTCACCATGGAGTAGCTTTCATTGTTGATATGGGTGGCTGATTTATGTTCTGCAATTCTCAGTCAGAATGCTCCTTTGTTTGACAAACACAGAGCACCCCACAGGGACTGGACGATGTACAGATGACACCTTCTGTGCTACAGTTAAACTGTACAGTAAGCCCGGCTACACCTGACTATGTGGTACCCCCCCCCATCTGCAGGTCTGTGAGCCTGATGTGGGCACACCTGCCCAGTGCATCCATTTGCCCTGGCACTGCCATCTGTGCACACAGTGTCCCATAAGGCATTCCCACAAGTCCTTGCCCTGTGTCCCATGTTAGCAGCAGGCCGCCCCCCTGCACAGGTCCAATCTTTGCCGTGAGGACTGTTAGGCCAGCACTTGGCTGGTCTAAGCACAGCTGTGAGTTCTGGAAATGGCAGGGCTTTTAAACTCCCAGTTTAGGGTATGCTGCAGGTGCAGCACCATCATGGCACTAGTCCCCTTCTGCCATGGTGCACTAGTGCGGCCATTACAAGGATTATGCAAGCCCGGTTGGTGCAGACAGCCTCCTTGCTGCAAACCCCATTATGCCAGTCCCAAGTTCTGGAAATTGAGCCCTCTATGTTTAATTTTCTTTCTTTTCCTTTGACCACCAATAGATTGTCTTGTGCAGCTTCCAATAAACAGAATCTCTGGTGTTTCATGGTGTCGCTCGCCACCCGACCTCCTACGATATGCTCTTGTGGGTGTAGGTTTGGAGCCATTTACTCTTCTGGTTTCTGCAGATTCCAGGATATCATTGCAACAGTAGTGCAATGGTCCTAACAAGTGCAATCATGCGACTGTGTATCTAGCCACAGCCTGTACTTGGAACCAGGTCTCACATTCAACCATTGCTCAGAACACCAGGGGTTATCCGCCTTCAGCTGTTACCTCTTTGTGACAGGTTTCCACCATAAGCGTTACAAAATCATTGCATTTTACTTAATTTTTAGTTGCCATGTCTTTGCCTAAAGATGAATCCACTAGCCCACTGGCCCAAGAAGATTCTTATTCTCCTGAAGTAATTTGCAGGAAGATCACACCTAATTCCCAGAAAAATATTAAAGGATGTGTCATTCCCAAACTTGTGCTGTCCTCTCTTCTCTAAAAGTCCCTTTCTCTGCTATGGTCAAAAAGCAGGTACTGCTTAACCTCTGAGTGGCTGCCATTTCAGCCAATCCTGTTTCCATCACCACTCCTATTGAATCTCAGACTTCTGCTCAAACTCCTGCTTCCTCTCAGGTTTTCAGAACTGTGTGACCTGCTGCTTTGAATCAGCTCTGCAGTTTGAACCTGGATTCCTGAATACCTGCCTTAGGGTCTAAACCATCTAAATCGCAAAGTGCTTCAGGAGCTCCTTTGGTATTTCGACCGGCTGCTTGCTTGCTTTATTTATTTATTTGTTTGTTTGTTTGTTTGTTTGTTTGTTTGTTTGTTTATTTCAGTTTGGGATTAACACCTGTGAGCCAATGGCTCATTTTCAAAGGTCCCAAGTCAAACATATTACAGAACAGAATAAACAGCAACAACAGTATATACACAGAAATACATTGACGTCAAAAGATAGCTTGATTTCAAGGTTACATGGGTTACTTAAAAAACAATGTCCTTAATTGTCAAGTTACACTTTGGTTACAGATTGTCTAGAGATTTACAATGAAATTTCACCATCAGTCCTACGTATATAGACAGGCATTTCAAGTCAGTTGCTAGAAGTAAGCAGCCCTGTGCTGAGTGCACAGGTCAGCAGAAGGATTACAGGAACTCGTGCTTGGGTAGGGTAAGGCCACCAGAAAGAAAGGCTTTGCTGAAGATGTACATGAGTGGCAGCCTGAGAGGGTTTTGTCACTGGAAGGAGAGAGTCAGTAGCGAGGGATAGGGGATCGGTAGAAATAGGAAGGAGGACAAGAGGGGGTTGGCAGTGAAGGGGGCAGGAGTAGTACAGGTGGTGGGTAGGTAAAGTGTGGGCAGTAATTTGTGGGGGTGGAGGGTGGTGGAGGGAAGCAGAGGATGGGGCCGGGGCAGGGGTGTGGGGGGCAAGGGTGAAAGGGGATAAAGCTCTAGTAATGTTGCAATGGGAGGTTGGAGGGGATGTACTGACATTCCAGGTGCTTGAATATGTTTTTATCTGTTTTAGATTTTATGTATTGTACAGCACTTCAAGCCCCCCACAGAAGGGGCACTTTATAAATAACGTTTAACTAACTAACTAACTAACTAACTAACTAACTTACTTCCTGAACATCCCCAGCACATCTTGAGTAACCTGGTGATCTACCTCACATCAGGAACACCAGCAATGATGCTGTTGCTACTTATGGCACGCAGCCTTCCACCTCAGACACATGTCCCTTTAAAGGGGCATGTGCATGCCTTGCCTGCAGGGTAACGCATCATGCATGGGTGACACTGGATCACACCTGTCCCATTCAAGTAGCGCAATATCAACTGTACAGATGTTCACCTATGTATCTGTGGCACAGGCTGCCAGGGTTGGGGCATACACCAGGAAGTTGTGGCATACGTTTGAGGGGGGCACTTTGTGGAAACTGGAGGAGCCAGGTAAGGTTTTGTATGCTACATGTAGGATGTGTACAGCTATGCATTACATGTGCTGTGTGTGCTGTAACGGTGATCTCTGTGCTTGTTTTATATTTCTCACAGGACTTCAGGGGCCAGCCAGACAAACTAGACGTCATCTGCATGGAGCAGGAGTTGGATCGCTGGCGGTGGTGCTGACACTGTGGGAATACTGGCCCCTGCAGACACCTCATTTCCTGTCATGAAGGGTAGACAGTGAGAACATCTACTACAAGGAAGATGTTGGGGACCTATGGAGGGTGGCTGAGTCATCAAAGATACGTGCTGTGAATGGTAGTGTATCTGTATGAAGCACATCTACGAAACATATTGTGGCAGCGTGCTCCAGAAGCAGGTTGTGGAGGTGTGGCACTGTTGTGGCCAATGCCCCCACTGCCTTTTAAGGCTTGGCCCCTATTCTCCAATGCTGTGGCACACTGCTGATGATGCTAGTTCAACCAGCGTGCCACAACCTTGAAAAGTTTCAGCTGCTGCAATCAGGGGCCACCTCATCATTGCAGCGTCATCCGCTGCAATTAGTGAGCGACCAGTCATTGCAGAGCAGTCCCTTGCATTCCCTCCAAGTTTGCCGATGGGGAGCCCTGTCCCCATTGGTTTTTGTTACTGTATGCCAAGGGGGTACCCAATCCCCCTCGACATCATGTCCCCACTTTTTCTTTGCTGTAGAGTGCCCATTCCCGTCAGCATGCTCCCCATTTCTTGTGTGCCGAGGGGGGTGCCCAATCCCCTTCAGCTCTTGAGCCCCCCCAAAGTATGTGCCAATGGGGATGCCCAATCACCGTCAGCTCCAGTGCTCCCTACACTCCAAGACACACAGGTGGCACACTGCGAGCCCACCCCAGTGTGTCAGAAGTACCTGTAAAAGGAAAAAACATCTTGTGATGTCTATTTTCTTTTTTACACCTTGAAAAGAAAAAAAAAACAGTGCCTCGATGTCTGTGCCCCTTCCCCCTCCCCAACCCGTGCCCACCCACGCATATCCCACCTCTCCACACCCCCTTGCCCCATACTTATCTCCATAGCCCAGCGCGACGATCTTCGGTGGACCGGGAACATGTCTGCACTCTTCAAAGCCAACCACAAACTGAGGAAATGACAGTAAGCTGTATAATGGCATAAATAGTTTTTTTTTCAACTTTGGTGCATATCTCAACTATGTACTGTCAATAATCATTAGTGGGGCACCAGAAATAATCAGACTGGTAGAAAACTGATGTCACAGAATGTAGAATCCCAGCTCCAGGTTCCAGGTTCAAGAACAAACACACTGCTGATCCACACAGAAGCAGGCTGTAAATCCTTGATAGAGTGTTCTCAGGTTCCCCAGATGATTCATGCTGTTGTGAGACAGATCACTTTACACCAGGGATGCACAGTCCATTCAGATTGTCCCCCTCTCTCATATATACTAACATACTAACATACTATTTGCCAGCAGATTAGGCCTTATGGTCTATCGAGTCTGCTCGAACCTAGATCCTTAGTTGGGTGCCGAGACCCTCCCATCCCTTGTGCTCCAGAAACCCCTATCATCCATCCCCACCCCCCTGGGACAGGCCATCATCTGATACATCCACTTTCTGTGTCTGTCCCACCCTCTCTTGAAGCCCTCCACTGTGGATCTCTGAACCAGCTCACCAGGCAGTGCATTCCAAGGGTCCACCACCCTCTCAGTGAAAAACCTCCTCCTCTTTTCCCCCCTCACCCTTCCACCTTCCAACTTCAAACCATGTCCTCTGGTGATACCTCCCTGCTTTAGTCTAAAGATCCCATCCATGTTTACCCTATTTATTCCCTTGAGGTACTTGAAGACCTCAATCATGTCCACCCTGTCTCTCCTCTCCTCCAGTGAAAACAGGCAGAGCTCCTCAAGTCTGTCCTCGTAAGTCAAATCCCCTAGCCCTCGTATCATCTTTGTTGCCCTCCTCTGTACCCTCTCCAGGAGCTGTATGTCCCTCTTCAAGTGTGGTCTCCAGTACTGTACACAGTACTCAAGGTGTGAGTCTAACCAGTCCATTGTACAGTGGCAGAATCACTTCCTTGCTCCTAGGGTGATCCCTCTTCTGATGCATCCCAACATCCTGTTTGCCTTGCTAGCTGCCTCCTGCACTGCTCAGAGTTATTCATACATGTATCCACCATGACCCCTAGGTCTTTTTCCCTGTTGAGGCTTCCAGCACCTCCCTCCCAGGGTGTACCTGTGTTTAGGGTTTCCCGACCAAGATGCAACACCTTGCACTTGGTGATATTGAAATTAATTTCCATGTGTGAGCCCAGCTTTCCAGGGTGTCCAGGTCCCCTTGCAGGGCCAACCTCCCTTCTTCTCCCTCAACTACTGCCCCCATCTTGGAGTCATCCACGAAGAGACTCATTTCACACCCTATACCATCCCTGATGTCCGATATGTATGCATTAAACAGGATTGGACCCAGGACCAAGCCCTGTGGTACCCCACTACCAACCTCTGTAGGGTTCGAGAGCTCCCCACAGACCACTACTCTCTGAGTGCGTCCAGCTATCCAGTTTTAATCCATCTGACCATCAAAGGCCTACTCCTAACCCCATCAGTTTCTCCACCAGACCATTGTGGGGACAGAGTCAAGCCTTGCTGAAGTCCAAGAATAATACATCCACAGGCTTACCCTGTCCAGTTCTGATGTTACCCATTCATAGAACTCCACAAGGTTGGTTTGACATGATCTACCTGGCACAAACCCATGCTGCGACTATCCAGACCTCCCACCTCCTCCAAGTAAACCCCAATCGTTCCTTTAGTATACTCTCCATTAATTTTACCACCGAGGTTAAACTGATGGGTCTATAGTTTCCTGGTACTTCCTTCAACCCCCTTATGGATTGGTACCACATGTGCCTCTCGCCAATCCCTAGGTACCCTCCCTGTCTCAAGTGACCTGCTGAAAAGCTCCGCCAGAAGGTGCAGCCAGTATGTCCGCCAATTCCCATAGTACTCTCGGATGAATGCCATCCAGCCGGAGATTGTCTTTCTTTAGGGCCTTGAGGGCAAACCACACTTTTGGCGGGGATGGCATCATCCTCCTCCACCTTACTGGTCTTTTATCCTTATCCAGATGTGACACCCCTGGGTACCTTTCCCTCCCTTTGCTCCATTTCTGTTGCTCCCTGATCCCACTCCCTGCCCTTCCTATCCCCTTTGTGCCTTGCTTTGTAGATATCCCATCCCCTCCCTGGTGAACACAGAGGCAGTACTCGTTAAATACCTCTGCCTGGTCCCTCGCCTTCCACCACCCCACTCCTTCTGATCTCAATCTGCTGGGGTTGCCCTTAGTTTTCTCCGCTCCCCAATGTACCGGAAGAACCCTTTTCCCTCCATGTATCCCTGTGCCAGCCGTTGCTCTTTACTGGACTTTGCTCCCTCACCATACGGGTGACTTTTCTAGATGAGCTGGTACATTTCCTTATCCCTATCCCCTCTTGTTGTTTTATATTTTTGTAAGCAGCCTTCTTTCTCTGACTGCTACCTGGACCTCACTGGACCACCAGCATGGTTTATGTGACCTTGCTCCTTACATTTCAACTTAGCGCAGATCCTGACTGCCTCATGAAGTCCCGCTTTATGACCTCCCATCTCCTTTCCACACTTGTCGTTGAGGTAATCCCCTTCAAGTGATCCTTGAGAATATTTCCCATGCCCATAAAGTTCGCTCCCCCTGAAGTCCACTGCCAGTGTCCTAGATCCCCCATGCTTATTTGAAACCAGACAGTATTGTGGTGGCTCCCAGTCAGGGGATCCTCTACAACCAGGTCCCTTACCATGCCAGAACCACATCCAGAACATGCCCTCCCTTGTGGGCTCCATCACATGCTGTGTTAAGAACACAGCATATAAGAATATAGAGACAGTAGATCTGTTCAGAGACACACTAACACTCCATGGCCATATCTTTATAACACCTCATGAGTGTGACAGCTGTCATTTATCAAATCCTGGCCAAAATGCTCTTTTACATTCAGAAGGTGATTTTGCAGTCCCTGAGTAAAATCTCTTCTCAAGCAGGAGTGGAACATTTTCTCTACCCTTGTTCATGAGGTGGGGTCATAAGATGGCTATGCTGAAAATTTGGAGTCAAAATATTCAAAAACAACAACATTATGTACCTACATTGAATATTGCATACATGGGCTCATAATTTTGGTAATTTTGAATATTTTTACTCCAAATTGACAACATAGCCATGTCCCTACAACACCTCATGAGTGTTACTGCTGGCATTTTCAAGTCCTGGCCAAAATGTTTTTTTAACATCCCGGAAGGTGATTTTGCAGTCCCTGTGCAAAATTATATGGCCAGCAGTTTAATATTTTATCTGCCCTTATTGATGAGGTGGGGCCATAGCAGAGCAAGGTTGAACATTTGGTGTACAAATATTGAAAAACAACAAAGTTATCAGCCTATGTTGAATTTTGGAAATGCAGGCTTGTAACTTTAGTATTATTCAATATTTTTACCCCATATTTTCAACATAGCCATTTCTTTGCAGCAACTCATGATAGTAACAGCTGTCATTTATCATGAATCCATGATGCTGGTTCGACAACAGAGTTGTCGACTGATGTTACAGCAACAGATTTATGTCAACCGCAGTTGTGGTCAGCATAAAATCGTCCAAAGAAAGTTACTTTTCTTTAGGGGGGCTTCACCCCCAAACTCCCATGCAGGGACCTCTGCCCCTTGCACCCCTCATAATAAAGATAATCAACCCAGAGTCTGAGTTGATTCAGGTAGAGGTTGCAAGACCCCCAAACAGCAGTGCTGGGTACTGCAGTGACATTACAGTGGCAACAGTGAATTGTCGCTGTAATGTCATTTGATCTTGAATTGTTGTTATTCAAACAGCATACAATTTATCAGCTCCTGCTCAAAAATGTGTTTTTGCATCCTGAAAGTTGATTTCACAGTCCCTGTGCAAAATCACCTTTAGGCCAGGAGTTTAACATTTTCTTTGTCCTTCTTCATGAGCAGGGTCATATAAGGCTGTGTTGCAAATTTGGTGAACAAATATTACAGAAAAACAATTTATATGTCTACTTTACTTTTGTGAATGCAGACTCCTAACTTTAATAACTTTCAATTGTTTTACCCCAGATTCTTTACCTGCAGCCCTATTGCCTCTGGCCAGAGTTGTTTAACTTCTTCTGCTGCTTTTCTCTGGACAGTTCCCCCATGCTGAACCCACCACTGCTCACTACTCCTCCCTCTCCTTCCCCTCCCTTGAGGATAGACACCTCATCCATTGTCTCTCCTTTATCTCTAAAGTTTGGCTTGACTCCTTCCCCCTTACCTTGCTTCCTTTCTCCCTCTCCTCCCCCCACCACTCTCTCCTACTCCCTTTGCAATTCTGCCTTTCACTCTCCCCCACATTGTCCACTGAAATCTCTCCTGGTCAAGCTCCTTCTCCTTCTGCTTTCCCAAACTGCGGGGCTTTCTCCTCCTTACTATCCACACCACCCCTTCATCTCACTCTCTCAAATCACTGCTCTGTGACCTTACTCACTCCTGAGCTACCCCTGATAGTGGGCTCTGGGCTGTTGCCCAGCACTCTCCATTCCATGCTCCCCCTCACCCTGTACCCTCGTTAGTGCATCTCCATAATTCATGGTCCTCAGTTATTATAACCATTGCTGCCCCTCACCCTGTACCCTCATTAGTGTATCTCCATAATTCATGGTCCTCAGTTATTATAACCATTGCTGCCCCTCACCCTGTACCCTTTTTAGTGCAGCTCCATTATTCATGGTCCTCAGTTATTATAACCATTGCTGCCCCTCACCCTGTACCCTCTTTAGTGCAGCTCCATAATTCATGGTCCTCAGTTATAACCATTGCTCCCCCTTACCCTGTACCCTCGTTAGTGCGTTTCTATAATTCATGGTCCTCAGTTATAACCATTGCTCCCTCTCACCCTGTACCCTCATTAGTATATTTCCATAATTCATGGTCCTCAGTTATAACCATTGCTGCCCCTCACCCTGTACCCTCATTAGTGCAGCTCCATAATTCATGGTCTTCAGTTATAACCATTGCTGCCCCTCACCCTGTACCCTCATTAGTGCAGTTCCATAATTCATGGTCCTCAGTTATTATAACCATTGCTCCCCTCACCCTGTACCCTCATTAGTGTATCTCCATAATTCATGGTCCTCAGTTATAACCATTGCTGCCCCTCACCCTGTACCCTCATTAGTGTATCTCCATAATTCATGGTCCTCAGTTATAACCATTGCTGCCCCTCACCCTGTACCCTTTTTAGTGCAGCTCCATTATTCATGGTCCTCAGTTATTATAACCATTGCTCCCCCTCACCCTGTACCCTCTTTAGTACAGCTCCATAATTCATGGTCCTCAGTTATAACTATTGCTCCCCCTTACCCTGTACCCTCGTTAGTGCGTTTCTATAATTCATGGTCCTCAGTTATAACCATTGCTCCCTCTCACCCTGTACTCTCATTAGTGTATCTCCATAATTCATGGTCCTCAGTTATAACCATTGCTGCCCCTCACCCTGTACCCTCGTTAGTGCAGCTCCATAATTCATGGTCCTCAGTTATAACCATTGCCCCCCCTTACCCTGTACCCTCGTTAGTGCGTTTCTATAATTCATGGTCCTCAGTTATAACCATTGCTCCCTCTCACCCTGTACCCTCATTAGTATATCTCCATAATTCATGGTCCTCAGTTATAACCATTGCTGCCCCTCACCCTGTACCCTCATTAGTGCAGCTCCATAATTCATGGTCTTCAGTTATAACCATTGCTGCCCCTCACCCTGTACCCTCATTAGTGCAGTTCCATAATTCATGGTCCTCAGTTATTATAACCATTGCTCCCCTCACCCTGTACCCTCATTAGTGTATCTCCATAATTCATGGTCCTCAGTTATAACCATTGCTCCCTCTCACCCTGTACCCACATTAGTGCAGCTCCATAGTTCATGGTCCTCAGTTATAACCATTGCTGCCCCTCACCCTGTACCCTCATTAGTGTATCTCCATAATTCTTGGTCCTCAGTTATAACCATTGCTGCCCCTCACCCTGTACCCTCATTAGTGTATCTCCATAATTCATGGTCCTCAGTTATTATAAGCATTGCTGCCCCTCACCCTGTACCCTCATTAGTGCAGTTCCATAATTCATGGTCCTCAGTTATAACAATTGCTGCCCCTCACCCTGTACCCTCATTAGTGTATCTCCATAATTCATGGTCCTCAGTTATAACCATTGCTCCCTCTCACCCTGTACCCACATTAGTGCAGCTCCATAATTCATGGTCCTCAGTTATAACCATTGCTGCCCCTCACCCTGTACCCTCATTAGTGTATCTCCATAATTCATGGTCCTCAGTTATAACCATTGCTGCCCCTCACCCTGTACCCTCATTAGTGTATCTCCATAATTCATGGTCCTCAGTTATTATAACCATTGCTGCCCCTCACCCTGTACCCTCATTAGTGCAGTTCCATAATTCATGGTCCTCAGTTATAACAATTGCTGCCCCTCACCCTGTACCCTCATTAGTGCAGCTCCATAATTCATGATCCTCAGTTATTATAACCATTGTTCCCCCTCAGCCTGTACCCTCATTAGCGCAGCTCCATAATTCATGGTTCTCAGTTATTATAACCACTGCTACCCCTCACCCTGTACCCTCATTAGTGCAGTTCCATAATTCATGGTTCTCAGTTATAACCATTGCTCCCCTCACCCTGTACCTTCATTAGTGCAGTTCCATAATTCATGGTCCTCAGTTATAACCATTGCTCCCTCTCACCCTGTACCCTCATTAGTGCGGCTCCATAATTCATGGTCCTCAGTTATAACCATTGCTGCCCCTCAACCTGTACCCTCATTAGTGTATCTCCATAATTCATGGTCCTCAGTTATAACCATTGCTGCCCCTCACCCTGTACCCTCATTAGTGTATCTCCATAATTCATGGTCCTCAGTTATTATAACCATTGCTGCCCCTCACCCTGTACCCTCATTAGTGCAGTTCCATAATTCATGGTCCTCAGTTATAACAATTGCTGCCCCTCACCCTGTACCCTCATTAGTGTATCTCCATAATTCATGGTCCTCAGTTATAACCATTGCTCCCTCTCACCCTGTACCCTCATTAGTGCAGCTCCATAATTCATGGTCCTCAGTTAGTATAACCATTGCTGCCCCTCACCCTGTACCCTCATTAGTGTATCTCCATAATTCATGGTCCTCAGTTATAACCATTGCTGCCCCTCACCCTGTACCCTCATTAGTGTATCTCCATAATTCATGGTCCTCAGTTATTATAACCATTGCTGCCCCTCACCCTGTACCCTCATTAGTGCAGTTCCATAATTCATGGTCCTCAGTTATAACCATTGCTGCCCCTCACCCTGTACCCTCATTAGTGCAGTTCCATAATTCATGGTCCTCAGTTATTATAACCATTGCTCCCCTCACCCTGTACCCTCATTAGTGCAGTTCCATAATTCATGGTCCTCAGTTATAACCATTGTTGCCCCTCACCCTGTACATTCATTAGTGTATCTCCATAATTCATGGTCCTCAGTTATAACCATTGCTCCCTCTCACCCTGTACCCTCATTAGTGCAGTTCCATAATTCATGGTCCTCAGTTATAACCATTGCTGCCCCTCACCCTGTACCCTCATTAGTGCAGTTCCATAATTCATGGTCCTCAGTTATTATAACCATTGCTCCCCTCACCCTGTACCCTCATTAGTACAGTTCCATAATTCATGGTCCTCAGTTATTATAACCATTGCTGCCTCTCACCCTGTACCCTCATTAGTGCAGTTCCATAATTCATGGTTCTCAGTTATAACCATTGCTGCCCCTCACCCTGTACCCTCATTAGTGCAGCTCCATAATTCATGGTCCTCAGTTATTATTATCATTGCTCCCCTCACCCTGTACCCTCATTAGTGCAATTCCATAATTCATGGTCCTCAGTTAGTATAACCATTGCTGCCCCTCACCCTGTACCCTCATTAGTGTATCTCCATAATTCATGGTCCTCAGTTATAACCATTGCTGCCCCTCACCCTGTACCCTCATTAGTGCAGTTCCATAATTCATGGTCCTCAGTTATTATAACCTTTGCCCCCCTCACCCTGTATCCTCATTAGTGTATCTCCATAATTCATGGTCCTCAGTTATAACCATTGCTGCCCCTCACCCTGTACCCTCATTAGTGCAGTTCCATAATTCATGATCCTCAGTTACAACCATTGCTGCCCCTCACCATATTCCCTCATTAGTGTGTTTCCATAATTCATGGTCCTCACTTATTATAACCATTGCTCCCACCATAATTAAACCCCATATTGTGCTCTGCTAAGTGTTCTCACTGAGCACTTCATAAGTTTGTGGTGTACCTCTTTACAATAAATTGTTTGCATTTGTCATTTGTTAATTAGGCAAAAACAACTGAAGTAGCAGTCATTTCCTAGGGACTAATGGCTGGTTGGGGGGGTTGGGTGGCCTGAGGCACAGCTGAGCACCACCCCTCTCCACCTGGTCATTAATTCCCGGGAAACATCTGCCAGTGAAGTTGTTATTGCTATTATAAGGTTAATTCTCTCCAGGAACAGCAATATTTGTAATTGTACTTACTAGTTTTGTTCTTTTTCAGTCCAGAGCTGGTGGAGCAGGTGCGATCTTTCTTTCTTATGTGTAACGAAAGCTGTGCATTATTAGGTCACGTCATGAAGACGTGTGTGCATGTCTGCCGACCTGGGGTGAAGTACATAGAAACATAGAAACATAGACTTTGATGGCAGATAAGGACCGCTTGGCCTACCTAGTCTGCCCATTTCCCTACCTAGAGGATAAGCTGCAGATCCTATTTAACCAACAGCCTATTTCTTCCTATCCCCCACAAAAATTGCCTTATGTCTGTCCCATGCATTCTTGAATTCTCCCACAGTTTTAGACCTCACAACTTCCTCAGGAAGGCTGTTCCATGCGTCCACCACCCTCTCTGTGAAAAAAATACTTCCTCACATTGCCCCTGAGCCATCCCCCCTCTATCTTCAAATTGTGTCCCCTTGTTCTTGCACATCTCTTTTTCTGAAAGATGCTACCCGCTTGGACTTTGTTGATTCCACTAAGTTACTTAAACGTTTCTATCATGTCCCCCCTCTCCCTCCTTTACTCAAGGGTATACATATTAAGCTCCTTTAGTCTCTCCTCGTATGGCTTCTCTTGCAGATCCTGCACCATTTTAGTTGCCCTCCTCTGAACTGCCTCCATCCTGTCTATGTCCTTGCGGAGATGGGGTCTCCAGAACTGGATGCAGTACTCCAGATGGGGTCTCACTAACTATCAGTGCAGGGGGATAACAACTTCCTGTTTTCTGCTGGTGATACCTCTCCCTATACATCCCAGTATCCCTCCAGCCCTCCCTACTGCCTTCTCACATTGCTTGCCAACCTTAAGGTCATCTGATATGATTACCTCTAGGTCTCTTTCCATTTTTGTTGTTGTTACTACCCCCCATTGTGTAATCTTTCCCTGGGTTTTTGTTTCCCAGGTGCATTACTTTGCACTTCTTTGCATTGAATTCAAGCTGCCATACTTCTGACCATTCCTCCAACCTTGCCAAGTCCCTTCTCATCCTTTCCACGCCTCCTTGTGTATCAACCCTGTTGCAGATCTTTGTGTCATCTGCAAAGAGGCATACTTTTCCTTCCAGTCCCTCTGCAATGTCACTTATAAAGACATTAAAAAAGGACTGGACCCAGTACTGAACCCTGTGATACCCCACTAGTAACCCCTCTTTCTTCAGAGTGGACTCCATTTACAATTACCTTCTGTGTCCTGTTGGTCAGCCAATGTTTTACCCAGGCTACCACCTTGGGACCCACTCCCAGGCTAGTTAATTTGACTACTAATCTTTCGTGTGGGACTGTGTCAAATGCCTTGCTAAAGTCTAGGTAGGCCATGTCCACAGCCCCTCCCTGGTCCACTACTTTGGTCACCCAGTCAAAGAAATCAATTAAATTCATCTGACATAACCTTCCCGCTGTGAACCCATGCTGCCTTGGGTCCTGTGCCCCACTGGCCTCTAGGTACTCAACAATGTTTTTCCTTCAGAAGTGATTCCATCACTTTCCCTACCACAGAGGTCAAACTGACAGGTCTGTAGTTTTCTGCCTCTGTCTTGGTCCCACTTGTGTGAAGGGGAATCACATCTGCCTTCTTCCAGTCCTCAGGTACCACACCATCCTCCCATGATTTGTTAAAAAGCGTAGTCAGTGGTGTTACTAGTTCTCTGCTTAATTCTTTTAGAATTCTGGGGTGAATTCCATCTTGCCCCATTGCTTTGTCCACCTTCAGTTTTAGGAGTTCTTTTAGAACCCTTTCTTCTGTGAAAGGACTGGGATCAACCCACCTCTCCAGAGTGCTTCTGTTAATTGGATTAGGCACCTCCCCCACTTCCTCTTTTGTGAATACTGAACAGAAGTATTCATTCAGTATCCCTGCTTTATCACTGTCACTCTCTGCCCACCCACCATCCATTCTATTCAGCCTCACTATCCCTCCCTTTGTCTTTCTACGCTCCCTGATATACCTATAAAAGGTTTTATCCCCCTTCTTAACCGAGTTAGCTATCTTTTCCTCAGTTTGTGCCTTTGCTATTCTGACTACCCTCCTGCTTCCTTCTGCCTTCACTGGTACGGTTCTCTGTCCTGCTTCTTCTGTGTTTCCTTATACTTTTTCTATCTTTTCTCCCTAACCTTCACCACCACCTCTTTGAGAACCATAGTGGCTTTTTCTTTCATTTTGATTTGTTTATTTGCTTCACACAAAGGCTTGTTGCCTCTGTGATGGCAGTTTTGATATTTGCCCATTGTTGCTCCACCCTCCTTCTAGCCTGTTTGCTAGTGCTTTTCTAACCCAGCGGGAAATGGAGTGTACACTTCCATCCTGAGTCTTATTTCAGTGTTATTTCAGTCCAGACTGACAAAAGCACTGCTTTTCATCAGTGCACTGTTAATACACTGCACTGACTTTCTGCTACACTGTTGTACCACTGCTCAATCTTTCTTATGTTTTGATGCAGACAGTAAGAGCACTGCAAATAATTATTAGATTTTCATGCACACTTCTTTAGCACTGTATTTCCTTCACAAATTTTTGCTGCACACTGCAGTAGTACTGGCAACACTTTATAATTTTTATCACACTTCTTTAGCACTGCATTGTCTCAGCAATCTGGTTAACCTTACTGAATTTGTCACAATGGCATTACAGTGGTATAGCAATGGCAATACTGTGGTCAGCTGAAAAATCCACAATAATACTACCCAGTGGTACTCTGGTATCACAGTGGTAGGTGATATATAGATTTTCCTCTGTGCATTGGTAGTGCACTGGCAGAATGGTATCCCTATGGCATTTTTTTACCATTCTCTCTGTCTTTCACACATACACTGGTAATACAATGGTATCGCGAAATGTTTAGATTTTTGTCGGCTCCCCACAAATACTGGTACACTGGTAGCACAATGGTACTGCGTTATTTTGACATTTCAGTATTTGGTACCTCTCACAGCAACCCTAGACTCATGTGGTAGCAGAGTGGTACCAGTATTAATCTCATCATACTCTGTACTCTAATGCATTGTTAAGATAAATTACATTATCAACCTCATGGAGAACAGCTCTCAGTTCCATATTTTTATTTGTTCACTTGTCTTTATCTTACTGGTAATGGACTGTTATTGTTCACATAGACCAGAACATTCAAAGAGCATTTGCGATCGCTAAATGGGTAAGTGACTCTCAAACAACACTTTGCACCCCAAAAACTGGGTAGGATCACAAAATGATATCTTGAATAGCATAATTAGTGAGTCTCTGACCAGTTGGTAAATGGCTCTAAAAGATGTTGCCTCCCTAAACCAGGTAATATCACCTCTGCCTCCTACCACTGCCTCTTTGAGCTCCCACCATCAGTAATATCACACTTCCCTTGGTGTTCAGTGGTGCTGCTGTCCATTCCATACATTGGCAACTGCCAATAACTACCTGCCCACCCAGTCCCACTGCTCGCACCATTCATGGCCCCCACCATATGTTTATACACTCTCCCCCCACAGTGGCAATTGGCACAGACACTCTGCTAACCTCTGTGACCAACTGAGGACAGAACGCCAGTTTTGCGCTCATGTGCGTACTGTATAAACAGCTGTGTACAGTTAGCACATGATTGTGAACCATCATCCATTTTGTGCCTGATCAAGGAGCTGAGAGGATGGTCTGTGCCAAATGTGGAAGGGTGTCAAATATACAGTAAGGCTGGGGACCAGGGGGTAGTATTTGCTGTAAGAACTAACTGGGTCATGGTGGGGACTTTGGATATACAGAGGGCAAGGACTTTCACTCAACACACCACTGCTCACTCTATCAGGCCCTGGGCTGGCTTCCCCCATCAGCCCAACGGACCTATCTCCTGGACAGCACAGTCAATAAGGCCATCCAAAACCGAGCTACCTCTCCACAATCTCACCTTCTTTGGCCAAAAGTGTTTGTTCTAGAGCTCTGCCTCACTGCTGGCCCCATGCTCACAAATGCTCACAGCCTGGGAAATAAGATCCCAGACCTGCAGGCAATATTGTCAGAGGCTAAACTGGACATAGTAGCAATTAGTGAGACGTGGTTTACCAGTAACCACACTTGGGAGACTTCAATACCTGGCTATGTATTGTTCAGAAAGACCGAGGTGCAAGAGGGGAGGAGGGCCTGTATGTTAATGAAAATATCAAAGCTACAGAAATTCAGAATACACATAAGGAGCCAGAAGAACTGTGGGTCACCCTGGAAACAGGAAATGGGACAGCCATAAGAACTGGGGTTGTCTACAGGCCCCAGACCAGAGGGAGGACATAGACACATTACTGTTAGAAGATATACAAAACATGACAGCTAAAGGGGAGGTTCTGATAATGGGAGACTTCAACATGCCAGATACAGATTGGTCAATACCAGCAGGAACATCTGCCAGAACTAGACTCATAGTGGATTCCTGCAGGGGAGGCCTCAAACAACTGGTACAGCAACCCACAAGAGACAGGGCTATCCTAGATCTAGTACTGACTAACAAAGAAGGATCACAGATCTCCAGGTAGAAGGTCACCTGGGGGCCAGTGACCATCACATGGTATGGTTCAATTTGACTACTACATCTAAATCATCCCATTCCAAGGCAAAATATGGGACTTCAGAGGAGCTGACTTTGATAAGATGGCCAACAGAGTTAAGCTAGCCCTGGCAAAAAGAAACACAGGTGAGGAGGTACAGGCAAAGTGGGCAAGCATTATGATACAATACTTGAAGCAACATCCCATTGTGTTAGACAGAAAAGGAAGTGCAAAAGAAGAAGGAAACCACTTTGGTTCTCAAATACAGTAGCAGAAAAGGTCAGAGCCAAAAGGCTGGCCTTCAGGAAATATAAGGGAACACAGCGGGATGAAGATAGGAGGCATACCAAACTGCCCTAAGGGAAGCAGGTAGGCAGTAAGGCAGGCAAAGTCCCAAACTGAGGAAACACTAGCACGAAAGTAAAAGAAGGTGACAAGATTTCTATAGATACATTAGTGAAAGGAGAAAGTCCAGAGGGGTATTGCTAAGCTTAATGGAGAAAAGGGAGCATGTGAGGAGGAGGACCCGTAAAGGCATCTATCCTAAATAGATACTTTTGCTCAGTATTTACTGAAGAGAAGGTAGGGCAGGGCCCACAGCTCAGCATCATGGACACAGGGGAGGGAGGTGAGCACTACTCCTTCACAAAAGAAAGGGTCCCACAAGAGCTTGCTAAGCTCAGGGTGGATAAGGCAATGGGACCTGATGGCATACATCCCAGGGTACTTAAGGAGCTAAAGGAGGAACTAGCAGAGCCATTAGCAGAATTGTTTAGTGAGTCTCTGAGCACAGAAGAGGTCCCAGAAGACTGGAGAAGGGCTCATGTGATCCCGCCTCCACAAGAGTGGTAGCAGGGAGGAGGTGGGGAACTACAGACCGGTCAGTCTTACCTCAGTAGTGGGCAAGATTATGGAGGCACTTCTTGAGAAAGGATAGTGCAACACCTGGAATCCATAGGGCACAGGATCTAAGACAGCATGGGTTTGCAAAGAAGGGTCCTGTCAAACTAATCTCATAGATTTCTTTGACTGGGTAACCAGAGTGGTGGACAAGGGGAGCAGTTGATGTCGCCTACCTTGACTTCAGCAAAGCTTTTGACACTGTTCCACATAGAAGATTGATAAATAAGCTAGGTAGGCTTGGGGTGGGTAGAAGTTGGTCAACTGGGTGGCAAACTGGTTGACTGGCAGAAAACAGAGAGTGGTGGTAAATGGTATACAGTCAGAAGAGATGCAAGTCACAAGTGGGTACCTTAGGATCAGTCCTGGGGCCAGTCCTATTCAACATCTTCATTAGTGACCCTCGAGATGGACTAGAGGGTAAGGCTTGTCTGTTTGCAGATGACACCAAGATCTGCAACAGAGTAGATGATCCAGATGGGGTGGGCAGAATGAAGAGATCTGGATAAACTAGCAAAATGGTCAGAAGAGTGGCAACTGGGATTTAATGCAAAAGTACAAAATCATGTGCACATAAGGGGAAGAAAACCCAGCCACTCTATAGGCTGGGAGGAGTTGCTAGCAGTCACAAAGGAAGAAAGAGACTTGGGCATCATCATCACTGATGACCTAAAATCATCCAAGCAGACCTCTAAAGCAGTAGGTAAGGCTAGGGGGTGTTAGGGTGTATTAGTGAGGGTATCAGAAGTGTCGTAGAGGAGGTAATAATTCCTCTGTACAAGACATTGGTTAGCCCCATCTGGAGTACTGCATGCAGTATT
Organism: Neoceratodus forsteri; assembly: GCA_016271365.2. Taxonomy (NCBI): domain Eukaryota; kingdom Metazoa; phylum Chordata; order Ceratodontiformes; family Ceratodontidae; genus Neoceratodus; species Neoceratodus forsteri. Next base: position 1,105,972,000 of record CM028135.1, read on the forward strand.
GGAGGCCACACCTTCACAAGGACATTAACCAAATTGAGGCAGTCCAGAGAAGGGCAACCAAAATGGTGCAGGGACTGCATCAGAAGACATATGAGGACAGATTAACGGAGCTCAATATGTATACCCTTGAGCAAAGGAGGGAGAGAGGTATGATCGAGACATTTAAACACCTTAAGGGCATAAACAAGGTGAAAGAGTCTAACATGTTTAAATATAAGAAAATAGCAGGACAAGAGGACACAGCATGAGAATAGAGGAGGCCGATTAAGGGGATGTGAGGAAATTCTTTTCACAGAAAGGGTGGTAGATGCATGGAATAGCTACCACAAGAAGTGGTGGCTATGACAGTGCAGGGCTTCAAACAGGCATGGGATAGGCATAAGGGAGCAATACAAATGACTATGAATAGATAGGTCACTGACAGAGCAAAGGCCGATGGCACATTTATAAGGTAGAAAAAGAAATGGGCAGACTGGATGGGCCTTGCGGTCCTTATCTGCCGTCAACTTCTATGTTTCTATGTTTCTATGCTTGAGTGCCCCCTAGTGTCCACTGTATGGGTAAATGTGCATTCTCATCTGCAGCCCCTTTCCTTTGGAACAACCTGCCCACTCCACTTAGCACCACTGACTCTCCAGGACTCTTCCACTCTCTCCTTGGATCTCACCTTCTGTCCTCCACTACTTGTCCTGCCCTCCCAACTTATTATCAAGCCTCTACTTCCCTTCCCTCCTTTTTCTTCTTGTCCATACCTACACTGCCATGATGCACTTTTTCCTTTACTCATCTCAGATCATGCCTAATTTGTATTACAACTTGGCTACTACTGTGCCTGCTATTGTCATAAATGTTATTTATCCATTGTGCTGCAAGTTTATATATATCTTTGTATAAATATCCTGTATATTTTTATTTCTGTCTATTGTATGCCTTGTCCCAGCCTCCTTTGTACTTGCTTTTATTCCTGTGCCATCCTCAATGGCCCAGGTTATGCCTGAAAATGGTTCTCGGACCAGTGCACCTACTCGGTAAACAAATGAATGAATAAATAAATAAATGGGAACCACTGAACATCAGGGATTGTAACAATCTACTGTATACCTGTGGGGTGATTGTAGGATGGGGTAGGATGGGAGAACAGTTAAATTAAGAACCTGGACCTGTGGGATAATTAGGGGAGGTGGCCCAATGGAGACTGTTTCCCAGGAGGGTGCTTTGGTGGTGTAACTCCCAGGATACATTTTGCCTGGTGCTGTAATGTGGCCTGTGCTGTAATCGGCATCAGCAACATGGCTGTCACACCAGCATGGGTGAACCCATTCTCCACACCCTGCTATAACAGGTTTTGGTGGCATCTGCAAAAAGACATACCTTCCCATTCAGTTCTTCTACAATTTCACTTATGAAGACACTGAAGAGGCCCACTCCTAGTACTGAGCCCCACCCTGCACCATGCCTTTAACCAACTGTTGAAAGCCATGTGGAGAGTCCTATCTTTTCCCAAGATGTATATAGGCAACCTTTTGGCAAAAGCCACCATGCATGCTTGAGGACCCTCCCCATCCCTGAAATTTCCTGCACTACCCCTACCCTGTCCCTTGCTAGGTCATTTGTCCCCAGGTGGACACTGACATCTAGCTCCCTCTCATCTCCTGCTGCCTAATGATCCACTGTATCTGCCTCATCCTCCAAGCCAAGTACCTCTCAGGTATTTCACCTCCCTCTCCTTTACCCCACCCTGCTCGCAAGTCTATCCCCCTAATTAACTCCCCCACCAGCAGTTGTTTCCTACTCAGCTGGGGGCCTCTTCCTCCCTCCTTGTAACTGTGGAATAGTCCATGGACAGTGCTTCCCTTGGGGAAGGTTTCTCCAGGGGCTGAAAGGGTGGTTCAGCTGCAGGGTGAGTGGTTGGCTGGGTAGGGCCCATTTCAGATGCAGGGAGAGTGGTTAGTAAACAAAGCAGGTGAACTGAAACTCTGACAAACAAACTGGCACAGGGGCAGAAAATGCAAGCCCCATAGGAAAGAGCACAGTGAGGGCTACAATAGATCATTTACTGGAGAAGTCTCAGGCCAGGATACTACAGCTGAAGAGAACATAGAGAACAGGTAGGCATCAGAAAATGATGCATGGGGCAGCGGACAGACATGGACTCATGAAGGCATGCATGGGAACTACGAATGCCAATGCTGGGGGGTGCAAAGGCCAGCATAGGTAGGTGGGCACTGACCTGTAGGTAGAGTGCACAACACACAGGGACCCCTGCATCCCTGCATGCTGGACAGCAGGGAAGTGTACCATGGAGCATAGCCCCACTGCAGAACAGTAGCTGATAGGGGCACAGGACACTGTGGACACAGAACTTGAATGTGACCATGGTGCACAGCACAGACTTGAAGGACTGGGACTGTGGGCAGACAGTGGCACTACAGTACTGGTACAAACCACCCACAGACAAGTAGCAGCTGCTGCAGGTGTGGCCCATGGAGTGTGATGTGCAAACGAAGTGCAGTCACACCCGAATGCCTGAGCTTGAACCAAAGCTGGTCATGTTGCACAGTCCTCTGGCACAATGGAGGACAGCGTAGAAGCCATGGAGGGGCCAGGGTGCTCAACTGCAACCCCAACAACAGGGACAATCTGTGAGGTGGTACCATCCAGGAAGGGAAAGTCCAAGCTAAATGTGAATGGCTACCTCATGGTCCATGAATGGACCTGCAGTGAGACAGTGTACTGTTTTTTTAACATATCATATTTTTCACCTGCTGCGGCACACACTCCGGCTTGGGGCATCCAGCAACCAGCTCCACCCACCTGGAGAGCTGGGTAGCTCAAACTGCACCCAGGAGGATCAGGGACAGCCATCATGCCATCTTTGCTGGAGAGCTCCTTCTGCCTCTACCAGTTGTGACAGCCTCTAGACCCTCTCAACAGGACTCCACCAAAGTCCTCTGGGTGGCTCCGAGCACAGCCATCAAGCTGCAAGGTCATGCCCAGCCATTTTCCTTCTATTGGCCTCAATAGCTTGGACATGCAATGACGTCCAGGAGCAATGTACCAACATCTGCCGTGCTCCCCATCTAGCATCACTGACACTAGTAGCACCCCTGAGCATCCCCAGGGGGCTGCTACAGCACAGTGACATTCCCCAGCCCACCCCAGGACTGGGAAAGCAGTCTGTGGATGTTCAATCCCAGTCCTCCCCTGCTGATCCCCGATGGCCCAGGCTCAATCCTGAACCCAGGTCACTGGCGTGACACAAGGTATGGCATCCAGCGCCTCAACCCTCAGCACCACTGGGATGGCCTGAGACAGTGTAATGGTGCTGCCAGCACCATAAGTCCAAGTCCTGCCTTGGTCAGTCCATCACACTGCTCCAGGATGGCCAGCACCACCTAAAGAAAAAGAATGGGGACAGTCATGCTCTGGAGGTGACAGATGCTCTACCAGCACAGGTGCTGGCTGGCATCAGTAGAAGGCATTACAGCACCATAGCTAACCCCACATAGCTACTGCAGAGGAGGCAACTTCAATGGCCACTGAGCTGTGGCAACAGTTGCTGCTAAGAGGGCCCAGCTGCAGATTGTGAACAGGACCCCACTGCAAGGACCTTCTCACCAGAACCAGTGACACTGGCTGGACCCCACTATCCCAAGCAGCTATAGATGGTGACTGGATGTCATGGCACAGCAGGATCACTGGCAGCACCACCCACCAGGTCCTTCTACTCACCACAGAGGACATCTAGACCTGGCATGGGCATTCCTTCTGGATGATGGATGGTACTGCTCAAGACTGTGCCACACCCGTTCACCATTGCACACCATCCATGCACCCATGGGGATGGCCCCAATAACCTCATTATGTCATTGGTGTATACACTGATGACTACAAAGAGCTTGTACTGTACTGCACCTGTTCCAGGAGCTGAATAAATATGCCAGTTTACAGTCCCGCGCACCTCAAACCACCCACAATCATCACTGACTTTGAGCAGGCTGCGATCAATGCCTGTAAGATGGAATTTCCACAAACCATAAACAAGGGACTGTTCCACTTTGGGCAGATTGTGTATGAAGGTCCAGAGTTTTGTCTTGTACCACAATACAGAAGTGACCCAGACTTCAGCCGAAGATCCATGAACTCATGGCCCCTCGCCATCTCCCAAGTACAGGACATTCCAGCAGCATTCAGCCTCCTGAAGTCAACTATTCCACCCAATGCCACCACACTTTCTATTGTTTCAAGCAGACACACAAAGGCAGGATATGGCTATACAGTAGGGTGACCAAGGTGCCTATCGATACGCACCCCTGTTCCCACTCAGCTGTGGTTGGTTGTGATCTCAATGCGGTAATGTGTACCATGGACCTGAGCAATGTGGAAACCTGGCACTGCCATTCCCATGCCCTGCTTGGGAAGGTCATGTTGGGGTCATGATACGTTAGAAGAGCTCCACAGGAACAGCAATGGACCCATGCGTCACCAGGGAAGGCATTTGTTGTGATTGTCATGGACACCACCCAAGAAGAGCTATGAGGGAGTGGATAATGATGCGCTAGCATCCAAGGACAAGGGCAGCTGCTGAAGTTCCTCTGTATGGCACCCCACACCACCCTGTAGGTTTCCATGGTGACTTGGCACCTGACAGTTGTACACATCATGCACAGCCACCAGGTTGCCACTGTGGCCCCCGTACTGTTGAATAAAGCTCACCCCCACATTTAACATGCACTCCAACCTGGTGGTGGTGATGTCTCATCACACACTGTTGGGTATCGCCACAGCCCACTGCACACTGCCACATCTGCACTGTGTCACATGTCGACCGCCTGACTCTCTGTGTGAGTCCCCCCAAACTTTCTCTTAGCTGTTCATGGTGCCACACGTTGCACAGGTTCAAGCTGTGTGAGTGCCCACCAACCTCCAGCTGTGCAACTGTGTGGTAACAGCATTCCCACAATGGGTCCTTGTGGAACCCCCACAACACACCTGGCAGCCATGCCACAGTGGGCCTGTGGCACAGCCCCCAAACACCTCCAGACTTTCTTCTGTGTGGTTACTGTATGCCCATAGTGGCCTAGCATGACACAGCCACATGCACGCATTGTACGGTTGGTGCGATGGCATGCTGCTCTGTGTCCTGGCATCCACATGGTGTTGCTGTGACCATTTCCTGGTGCAGCTATCCATGCCTTGCTGTGCCACTCTGCTGTGTGCCTGCAGTGTCATGCATGCATCGATCAACAGGCATGGTACTCCAATTCCTTCATGCATGCCCAGCTGGCTGGCTATCTGTTGACATAATCATGCATGCAGAGATGCACGGACAATCTGCCATGCTGCCTGGGATGGCTGGTCAACACACTGGAGCATGTACAGCTATTTGTTTCATCCCTGTCCCATGGATGGTGAGACAGTCATCTTTACCGGGGTCTGTGATCAGGTCAGTGTGTCCTCGGAGGGTGCACACATAGGTGGGTGTTTTCACATCATCCATGCTGTTCAGTAGTGTCTCAGGTCTTGGGATGGGTGGTGTAGGTCAGGATCGGTGTCATGTGTTGTGGAAAATCCACTCATCAGTCGCACAGCATCCTGACCTCCTTGGTCTGACATGTGTCAGGTGCTGTCCAGGTCAGGCCACTGTGTGTTGGGCTGCTGTTGGGTTGTTGTGTGTGGATGCAGCATGTCAGACTACGTTGCTGGGATTATAATGCTGCACCTATTAGGCAGGGTCATGTGTGCAAACAGAGTGGTCAGTGGTGGGATGGGCAACTGGTATGGGGAAGATGGGTAGTGGGGTGGGTCCAGCTGCAGAAAGAGTTGTTATTTAGGGGTGCTGGTCCAGTTGTAAGGAGGGAGCTTTGTTTGGTGAGGCTGGGAGGTTGGTCCAGCGTGCAGGGAGGTGTTCACTGAGGTGGGAGGCAGTCTGGGGGGTTCCATCTGCAGGGGATCATGGCCTGAGGGTAGGGAAGGATGGCCTGGAGCAGCCAGCTACAGGGTGGGTGATAGTTGATGGGGAGAGGCTGGTTTGGGAAAAATCTGACAGTTTCTATGTGCTGGGGGAGCTCTGGTGGCAGTTGTAGCGAGGTGGGGAAACCAGAGTGGAAGAGTAAGAGTGAAGGCTTATCAGTTTTTGAGGAAGCAGTAAAAAAAAAAAAAAAAACAATTCTGGTTTTTATATCGAGAGGTGTGGCGAGGACACGGCAACAGAATGCAGAGGAGTGCAACAGCTTGGAGCAGCCAGTTGAAAAAGGTTTGGTAGAAAAGCAAAAAAATGTTAAAACAGAAACAAATGATCACTGTATGATAGTGGGAAGGATGGGGAGAAGTATGACTAAATGGCACGTATGGGCTGAGGATCGTCAACCTGGAAGAAACAAAACTAAAAGCAAGATACCAGTAAGCAGTGTCAAACAACGGGGTGAGGGATGGGATTGTGTTACAGGCCACTATGCACATTAATCGAGGATGATGTAATAAATATGTGTAATGTAAGATTCTGTATGTATACACGACATGCTCAGATAAAATGGATTTATCACACTCCATTTATGTCCACTCCTAATGCATAAATTTTACTTAATATTTATAACCCATCAGGGCTCTTTCTCTTTAGTGCTCTGTGTTTTTAATTGTGAGCTATCCTGGACCTTATGCTGTTCTTTTTCTCCCCAAATCCTCTTTGTTAGCCCCTGGTACTTTGACATTAGCTGCTGTGCGACCCTATAGTATGCAGTGCTTGTTGCTTTTCATGGTCCCCCAGGGAGTCCACTGATTTCCCTGTTTGTCTCCCTACCCACAGCTACTTTTAAGTCAAGTTCAGGCATTGCCCTTCAGCTGCACCTGTGGATTTCCTTGTGGCCCCTATCTTGTGCATTTGCTCTCCCAGTCCCTTTCTACCAGGCCTCAGGGCACTCACAGTCTGCCACCATGTGGCTTAGCTAAAGGTTCCTGCACCTACTTCTGGCTGCCCACCCTTCAGACCTTCCAACTCTGTCCCTGTAGTTTTTCACATGCCACTTTGTGGTTGATGGGTAGAGGGAGGCATATTTGCTCTAGTCTCTTCCCTCCCAAAATATCCCATCTTCATTCCCACACACATGGAGCAGGTTACAGCCTGAGCTCTGTGGGATGAATCATAGACACATAGACCTTGATGGCAGATATGACCTGCTTGGCCCACCAGTTGGCCTATTTCCTACTCTAGTGGATAAGTTGCAGATCCTAGTTATCCAACAGCTGACTTCCTCCTACCCACCAATAGAATTGGTTCATGTCTGTCCCATGTATTCTTGAAGTCCCCTATTTTTGACCCCACAACCTCCTTAGGAAGGCCATTCCATGTGTCTCCTCAACTTCTGTGAAAAAATACTCTCATGTTGCCCTGAGCCGCCCTCTATCTTCAAATTCGGCCCTTGTTCTTAGCGTGATCTCTTTTCTAAAGATGCTACTCTTGGACTTTGTTGATTCCTTGAGGTGCTTGAAATTCTCGTCCTGTCCCTCCGCCTCCCTTCCTCAAGGGCATACATATTCAGCCTCCTTCTCTTGTATGGCTTCTGCAGACCCTTCACTATTTTAGTTGCCCTCTGGGCTGGCAGCTGAAAGTGCCTGACATTACTGTCACTGTAGTTCAGTAGCACTAAACTGGCTGCCTAGCAACAGCTACCAGCATTTCTGGTCAGTTTTCTGAACAGCCTCCTGCCTGCTACATGACAGTCTGGGCCCAAGGACATCACCTCCCACATTAGGTTCCAGGAAAGATAATATTAAAAAAAAATTGCCACTGTCCATGAGGGAGTGACCCATTATATCACCAGAGCTATACCTTTAAAACCACTGGCCTCCTGGGACAACTCAAGACTCCTGAACCACCAGTGTCCCCTTTTTTAAATAAATATAGGGGCCACTAGCCCAAATGCATTCCCACCTGCCCATCTGAACTACTTCTTAAATTTTTATTGGCTACCTGCAGGTCACCTAGGGGCACTAATGGGAGGTTTTCCGAGTCCCAAATACCACTTTATTCTCTGTTCTTAGCTGTCTGCATTTTTTATTCCATCTCTAGTTTCCTTATTTTGACCTAGTTTGTCTTTTTCCTCTGAAATTTCTCCTTTTACTCCTGTGCTATATACCATTTTTGTATCTCTCACTCTTGCTACTATAACTTCCCCATACTGATCTATTTTTCCTTTATTTCTACAGGTCTGGCCAAACATACCAATCAGATAAGTATCTTGCTTAATTCTAACACTCTAATCTCCTCAGCTCCTCCCACCCTTTGTGTCCCTTCAACCTTCTTTTGTTCTTCCTCCTTCAGGTCCCACCAGAATACCCCAAACCAAGGATGTTCTAACCTCCGGACTCCCCCTACCTTATGGAACATGAAGTCCTAATTATTTAACTGCCTTAGAATCATAGAAATCTGTGACGAAAAGGACCATTTTGGCCAGTCGAGTCTGCCCCTTACCCCCACCCCCCAATCATCATCTTTTGTCAAGAGACACCCCACTCTGCTCCACTGTCGTCAGCTCCTGGTGTCTGTCCTATGCCCTTTGAATCTTTTCACCATTTCGCAAGACACCACCTTCTTCTGGTAGTCAGTCCTGACTCCACCACCTTCTCAGTGATGTAATGCCCTCACATTTTCTTCCTAAACCTTCCTTCTTCTAATCTTAAGTTTATGATCCCTAGTTCTAGCACTTATTTTCCTTGAAAATAAGCTTCTCCCACCTCACCTTACTAGTCTCCAGCTGGTACAGACTGATCTCCACCTCTCCTCATAGGGTCAGTTTGGTGCATAGCGTGCACCATCTTGGTGTGCTCTTGTCTGAACCCTTTCAATCCTGTCTTATGTCCTTGTGTAGGTGAGGCCTCCGAACTAAACCTCATACCCAGGTGAGGCCTCACCGTGGATTTCATAAAGGTGCATCAGCACCTCCTCTTCTGTTTTATACCCTCCGTATGGACACAATATTTCTATTTGCTTTGCCCACCACTGCTGCACTGGTTCTCCGCTTATGTTGTCATTCGTTGAAATTATAATCCTCAGATTCTGTCCTGTTGAGTTTCACTCCCTTCCGTGTGTAAATGGTTTGTGGTTATTACACCCATGTGCATTACTGTGCACCCTTTTGGCATTAAATTTCAGCCGCCAAGTTCCTCCACCTTCCAGCATCTTAGGCCCTCCCTCACTGCCTCCACTCTCTCTACCAGGTAAGTGTCTACCCTATTGCAGATCTTTTGTATCATCTACCAATAGGGCACACCTTCCCCTGCAGTTCCTCCGCTATATCTAACATACTAAAAGCCAGCAGAATAGGCCTGATGGTCTGTGTCTGCTTGCTAGCCAGCCTCCTAATGGATTCTTTCCCACCCAGCCCCAGAGAGGGTCATCCTCTTCTTCAGTCTACCCTTAAACCTGTCCTACTCCCTCTTGAAATCCTCCACTGTGCCCTCCTCCACCAGACTCCTGGACAGTGCATTCCAGGGCTCCACCACCCTCTTGGTGAAGTAAGGTCTCCTGCATCCCCCCCCCCATAATTTCCCTCCTCTAGCTTCCACTCATGTCACCTGGTTGTTTCCTACCTCTTTAGTCTGAACATCTCTTTGGCACCACCCTGTTTATTCCTTTTACATATTTGAAGATCTCCTATCATGTTCCCCTCTGTCCTCTCCTCCTCCAGCAAGTACAGCCCAAGCTCTTCCAGCCTTTCCTCATAGGGCCTTCCTCCGATGCTCTGAAGCATCCTGGTTGCCCTCCTCTGACACTCTCCAGCAGTGCTGTGTCATCCTGAGGTAGGTCTCCAGAACTGCATGCAGTACTGAAATGTGGTTTGACCAAGTTATACAGAGGAGGATCACCTCTTCCTGACGTAATCCTGGCTAAGCAGTATCCAGTTTGCTTTGGCCGCAGTTCTTCTGCAATTTTTAGTGTTATTCATTTTGACATCTACCACTACCCCCTAAATCCTCTCACTCATTGTGGCTTGCTGTATGACCTCCCCGGGTGTATACATGTCCCGGGTTTCTGACCCTCAGATGCAGCACCCAACATTTCCATGCATTAAACCTCGTTCCCACCCTCCTTGACCACCCCTCCAGGGTATCCAGGTCCCTCTGACTGTCTCTCTCTCTCTCACTTCATCCCCTGCGCCAATGCTCCCAGTTTTAAGTAATCCCAAAGAGACTCATCCTACTCTTAACCACCCTCCCCATATCCAAGACATAGGCATTGAACAGGAGTGGCTCCAGTACCGAACCTAGGGGGACCCCACTGGTGACCTTCGTGAGGGAGGAGACTACCCACCACTACCCTCTGTATTCACCCTGTTAGCCAATTTTCTACCCATCTGAGCAACTGTCCTCTCACCCCATCCCCCCCAATCTGAGCAACTGTCCTCTCACCCAATCCCCCACCAATCTGAGCAACTGTCCTCTCACCCCCAGCTTTATTAGCAGCCCAGTTTGGGATACCGAATCAAATGCCTTACTGAAATCCAGGTATAGGACATCCTCCGGTCCAGGGTCCCAGTCATAAAAATCTATGGGGTTGGTCTAACACAATCTCCCCGGGATGAAACCATAACGCTTGCCATCCAGTAGCCCCAACCTTCCAGCTGCCTCCTGAGCCTATCCTTGATAATGCCTCCATTACGTTGCCCACCACAGACGTTAGGGGCTGACAGGCCCATAATTCCCATCTCCTAGACCCCCATTAGTGGACAGGCACCACATGAGCCACCCTCCAGTCTTGAAGCACCCATCCTGTCAGCAGAGAGGTGTTAGAGTGCTGCTAGCTCATCGGCCAATTCCTTCATAACCCTCAGATGCAGCCGCTCTGGCCCCGGTGCCTTATTAGCTTTTAGTGTCCGAAGGGCCTCCTTCACCTTTTCCACTGTGATTTCTCCTTCCCTCTCAGCCCACCCATTTAACCACCCATCCCCTTCTAGACTTGGCCCAGCCTGTACCCCAACTTCTTTCAGTCCTCTCGACTCCATCTGACCTCTCGACTCTGCTGGCTCCCCTTCCCTCCCATTGGGCTGGAGGTATCTCCTGCCTCCCTCCATAAATATCAAGGCAAAGTACTCATTTAGCACCTCTGCCTGATTCTCCTGCCTCCTGAGTCCATCCCTCCTCAGTCCTAATCATGCTGATCTGTGCCCTCCCTTTTCTATTCTCCCTTGTGTATCTATAGAATGCCTACCCCCCCTTCGGATATCCCTAGCCAGGTTTTGCTCCCTCCTCACCTTGGCTCCCTTCACCACTGTGGTGACTCTTCTAGCCATCAGCTCATACCCCTCTCCCTATCTGCCCTAGAGTGCTTAAAACATGCATAGGCAGCCTTTTTATCCCTCACTGCCTCCTGCACCTCCCTGGTCCACCAACACGCTTGTTGGCTCACCCTGCCACTTTTACCTTTGCACAGGCCAGTGGTCTCCTGCACCCCCTTTCCACGGCCTCCCACAAGCTGCCAGCATCCATGTCCGGCCTAATCTTGTCCAAGCTCCCCTGTAGAATCCTGCCCATGCCCATGAAGTCCATTCCCCTGAAGTCCACTACTACTGTATTAGAATAGTTATCCTCCCCCCACCCAGATACAGCAGAAACCAGACTGTAGTGTGATCACCACCTGCCAGCGGGCTGCATACCTCCAGGCCCTTTATCTGGTCACTGTCTGCTAGGACACAATCCAGTATCCGCTCCTCCCTAGTAGGTTCCCCCACCTGCTGGACCAGGAAGGCATATTGGAACATATCCATCAGTCTCTGTTCCCCGGCCACAGAGGATGCCATAGTGTCCCAGTCTGTCCCCAGCATATTAAGGTCACCCATGATCACCACCATTCCTTTCCACGGTCACAGTGCCTTGATGTTCTCAACTAGTTTGTCCTCCCAGGGCCTCTTTCCATCATTGGGGGTTCTGCATACACTACCTCTATTTTCAATCTTTTCCTCTTTGTAGGGTTACCCAGATCCTCCACCTCCCCTACAGCCTCCTCCACTCCACTAACCGCTATGTCATTTTGACTATCAGCGCTACTCCCCTCCTCTTCCCTCTCCTTATCCTTCCTGAATATTTTGTAGCCCACCAAATTTAGGTCCCAGTCATTTTCTGAGTGGCCCATGTCTCAGAAATTGCTGCCATACCACTGATCCTCAACCAGCATCACCTGGAGCTTGGGCATTTTGTTGCCCATGCTCCTAGCATTGATCAGGCTGTCCTCCACCTGACCCCTCTCCTTCTCCAGTCATTCTCGACCCTGAGCAGTCCCTAGATGCCCTTTTCTTGCACAGCTCTGGATGGATTTAGATCTCAGTTACCTGCCTTCTTTCATGCCTTGACCTGGACCCTCGAGCAGCCTTCTTGGAGCCACTCTTTACTTAACCCCCTTTACAAGTTTAAACTTCACCTCTCAACTATGAATCCAGCAAGATTTAGTTTCAAGATCTCCTCCTCCAAGTTGAGGTGTAGCTCTATCTCTGGCATATAACCTCTTGTCCTCCCATGTATCCCCAGTCCCCACCAGCCCATACCCTTCTTCTGCCTCGCGCCTGATCTGAGAGGCACTGGTTCACACCTCTAAGTTTATATTTGGTCTCCTGGACCCCTAGGTACTGGCAGAATCTCAAAGAAAGAGATTGCGCTTCCTATAGAGTGGTAAACCCTGGCCAGTTCCGGAATCTTGTCTGGATTTAGTTCACTGTTCCCTCAAGTCATTTGTTCCCAGATGTTTGGTCTGGGGATTCCCCGCATTCCAATGCTGTTGAGTATAGCTGGAATTTGGCCTTATGTACGGATAGGCCTGGGATACATTTAGCCTTGATTGAGCTGCTTCCTCCCCCTGCCCTCCCACTGGATGCCCCAGGCCATGGAGTCACCCAGCAGGATCACCTTCTTCCCCCCAACTTTTACTGGCCCATTAGATTCCATCCAGGCTCTTCCTTCTGTCATCAACCCCAGCTTACTTCTCTTGCCCACTCAGCCTGGGATCTCCGTGTCTGCTTGCCCTACCATGCTCTATTCTTCCACCCGTAGCTCCCTGCTTGCTTCTTGCCTCCCCAACCTCCTGGGTGGCACAGATTGCCCCCACCCAGATCTCCCTGGACTCTCTTTCTGGGCTGGTACTCTCAGACCCCCACCCAGACTCCCTTCTACTGCTTCCCTCCTTGCCTCCCCCAAGTTCTGCATCCTTCACCCCATCTGCTGTATGTCTCCTCACCCCCATCTTCCCTCTCTCTCCACCTCATCTGATTTCTCCCCAAGCTAGCCTATCTAGAGTATTCCTTATCCTTGGTTGACTTCCTAACCTGGATGCTTGCCCAACCCTAGTCCTCCCTCCCACTCTGGCTTCACTCTGCACTCCCCCTTCCTCCTCACCTCCCTCCCACCTAGGCTAATGTCTCTACCCCTCCCCTTCTGTGGATCTGGCTCTCTCTCCTGCCCCATCTCCCCCAGCTTACTGACCAAACCCTCTCTGTCTGCCTGCTCCCCTCCTCCCGCCAGCCTCTCCACCTCATCTCCCGTATACAGCAAGGCGAATAGATTAGTAAGTGTGATGTTTGCCCCCGACTTGCTTTCTTCTGTCCCCCCTCCTTCTCGTCAGCCACCTCCCTACGAAGTGATTTCCGTACATTGTTTGTTTCGTGCCCTACTCCTCCTGAGTAATCATATGATCCTTGTCTACCTGTTCCCTGGGTTATGCCATATTGGCCTCGTGTACTCTCATGAGGTCCTTTCCACACCTTTCTTCCCCACTCCTCCCGCCTTCCAGCTGCCTTCTGATCCCCACTACTTCCTCCCTAAGATCTGCCAACTGAAAACACACTGGGCACCCTCTAAACCTCCTTGCCCAATTTAATATTATTGCCGCCCCACACCCTGTACACCCAATCACTCTACCGAAGGTGCCTGCTTTTGTCACCCCCAAGTCTACCCTCATTTTAGGTGAGCAATGCGGCCCTCTAACAGAAATAATTCAGTCAGTGTTACACTAAAACCCAAGCAGTTTGCCCCCTCCGATTACAGCAATTTTCCCTCTTTCTTGACAGTAGCCAGTTTTCTAGCCCTAGCAGTAGACAGTTCACAAGCAAAATTAGCCCATCACAACACTAGCCAGCTCAGAGACCCTAGCAGTAATCTAGTCACACACAGTTTGCCTACTCCCTCAGATGTAGTTGGCATACACAGTCATTTATACAGTCTGCTTCATTATGCCCCTTCCTGGTAGTAGTCAGTGTTGCCCAAGCAGCGCAGTGTACAGGACCCTTTTCCCCCAATCAATAACAATCCAGCTTCCTAGTGTTCCAGTTCGCCCAATCTAGACTTGTCCTCCTCCAAGGCTCCGCCCTCACCAACCATTTAATAGAGGTCAGGGCCAGGGTGGGTGGTGTGGAACAAAGAACAGCTCTCCTCCTCTGATTGCGACTGGACTATTTGCCTTTTATGGCCCAGTCACACAGTCAAAGGTTCGCACCCTATTCACTGATTGGCCGCTCCTTCCTGAGTCACCGGCTTGCAAAGTTGTTACCGATGTGGCCCCGGTATGCATGGCCTGTCCCCCACCAACAAGAGCTTCCTTGTCAATCACCAATGTGATCCCATCCTCTCCCACTGCCGATGCAGCCCCAGAATGCCTGCCCAGACCACTTCCAGCAACAAGCCCCAGTCTGGAAAGAATAGCTCTCCTCCCCTGATTGGAACAGGGCTAATCGCTGCTATAGATATTAAAAAAGGATGGGTCCCAGCACCAACCCCTGGGCCACACCACTGCCACCCTGGAATGCACCCCATTTGCTTTGCCACCACCCTCCGGTTTCAGTCTTTGAACCAGTTCTCCACCCACCTTGTTATTTTCTGTTCCACCCCTAAGCCTTCCAGCTCATTTGACAGCCTTCTATGTGGCAAAGTGTCAAAGGCATTGCTGAAATCTGGGTAGGCCACATCCTCCTCCATCCACCTTCCTTGTTACCCAGTCAAAAAACTCAGTTAAGTTTGTCAGGCACAACTTCTCTCCCATAAAACCAAACTGCCTTGGGTCCTGGAGGCAGTATAGCACATTGGATAAAGGCTCTGAGCTACAGATCGGGAGACCTGGGTTTGAATCCAACAGCCGTCTAAGTGCATACTGTGTGATTCTGAGCAAGTTACTTAACTTCCCTTGTGCTCCAGGTTGCATCCAGAAACAAGCTTCTGCTTAGTGTGCTACTCCTGGTTAAACAATGTTCCCTTCCCCCACTTCCCCTGTAGACCATTGACAACCAGGTGCTCCACTATTTTTTCCTTCAGCAGTATTTCCATTATTTTTCCCACTGTTGTCGTCAGACTGACCAGTATGCAGTTCCTGCATCCTCCCTGTTAACACTTTTGTATAGTGGGACCACATCAGCCCTCCTCCAATCCCTGGGCATGTCACCAGTTTACAAAGACAGGGTGAACAGGGTAGTCGGGGAGGCCCTACTAACACCTCCCTTAGCTTCCTCAGTGTCCAGGGGTGCATCTATCTGGCCCATAGCCTTATTGCTGCCAGTTCCATGAGGATCCTTTCTTTTGCAGAGGGATCCGTGTCCCTTTCTGTGATCTCTCCATCCTTATTAATGCTGGCCCATTTCCTGCCCCCTCCTTTGTGAAAACCGAACAGAAGTATTTGTTCAGTATTTCTGCTTTTTGGCGGTCATCTTTTACCCTCCCTCCATCCGCCCTTTTCAGACACTCAGTATCTCCTCTTGCCTTCCTTTTCTCCCTGATGTACCTGCAAGTAAAAAGGTTTTGTCCCTCCTTACCACAATACCCACTGGCTGGCTTGTGTCAAGGGTCCCACATAAGTGTGGGTCTGGTGCCAAAGTGCACTTTGCATGTGGAAACATTTTGGTTTGCCTGCTGTGTGCTGTAGTGTAGTGGATTATGATGACTGGTTTTGCTGGATTCTGCACTGACAGCTTCATTTGCAGCAGATCCTGGAGTTCTTTGCGGTGGGAGATTGTCCTACAGTGCATGTTAAGAGTTTATATAGGCTCTTATCTTTGGTTTACTGGCCCTACTGAACTCCCTGGGCTAAGTTCTGTCACAGACTGACTTATCCCCTGGAGAAGAGCAGAAGTGGAAAACATCTGCTAAGAGATTGTGTAGGCTCAAATGTGCACTGCAGGCTACTGGAACTTCTGTTGCCTGTTGCCAGCTGAAGGGAGTTCTGGGACTGGTTGTGTCTGCGTATATCTGCCTAGAGATGGTCACAGTTGGCCTGCTGTGGTGTGCTATACTGCAATGGATGGTAGTTGGAAATTCCAAATCGGTTGGGGGGGACTTAGAGGAAGGATTAGGAAGTACTTCTTCACTGAGAGGGTGGTGGACAACTGGAATGGGCTGCTGAGGGAAATGGTGGGAGGGTTCACGAGGGCATGGGATAAGCACAGAGGCGACTGGCACAGGGGACTACAGAAAGGCCTGGTGGATATCTGGGCAAACTGGGCAGACTAGGTGGCGGCGGTCCCTTTCTGCCATCACATACCTGTGTTCCTGTGTATTCTACAGGCAGATTGGGAAAAGGAGGGGATCCACTACACCACCAGGGAAGCATTCATTGTGCCTTGAATATCTGTTCCTTGGTGTCTTTATCCTACCCTGTGTTGGTTGATGTGTGGAGCAACATGACGACCTACCCCAAAAAAGATCAGTTCTAGGGGCACGGGCAGAGGTCCTCCTCCTCCCTCCCCAACCATGACATCCCTATTGACCCGAGTCCATTCTAAAAGCCAGGTTGATGGTGTGGTACAGGTCTGGTATCTCCCCCAACCCACTTTTTTTAATTTAACCTCTACAGAGCCTTCCCAACTGACCCAGCTGATGAGTATTTTTATTTTTCATACTGACCCATTTTCCCTTTTATATCTACAGGTCTGACAGGACATTGACTGGGAGTAGGAGGACACTGACCATATGTATCTGATGAGTATTGTTTTTTTGTTTACCCTACATTGTTTGTCATATAATAGTTCATAACGAGCTGCAGATCCTTTGTGAGCCCATTGCTGTTCTTGTTTTACAGGTACGAATGGCTGCTATGGGAGGCACTGGGTTGGAGCTGTACCTTGTGCTTTAGAAAGGAGGCTATGGGCTGGGGTGGGGGATGGGCATTAAGGTTGGGAACTCCAGGGAACACTCCCCCCCCCCTTCTGCCCTCCCTGTCTCTCCTGTAGGTTGTGTACCCTGGTATGTTAACATCCCAGTCACGGTTCTCTGTGTACCATGTTTCTGTGACTGCTATGATATCCAGGCATCCCTCTTTCATCAAGGCCTCAAGTTCAGGGAGCTTGTTGCCCAGACTATGGGCATTGGTATTCATTACCCTCCATTTCTTGATGGCCTTATCCCTTTTAACCCCTGCCCTTCTCCCTATCGACATCTCTATTTGTGTATTTACCTCACTTACTATCCTGATTTGTTTGAGGGGGCTAGGATTTCCCTGCTCCTTTCCAGTGCCTCCCCCCTTGGCTAGTTTAAATGTTTGCCAATGAAGCATTTAAACCTATCACCTAGGGTCCTGGTTCCCCTCCTAGACAGATGCAGACCATCATGCCAGTATAGGTCTGCATCACTCCAGGTGGACCCCCAGTCCTCAATGAAGCCAAATTCCTGAGCTCTGCACCAGTTTTTCAATCACTGATTGAATCCCATGGTGTAAAGCACCCTAGCCTCATCCATGCCATAGACAGGCAGCACCTCCGAGAAGGTTACCGTGCGTGCTACTTGTCTAAGGCCCCTCCTCAACTCCACAAACTCTTCCTGCACCGTTCTGATCCCTTTCTCAGCCAGGTCATTTGTCCCTAGGTGGACAATGACATCCAGCTCCCTCCCCAGTGCAGCTGCTCCAGCGATCCTGAGGATTCGCTCCTGTCTCTCAAGCCATGGCCCAGACAGGCACCTTACCTCCCTCTCCTTCCTCCCCAGTTCTACCTTCTAACAATGGAGTCCCACCAGGAGTTGTTTCCTTTCCTTTGGGGTCCCATGCCACCCTCCTTTGGGTCTCCTTTGTGGAGGTTCCCAGCATCCTCCTTGGTCTCCACTGTGGGTGCCTCCATAGAGGAACCACACTTTCTCAAACGGCATAGAAATTGTGAAGAGGTACAACTGGAGGGATGAGCCTCTGTTCCACCACCCTCACCCCTCTGAGCCCACTGTGGTCCAACCACTCCTCTTTCTTGGCAACCTCTGAGGCAACAGCAGTGACCCTGGTGGTCCCTGGGTGGGAGAGGAGGTCCCACAAATCCTGGCCAACTCGGAGAAGAGCAACCTCCTCCCTCAGCCCAGAGAGGTGTCTGCAGAAGTAAGGCAGCATATGGAATAAGGAGTTCATTGGTTAGACTCCAGCAGTCATAGCACTGCATTTTAGTTCTTATGTGTGCATATTTACAGTATGATCGTGTAGAATTTAGACACTGTATTTTTTGTGCTTCAGGTTTGCCATGCTGTGAAATGGTATAGTCAGTTACAGTTCAGGAAGCACGCTACTGCAGCTGAATTGTACTAAATCTCTCCATGTGTAGTGCCCCAAAGTTGGGGGCACAAAAGAAATAAATAAAGTAAAGGTTCCCCTTAGACCCATGGACAGGTGGGCATCAGGGGTGGTCTGAGAGGCAGTGTGTTGGGGGCCCCTGTAAGTGTCCCCCCACCCATTGCCAGATAGCAGCTGTGGTTGTTAAAAAAAAAAAAAAGGTTTTTCTCTGTTTGTTTCCAGCTGTCTGCCTTGCACAATTCCCCACCCCCCACCCCCGAGCAAGCGGCACAAGCCAGGGCACCCACATGCTGGGACTGCTGCCACTGGCCAGTGCAGGGTAAAGGTTTAAAAGTAAGTGGGGGGCTACTGGCAGGAGCTCGGGTTTGAGAATAAGAACCCCAATTGTAACCTTGAAACATAAGGTTCATTTTGCTAGGCAGTTGGAACTGGAACGGAGAGGGATGAGGACATTGTGAGCGACAGAGATGGGAAAAGTAAACTTACCTGTGCTGTAAGTTGTCCTGTTGTCTCCTCTATGTGCCTGCACCTGCCTCCGGACCCCATCTCCATGAAGCAGCATACAGCAGTCCATGATCTGCCATATGGTTGGAAGTGCCATCGGGTCTTCCAAGGAGAAAAGCAGTTGTCAGTTGCTCTGTGTGGGCTTCGTTTAGCCCCAGTTTTTGTTTTATTTAAAAAGTAAACTTTCCGGTCCCACAGAGGTGGTGTGTAAGATAGCTGCATCCAGAAGAAAACTGCAAGACCGTCGGGCATCAGAAAGTCCCGCAAGGCCCCCCAGTCATTCGCCACAATGCCTGCCTGCCTGTTGGATGTCCCTCCTTCTGCAGCCACACCTCCCATCCTCTTAGTGCAGCAGTCTTCACCCCGGGCTGGGGTGGTGAGTGGGTGGCAGCACCAACACCCAGGTGCTGGCCACCAGAAAGTTTAAAATAACATTTTTTTTTAATTTTCTTAAAGGTGCTAGGCATGAAGAAAATGGCCGAGCGTCATGGAGGGTCGGGTCAGAAAGAGGCTGCAATGTCAATATTTAATTATGCATCTGGTGCAGCAACGTCCATAGGAGGGGCCAGGCATAGAGGCCTAGAGTGAAGAATTTAAATAGTTATTAGGGGGAGGAGCAAAGATGGAGCAAGGGGAACGGGATTGATAGAAAGGCCTTATTCAGGCCTACAGAATATTTAAAGGGGCAATGTTCAGGCCCAGATTTAAACAGGCACAGCAAGTCCCATGCAATTTAAAGGGGCCCAGCCAGTTGGTCCAAAGGTTAAAGGGGCCCGGCCACAACCAGGCCCTAGATAATTTAAAGGGGCCAGGCCAATAGGCCTGCTAGTTAAAGGGGCAATGCTGACCCTCAGTTTAAAGGAGTCCATCAAGGAAAGCCCCTGTAGTTTAAAAGGACCTAGCAAGAAAGGCCCATAGCTTAAAGGGGTCCAGTTACATTAAGCAATGTAAGGAGGTGGACCAGCAAAGGTTAGCACCACAGAATTAAAAGGGTCACAGCCAGAGAAGTTAAGAAGGGCTCAGTAATCCTAGGTGCCCAGGGTATCCCTGTTACACCCTAGTCCTGACATCTAGTGGGGTTCATTTAGCCCAGAGTTAAAGCAACTGTCTCTGGGGACCCCTGGTTCACTGTTTCACTGTTTGTGTCCTGGGATAGCGACTGTGGTCGCACAGGTGGGCAAGGGGGTATTTAAATATTTCTCATCTTCGGACTGTCTAGAGAAGCAACCAAGGAAGAGCTGGCTATCAGCTCTCTAGTTGGGCTAGTGTTGGGCAAGAGGACATTTTGGGCATTTTCAGAGTGACAATATATCCAAGACTGTACCTGAACTGTGTTAATTGCCTGAAAAACAGAGTTACTGTGTTTATGACCTGAAAACTGCCTGAATTGTATTTATTGCCTGAAAATTGCTTGAACTGTGCCATTGCTCCATAGCTATATGTTTGCCCCTGCAACAGTGCAATTGCCCCAGGAACTGTGCAGTTACCCCAAAACAGAACCCGAGCACCCCAACCAGCCTTGATTGTTAGAGACTTCTCTGTATGGACTTAATCTTCTGCCACTTGCAGCACTGCAAGTACTGTCTGCAACTGTCATTTCGTGTAATCAGTCTCCTTCCATCCAGTGAAAGGGTCTTCAGCTTCATTCTTCACCACCTTCTACCAGTTCCATGCCGGTGGTCTCCAATGGAATCTTCTCTACCCAGAGTGTGCCCATCCTAGATGAACTACAGCTACTGTCCCACGTTGTTCACCACTAGCCGTAGTTCATCGAAGCCAGTGTGATCCCCATTCGCCACTAGTCATAGCCCATCTTCTTGTTTTTCCTTGGTTCTTCATCCAGATGCTTCAAGGCTAGTGTCCTCAGAGTGTGCTTGTCTTGAAGAACCCTGTCTATGTCCCCTGATTGTTCACCGCTAGTCATAGTCGTTGAAACCCAGTGTGAATTGTGGCTGCTGTTTTCATGTTTTCCTGCTTCCTGTTCTGGACACTTCAAGATCTTCTATCTTCACCCTGTTTTCTTCTCATTCCTGTTTGCACCAGAACCTCCAGCAGCTTCATCCAGACTTTGGCAGCCCTACAGTGGGCTCTTCACTGAAGGATCTTCAGCCTCTTCATCCAGTGCTTGGCAACCCCCGAGTGGGTTTTATGCTGGGGAACCTTCAGCAGCTTGTCTTGTTTTGGCAACCCTTCTGAGGGTTTGGTGCCCGTATCTTCCCTGCAGCTCTTTCCTTCTGGCAGTCCTCCAGTGGGCTGTTGCCAAGAGCATATTCAGCTTGTTCTGTCATACCAGCAACCTAGGAGAGAGTGAGTTCCTATGCCGATGGACACATGGTCTGCTTAAAAGCCTCTAAATATCCCAGTGGCCTCCCCTAGGCCAGCACTACAGGTGCCAGTGTTGAGCTTGCAGGATTTTCCCCATCTTCATTCCCTTTTCTTTTTCATCACCCCCCCTCAACTGTGTGCATGAAGATCCTCACCAGAAGTGGACTCATAGTGTACTGACTTTATGAACTTATTGTAGTCTGACTGTATCTGGCGTAATAGAAAGAGCTCCTGGAGCAAGTGGTCATCTAATTGTTGCTTATTTAGAGTATTCAGTTGGACCTAGAGATATAGATGTGCTAGTCCAAGGTGCACTGTTTTAGAGTTTATGGTGTGTCTTAGAGGTTACGTTAGATATTTATGTGTTACCGTTCAGATAACAATGCTGTCTATGTGTTACCGTTCAGATAACAATGCTGTCTACACTCCCTGTCATTTTTACCATTGGTGTTTTCCTTTATGAATATCTTACTTCCCCTCCTGTAAGCCCCCCAAAATGGGCTTACCTGCAGAGGGGCCAGAGGAAAAAGAGCTCAAATGGAGAGACTGGGGACAAAGGAGAGAGGACTGAGGGGAGAGGAGCCGAGAGCTGAGAAAAAAAGACAAACAAACTGGGACCAAGATAAAAGGCAGCTACAAAGGCTGTCTGCTGGGTTGTAGGCTCATGGCTACACCCCCCCCCCCAAAAAAAAAGCAAGAGCAGAAGGAAGGCTGTCTGCTGGGTTGTAGGCTCTACATAGAAACATAGAATTTGACGGCAGATAAGGATTGCTTGGCCCACCTAGTCTTCCCATTTTCCTACCTAACAGATAAGCTGCAGATCCTAGTTAACCAACAGCTTACTTCCTCCTACCCCCCACTAGGACTGCCTTATGTCTGTCCCATGCATTCTTGAATTTCCCCACTGTTCTTGACTCCATGACCTCCTCAGGAGGCTGTTCCATGCATCCACAACCCTCTCTGTGAAAAAATACTTCCTCACATTACCTCTCCCTCCTCTATCTTCAAATTGTGCCCCCTTGTTCTTGCACATCTCCTTTTCTGAAAGATGCTACCCTCTTGGACTTTGTTGATTCCCTCGAGGTACTTGAAAGTTTCTATCATGTCCCCTTTCTCCCTTCTTTCCTCAAGGGTATACATATTAAGCTCCTTTAGTCTTTCTTCATATGTCTTCTGGTGCAGACCCTGCACCATTTTGGTTGCCCTCCTCTGTACAGCCTCCACTCTGTCTATGTCTTTGCGGAGATGGGGTCTCCAGAACTGCACACAGTACTCCAGGTGGGGTCTCACCAACTGTCTGTACAGAGGGATAACAACTTCCTGTTTTCTACTATTGAGGCCTCTCCTTTGCATCCCAGTATCCCCCCAGCCTTCCTTACTGCCTTCTCACATTGCTTGCACACCATTAGGTCATCTGATATAATTACCCCCAGGTCCCTTTCCATTTTTACTGTTGTCAGTATCTCACCCCCCATTGTGTACTCTTCCCCTGGGTTTTTGTTTCCCAGGTGCATTACCTTGCACTTCTTTGTGTAACCCCGCTGCAAATGTGGGTTCCCAAAAGTCTTCCAGGAGCCTGTCTGAGTGCTCCAGGTCTGAATGGTGGTCGGAATGTAAGCCGTTTAAATGTGGTTCCAAGTGAGTGCTATTTGAGCCTCCACGTACTATCTCTTTAAGAGCTGTCTGCCTGCAGACATAATTAATTTGGATGGGGTCTGTGTGTTTCCCTGTTTGAGTCCCACTCGAGCTACTGCCAAATCACTCTGTTTCTGCAGTCGCTAAGAGCACAGAGGGAGCTCTTCTAAAAGATGTAACTGTTTACCAGAAATTAGAGTGTAAGTTCTGATTTGCCAGCAGAATCCATTTTAACAATCCCCACTTCACACTGATTGGTCCAATTCAGCAGTTCAGTACCAGAATGGAGGGCTAAGCAAAATCAGTCCAGACTGCAAAGAAAAGCAGGTGAGACAAACTGTATTTTCATTATCGCTCTATTTAAAACAGCAAGAGAGAATTATTAACATACATAACTTACTGTTATGTCTCATAAGAGGTCTTCCTGACTGTGACAGGGTTGAATAAGACCCTGCCCCATTTGTTATGCAGAAACGTTGGGCTGGCAGTGTAGCCTAGAGGTTGGAGGAACAAGGTGTAGATGAGCTTGATACATCCAGCAGACCAGACCTGAGTTTGATTCTCACACCCTCCACTTGCATACTGTGTGACTCTGAGCAAGTCACTTAACCGCCCAGTGCTCCCAAGTCGCTCCTGAAAACAGGCAATTGTTCCTAGTGGGCCTTACCTGGTTACCAAAGACTAAAAAAAAAAAATGCAAGGGTCTGTTCTATCCTCTTCCTTTTCTGACCCTTGTCTGTTGTCTGGTTGCGCAACAAAATTTTCTTGTGAGATCTACGAAATGATCATTCCGAAGGTTTCACAATTCTCTGCCTCTCACTGTTTCTCTGCCTTCCCTTGCTTTTTCTGCCTTTTCTTTCCCCTTGCATATCTGTGGGTATAAAAATATATGTGAATGTATGTGGAAATGTCACTGATACTGGGATCTCTTTGTTTTAAACTGTAACTAATTATACTGTAGAAATGATTGCAAAAAGCTATTTGAAACTCAAGAGGTTAATCTGAGAAGCTGGTTTGCAAACTCTCTGAGGTGCTATAAACAAGTGGCCAGTTCTGGGTCATTATGTTCTTTTCGCTGTACCACTCCCAGGTCACACACCTGATCAGAGATGAGGATCTGAGCACCCCCTAGAAATAAACCGGAGGGCCGATCAGTCCTCAACCCCTCTATCCTACATCCCAGGTCCACCACCAAAACCTCAGTTTTACCTGCGTTCAACTTTAACCAAAACAAATTCATCCAATCTTGGATTTCAGTGAGGCAGCTGTTAAATGCTGAGTCAGCACTAACCTGGTCGGGTGCAAAAGACAGGTACAGCTGGGTATCATCAGCATAGCAGTGAAACCTCAGCCCATACCTTCTTACAATGTCTCCGAGGGGCAGCATATACACTGCGAACAACATGGGGGACAACACCAATCCCTGAGGAACCCCACATGACAAAGGAACTGGGTCAGAGGAATAAATCCCCGACACCACCCTCTGAGTTCCTCTGGTGAGGAGGTATGAAAACCATCCGAGCACTGTACCAGTCAGTCCACAGATTGGAAACTTACAAGAACATTGTTTGAGAAGCATGCTACTTTCTTAACGAGTTTCCCAAGCACAGACTTATGAAAGGAGAAGCAATGATTGTGTGTGAGAGAGAGAGAGAGAGAGATAGGGAGGGAGAGAGAGAGCGAGCGAGAGAGACTGAGATTTAAAATTAAGAAGAACAAACTCAGAAGGACTCTCTTTTCTATATACTGCCATTATAAATAGTTATACTGAACAATTTTTATTTTTTTATTTTACTGTTATTAATAATAAAACACTATTTGCAAATTTTGAAACTGCTCCTTATTTTCCTATGCTTCCTGATCTGTGCCTCGATGACATCGTTCTAAGAAAGTTGTTCAGATGTAGGAGGGTAGAACATATTTCAGCTTTTCTGTAATCAAATGACTCATATTTTTGTTCTTTGGCTATTTGGTCACCTGAAGTACTAAAGTATAGATAACACTCTGTAAAGTAATTTTTTTTCCATTTGAACTGTACTGGTTATGCTGGGTGCTACTGTCGGCTGTTAAAATTTGTTAGAATGCCGTACTAATTCTCTGCTGTATTGTACAAATCTATTCTTCTGATTATGGTCTGTGGTGCACTATAAGTAATTTTTTTACAAAACTACAAACCAGGATGTTATTTCATATCATACGTTAACGTTTATAACATTGTGAGGTGAGGCCACTTGTCTGGTTTTAATTATTTTCCCTTCATCTAACATCTGAGACATCAAAATGCTCCATTGGTGCAAAATAAGGTGACTGACAGGCAAAGTGCATATTTAAATTGTAACTAACTTTTGAATACATTTGTATATGTATCTAGTTACTGAACATAATTGTGGCCAGCAAAATACAAATAAACCTTGCAGCAGCCTGCTATATATAATTTGCAAGGAACTCCAGTAAGAATAAAATGATGTAGATTTCCCTGTCAGAAATTCCAAAACAATAAGTTATCTTACCATTGTTGACCAGCAGGTGGCACCATATTGCACTGCAAATTGAGAAGAGCAGTGCTTTGGGTGTTTTATCGATGCGTTTAAGAACTTCTTCAATTTCTCAGCTGTGACAAACAAAAACACACATTTCTACAACTGAACTTAGACTTTTTAGTTGTATTCATAAAGGAGGAGGATGGTGAAACAATTGAGAGGAAAACACAAAACAAAAGGAAAGCAAAGAGGAATATAAGACAGTCAGCCTAAAGAGACGCTGTCATGCCAACCCTTTTTGCATTATATTGTTTCTAGTTGTAAAACCACATTTTATGACTGCAGTTGTACTAAACATTATTTGGTTTCAAATCCATGATCTGTTTTTATTGCGGACATTGTAAACATTAGGAACACCCTCAAAGAGTGCAGTCACTCATAATGCAATTGTGTCCTCTTCGCTCACTACATCTTGTGTGGCTACATTTTGTGGGGGATGTCCCAAGTTCAGGAAAGATACAATGGGAGTTGATCATGGACTGTGAACAAACCTGTTTTTGTATGGTAGCACCTCTACAGGGGGCGGTCTGTTTTTTACTTTAAAAAGAAAAAGGAATGCCCTGTGGACTTAGCCAGGCATGACTGAATCCATAGCCCACTGCCTCCCCATCACATGCACAGAGAAGATTGCAGAGCCACCAAGGCATTCTGGGGAGCAGTGTGTATGAGCAGACACCAAAAATCCAATCATATATGCATGTTGGCACCTGAATGGTTCCTACACTCCTAATAATTACTGAATTTGTGTAATACAACGGTTCTCCAACTGTTGAAACTTAATCTACCTAGATTTAAATAAATATTCCTTGCTAAAGCAATCCATTTTTAATGTTTAAATTTTAATGTCTTTCTAGAGTACCCATCGACAGGTGCACATTTTTGCACAGTTGAGCAGTGTGTCATTGATGATGTCATGATGCACGGATATCATACTTGCCATGTGTCCATGCAAAGCTACTTAGGGGACTTGCAGGAAGTGAGGGAACTAGCTGCTGGTTCACATGGAGGCTGCAGCCGCAACTTCTTTGAACCACCATTTGCATAGCGAGATGTCTTTAGCCACACAGCGCTACACATTGGGCTGTAAAAGAAAAACTGAAATAAGAAAATCTTTGGTGAATGTGATGAAAGCTTTTATGTGAATAAACTGTTAAAATGAAAGTAAGAAAAAACTCACAGCTGAACAAAATAACTGAATGTATATATTTATTTTAAATACAGGAGCACTCTGATAAAGCTGGTTTCTGGTGAGTAAAACATTTGGGATCTTTATAGCAATAGTAGTAAAGATTTATGAAAGTAAACTATAAAGCTGTCTACAATTAAACACAGTGGCTGTGGGTCTCTGTTTGCTTGCTTTTCTGAAGCTTATTGGTCGTTTAGAACTGACACTGGCGACTAGCAGCCAGAAAGCAGAATGAGAGACAGGAAGAACCCACTTACATGGAATAATAAGGGAGGACAAAATTAAAGCAATTAACCTCTGCATGAAGGAAATGAGTAAAAGCATAAGGAAGAAGAGACTGTTAAGGTTCTCTAAGGAAGTTGCAAAGGTGGTGATGAACAAATGGTGACATTCAGAAGATATATGGAAGCACAGAGGGAAGAGGACAAGTTGGTATACCAAGTAAAGCAGAAGGAAGCTGACAAGGAGGTGATGGGATCAGAGGTGCAGACAGAAGAAAGGATCACTAAAGGGGTCTCTAAAGGGGATAAGATATTCCTCAGATATATAGCTGAGAAGAGGAAAGCAAGGGGAGGAAAACTGAGGATAAGAAGGGTGGAAGAGGGAGATTGTGCAGCAGAGGACCAAAAAAAGTTGACATCCTAAACTGGTACTTCTGCTCCGTCTTCACAGTTGGAGGGGGGTAGACCACTATGGAGCAGCAGAAATAGGGAGTGGGGGTTAGGCACAACAAATCCTCTTTCAGAGGACAGAGTTCAGAGGGGACTTGCAGCTCAACAGGTGGCCTATGCAATGGGACCAGATGAGATACATCATTGGGTACTAAAAGAACTCAGGGAGGTGCTAGCTGCCCCAGTGACAGCCTGGGATACATCAATGGGTACTAAGAGAATGTAGGGATGTGCTAGCTACCCCCACTCACAGCCTGGTACACATCCATGGGTACTTTTTATGTTGATTGTGCGCATGTGCAAGAAACATATTGCGGCAGCTTTCTCCACACGCAGATTGTGGAGGCACGGCACTGTTGTGGTCAGTGCCCCCACAGCCTTTAAAGGCTTGTCCATGATTTCCCAATGCCATGGTACACTACTGCTGACACCAGTTCAGCCAGCGTGCCACCGACTTGTAAAAAATCAGCCGCTGCAATCAGGGGCTGCCTCGTCATTGCAGCGTCAACCATTCGCTGCAATGAGGGAGCGACCTGTCATTGCAGGGTGGGATCTTGAAGCCCTGATATGGTTTGTGAACATGGCGGTGGCTTGCCACCATGTTCACGAACAATATTAACCCCACCCCCACTGTGTTTATTTGCCGACGGGGGCCCCAATCCCCATCGGCTTCAGGGCCCCAATGTTTATTTTGCCCACGGGGGAGCCCACTCCCCGTCAGCAGTATGTAACCCCCACTTTTATTGTCTGCCAACGGGGTGCCCAATCCCGGTCAGCATTATGTAATACCCCACCCACTTTGTTGTGTGCCAACGGGTGCCCAATCCCTGTCGGCTACAGCTGCCCTCCAAAAGAAAGACTCTGGTGGCATGCTGGGAGCCCACCCCAGCGTGCCACATGCCCTGTAAAATAAAAAATGGTCCTGGCGTCTTTTTTTTTTAATCTGTAAAAACTGTCCCTCGGCGGTCTCCCTGCCCCCACAACCCGCACCCACCCACTCGCACCCTCCCTCCAGCACCCCCTCACTCCATACTTACCTCCGGAGCTTGGCGTGACGATTTCGGTGGACTGAAAACACGTCTGCACTCTTCAAAGCCGACCGCGAACTGAGCAAATGCAGGTAAGCTGTATAATGGAATAAATGTTTTTTTTCAAACTTTAATGCATATCTCAGTCATTTTTTTGGAATTTTGGCACCAAATTTTCAACATGGGGTTTTTGGGACCCCTCCTCGTGAATTCTGGAACAGTCATGGCGTTAATCAGACCCAAAAGGTGATTTCGAGGTTACTGCATGGAATCACCTTTCAGGGCCAATTAACGAAATGACAGTGCCAGTGTTCATGAGGTGGACTCTCAAAAAGCCTATGTTGCAAATTTGGTGGAAAAAATCAAAAATGACTGTTTAGCGTGGTTGTGCAGTTGCTACGCACGCTCGTAACTTTTCGAATTTGCAATATTTTCACACCAGATTTTCAACGTTGGCTTTTTTCACACCTCTTTGTGAACAGTACAGCTATCATTGTTCACATCCTGGCCGAAATGTGTTTTCACAGTTCCGGCGCAGAATAGCGTGATCGCTGTGGGAAATTAGTGTTCAGGACAGAGTAAGAAAATGGCAGTGACACTGTTCATGAGTAGAGGTCCTAAAATGCCTATATTGAAAATTTGGTGATGATACTTCATAAAATGCCTGTGTTACGAGGGTGCATTGCGCAGTTTGCATGCACACTCGTAACTTTGCGAATTTGTAATATTTTCACTCCAGATTTTCAACACTGTCATTTTCCCACACCTATTTATGAACAGTACAGCTGTCATTTTTCCCATCCCAGCCAAAATGTGTTTTCGCACTTCCGGTGCAGAATAGGGAGGTCGCTGTTGGAAATCACTGGTCGAGACAGATTAAGAAAATGACAGTGATATTGTTCATGAGCAGAGTTCCTAAAATGCCTATGTTGAAAATTTGGTGATGATAGCCCATCAAATGACTGTGTTACAAGTGTGCGTTGCGCACTTTCCATGCACCCTTGTAACTTCGCAGATTTGTAATATTGTCAAGCCAGATTTTCAACAGTGGCATTTTTTCACACCTCCTTATGAGCAGTACAGCTGTCATTTTTCACATCCTGACTGAAATGTGTTTTCACAGTTCCGGCACAGAATAACGCGGTCTCTGTGGAAAATCGGTGTTCGGGATAGATTAAGAGAATGACAGTGGCACTGTTCATGAGCATAGGTCCTGAAATCCCTATGTTGAAAATTTGGTGATGAAACTCCATAACATGACTGTGTTACATGCGTGCATTGAACTGTTTCCACGCATCCTTGTAACTTCTCAAATTTGTAATATTTTAACACCACATTTTCAACAGTGGCATTTTTTCACACCTCCTTATGAACAGTACAGCTGTCATTTTTCACATCCTGGCTAAAATGTGTTTTTGCCCTCCTGCCTGAGAATAGCATGGTTGCTGTGGGAAATCAATGTTTGAGACAGATTAAGATCGAGCAAGTGAGAGGAAGGAGTGACCGAGCTCAACTGAGCTCTGTTGGGACTGCTGCGGATTTGTTTGTGGGCAGAAAAAGGCCCCAGTACAAAAAGGCAGCCTGCAGCACTGAGAGAAACAGAACGAGAGAGCGAGTGAGGGAGGGGAAGTGAGCAAACTCACCGGACCGCTGTCAGGACTACTGCGGATTTCTTTGTGGGCAGAAAAAGGCGTCAATGCAGGCAGGGGCCCAGTACAAAAGGCCAGCCTGCAGCGGTGGGAGAAACAGTATGAGCAAGTGAGACAGGGGGACTGAGTGAGCTCAACGGAGCTCTATCAGGACTGCTGCGGATTTCTTTGTGGGCACAAAAATGCGCCAATGGAGGCAGGAGCCCCATACAAAAGGGCAGCGCCAGGACAAACAGAATGAGCGCATGAGAGAGAGAGAGAGAGAGACTGAGTGACCTCAACAGAGCTCTGTTGGGACAGCTGCAGATTTCTTTGTGGACAGAAAAGGTGCCAATGCAGCCAAGAGCCCCGTACAAAAGTGCAGCCTGCAGCGCCAAGAGAAACAGAACGAGCGAGTGACAGAGCGGTGATGAGAGAGCTCAACGGAGCTCTATTGTGACTGCTGCAGATTTCTTTGTGGGCAGAAAAGGTGTGCAAGAGGCAGGAGCCCAGTACAAAAGGCCAGCTTGCAGCACTGGCAGAAATGGAATGAGTGAGTGAGAGGGTAGTGAGCTGAGCTCAATGGAGCTGGTCAGATGTATTTGATTTTGTACAGAAAGTCAGCCAATCCAGGCAGGAGCCCAGTACAAAAGGCAGCCTGCAGTGGCAGGAGACACAGAATGAGCAAGTTGGGGAGGGAGTGAGTGAGCTCAATGGAGCTCTGTTGGGATTGCTGCAGATTTGTTTGTGGGCAGAAAAGGGCACCAATGCATGCAGGGGCCCAGTACAAAAGGGCAGCCTGCAGTGGCGGGAAAACCAGAATGAGTGAGTGAGAAAGAGAGGGAGTGAGCAAGCTCAATGGAACTCTATTGTAACTGCTGCAAATTTCTTTGTGGGCAGAAGAAGGCGGCAACGCAGGCAGGAGCCCAGTAGAAAAGGGCAGCCTGTAGCACCGGCAGAAATGGAATGAGCAAGTGAGAGAAGGGGAGTGAACGAGCTCAACTTAACCTTGTTGTGACTGCTGCAGATTTCTTTGTGGGCAGAAAAAGGTGCCAACAGAGGCAGGAGCCCAGTACAAAAGGGCAGCCTGCAGTGCCAGGAGAAACACAATGAGGGAGTGAGACAGGGGGAGTGAGCAAGCTCAACGGAGTTCTATCGTGACTACTGTGGATTTCTTTGTTGGCAGAAAAAGGTGGCAATGCAGGCAGGAGCCCACTACAAAAGGCCAGCCTGCAGCGCCGGCAGAAACGAAATGAGTGAGTGAGAGAGGGGGAGTGAGCAGGCTCAACAGACCGGTGTCAGGACTGCTGCAAATTTCTTTGTGGGTAGATACAGCCACCAATAGAGGCAGGAGCCCAGTACAAAAGGGCAGTCTGCAGCACCAGGAGAAACAGAATGAGCGAGTGAGAGAGGGGGAGTGTGCCACCTCAACGGAGCTCTGTCGGGACAGCTGGGAATTTCTTAGTGGGCAGAAAAATCTGCCAATGCAGGCAAGAGCCCAGTACAAAAGAGCAGCCTGCAGCACTGGGAGAAAGACTGAGCGAGTGACAGAGGGGCAGTGAGCGAGCTCAACAGACCAAAGCAATCAACATTCGGCATTGACAAATGCTTGTTTTTTAATTCTTTTTGGTAACTGGGTAAGGCTGACTAGGCACAGATGCCTGTTTTTAGGGGCAAGCTGCGAGGTTAAGTGCTTGCTCAGAGTCACACAGTATGCAAGTGGATGTTGTGGGAATCAATCCTAGGTCTGTCTGCAGTATGTACCAAGCTCATTCACAGCTCATTACTCTAATCTCTAGGCTATACTGCCAGCCCCTACTGAACAAACTCAGGGAGGAGCTAGTTGCCACACTAACAGCCTGGGATTCATCAAAGGGTACTAAATGATCTCGGGGAGCTGCTAGCTAACCCACTGACAGCCTGGGATACATCAAAGGGTACTGAACAAACTCAGAGAGCTGCTAGCTAACCCACTGACCGTCTGGGATACATCAAAGGGTACTAAACAAACTCAGAGAGCTGCTAGCTAACTCACTGACAGCCTGGGATACATGAAAGAGTACTGAACAAACTCAGAGAGCTGCTAGCTAACTCACTGACAGCCTGGGATACATGAAAGGGTACTAAACAAACTCAGGGAGGTGCTAGCAACCCCACACTGACAGCCTGGGATACATGAAAGGGTACTAAACAAACTCGGGGAGGTGCTAGCCGCCCCACACTGACAGCCTGGGATACATGAAAGGGTACTAATCAAACTCAGGGAGGTGCTAGCTAACCCACTGACAGCCTGGGATACATGAAAGGGTACTAATCAAACTCAGGGAGGTGCTAGTTAACCCACTGACAGCCTGGGATACATGAAAGGGTACTAATCAAACTCAGGGAAGTGCTAGCCACCCCACTGACAGCCTGGGATACATCAAAGGGTACTAAACAACTCAGAGAGCTGCTAGCTAACCCACTGACCGCCTGGGATACATCAAAGGGTACTAAATGAACTCAGAGAGCTGCTAGCTGCCCCACTGACAGCCTTGTTCAATAGCTTTGTGGAAACTGGTGTGGTTCTGGAGAACTGCAGATGGGCTAACATGCTCTTTCTGTGTAAGAGCAGAAGCAAGAAGGAAGAGTCTGTGTGTTAATACGTCCCCCAGAGTTACTCATTGCTGTGTAAGAGTGGTTTCACGCGCCTTCAGCTCGAGCGAGAACAGCAAAGTGAAGCTGAGCTGTTCTCGCTCAAGCTGAAGGCAAAGGAACCCACTCATTTTCAGCAACGAGTGGTGACGGGGGATGTAATAATATATTATTGATCGAACACGATCAATAATACATTTAAAAAAAAAAAAAAAGCTTCCCAGAATGTGCCCATTTCCAGAGCATCTGCGTGTGAGACACTCTTCATGGAATAAGAATGCCTCACACACAGTGGAAAGGAGCACCCTGATTGTTCAGGAGTGCTCCCTCAATCTATAATAGCAACTATATGCTGCTCAGGCTCATTTCGGTGGTGGGGAAATTAATGGAATTACTATTGAAGGTTAGAGTTTTTTTACTCCAGTGGGCTGTAAGACCACATACAGTACAGATTAATAAGGTGAAGGTCATGATAAACAAATCTGATTGTCTTGACTGGGTCACTAGCGAAGCTGATCAGGCAAGGGAGGGCAGTGGACATAGTAATTTAAAAATAACATCCAGCACTCCTGGAAAAATTCAGGGAGAATATTTTTAATTTTTTTAAATAAATAAGAATAGTTACAAAATGTAAGAAAAAAAATGCAAAGTAAAAATACATCAAATTTCAAGTCTTTCACAACCCCATCCAGCATCGGTGATTAGGGGCAATGCTACCCCTTCGTCAGGAGGTGTGGACATAGCCTATTTGGACTTTAGCAAGGCGTTCAACACTGTGCTGCACAACAAACTGATAAAGAAATTGAACAGCCTAGGGTTGGGATAAAACATTATGAAATGAGCTTAAAAACTGGTTAACAGATCGGAGACAGAGGGTGGTGGTTAACTGGCACAAACTCTAATAATAGGAGAGTAACCAGTAGGGTATCACAGTGCTTGGTATTGAGGCCAGTCCTCAGGAATGTCTTCATAGGGGACATTGCAGAAAAACTGGAAGGGAAGGGATGCCTTTTTGCAGATGATACCAGAATCTACAATATGGTGGACACTCTGCAGGGATAGAGAGCGTGTGCAGGGATAGAGAGCGTGTGCAGGGATAGAGAGCGTGTGCAGGGATAGAGAGCGTGTGCAAGAATAGAGAGCATGTGCAGGGATGGAGAGCATGTGCAGGGATAGAGAGTGTGTGCAGGGATGGAGAGTGTGTGTAGGGATGGAGAGCGTGTGCAGGGATAGAGAGCGTGTGTAGGGATAGAGAGTGTGTGCAGGGATGGAGAGCATGTGCAGGGATGGAGAGCATGTGCAGGGATGGAGAGTGTGTGCAGGGATGGAGAGCGTGTGCAGGGATAGAGAGTGTGTGCAGGGATGGAGAGCATGTGCAGGGATAGAGAGCGTGTGCAAGAATAGAGAGCATGTGCAGGGATGGAGAGTGTGTGCAGGGATGGAGAGTGTGTGTAGGGATGGAGAGCGTGTGCAGGGATGGAGAGCGTGTGCAGGGATAGAGAGTGTGTGCAGGGATGGAGAGCGTGTGCAGAGATAGAGAGTGTGCAGGGATGGAGAGCATGTGCAGGGATGGAGAGGCGTGCAGGGATAGAGGCGTGTGCAGGATGGAGAGGCGTGTGTAGGGATGGAAGCGTGCAGGGATAGAGGTGTGTGCAGGATAGAGGCGTGTGCAGGGATAGAGGCGTGTGCAGGGATGGAGGCGTGTGCAGGGATGGAGGCGTGTGCAGGGATGAGAGTGTGTGCAGGGATGGAGGCGTGTGCAGAGATAGAGAGTGTGCAGAGATGGAGGCGTGTGCAGGGATGGAGGCGTGTGCAGGGATAGAGGCGTGTGCAGGGATAGAGGCGTGTGTAGGGATGGAGGCGTGTGCAGAGATAGAGAGTGTGTGTAGGGATGGAGAGGCGTGTGCAGGGATGGAGGCGTGTGCAGGGATAGAGAGTGTGTGCAGGGATAGAGAGCGTGTGCAGGGATAGAGAGTGTGTGTAGGGATAGAGAGTGTGTGCAGGGATAGAGAGCGTGTGCAGGGATAGAGAGTGTGTGCAGGGATGGAGAGCATGTGCAGGGATAGAGAGCGTGTGCAGGGATAGAGAGTGTGTGCAGGGATGGAGAGCGTGTGCAGGGATCTTTGGATACTTAAGGAGTGGTTACAAGCTTGTCAGTCGTGGTCCAGTGCTAAAAAGTGCATAGGAATCCAGGAACTGAGTACTGGATGGTGGGAGGTACTGACAGTCATTAAACAGGAAATAAACATAGGGGTTGTCATATCTGAGGACCTCAAGGTAGCAGGGCAGTCTGACAAATCAGTGTTTAGGGCTTGTGGGTTGCTGGGGTACATAGGGAGGGGTGTCTGCAGCAGGAGGAGGGAGATGGCATAACCACTGTATCACTCTCTGGTGAAACCGCATCTTGAATACTGTGTCCTAGTTTGGTGACCTCACCTCAGAAAAGACATAGACGGGGGGGGGGGGGGCGGCAGTTCAGTGGAGGGCAACTAAAATAGTACAGGGTTTACAGCACAGGAAGCCCTGAGGACAGACCAAGGAATTTCAATACATACATCCTGGCAGATAGGTGAGAGAGGTGCCATGAGGGAGACATACAAGTACCTCACAGGGGTTAACAGGGTACAGGGGGAGTCACTTTCAAATTAGAAAGAGCAACATGACCATGAGACATGCCAGTGAAGCTGGAGATGAGAGGGAGTTCAAGAGAGTTGTAGAAAGTATTTATTTGCTGCAGTGGTGGTACACACCTGGAACAGACTGCCAGCAGAATAGGTGGAGGCTAAAATAGTGGGAAGTTTGAAGTATAGCTGCGGTAGACATCGGGGTATATTAGAAAAGAGGCAGAGAGGTGGGACGGTGGGGGGAATGGCAGATTAGGCAGGGGAAATGGTTAGACTGGGCCTGTCATCCTTTTCTGCAGACATATTCTGTTTCTATGTTTCATATTAACAGTGACATCCAAGACCAAAAAATGAAAGAAACTTGTCCAGATACATTTTTCTCATCAAAATTAATAAACACACAGCTCATGTTTTTTTCTCTGTGATTTGTAAATGACTATATGAAAGATACTGATGTCATGTTACAGTATGGTGATTCCACAACTGATGTGAGGTGAGGACACAGTAACTGGAAGGAAACATGCTCTGGCAGAGTGAGTACTGCTGTGGGGTAATGGAAGAGGTCAGATGTAGTGTCCAGTGGGGTAAAGACTAATGAAGCTTTAAATCAGCACACACATGATTTAATGCTGTTTGAAGCATACAGTATGTGTGATAGACATGGGGGTATATTACAAAAGAGGCAGGGAGGTGGGAGGATGATGCAAACCAGTTAGAGTCCGAGAAGGCAAATTAGGCAGGGGACATCTGGTTAGACTAGGTGGGCCAGTGATCTTTTTCTGCAGACATATCCTTTCTCTAGCTTTCTTATTAACAGAGACAACTAA
Organism: Neoceratodus forsteri; assembly: GCA_016271365.2. Lineage (NCBI taxonomy): Eukaryota > Metazoa > Chordata > Ceratodontiformes > Ceratodontidae > Neoceratodus > Neoceratodus forsteri. The sequence goes on from CM028135.1 coordinate 1,106,008,113, forward strand.
GATAAAACAAAATGAAAGAAACTAGAAAAAGGTCCAGCTGCCCTTATGATGCACAGGGGAAACGCCGGACATCACCCAACTAACACACTGAAATCTGGCCAATGGAAAATCAGGTACACAAATGCTCACAGTCTGGGAAACAAGATCCCAGACCTGCAGGCAATAATGATAGAGGCTAAACTGGACATAGTTGCCATTAGCGAGACATGGTTTGACTGTAGCCATACTTGGGAGACTTCAGTACCTGGCTATGTACTGTTCAGAAGTGACCGAGGTGCAAAAAGTGGGGGTGGAGTGGCCCTTTATATCAATGAAAATATAAACGCTACAGAAATTCAGAATACACAAAAGGAGCCAGAAGAACTGTGGTCACCCTGGAAACAGGAAATGGGACAGCCATATGAACTGGGGTTGTTTACAGGCCTCCAGACCGGGGGAGGACATAGACACGTTACTGTTAAAAGATATACAAAACATGGGGAGACCACGTGATGCAGAGTGCTGAGTAGCAGCTCCTCCGCGTAGCTCCAGCCTCCCGATTTTATAATAGTTTTTTTCTGATACTGAAATCGCTAAAAACCCTCTGTTCTATACGGATCCTGCTATCTAAAACTCCAGACCCTCCGACGAGCAAGATTTGGGCACTGATGGAGGCTTATATGAAGAAAGCCCCGCAAAAGCATACTCCTCCAGTCACTCCCAAGAAGGCCCCAAAGAAATCCTGGGCATCGAGTGGGCCTGGTAGACCCGATCACCTCAGTCAAGCAACGGAGCAGGAACCTTTAACCTTAAATAGGTTCCTGGAAGAGTTCAAGCCTTTTTGAGAGGAGGTGAAAGAGATGGCGACTGATCTTAAAGCTCTATCTAAAAAATTGGATGAGGTCTCGATGATGGCCTCGGATAACACCGCTCGCATTGTTTCCTGGAGCATTGCTTAGACAAGGTGGACCCCCGAGAAGGCGATCAGACAGAAGCTCTCTCGAGTGGAGGCCAAGTTAGAAGACCTCGAGGGCCGCAGCCGCAGAAATAATGTGGTTATCCCAGGGCTACCTGAAGGGGAAGAGGGCCAGAATGCTGTAGCTTTCATGCAGAAGCTGGTGGAATGGGTTGTTGGTCTCTCTCCCTTCAGCCCTGCATACACCATTGAGTGAGCGCATAGATCGTTGATGCCGAAGCCACCACCAGGGGCTGCCCCCCGTCCCATTATTTGCCATTTCTTGAATTTCTTAGAAAGGCAACACTTTCTGTTAAAAGTGAGAGCTCTGCAAGAGGTCCGCTGGGAGAACTCCAAGCTGAGAATCGCACAAGATTTGCCAGGATCAGTCAGGCTGAAACGTACAGCATTTCACCCCATTGTGTCTAAGGTTATTGCTGCAGGGTTCAAGTTCAGGATGGGGCATCCGACCAGGTTGCAGGTGCTTGTGAATGGTTCCTGGCTTACCTATGAAGACCCTGAATCAGCTCTTTCCGGTCTAAAGCTTGTCTTGCCTGATTTATTTCGGGATCCATGACAAGATTTACTCTCTCGGTGAAGGGAGTCTAGTGCTGTCATGTGGGAACTGTTATCTAGCCAATCTTCAAGAAATCTGGAACGATGGTTTGCCTCTGGAAACTCCGGTTATCTCAATGGACATACTTATAACTTAACTGAGTCAATTGTTTTGGGACATTCAAGCTTTAGCATGTTTAAAACGAGCCTGTAACCTAGCTCATTGTTTTGTAGAAATGTTTATGTTACTTGTCAGGGGGAAGGGGGGGTTCTCATATTCTAATTTTGCTGGATGAGCAGGCCTTTATTAACGAAGGGAGGAATACCCTGAATTGTTAAAGAGCAATATCTCATTCAAAGTGGTTTAATCATGGGCCTGTGCTGGGCTAATCCCTAACTCTCAGGCGAATGTGGGGTACAGTGGTTCAGTATCCACTAGAGGGAGCTCAGCGGGAATGCCAGGTCAATGATAGTGGTAATATGGGGATGACCTCCTTTTGATTGCATTCTCTGTTTCTGGCTTGGGACATTGAAAGCCCCAATTTTGTGCTTCTGGGCATTCTGACTGGCAAGGTGCCGACGTAACGATGTCCGAATTTAAAACTTAATGCACAAGGTTCAAGATGTTGGTGTCCCGTTTGTTATGCAGGCCACTGAACTTTGATTAGAAGGGTCAATTTCCCTTCTGTACGACTCCTTGTCAGGTCTGCTATTCAGCAAGAATCTTTTCCATCGGGGCACTGGAGATCCATTTCCTTTTTCATTTCTCGGGGTCTCTTGGCACCTATTCAAGTTTCTCTAGGTGCCTTATCTCAGTATTATTATTCCCTTACAAATGAGATGCGTTCTTGCTCATGGTCCAATTCTTCTTGCAAGCCACTGGGGGTTGTTAATGAAGTCAAATTTCCTTTTCTTTCTCTTCAGGATCTGAGGGCATTCACTTACATCGGAGGACTGTTAGTATGTTTGTAACAGGGAGGTTACCTCGGGAGGCTGGGGGGCGAGGAAGGGACGCAGTACTGTGCTAAACGTTGCTTGTGACAGCTGTGTGGGTGGGGAGGGGGGCCTAGGGTTACAAGCTTGGTTTGTTTCATGTCAAATGGAAGGGGAGACGTTATGGGGGGAGGGGTATGGGGTAATCATGGATGGGATGGGGGGAGGGAGGACTATACAGCAGTAATACTTGGAACCTGTTTGAATGCTTCTCGATGTTCTTGTACAGGGCTGATGATATTAAGCTCTTTAATCCTATTTAGATGGCTAACAATGTGATTTTTGCAATCTGGAATGTAAAGGGGATCAGGAAAAAAATCCAAACAATATTAGGTGCTCAAACATTTAAGTTTATTGCGTTCTCAGATAACGTTCTTGCAAGAATCCCATTTACTAGAATCTGAAGCTTTACAATTAAGGAGACAGCAAGTGGGTCAGGTTTATTACGCTCCGGGCTCCACCAATAGATGTGGGGGCATGCTAATTATTAATAGAGGCATTCCCTTTATTTCCAAGCAGGTTATCAAGGATCCGGGGGGGCAGATTTGTCTTAGTTAAAGGTACTCTCTGGTCAGTACCACTTTTACTTTGTAGTATCTATGGGCCCAATATTGATGACCCGGGGTTCTTCATGAGGCTGATAACTATTATTCTTCCAATGCTTCCCATCATGATCATTATGGGGGGCGACTTTAATCAGGTCATAGACTCTAACCTGGCTAGGTCAGGTAGTGGACTGAGGGGACTGTCCCCGGGGCAGAGGGCACTTAAGGATTTGGTAGAACAATGCGGGCTCTGTGACGTTTGGCGCATGTTACATCCTAACTCCAAGGAGTTTAACTTCAATTCAATGGTGCACGGCTTGCAGTCTCGCATTGACTATGTATTTATCTCTCAGGGTATCTTGCCTTGGGTCATGTCCGCCTCGATCCAGCCTGGCCCTACTTCCGACCACTCTCTTATGGTATGTAACTTGCCATTTCTTAACTCACCCAAAAGGGAGACCAGGTGGAAGCTCAACGAGCAGCTCCTAAAGGAGGCCAAGTATTGTAAGCTTATAAGAGAGCAAATAGAGTTATTTTTCTCATCTAACCCATTAGACAGTGCAAAGCCAGACATTCTATGGAGGGTCTTTAAAGCATACATGAGGGGGGTTCTTATCAGTATAGCGTCCAAAAGGAAAAGGGCACAGGAGGAAGAGCTACTATCATTATTGTCCCAAATTCGGTCCCTTGAAGCGAATCTCTCCATCAGTACTTCTAATGAGGACAGGAAGAAGCTTCTGGCGGCTAAAGACAGATATCTAGAGCTCTTAAGGGAACAGGCAGAGTTAGCTTTAATCCGAACCAGAGCTAGTTATACGGACCAGGGAGAGAAAGCGGGGCGTCTGCTTGCATTGCGTTTAAAACAACAGGAATCCGCAAGATTTATCCCACCAATTCGAGCACTGGCAGATGGGTCCATGAGAGTATCTCCTACTGAGATAGTGCAAGAGTTTGCTCTATATTACAAACAATTATACAGGGACATGGCGAACCCTCCTTGTCCAGAGATTTGTGAGGAGTACTTAAGGAACTCCCATCTGCCCTCCCTATCTGAGCAACACAAGGGTTTTCTGGCTTCTCCCATATCTCAGGAGGAGATCTCAGAGATTATAGGATGGCTGCCTTCGGACAAGGTCCCAGGTCGGGTTCTCCTCATTATTTTCCAAAGTTTTTCGTGAACTTTTACTGCCAGTGCTTCATCGCCTATTTCAGTATATCTTATCTGGGTAGACGCGGACCTCTACCTGTTTGAAGCCCTGATTGTTCTTCTCCCCAAACCAGATAAGGATCCCGAGTTAGTTCAAAGTTATAGGCCCATATCTCTTTTAAATCAAGACATCAAAATCCTTTCGAAGATATTAGCCGATAGGTTAACCGTAGTCCTTCCCGATCTAATAGGTATGGCCCAGGTAGGATTCATGAAGGGACGTTCGTCCTCAGACCATCTGCACCCTCTCTCATGTCTTCTCGTTCTCCAGGGATGCTGCGATTCCTGCTGGGCTAGTCTCCTTGGATGCCGAGAAGGCATTTGACCGTGTGAACTGGAACTTTTTGTTCCAAGTCCTTGAGGCCTTCCAGTTTCCTCCTGTTTTTATATCCTGGATCGGTGCATTATACAAAACTCCAACAGCAAAGATCTCTGGAAATGGTGCATTTTCCAAGTCCTTTTCATTACATTCAGGTACTAGACAGGGTTGTCCCCTTTCTCCCCTTCTATTTAACATGTATGTCGAACCTCTCATTCAAAACATTCTCAATAATGCAGAAATACAAGGCATCTGGATGGGGCATTAAGAGGTTAAGATTACTGCATATGCAGATGATCTCCTTGTGTACTTATCCCACCCAGAGTCTTCCGTCCCAGTTCTGCTGGGTGAAATTGCTAAATTTAGCACCCTATCCAACTATAAACTAAATGCTAACAAATCCTCCTTTTTCCCTCTAAATCACAAGACATTCAAGACTGATATCACCCCCTTAGGGTTATGTTGGGCTCCTAGGACACTAAAATATCTGGGTATTAAACTAACTCGCAAACCCCTCAGCATGGTTTAAGGAAAATCTGGAGCCCCTCTCCCAGCTTATAATTCAGGATCTTGACAGATGGTCTAAGCTCCCTATTTCACTATGGGGCTGAATTAACATAATCAAGAAAAATATCTTCCCACGAATTTTCTACCCCCTATCTCTCCTCAATACTTTTATCCTGCTATCCTGGTTTAAGAAACTGCATGGTATTTTCATTAAGTTTATCTGGTCTGACAAATACCCCCGACTGGCTTATTATAAGTTGGCTGCTTCAAAATCTGAGGGGGGATTGCGAATTCCTCACTTGGCTATATATTATTGGGCTAGCCACCTGGCAAAATATCTGAAATGGGTATGTCCGGGCCCCGAAAAGTTATAGCCGACATGGCTTAGAATAGAACTGGATTCAATTTGGTCCATGAATATGGATCCCCTAGCTCTGTTTTATTTAAAAACGTCCCAGGTTTATGGCGCTGAGAAGTGTCCCATTGTTACCACTTCCTTAAAGGTATACGTGCAACTTTGCTCCTTTTTGCACTATATCCCCCAGTTAGATTTGGCCCAATCCATTTGGAATTCCCCATCTTTCACTATGAACAAGCAGCAGATTCCGTGCACTTGGTTGCCCTAATTGCCGATGGGATAGTATTTTCCTTTTTGGACGAGGAGGGGAAATGGCTGTTTTCGGGTGATCTTGTTCAGAAATTTAGTATTCCGGCATACTCACATTTCAAGGTAGTACAGTTAAGGCACTTACTTACAGCAGGGATGGGCAATATCCCTCCTAACCAGATGGTTGGGGTCCTGATCCCAGAATTCTCTTCTCTACTTGGATCTTCGGGCACTGTATCCAAATTATATCAAGACTTGTTTCATAGAAGATATGGGGACTCTTTTGGACTGACTAGGTTTTGGAGTTCCATATTTCCCCAATATTCCCCCAACTGGCAGACCTTGTGGAGGTCCTGCCATAAATTTGTGTCCCAGGATAGACTGCATCTTACGCAATATCACATTTTGCACAACATGTATTATACTCCGGTTAAGTTAAAGAAATGGGGTCTCCTGGACTCAAAGATATATGTTAGATGTTCCCAGGGAGAGGGAACGCTCCTTTCACATATTTTGGTCCTGTCCCAAAATTTCCCTCTTCTGGGACTCTATCAAAGATTTCCTTGATCCTATACTGGGTTTGCAGGAGTATTTCACACCCGACATTTGTCTTCTAGGGGACCTGTCCTCCATCAGGGTCAAAGTAAGAAGGTTTCATATTTCTATGATAGCACTATCTGTTAAGAAGCTTATTTTACATCACTGGAAAGACAAGTCTTCTCCGACATTGCAGGAATGGTTGAATGAAATCCTTGCTAACCTGCGTACGGAAAAAGCTATTGCCAGCCTTCCCAACAGATTATCTGCTTACACTCAAATATGGGATCCCCTTCACTCTCTAATTCTAGCTGCCCAGACATAAGTAGTGTTTTAGAGTAAATAGCCCTGTATACTCTTGTATAACGGTTTTGAGCTTATGTTACACAATGACATGTCACTGCTGTATGGGGGGAGGGGAGTGGAGGGAGGCGCAGTTTTAGCAGAATAAGTTGCTGTATTCTTGTTTTATTTCTCATGCTAACTGCCTCTTGTTGTGGAAAATGTGTTAATAAAATTTGAATTGAAAAAAAAAGAAGATATACAAAACATGACAGCTAAAGGGGAGGTTCTGATAATGGCAGACTTCAACATGCCAGATACAGATTGGTCAATACCAGCAGAGACATCTGCCAGAACTAGACACATGGTGGATTCCCTGCAGGGGGAGGGCATCAAACAACGGGTACAACAAGAGACAGGGCTATCCTAGATCTAGTACTGACTAACAGGGAAAGGATCACAGGTCTCCAGGTAGAAGGTCCCCTGGGGGGCCAGTGACCATCACATGGTATGGTTCAATTTGGCCACTAGAACAAAATCATCCCATTCCAAGACAAAAATATGGGACTTCAGAGGAGCTGACTTTGATAAGATGGCCAACAGAGTTAAGCTAGCCCTGGCAAAAAGAAATACAGGTGAGGGGGTACAGGCAAAGTGGGCAAGCATTAAAGATGCAATACTTGAAGCAGCATCCCATTGTGTTAGTGAGAAAAGGAAGAGCAAAAGAAGAAAGAAACCACTTTGGTTCTCAAACACAGTAGCAGAAAAGGTCAGATCCAAAAGGCTGGCCTTCAGGAAGTATAAGGGAATGCAGCAGGATGAAGATAGGGAGGCATACCAAACTTCCCTAAGGGAAGCAGTGAAGTTAGTAAGGCAGGCAAAGGCCCAAACTGAGGAAACACTAGCATGAACAGTAAAAGAGGGTGACAGGACTTTCTATAGATACATTAGTGAAAGGAGAAAGTCCAGAGGTGGTATCGCTAAGATCAAAGGGGATAAAGGGGCGTGTGAGGAGGAGGACCATGTAAAAACATCTATCCTAAATAGATACATCTGCTCAGTATTTACTGAAGAGAAGGTAGGGCAGGGCCCATAGCTCTGCACCATGGACACAGGGGGGAGGGAGGTGTGCACTAGTCCCTTCACAAAAGAAAGGGTCCTACAAGAGCTCGATAAGCTCTGGCTGGACAAGGCAATGGGACCTGATGGTATACATCGCAGGGTACTAAAGGAGCTAAGGGTGGAACTAGCAGAGCCATTATCAGAACTGTTTAGTGAGTCTCTGAGCACAGGAGAGGTCCAAGAAGACTGGAGAAGGGCTCATGTGATCCTGCTCCACAAGAGTGGTAGCAGGGAGGAGGCAGGGAACTACAGACCAGTCAGTCTTACCTCAGTAGTGTGCAAAATTATGGAGACACTCCCTAAGGAAAGGATAGTGCAACACCTGGAATCTATAGGAGCACAGGATTCAAGACAGCATGGGTTTACAAAAGGAATGTCCTGTCAAACTAATCTCATAGATTTCTTTCACTGGGTAACCAGAGTGGTGGACCAAGGAGGAGCAGTTGATGTTGCCTACCTTGACTTCAGCAAAACTTTCGATACTGTTCCACATAGATGATTGATTAATAAGCTGGGTAGGCTCAGGGTGGGTCAGACGTTGGTCAACTGGGTGGCAAACTGGTTGACGGGCAGAAAACAGAGAGTGGTGGTAAACGGTATACAGTCAGAAGAGATACAAGTCACAAGTGGGGTACTTCAGGGATCAGTCCTGGGGCCAGTCATCTTCAATATCTTCATCAGTGACATTGCAGATGGACTGGAGAGTAAGGTTTGTCTGTTTGCAGATGACACCAAGATCTGCAACAGAGTAGATGATCCAGATGGTGTGGGCAGAATGAGAAGAGATCTGGATAAACTGGCAAAATGGTCTGAAGATTGGCAACTGGGGTTTAACACAAAGAAGTGCAAGATCATGCAGATAGGGAAGAGAAACCCTGAAGCCACCTATAGGCTGGGAGGGGAGTTGCTGGCAGTCACAAGGGAAGAAAGAGACTTGGGGGGCATCATCACTAATGACCTGAAATCATCCAAACAGACCTCTAAAGCAGTAGGTAAGGCTAGAGGGATGTTGGGGTGTATTAGTAGGGGTATCACAAGTCATAAGAGGGAGGTAATAATCCCTCTTTACAAGACACTGGTTAGGCCCCATCTGGAGTAATGTGTGCAGTATGGGAGGCCACACCTTCACAAGGACATTAACCAAACTAAGGCAGTCCAGAGAAGGGCAACCAAAATGGTGCAGGGACTGCATCAGAAAATGTATGAGGACAGATTAACTGAACTCAGTATGTATACCCTAGAGCAAAGGAGGGAGAGAGGTGATATGATTGAAACATTCAAACACCTTAAGGGCATTAACAAGGTGAAAGAGTCTAACATGTTTCAATATAAGAAAAATAGCAGGACAAGAGGACACAGCATGAGATTAGAGAGAGGCCGATTAAGGGGTAATGCGAGGAAGTTCTTTTTCACATAAAGGGTGGTGTATGCATGGAATGGCCTACTTCAGGAAGTGGTGGATATGATTACAGTGCAGGGCTTCAAACAGGCATGGGGTAGGCATAAGGGAGTAATACAGATGAGTATGAATAGATAGGCCATTGACAGAGTACAAGTCCATGGCACATTCATAAGGTAGAAGAAGAAATGAGCAGACTGCATGAGCCTTGCGGTCCTTATCTGCCGTCAGCTTCTATGTTTCTGTGTTTGTCCCTTTGTATTTTTCTCATCAAAAATGAATAAAAACAAGCATTTGTCAATGCCGAATGTTTGCTTGCATGGTGTATGTGTCAGGGGTGTATTAAAGTTATGAGCCTGTGTTAGCAAAATGCAACATAGCCTGATAACTTCATTGTTTGTTTTTTTTTTGCCACATGTTCAACACAACCTTCTTATGACCTCGCCTCATGAGCAATGGTGGAGAAAATGTTCAACTCCTGCCTGAAAGGTGGTTTAGTGCAGTGACTGTGAAATCACCTTTCAGGATGCTGTGAGAAAACATTTGAAAAATGACAGCTGTCATATTCATGAGGGGCTGTGAAGAAATGGCTATGCTGAAAATTTGGGGTCATAAGACATGCAATCTGTGTTTATGTTTCCATCAACATCTACCTGAGCAGAACACCTGAATGTAAGTACGGAATGTGTGTGGGTATGGTTTCATCACCCTGTTAACTTTGCATGTGTCAAACAATTACAGAAGTAGAAGGGTTAGTGAACTTACTGCTCTGCCAAGCCTTCCTGAAGTCTTCACCAGGCACAAGCAGAAAGCAGTTACCAGGACAGAGAAACAGCAACAAGGATGGCTGTAATGACACGGGCACCTGTTGCAGTCAGCCAACCCAAAGTAAGGTTAAATAAAGGGACTTACCTGCCACAGGGTGCCTGGGTAGATGTCCAAAGCGGTGACACCAAGGTACCTGTAAAATAAAACATAAAAAGGGTCACAAAGGATCCACAGTTCTTAGGGAGATCAGCAGGGCAGAAGGAATAGGATAGAAATAAAATTAATGCTTATCTGATTAAGGTAGAAGCCCTCGTTTGGTCAGACCTGCAAAAATAGAAGAGAAATAGGTTAGTTAGATAAAAAAGCAGAAAGAGAGAAAAGGGAGTGAGGTTAGGGAAAGGGGGGTCAGCTGGGACCATTTGCCCCTTCTGGTGGCCAGTCATTTATTTAGTAGCCCAAGTGGGCTACTGGATGCTAGTAGCCCTTCTGTAGAAATACAGTTACTATTGGTGGTCAGTGGGGTTTGGAAATACCATGTAAAGGGGGGGGTACAAAATAAAGATAGCCCTGGTGGCTAAGTGGACTAGCCCTGATGTTCTGGGGCCAGCATTTATGTTAAAATAAATTTTAAACCCTTCCTGGGTCTAAGAGGGGCTTCCCTGAGCCCTAGTTATGCTGTGGACAGTGAGGGGGGTGGCAGCAGAGGAGCAAATTGGAGTGCTGGGCAGCCTGCCGATAGTGGGACCCCACTATACTGAGAGTGCCTCCTGGTGCTCTAGAACTCCTCGCCTGTACAGAGCTTAGGCTGCAGCCTACTCTGCAGGGGTGGGAGACGGGGAGGTGGAGGAGGCATGTAATGAAAGTGCCTCCTCCCCAACTTCCTGATCGCCGCTCTGGCAGCAGTTTTTTTTAAATTAATGTATGCCCTACGGGGCTTAAGAGGAGGCCTGTTAGAAAGCGACCCCTGTCATCCTTTTTGACCGCTGCTCTGGCAGTAATTCTTTTTTATTAATTTATGCTCTCTGGGTATGGGGCATAAGAGGAGGCAGACAGGGCACGGGTGTGGGGAGGTGGGGTGTGCAGAGGGTGGATGGGGGAAGGGGGACCAGGGAGATGACGAGGGCTCATTTTACTTTGTTACAGGTTAATGTAGTGACAGTGTTAACTGTGTGGAGTAAATGGAGGTTACAGGAAGGGAATGCATGGGAAGGAGGGTGGTAAAAGGAAGGAATACATAGACCGGAAGGGGGTTAAGAGTCCTTACCTGGATGACAGGTATGTGAAGTCTGGGAAGTGTCTGCCGTCCAGCAGCCAGATCTTATAGAACAGCACTGCATTGATGAAGGGGACAGCAGTTTGCTCCTCCAGGGTGAAAGGGGTGTGGAATTGAAGCTTCTTTTTCATCAGGAAAGCCATGGAGGAGTTGGCCAGGTCACAGCAGGGGAGCCTGTGCCTCCCCTACCAGGGTTCGGAGTGAGGGTCTCAGGATGCCTGTCTCAGGGTGCCGGGGAGGCGACAGCAGTTTGGTGCCACGGTCTGATCGTATCTTCTCCAGCCCAGTGCCCGTGTCTCTCACTCTGATCCGGGAAGCCATTCCACAATGGCTATCCGGTGCCTCGGTGATGGGAGCAGGGTAGTGCCGAGCCCCAGAAAGCATCTCCCTCCAGTCTGCTACAATCAGTCCAACATCACTGCTGGCCACTTGCAGAGCTGAGGCCACACTGGAATGCAGGGGACTCGGCCACAACAATTGGCCGTATGCCTGACTGTTGTGCTGCGGGCTGCATGCTCAGAGGTAACCAGAGCAAGCAGCAGTCATGGCCATGTGACAGCGGCCAGTTGCATCAATGTGCCCAGAGCGAGGGCCCTTAGACTTCACTGCTAGTAAGATCCATCCGGTTGGAGCAGCATCTCAAGTAATAGCAGCCCCCAACTGGCAGCGACCTGTGTGGTGATTTCTCTCCTGGATCAGTTGGGGACTCTGCAGTGACTCCTATGCCTGTGTGCTGCAGACTATGCAGACAGCTCCCTTTGGAGTTCAGGCAGCCAATCGCTTCCTTCCCAGTGATGCAGCCACATTTTAGACATGCGTTGGAATGATTTAACTGCTTGGCCCCCACCCCATGGCACAAAAAGCCACAGTTGCAGATTATAAGGTACTGGTATCTAAAGAGGAAACAGAAGAGCAAGTATAGGGGAATAAACAATCCGCTGTCCTGTAGTACCTGATCCCAAACAGAAATGCATCAAGTGGAAGAAAAAGCAGCTTATCTAACAGTAAGAAAGTAAGGAGTTTGCTTTATCTAGTAATTGCAAAAAGCTGTGCATACAAAGTGCTCAGGTCTCGTGGTGTATTTTTGCATAGGGTCTGGTGCTACAGGATGGGGATTATTTTTTTTCTACTTGCTCTTAATGTCTGGCATAAGAAAATAATGGCTGTGAATTGGAAAGACATGTGTCCACTTTTTAGGAGGAGAAATTCATCGTGTGTAGCCATGCCCCACCCCAAATTCAACAAGGGATCTAGCTGTAATTAACTTTTATTTCACAGTGACTGTTTGACTTTGTTATGTACAGGATTTAGTTGGGGCTCCTGCTCAGGAATTGAGGATAGGGGTTTTGTTCATTGGCGGCTCGCAGCAATACACATAGGAGGAAATATTAATAGTCAAAGAGCAGACAGGACAGGACACTTACTTAGTGGCACTCTCCGTCCCTTTAATCCCTTGTCACTAGCATGGCTTCACAGGAAGGGAATGACAACTCACCCTCTGTCTCTCTACTTGCCATGTGTCCCTCTCGCTGTCACCCTGTTTTTCACAATGCTCCACTGTGTGTGAGCCACTGTCATTGCCACAAACAGAGGCAGAGCAAACCGGGGAGGCTCTACTATGCAGCAGAATCACCCAATCACTGAAATCATTGAGAGGATCCTGCAGGACATTTGGGGTGTGCAGTCTGCCTGTGTACTGCAACTGATTGTCATCAGGGGACTGATGGGGAAGGGGGGCCGTGAACGCCTCAGCAGGCTGCTTGGTCTCTCCATCTCTCTCTCTCTCTCTCAAACTCTGCATTAGAGACACTGTGGTCTGCCCTGCCTACCTGTCTCTTATGACTCCCAGGAATGGCTCCCATAACACTCTAACCTGTTGGGGGGGGACTCGAGGCTACAGTTCATGGCAACAGTCCAGCTCCAAGGGATGGAGATGAGGGGGGCAAGGATGTTAGCGACTGGCAAACAGTCCCCTGAGGCAGCTCAAATGCTTTCCCAAATTACACTCAGTGTGTGTGGAGGGTGGGTTCGGGAAGTAAAAGAAGGGCAGAAGTAGGTCGTGGAAATACTGTTGTGATTCTAGATAGCAGCATGTGGAAATGTCTGGTCAGTAAAATTCAAACAAACACACAAACAACAACACATCAGACTAAGAAACAAGATGGAGTACAAATACAATCTCTTCAAATGTCATTGCATTTCATAATTCCTACTTTTTATCATAGTATTACAGGACATTATGCAAATAGAGAGCGAGTAGGGAACGAAGCACCTAGGAGATTTTAGATACTGAGCCTAGTAAGACTGTTTCTTTAATTCATCTTACTAATAGTGGGCAAACACTAAGGTCAATAAAACAGAAATAATAGATTGTGAAAAGGACTGACAGAGGCAGTGATCAAACGAGAGCCAAAGAAGCAAGCATTTGTCAGTGCTGATCGTTCACGTGCAGCTATTTGCAGTGCTGCTTGGTACTGGTAATGGCTTCAGAGGAGCGAGGAGGCAGCCATGAGAGCAGAGGGTGCCATGTGGTGGAAGCTGTACAATAGATGCAGCAAGGAGCTACTAGTCAGAGAAGACAGTTGGCCTTAGTGGAGCAGGGAGAGAGAGTGCACTAAGTGGCAGGAGCCGCTAACAGGTAAAGCCATACCGCTGCCAATGTAGAAGCCAGGGAGGACCAGGAGAGAGAGCTGTGGTGGGCAGCAGAGCTGACAAAAACTGCAAACCCTGGCCATGTGCATTAGTGTCAACTGAAATGCGCATGGCTGGAGTTACAGCTACAGAAAGAAATGAAGCGCTCTCTTATTGAAGCAGTTCATTTCTTTCAACTACAGAACATGCCACGTGAGCACGCAGAACTACTGTCATGACCAGAGTGCCTGGTCATTGGTCTACATTGCCAAGCCCATTGCAGTTTCAACAGTAATTGGCTCGACAGTGACACACCTCTAAAATGCCGTTAGTAGCAAGACATTATTTGTGCAAGCGTAAGTGAACGTAAAAATCAGCTGCTGCTCAGAGCCACCTAAAGTGTTTCAGCTCAATACCTGTTTGGCCAGTTTAGTTTTACATCACCACTTGTCACCACCAGTACCAGAAAAGCATATAAATAACTGGAGGAAGGAATCTGGTTTTATACAGCACCTTTCATGTAAACAGTATCCCAAAGCACGTTACAATGTGAGGGAGGGGAAGTGAATGTTGAAGCCATTTAGGTACACAAGTAGGTTCATCAAACAACACAAAGATAGATATTCAAAAAGCACAAATATAGATCACACAGAGGTTTAGCAGAGGAAGTTAAATGACTTGCTTGGGATGATACAGTAAGTAAATGGCAGTTGTATTCAAACTTGTGTTTACAGGTTCAGGGCTCAGCGCTGTAAGCAGTAGCCTAAACCAATTCCCATATAGTCTTCCAGTCCCAGATTTATTGATCCACCCTCCCACAACACACATCATCATGACTCAAGAAGGTAAGTGAAAAGGCATTTGCAACAAAGATATGGTTGAACATTCCTAGACACCACCTCCCCAACACCCACTTGAAATTAGCAGGTAAGGGAATAATGTCTAATTCTTTTCTTTAAAAAGTATCTGAAACTGCATCCTTGTTGTACTGCTTCCATTGCAGAAGCCTAGTGTGCTTAGTGGTTTGAACCCAGAGCAGTGAACATGGAGAGAAAGGTTTGAATCCCACCATTACCACTTACTATGTGATCTTCAGCAAGCCACTTTGCCTCCCTGTGCATAACCTTGTCTCTCTTTCTGTTTGCTTAACCTTTCAGCACTTTCCTTAGTCTACAACCATTCATGACTTGTAAATGCACTGAGGGGGGGTTATTATTCATATCCTTTCTTAGTAAGCAGGCATCACGTGAGTGTTGTAGACTGATCCAGATCTCCTGGCTAGATATGGTCTGTGGACTCACCTGACTGTTGTAGAGTACAGGAAGAGGTTAAATGAAATCTTTATTTCACCTGGCTAGCTGGTTTACTTATGTTAAAGGCTGCCTAGTGCTGTACCCTTTCAAAAGTTTACCTTTGCCATGAAGTTGCCAAGTGTTCGCCCTCTCCCTCTGCTCACATCAAAGCAGAACCTAGACAATCGAGCCACATATACATCATGGGTTGGCACATTCCCAAACATTGACTCACTGACCTTGCTACACAGCTAGCTTACAATGTACCTGCTGCATGTCCTGAGAATTTTGTAACTTATATTTGTGCCATTGCAGTATTTGAATCCCCACCAAGGCTCACTATTTATTAATCAGATTTATGTCTTTAACATTTTTTTACCTAGAAACAGAGAATCTGTTGGTAGAAAAAGGCCTATGGGCTCCTCATGCCTGCCCATCCCTTCCTAAGTAATACTGAATGAGAAAATCAAAAGGCCTGTATACATGGCTGTCGTATTGCATTTGCAGCTGTGTCATGCTGTTCTCTGACCCCCTGAGATCATTATTTTCTGTGTTCACACAGCCCCTCTCAACACCGATGTAAGCTGTGCTGGAGAGTGGCAATCAGTCATAGGGCGGTCGGCAACTCAGTGATGTCGGTCAATGTGTGTTGGAGTGGGCAGCACAGCCTTTCCAATAGCTGCACATGCTGCTTGCTCCACAATACATCCATATATCTAAGCCAGCTTGGGATGAGGATCAGAGAATGATTTAACAGAACCCAGGCTGTGAAGTTTAATTCAGCGATTTCAGACAGTGCTGTCATCAACATTGGTGTCCCTCAGGGGTCCATACTTGGCCCTCTTCTATTTTCATTATTCGTAAATAATCTCCCAGAGATGGTAACCACTGGTCACTCACTGCTGTATGTGGATGACCTGGTCGCTTATGCTCACTCTGACAACGTTCTGGAACCGAATGCTGCCCTCACTGCTGATTTTCACTGCACAACACTGGCTGAACTCTCAACGCCTTGTTTTAAAACACAAACAAAACCAAAGTCATGCTATTTGGCTACACCACAAGCTCAGATCATGTCCTTGACTATCTCTGTTCCTGACATTGATGGAACCGACTAGAACCTGTCACTTCTTTCCGTTACCTGGCATCCACCTCGACCAAACCTGGACCCAAAACACACATCCAGGATACTTGCAAGTCAGTCAATTGCAAGAAAGGGGCTGTTTACAGAACCAACTACCTCCTTACCCCTGCTGCTAAACTGGCAGTAGCTAGAGGTATACTGTTGCCAACCCTTACATATGGTTGTCCCATTCTGTCTTTGGCCAATAAATCTGCACTGCATCTGTGGGACACTACTTTCAATAATGTATGCAGGTATGCAACCAAAGCACCTCGACTGCAGCATCACTGCCAACTATATCAAGACCTTGGCTGGCTCTCTCCTCCTCTACCAGACAATACTACCTGTACAATCTATCAGATACCATCATAAGGACATCCAAACCTGCTATCCTATCAGAACTCCTTAGACCAGCTATTCCCACATGGAACCTTAGATCTGCAGATCAGACCTTATTATCCATCCCCCTCTGTTGGACAAAAAAGGGCATGGGCTCCTTCCATTATGCTGCTCCTCACCTGTGAAACCTGCTGCCTCAGGAACTAAGGGATGTCCCTACTCATGCAACTTTTAAGGGCAAACTCAGGACTTTTCTTACTGCTTTGGACAAATGTGTTTGCTTTGATCCCACCTGATCCCTTGCTCTTAACCTGTTTTCCCACTTCCTTATTGTTAGCACTTGTGCCTTTCCCAATGGTTGTTTTATGTGGTGTTTTACTATAATTGCTGCTTGAATCTGTTTGACTGTATGCCAAATATTAGCTTTTGCCATTTACAAGTTGTTGTTTACTTCCTGCCACCACTTGGCTTCCCTTGATCCCTGTTCTCTCCCTCACCTCTCAGCCTTCCTTCACTCAACTCCCTGCTCCTCTCTTCCCCCAGACCACATCTCCTGCACTCCCTCTGCCTCCCCTTCCTTTCTCTGCTTGCTTGCCTGCCATCTCCTCCTGAGTCACCCCTGCCCGTTCGCTCGTCCCACCCTCCCAGCTGAGCATTGTTCCCTATTACCTCCACTTGCCGTAAACTTACCTCCTCCACCGACCTCTTCTTCCCTGCCCTGCCGTCTCTTGGTTCCACTGGCTCGGCTTGGCGTTGTTACCTTTCCGCTATTGCCATAACTCTTCGCTTCTCTCCTCCTCTTACCGCATCATCACCTTGCCCTGCCATCTATCGGTTTCACCAGCCCGGCCGCATTCTGCTACCTTTGCCGCTGTTGCCGTCTTTTGCTGTAACCCCTGTCACCCTTTCTCCGCTTGCCGCCTTCGGCTCCACCGACCCAGCCACAGGTTGGAACCTTGTATCGCGCTACCGATTTGCCGGCTTTCTTTAACCCTCACTCCCTCCCTCCCTCTCCCGGCCATCCCTCCTCTACTCCCTCCTACCTCCCATTCCTGCCACTCCTATGTCCTTATATTCTTAGCCATTTTTTAGCCCCCTGCTTTTGGCCCCTTGCCCTCTATCCTTCCTCTATCCTTTCCTCACCTCCTCACCTTCCCCTTTTGTCATTTTCCATCTTGTTTCTGGCTTACCCTACACCTATCCTCTCCCTTTCCTAGGTCCTTCAATGCACTTTATGTATGCGCCAATGGAAAATGTCCTTGAAATGTATTTTGCCTTGTATTTTCCTTTGTCATGCATTGTATTTGCCATATGTATCTTCCTGTATTTCTGTGCATCATGTATTTTCATTATCCTTACTGTATCGTTATGTTCTGTAATTTTACCTCCCGGGTCGTGCCTGAAAACAGTCACTTGCTGGCTAGTGCACTTACCCGGTTAACAAAAACTAAATAAATAAATAAATAAATAAAACAGGGGGAAGGGGAATCATGGGAGCCAGAACTAGGAAGAACAAGTGTGGCGAGGATCAGAGAATGATTAAACAGGGGGAGCGAGAAATCACAGGAGCCAGGACTAGGAAGAGCAAGTGCGGCGAGGATCAGAGAATGATTAAACGGGACGAGGGGGGAATCACAGGAGCCAGGACTAGGAAGAGCAAGTGCGGTGAGGATCAGAGAATGATTAAACAGTGGGAGGGGGAATCACAGGAGCCAGGACTAGGAAGAGCAAGTGTGGCGAGGATCAGGGAATGATTAAACAGGGGGATGGGGGAATCAAAGGAGCTAGGACTAGGAATAGCAAGTGTGATGAGGATCAGAGAATGATTAAACGGGGAAGGGGGGAATCACGGGAGCCAGGACTAGGAAGAGCAAGCGTGGGGAGGATCAGGAGCTGCCAATAAGTAAAACCGCACTGAGGCTAATGTTGAAGCCGGGTGGGGTCACAGAAGTGAGGACCAGGGAGAGAGAATGTGGGGGGTGGCAGGAGCTGCCAATAAGTAAAACCGCACTGCGACTAATGTTGAAGTCGGGGGGGAGGTCACAGAAGTGAGGGACCAGGGAGAAAGAATGCAGTGGGTGGCAGGGGCTGACACTAATTGTAACTCTGGCGATGCACATTACTGTCAACTGTAATTCACATGCCCAGAGGTATGGCTACAGAAAGATATGAAGTGCTCTCTCATTGGAGTGGTTCATTTACTTGAACTACAGAACATGCCACGTCAGCAAGCAGAACTAGTGTCATGGCAGAGTGCCTGGCCATTGGTCTACACTGCCAAGCCCATTGCAGTCTGAGCTGTAATTGGCTCGGCAGTGACACACCTCTAAAATGCAGTTAGTAGTAAGACATTCCTTGCACAAGCACACGTGAACATAAAAATTACTGAAATACAAGCTGAATTGTCTGAATATTATATTTTAGATGGTTTTCCCCAAATACTGAAATGTCACCTTAAACAATACAGGGCCACACAATTGCCCAGCAGAAGCACATTGTGCTCCCATACCAGTGGCCTAGATTCTTGAGTGGACTTGGAGTGCTACAGTCAGGTGGTTTGGGAGTAGTGCTTCCAACTGTGATGCATCCCAGTGAGGATGAGTTGGTGCTTTTGCCATCCGCAGCAATGACCTCTTGAAGTGGGCCAGGGAGTCAGCTCTCATGTGTGTTTGGGGGGGTGGGGAGCACACGCACCAAGACACTGATATAGATGAGGTTGTGGAATCGCTGCACGGCATCAGTGAAGGTGGATGGTCAGTTGTCAGTTAGCGTGCACAGTGACATGCACATACATGCAAACCTAGGGGTATAAAATTCCACAGTGATCCATCTCTATAATTGGGAACTCTGGCCTCTTGAGTGGGCCGTGATCAGAAATACTCTTTTCCCACCAGATGTGTGTATGTTGAAAAGGTGTAGGAAAGGTCTTCAGCCCA
Source organism: Neoceratodus forsteri (assembly GCA_016271365.2). Classification (NCBI taxonomy): domain Eukaryota; kingdom Metazoa; phylum Chordata; order Ceratodontiformes; family Ceratodontidae; genus Neoceratodus; species Neoceratodus forsteri. Next base: position 1,106,027,482 of record CM028135.1, read on the forward strand.
ACAGCACCACCACAGCGGAGGGCAGGAAACCTTGAATGATGCAAGGGAAGTGAGCTGTGACGTGGCTGGGAATTCACTACAGGGGACTGTCAAAGGACTGGACACAGCAGTTAATGGGGCCATAAAAGGCTAAATAAGAAAAAGAACAAGCAGCAGTTTTTTGTAAGGGTCTGATGGAGCTGAAGGTTTTAGGTTTCAGAATTGTAATGGTTTCTGCATTTTTGTTTCTAAAAAAATAGATACATTTGCTGTTTTGACCCCTCCAGTGCTCTAACTTGAAAACTACCTGACCAAGTGTAACCAAATTCCATGTGTTTAGAGACCCTGCCACAAATGATGCACGTGCCAAAAACAGCCGAGTTATACTGTAATTGGCAAAGAATTGGGATTTCACATTAACAGGTGTATTCAAACTATAGGGGTGCATGATAGCATTTAACACAGACCCATCAATGGCTTGACTGGCAGTTGTTTCCACTGCTAAGAGTTTGCTGCAAAGACCCGTTAGCAGTGGCATGACCTTTAAAGCTCTGTTGAGCTCTGCTCAGTGGGGGCTGCAAACCTGTACTGTGTACCTGCCAAGGATATTGTAAGCCATCAAGAAAGAAAGTTGGGACCACCAGCATGCATCTGTATTTAGTGTAATTTCGCATTATAATCAAAGGTTCCCAAACCCCTCAGTTTCTGCAGTTATACTATTTACTTATTGAATTTTGCTGACCCGGTAGGCCCACTGAGACTAGAAGTCCCTTTTTCCAGGGTGACCAGTGGATACAGATGGTAACCAACTGAAATTGAACCAGATTAAGCTGTTGGTGGTATTTTTAGTGAATGGGGGAAATTTGGCCAGGACACCAGAGAAATTCCCCTACTTTAGAAACATAGAAACATAGATTTTGATGGCAGATAAGGACCGCTAGCCCACCCAGTCTGCCCATTTCCCACCTAATGGATAAGCTGCAGATCCTAGTTAACCAGCAGCCTACTTCTTCCTACCCCCACCCCTAGAATTGCCTTATGACTGTCCCATGCATGCTTGAATTCCACCACTATTTTTGACTCCACAACCTCCTCTGGAAGGCTGCTCCATGCATACACAACCTCTCTGTGAAAAATCCTTCCTAAATTACCTCTGAGCCGCCCCTTCTGTCTTCAAATTGTGCCCCTTGTTCTTGCAAACCTCTTTTTGAAAGATGCTACCTCTTGGACTTTGTTGATTCCTTGAGGTACTTGAAAGTTTCTATCATGTCCCCCTCTCCTCCTTTCCTCGAGGCTATACATATTCAGCTCCTAAGTCTCTCTTCATATGTCTTCTGGTGCAGACCCTGCACCATTTTAGTTGCTCCTCTGGACAGCTTCCATCCTGTCTATGTCTTTGCGGAGATTGGGTCTCCAGAACTGCACGCAGTACTCCAGATGGGGTCTCACCAACTGTCTGTACAGAGGGATAATAACTTCCTGTTTTCTACTGGTGATGCCTCTCCCTATGCATCCCAGTATCCCCCCAGCCCTCCTTGCTGCCCTCTCACATTGCTTGTCCACCTTTAGGTCATCTGATATGACTACCCCCAGGTCCCTTTCCATTTTTGCTGTTGTTAGTATCTCACCCCCCATTGTGTACTCTTCCCCTGGGTTTTGTTTCCCAGGTGCATTACCTTGCACTTCTTAGCACTGAATCTAAGCTGCCATACATTTGACCTCTAACCTGCCAAGTCCCTTCTCATCCTTTCCACCCCACCTTGTGCATCAACTCTGTTGCAGATCTTTGTGTCATCTGCAAAGAGACATACTTTTCCTTCCAGTCCCTCTGCAATGTTGCTTATAAAGACATTGAAGAGGACCGGTCCTAATACTGAACCCTGCGGTACCCCACTAGTAACCCCCCTTTCTTCAGAGTGGACTCCATTTACTATTACTCTCTGTGTCCTATTCTCCAGCCAATTCTTTACCCAGGCTGTCATCTTGGGACCCACTCCTGGCTGGCTAACTTGTATATTAATCTTTGTGTGGACTGTGTCAAATGCCTTGCTAAATTCTAGGTAGGCCATGTCCACAGCCCCTCCCTGATCTACTACTTTGGTCACCCAGTCAAAGAAATCTATCAGATTTGTCTGGCATGACCTTCCCACTGTGAATCCATGCTGCCTTGGGTCCTGTGCCCCTCTGGCCTCTAGATACTCAACAATTCTTTCCTTCAGAAGTGATTCCATCATTTTCCCTACCACTGAGGTTAAACTAACAGGTCTGTAGTTTCCTGCTTCTGCCTTGCTCCCACTTTTGTGAAGGGGAATCACATCTGCCCTCCTCCAGTCCTCGGGTACCACCCCATCCTCCCATGATTTGTTAAAGAGGGTAGTCAGTGGTGTTACTAGTTCTACCCTTAGTTCTTTTAGAATTCTGGGATGAATCCCATCAGGCCCCATTGCTTTGTCCACCTTCAGTTTTAAGAGTTCTTTCAGAACCCTTTCTTCTGTAAATGGGCTGATATTGACTTCTGTATCCAGAGTGTTTCTACTATTTGTTTTAGGTACCTCCCCCTCTTCCTTTGTAAATACTGAGCAAAAATATTTGTTTAGTATCTCTGCCTTTTCACAGTCACCCTCTGCCCACCCTCCTCCCCTTTATTAAGCCTCACTAACCCTCCCTTGGTCTTCCTTCGCCTCCTGATGTACCTATAAAAGGTTTTATCCCCCTTCTTAACTGAGTTGGCTATCTTTTCCTCGGTTTGGGCCTTTGCTGTTCTGACTGCCTTCCCAGCTTCCTTTTGCTTTAACTGATACAGTTCTCTGTCCTTTTTTGGAGAAGTGCCATGGGATCTTTAACGTCCACCTGAACAACCACCAGAACAGGCAGATGGGACCTCGGTTTAACTTCTCATCCGAAAGACATCACCTCAGGATTGCAGCACCCCCTCATGCTGCACTACAGTGTCAGTATTAGAACCGACCCAAGTGTCTTGTGTGGGGATACAATCCACAGCCTTCTGATCTTCCGGCCTCAAAGGCAAGTGTGCAACCTGCTGAGCACTGACACTGATACTAAATAACCAAAATAATTCAGGAAAGAAATGGTTCATATTTTGATAAATGTGAACAAACTTGCCTTTTCCTTTTGTCTTGAAGGGCAGGTTGCAAACAGTGTTATGTTACAGGAAATAACATACCCCTCCATGTGGTCCCATCTCTGCCTCGCGGCAGTTAGTTTTCGGACAGCTGTGGCAGTGTGTGTACTGCCTGGGTTTCCCAGTACTTCGGCAGTGGGGTAAAGTTGACAGTTGTAGGTAAAAAGGTTCCTTAAATATGCAACAGTGTTTGTGTATTCTGAAAATGCAGGGACAGTAACGATATTCACAACATTAGGTGTTAGAAGAGAATTTTTTGGAGTATATGCTTGTGTCAGTCAGTTGTACTTTATTGCATCCTCACAATATTGAAACAAAAAAAATCTATAAATGCAAGTAGATTGGAAATATTCCATCTCACACCATTTTGGAATGTATATGGGCATGCCCTACAATCAAAAATAAAATACTCTCAGAGTTAAAGCAGATCTCTGATATATTAGGGGTCATATTAGCAGTGCCAGTGGGTCAGTAGGTTGCACACTTGCCTCTTAGGCTGGAAGATTGGAAGGTTGTGGGTTCTAGCCCCACAACAGTTGCTTTGGGTAAATCCCAATACTGAAATTGTAGTGCAGGGTGCTACACTCCTGAGGTGCTGTCTATTGGATGAAAGTTAATATTGAGATTCTGGTGTTCATTCAGGTGGACATTAAGGATCCCATAACACTTCTCGAAAAGTGTTGTGGAATTTCCCTAATGTCCTGGCCCAATTTCTCACATTCAGTAAAAGAAAAAATGCCAACGGCTTCACTTGATTTAGTATGTCAGTTTACATATGTATCCCCCCTCCCCCCAGGATGAGGTTAAAAACTGGCAGCATTGCCTAGCCCTCCTTTTCCAGTCACCAAAAACGAAATAAATAAATATTATGGCAGGGGTTGAGGATACTGGATCAGGATGGTTATCAGTTTTATAGGGAGTGAGTAAACTGTATTCGGATGCGGAGACATTTGTATGTTCTTCATCGCTGCTCAAACACTAACATCAGGGTAGTGATCGCAGGTGTAATCGAATTGAAGATTTTTCCAAACACAGACAAAGAGAGTACTGCTATTGGGATTGGTGTGGTTAACCTCCAGTTAGAATCAATCGCTAATGTACCAGCAACTGGTCTGGTCAACAGGCGATTGCATAGAAAATACTATAGAGATGTGACTGGACACACTACATAAATTTAGTATAAATGCAATTGTGAGTCAACATAATTATGTTATGACATGGAACAGAGTGTATGGTAAACTTCTCTCTGACAGATTATGCGGTTATGCAGTACTAACGACAAACCTCAGCAGGGCTGTAAGGCAGACAGCAAAGCCAAATACAATCGAACAGCTGAGAAATGCTGGTAATTTATGCTCTGTTCAAAAAAATAAAATGTTCAGCACCAGGTATATGGTAAATTGTAGGTTTAAACGGTGGTGCTTATACAAGGAACTTCAGTGAACAGGAAGTAGAGCACCCACCAAAATACAACACAGTCTCAGCAGCATTGAAGGATCCCAAAGTATTTTATTCAGCATCGCATCCCACATAAGGCTCACACTTTATGTGGGATGCATTCATGCTTTGAATAAAATACTTTGAGATCCTTTAGTGCCGCTGAAACTGTGTTGTATTTTGTGGTGCTCTACTTTTTTTCTTTGTAATTTATGCTCATCATCGGCCGCCAAACTTTAACATCAGGGTAGTGATGGCAGGTGTAATTACACTTGTTAATCTTAATATAAAGTGTATGTAACAATTGATCTAGGTATAGTGGAAACAAACATATGTTGTTCCTTAATTACTTTAAACAGCTAAGGGAATAACAGTGTATGTGTGCTTAAGCTTATGTGAAAGTGTCTTCTGTCGTGATTATGGTGGGGGTGGCAGGGTGGTGCAGAGGGGTGGGGGTAAAGTGTAACAGATAATGTGTTATTCCATGTAGGAACTTAGAAAACACCTTTTGATTAATTGCTATCGGCTGTACAAATGCAGTACTTTTAAATTAAAAAAAAAACAGTTATTCCATCACTAGTCAGTTACCACAATAACTGATCAGCCCACATTAGACAAAGCAAAGATCATTTCACTTCAGTATTTTGAGTTGACAGGTCCTTCGTTACATTTCCTATGCCCATGTCAGTTTAATACAATTGGAAAGTCTATACCACAATAACAAATATAACAGACTATTTTTTATTTAGAGAAAATAAGGTATGCTCTATTTCATTCAGACACTCCAAATTAACAAGATTGACAACAAGTAAATATTGACACGAGAGGGGAAGCATGCACACAACCAACAGCTCATCCACGATCCTGATTGCGAAAGACTAAAGTAATGCTACAGTAGCGTGTTCACCACCGTTAGGCAACCAAAACAACATGTTCGTCTGTTCAAAGATGGAGGCGGCATCTCGGTCCAGTCAGAGATTTGAAACAAACTCATAAATGTAAAAGATATGAGGCAGACACTAAATTGTATATTACAAAAAAGTTTTATTCAGTAACACAGCACTTTTGAATTGAGAAATCATAGGATCTTTTTAGGGGAAAAAAAGTAGCGAGTCAATCTGCACTCTGAAAGCTTACAGACAGTGTCCCTTCAAACAATTTGTGGCACGACGTTCAAAACTGTATTGAAATACATAGAACTATACCGATGTCTTCAGTTCACGGTTCAACTTTGAAGAGTACAGACGTGTCTGTGGTAACAAAAAAACAAACAAACACTGGGAGCAGCAACAAAGAGAGCGGGGGGTGGACACGAGACAAATGGATGAGAAGGCAAGTAGCACAAGTGGAGGAAGGGAGAGGGGAGAGGGAAGAGGGGAAAAGGCACAAACAGACACAGGGTAAGCTGCGGACACAGAGAAAGGCAGAAACATGAATGGGAACAGCAAGCAGGTGACCGGAGGCAAGGAGCAGATGAGACAAGGAGCAGTGGAACTTCTGGATGCAATGAGGAGCTGCCAGCAAAACAAGACATCCCTACAACAAAAGGAAGCCCAAAAGAGGAATGAGACAGGATGGGGGGGGATGACACAAACACAGGAGAGGAAAGGGCAGACAGCACCAAGTGAGCGGCAAAGAGGAGGGAAACACTGCAGAGCAGGAGGAATGGAGAAGCAAACAGAAATGAAAAGGAGGGCAGACAAGCACCGGGATCAGCAACAACAAAGAGAGTGAGGAGAACAGAACAAATGGATGCAGGGCAAGCAGCACGAGGGAGCAGGGATGACAGCAGCAGAGGTAGGAATTTGGGTTGCAACGGCTGCTGTGCAAATGAATGGAATGAAGCGCACTCTCTCATTGGTGCAGTTCATTTCTCTCAAGTAAAGGCCAGCTCCCGCTGAGAAATTCCAAAGGCTGTCACACTGGTCTTCACCGTTCATTGGTGTGTCAGGGTCGTGCCCACTGTGCAGTGCTCTGTATTGGACTCAGCCCTGACACACCTTTGAAATGCCATACTGTCCCAAGGTGTTTCTTGCTCAAGCGCGCAAGCTAGCACAAAAATGAAAACAGGAATCTGACCTGTACTGCCAGATCCACCATGGACATCAATAGGGATGCTTCCCTCACCCGAAGAAGTGATCGACGGATCATGAAATGTTACATGAGCAGGATCTTATTCTCCCTACACAACTTAGGCTTCAAAAGATGTTGCACTTTAAAAACACCAGATTCTTTCTTTTTTCATTCGTTCTTTTTTTTTTTAGTTTGAAAACACTATACAGCTGAAGTGAAACAAATTTAGCCGCATACTCTGCATATTGGGTCATCACGTCTTATTTAATTGCAAAACAGACTCAAACTTCTCATCCCAACGACAGAACCTTCCCTGATGGCACCTGCACTGAACATGGTGAGGGATGTAACAGACTGCTGCTCTCCACACTTCAGACTCCTGAAGGACCATTGATCCTTCTCTACCAGCACTGCACAAGTAACAGCCTGTAAGGCATTATAGGCCGAAGGAGGATTCTGACCAGCATCACAGAAGAGAACACAGATGGTAGCATATTCCTGATCAGCAGTACGCATTGGGGTGGGGGTGGGGTAGACATGCACCTGGCTGGCAGCAGCGCCTCTACTGGCAAGTACAGGTATGCAAATATAATAATAGATCTAATACTGCAGGAACAACTTGACAGCAAAACTGACTTTTCAGTCCTTTTAATTGTGTTTTATTATTTTAATTTTAAATATTAGATAAAGCTATTGCCTATAGCTCATTTTCTAAGTGCACCTTCTGTGGTAGAACAGCTTAAAATAGACTTGGAAAGTGCACGAGCCACACACATTTTAAAACACCCCCAATTCAACAGAAACTGCAGGATCAATCAGATAAAATGATGTGGCAGCAGCATGACCAGCACACACTCTGATAGATCCTGCACACACAGGATCAACCAAGAGACAGTAAAAAAGCAGGACCAACCAGATGTACTAGCTTCTATAGAAATACCGTACAGAATCAACCAGAGAGCTTTAATTACTCATGAAATACAGCTCTGTTCCTCACACGGAATCCCCTCTCACTAAGCGAGAAGTACAGCTGCAATTTTTTTACTTCAAAATCCCTCCCCAAACCCAATTCTCAACCAGTGTTAATGTGCTTAGGGATGTCTGGTCCCTAGCAATGATGCAAGTCTCTATAGCATTCAGCTCTAACGCTCGGTACAACAAAGGGTGCAAACTATACAGAAATTGTTTTGGGAAGACACCATACATTATGAAAAATAGTGGATGGTCCACTCTATGCAGAACCAGTGTGTTCTGCCACCTCAGGGTTCTGAGTCCCGTGGACCTCTCGAGGTTCACTCTTGTGGTCACAAGGAATCTGAACCCCTCTGTGGCAGAACACACAGGGTTCTGCATAGTTGGCCATCCAGTATTCTCTATGTGGTTCTGTTCCCCTTCATACCTTATCAACACTGTTCTGACTTCACTCCTTTCTTGTCACAAGCGACTTGTCTTGCAGTAGCTGGGTAACTCTTCTTGGTCAGTTGTGATGTCACAGTATATTCACAAGGGTGGTGGGGTATGAAGGGGAATGGAACTCAACATGCCAACATTCAGGGAAAACACACTCCCACACTTCACATCAAGAACAGTCAGGTAGAAAATCTTCCAATTAACAAAAAGAAAAAGTACTGCAGGTATAAACAGCAACATCTGGCTTCTTTTAATTTCATGCAGTGTAACAGTTAATAATTTTGGTAATACATAGGTGTTGTGTTTAAGATAAACTAATGTCAGTAGTTATGTTGGCCCTTGGAAAAGTAGAACAGTTATAAGTAAGCAATAAGACACAATGGGGTGTTGGTTGTGTTGTCACAACTCCTGCATGCTGAGGCGTAAGGCACAGACCACAGGCAGTCTCTTCAGCCCCTGGAAGTGCAGTTTGGCAACAGAATCAACACCCCAGTGTGCCTTATTATGCTTTTATAAAATGGGTTCTAAGAATCCCGATTCTGTTTGGCTGAAAACTGCTTTACATTGAACTGACACAGCACAACCAATGGATATGAAGAAGTCCTGTTACCAATGTTGCCCATTTACCGCACATATCAGTGTGCAGCTCCCTGATGTAGCAATACCTAAAGACAGTTTTACTGGCATGCACCCTACTGCCCCACTAATTCACCAGTCACTGAACTAAAACACCGGAAGTAATTATTTCCAATAGGACACTATCACTTTTATTTAATAAAAAGAAAAAAAAGTGGAACAAACCAGAGTGGGTGGGGGGATGACTTCAAGAGGCTGTTTACATACTGCCTCACACAGTGAAACTCAGGCTAGCTCCCCATAGTGACAGCTCATCTGTGGAGGCATTATCTCACACTAAACTACTGATTTGTAAACATTTTTATGTTTTTATTGTTAATTTTCTAACTTCTTAACACAAAACCGATTTTATTACTGAATGAGTATACCTAGCTTAGTGGCAACCAGACACTGTATATCCTCAAGCACAAGTCTAGTATGTGATCCTAAAAAGGGCCTCAGAGAAAGGGACTTGACTCATGTGCGGGTTGACCTGTCTGTAAGGTTTACAATGATAAGCCATTTTACAAACTGTAACTTGAGTCTGTATCCAGTTCTTCTTCCAAAGATAAATTCTATACCTAGCATTGGTGACAAAACAGATTTCCCACATTCCATTTGGGCAGCAAAATAACGTCTGCAAATTTGTTAAAATTGATAAGTAAAGGGAGTCAACTTATACAGCATGTCAAGTTGACTTATAGATGAATATATGCAGTAAGTGGTCCTTAAGAGTTAGTGAAAAATATAACATCCAATCGCAAGCTAGGAATCATGGATCATTAGGAAAGCACAGCTGATATCCTGAACCCCTCAAGAACTCGTAGTGCAGTACTACATATTTTATTCTAAGCATGTTGCCAATTGGACATAGTCTAAAAAATAGTCAAAAACATTTGACAGCCAATCACAAGCCAGCCTTCATGCATAATGAGATGAACATGACCAGCAGGGGTGTCTCAGGGGTCAGTGCTGAGACTGGTCCTCTTTATTGCCTTTATAAGTGACACCGCAGAGGACATGGAAAGGTCTGCCTCTTCGCAGAGGATGGAAAAATGAAAGAAGAGAGAGAGAGGAGAAAAAAAGAAAAAAAAGTACTAGGGATCATATTTGGGGCAGATGGTTAGAATGCAGGCCAGGGGATGAAGGCAAGAGTAGGGGGTAGACAGAAGAAGGTGACATAGGGCTGAAGGAGGAGACACAGTGAGTGGTGCTGTGCAGGGGGTGTGGTGCAGCAGTCTTCAGGAGGACATTCTGGATACTGCGGTGCTGCCTCACAGGCAAGCACCTCTCTGGACTGAGGGTGGAGGTGACCAGTCTATGGGATGAGCTGGCAGGATTACTAGGGACCTTCACCCACACCCAGAGGCCACCATGTCCCCAGCCACTGCCACAATGGCTGCCCAGGCAGAGAGCTGGATGGACCACAGTGGGCTCAGGGAAGTTGAGAGAGGGGTGTCAGAAGCACGTCCCCCATCCGGTCCAACTCAGGAACTCCTGTGCTGTCCTGGAGGACCAGGCAAGCCCCATAGGGGAACCCGAGGTTGAGACCAGGGAGGATGTGGGTGTTCCATGAGGGAGACCCAGGGTGCGAGGAAGAGAACCCGGGATGAGGAAGCTACTCCTTGTGGGGGACTCGATTGTCTGGGGAATGGATTTGGGCACAGGTTGCAGGGAGGAAAGGGAGGTAAAGTACCTTCCAGGATGCAGAACTCAGAGGGAGGGGAGCGGATCCAGAGAATTGCTAAAGTGGTAGCAAGGAGAGGAGGGGGTAGAGGTCATTGTCCGCCTGAGGTCAAATGACCTAGCCAGGAAGGGGGCAAGCATAGAGCAGGTGCAGGAGGACTTCAGGGAATTGGGAAGGTGCCTTGAGATGGTAGAAAGCTCCATAACATTCTCAGAGGTGCTACCAGTACATGGTGGGGAGGAGGCTAGGAATCTCTGCATCAGAAGCTTTAACTCCAGGTTGGTGGACTGGTGCAGAGACAAGCGATATGGCTTCAATGGGGACTGGGGATCAACCTGGAAAAGTGTTGGCCTGTACAATGGTGATGGCCTACATCTGTCCGAGAAGGGACAGCAGTCTCAATGAAAGGTTTAAATACTTCCTGGGCAAGTGTTTAAACTCAACTGGGGTGACGGTTGCAAAGAAATCAAGCAGCCTACCACCAAAGATTAGAACAGCCAGAAAGGAGGATCTGGAGGAATATTGAAGACAGGTACACCTGAACCAGTCAGAAAGAGTAAGGCAGAGGAAGGAAAGCAGAAAAGGACTCCAGGGATGGAGGGAAAAATCAAGAGGCCAAAAATGGGAGAGAAGGATGCAGGCAAGACATGGAAGGCCATGACTACAAACACCTGTAGCCTGGGAAACAAAATTCCGACCTTGAGGCAGTGATGTTACAGGCTGACCTGGACACAGTGGCAATAACCGAGATGTGGTACACCACAAATCATGAATGAGAGGTAAATCAACTCTCCTGTTCAGTGCACTGTCCGATTCTCCCTGGGTGCCAGGGGCATGACAACAGGTGTGAGCACCCACAAAGTTTATATGAGCACCCCCCAAATCTCTTTGTCCTCCACCTTGCGTCCTTGCCTTTTCATTTCCCCACTTACTCTGCCTGCTTGCCTGAAGGATACTCCGTGAGCCGCGTGAGTGACCGACGACCGTCCCTTCAAGTTTCAAGTTTCACAACAACTTTCGCAAATCGATCCCCCCCCCCCCCGTAGCGGCAACCTGGCACTGGCACAAACAACTCACTTTGACAGGCAGCTGAGTCGAGTCGAGTCCCTGAGTCATACAGATACAAAACAGTATAATGCTGAGCTGCTGCCTGCCAGTGCCACGGGACAGCAGTGTGTGAACTTGTTCGCTGTGTCGACTCGCTGATGTTGAACAACTTGTCTCTACTACTCACTTTGACAGCTGAGTCGCTGAGAGGTGGGTCCCGCCCGGGCCGATTTGGGAGCTCTGCAGACGCAGTGGTTACTGTGTTTCAGTGTCACAGACTAGCGAAGTGAGAGAGAGAGTGTTAGGACAGAGCAGCATGAGGGTGAGAGGTCTCAGGTATGGGTCCCGCCCGGGCCAATTTGGGAGCTCTGCAGACACGGTGGTTGCTGTGTGTCACAGAGACTAGCGAAGCGAGAGAGAGAGAGAGTTAGGATGGAGCAGCATCCAGCATGTGAGAGGTATGGGTCCCGTCCCGCCCTGGCCGATTTGGGAGTTCTGCGGACTGCGATAGTTGCTTGCTGTGTGTCACAATCAGAGAGCGAGAAGCGAGTTAGAGCAGTATATGTTCCAATTTCATTTTATAACAGTTCTCTTCTCTTATCTCCTCTCCTGATTCCTGAATGTTTTGTTCCTTTAATTTAGGGCATTATTTTTATATTTAATGGGGAGCCTGGGCTGGGAGTCCTAAAGAAACTTTGCGAGGTAGGTAGGAGTCTGGAGATAAATCACCACCTGGCATCTGCTGCTACTAGCCCGAAGGAAAAAATACAAGTAAAATATTAAAGTCAGAGTGCTGATTGCACAGAGGTGTCTTCTGTGCCCCATAGTGCAAGGCTCCAACAAGTGAATAGGCGGTGCTCTGTCTGTGGGTGCTTGCGATGTCTGTGTGAGAGGGTGAGCAGCTGAGTCTTATCCTGAGACGGTCACAGTCCTCCTGTCCAGTCCATACCAGTGTCTGACCGTCCAAAAGAAAAAATACAAGTAAAATATTAAAGTCAGAGTGCTGATTGCACAGAGGTGTCTTCTGTGCCCCATAGTGCAAGGCTCCAACAAGTGAATAGGCAGTGCTCTGTCTGGGTGCTTGCAAAGTCTGTGTGAGAGGGTGAGCAGCTGAGACTAACCTAGCCTGTCAGTACTGTTATAGTCCTCCTACTGTCCTGTCTGGACAGTCCTTCAGTGTCTGACCATCCAAAAACCAATAAAAAAAATCAAAAAAAATCAGACTATTAGGATTTAAAAGGGGTAATTGTGTCAAAAACAACGTGCTGTGAACTGATTGTCTAGTGCTATTCTGACCTCCACTGACTTTAATGTTTTAATCATATTCTGTCCAGACCAGCAACTAACAGTGTAACCTATTCTGAATCAACACAAGAGAAACACACACTGTAAGTTAAAATGGACAAGTTTATTAAAAAATGGGCTAAACAGAGTGAGGCAAGCAGTACAACAGCAGCACCATCAACAAGTGACGCAGCAAGCTGTGAGACTGAAGCTGAGGAAACAGCAGCTGCACAAGTTCACGTTGCTAGGGATGTGGACGTGGTCGATGTTGAGGAGCCATGTAGCAGCAGCAGCACTCTGTCTGTAAAAGGAAAAACAAGACAGGAGTCATTAGTCGCTAAGAAAAAGGCAGAACCTTTCAAGAAAGGTGGCTTGACCGTTCAAATGGTTACTTTATGATTCCAATGAAAAAGGCTTTCTGTTCAGTGTGTAAAGAGGCAAGAGAGAAAAAACTACTCACATTTTCCACAAAAGCTGATGAAGCATTCACAGTTACTGGTTATAGTGCATGGTATAAGGCAATAGAAAGATTTGAATCCCATGAAAAAAGTGGCTGCCACAGTGAGGCTGTAATGAAAACACATGTCAAGCAAAATGTGTACAGCATTATGTCTGATGCCAGTAGGCAGCGAGCAGTAGATGCAAGGATTGCACTTCTAAAAATGATGACAACTTTAAGATTACTGGTCCGACAGGGGCTTGCTATCAGGGGCCATACAGATGAGAGTTCAAATTACATGCAAGTGCTAAAAGTGCGAGCCACTGATTGTCCACAGTTGCAGCAGTGGTTGTTAAGGGATAGCTACAGGTGGTTGTATCATGACATAATGAATGAAATGCTGGACATTATGGGACAAGATGTGCAAAACACAATTGTTTCCAAAATCAAAGCAGCTCAGTATTTTGCTGTAATGATGGATGAGACGACAGACATTACTGTTCATGAGCAAGTCTTAATTTGTTTTCGATTTGTTACTGAGGATTTTGAATTGAAGAAGCATTTTAGGATTTCATGAAACACCAGCTGTAGATGCTGCTACACTATTCCATATCCTTAAAGATGTTTTGTTACGTTTTGACTTGGATATAAATAAATGCCGGGTCAGTGTTATGATGGAGCTGCTACAATGGCTGGTATTCACGCTTGAGTGCAGGCGAGGCTAAATGCTGTTGAGCCCAGGGCCCTTTTCAGACATTGTTTGTACATTCCTTGAACCTTGTAGTACAGGACTGCATCAGCAAAATACAAGAATGTCGAGACATACTAAATCAGTTACTAGAACTCATAACATCATCAGAGACTCTCCAAACGGCTAACTTTTTTTGAAAACATACAAAGCGGTATGGAAGACACTAGGCCTGGCTCTTTACGACCATTTGCTCCAACAAGGTGGACAGTCAGGGCAAATAGTTTAAATTCGATTCTAGAAAGCTATTTAGCATTATTGGAATTTCTGGACAGTGTGTCCTCAGAGAATACTTGGGAGTGTGGGCAAAAGCAGGAGGGTTCTTGGCACAGCTACGATCATTTAAAGGATTTTTCTTCTTGAGTCTTCTCTAAAATTTCTCTCACTGTGACAGCATAAACACAGCCCTTCAAGCAACCTCTTCAATTTCTAAAAGCTAATTGCATGATTCAAACTCTTCTCGACACTATTCAACAATACAGAGGGCAGTTTGACAACTTCTGGAGTACAGTGGATGGAAGAGCTGAGGAACTGCAGTTAGATGAAGCAGTTCTTCCAGCCAACGCAAAGTTCTCGTCAGATAGATGATGGCTCTCAATCAGTTACTGATGCATCCCAAAGACCACTTCAGGAGAATATTTTTCCAAGTGATTGATCAGGTTGTTCTTTCAGTCAAAGATAGATTTCAGACTCCAGCTCAGAAGCTTATGTTAGATGCAGAACGATTTGCGATTGGACAAGGGCCATTAGATTCCATATCTAATTTTTATGGCAATGACTTAGATGCAGGGCGCCTGCAACTACACCGACATGTTCATTGACATTGCAAAAGCTAGTGGGAAACTGTTGATTCATTGCAAGATGTGTACTGTGTCATCACAGAAAACAAGCCATTCGTGATTTACTGCCAGAGTTTGTAAAATTTATTCAGATCTTACTGACAGTACCAGTATCAACTTGTACGGCTGAGCGCTCTTTCTCAGGACTCAGGAGACTGAAACATATCTTAGATCAACAATGTCACAGAGATGCTTAAATAGTGTTGCTCTGCTTCACATTCATCAGGAACACACTGATGCATTAGACATGGACAAAATAGCTGATGAGTTTATTGGAGAGCAACAGTTCATAAGAACGCCTTCTATATGGTTAAATAATGTAATCATTCATGGCATTTGAAGTTATGTTTACTATTGAAAATCATCAGCAACTGTCTCTAGCAACTTACAATTACTCCTGCTTCTGACCTGGCTAGTCCTAAAAATTGTAATACCATTACACTGACACATGCTTCCCTTCCCTGGTCGTTTCTGAAATGAGCTCTGATCATGGTACCTTCTCGTTATCAACTTTAAAATAAATAATATGCTAAGTGAATCCTTTGAGCACCTGGTGGCATCAAAGAGCCATTCAGGGCACTCTTCCATGTCTTCTTGCACCACCTGGAGGTATCAGAGACCTCCAATGGAAGAGTGCCATGGAGGGCTCTTTGATACCCCCAGGTGCTCTAAGGTTGCCCTATGTGATTTAAGATACAGCATCACCACTCCACAGAGTGCAGGAGTGCCCTCTTTGTTGCTTCCATGTGCTGCAAGAACACATGGAAGTTCCTTGTCTTTCTGCAGCATCTGGTGGAGGTAAACTAAAATCTTAAAGAACATCCTTTTACAACACGATTCTTATACCCTGTGGAGTGGTGGCGTGGTACTGTACCCTAAAGTCACAAAACGCATCCTTAGAGCACCTGGGAGCATCAAAGAGCCCTCCATGGCACTCTTCCCTTGGAGGACTCTTTGATGCCTCCAGGTTCTGCAAGAAGACATTTAAGAACTCAGCCCAGCAGCGGAGACTGAATTCGAGGATTGCCAGAGCCTGTAAAAGGTAAAGTGTCCTGCACTATAGCCTGACTGTTGTGAAGCACTTCCCGCCCACCCCGGGTCAGCACTCCATATATTGCTGCTGACAGGTCACGTGGTGTGACATGTGACCTACTGCCCTTTTTACTAAGTGTCCACTTTCTCATTTGCAGGTTATACACACCAACCACTAGGGGTCACTGCACTTTCCATTCTAGCTGCTCTCTCAACTCTATACTCCTCCTAGCTACCATTTCACAGCTGTCCCACTAGAGGTCACTGCAGTTCCCTGTGATTCCTTCTACCACCTACTTTCTGCACTCCTCCTTCAGCCTATGTCTAAGCACCTGCTAGTATCAAACCTGGTACCCTTTTCTCTAAACGCTACTAACTATCCTCTGAGCCATTGAACCAGGCCAACAACTTCCCTCTATTTTCATACTCTTAACCATTCCTCACTCCCTCCTTTCTGAATTAAAAAATTGAGCCTTTCTACACTCTGTCCCTGAGCTGTGTTCAAACCCAGTACCCTTGCAGTCAGAGTCAGCTGCTCTTACCTCTGCACCTGTATTGCCTACCTAGTTTAGTACTACTTTCTAAGCCTTTTAATCACTTACCCCCAACCTGCCAAAATATAAGTTTACCTCTTCTTCCTTGCTGCCTTTGAACCCTGCACCCTTTTTCCAAAGCCCACAGATCCACCACTCACCTAGAACACCTGCCTATTTTTTCTGCAGGACCTCAAACCTATAAAGAACGCTGACTAACCCTGTGACACAACTAAAGTGTTATCTAGTGCTTCTGCAGACCTTGAATCCAACTCCTGCTGCTACAGCCACTAGTCTAGCTCTCTCCGACTACCCTGATCAAGACTTGAATCTGATACTCTATGCACTTCAGGCACATACACTACCACTACACCATAGCAGCAACTAGGCTCAAAGGTGATCTCTCACTACTATCTCCCCTCTTTCTTCCTAGCCCCCCCATTCTTTCCTCACTTCAGCTCCACCAGCCTTCCCAACTATGCACATGCATCCCCTGCTCACCAGCCTATCTCTTCTCCTCCTCCTTCCTTTGCCTTCCACCAACCCTAGTGTCCCTATTAACCCTCAGCCTCACTACTCCAGTGTTCCTACCTACCCTCCTGTCCTCCCCTCCTCCTTTACCACTGCTCCTCCCCCTCCCTCCTCCTCCACACATCCCATATGCTCCTCTCCACCTCACCCCCCTTCCAGACATTACCTGTCCTCCCACAGCCCCTTGCACTTCTGATCACTCAGGCCTTCTCTGCCTGTGCTACCTACCCACCCCTTGTGCAAGCTAAACTCCTTCCTCATTCTATCGCTCCCGGCTTAAACTCTCCATCTGCCTCCCTCTGACCAGAGCACTTCTCCTCCTTCTACTCCTAACAGGGAACATACATCCCAACCCAGGCCCTGCCCCTCCCATCCACCCACTAATCCCACTGGTCTTCAAGTAGCCCCATGAACATATGCAGCCTGCGGAAGAAATTTGACGCCCTACAGTGCTGGGCCTTGGCTCACCAACCAGACATCATAGCCCTGTTGAAACCTGTCTGTCAAATCAACTCCTGACTCATTTGTCTCCCTCCCAGGCTATACCTTATACCGGGAGGACCGAGTAAGAAATGAGGGAGGCTGTGCAATCTACACCAGGACACAATACCTGGACACCGACCCCTCACCCCTGCCCTCATAAATGGGGCCCAGGCCTCACCTCAGACTTACTCCCAGACCCCCAGGAGCCTCTATCTCACCACAGCCCACGTTCCCCAAAGAACCAGCATCCAGCCCTGGTATCTTTAACGGACTACCTGGCCACCCTCCACCATAAGGCAGAACAAATCCTAGTGGGGGACCTTAATGTAAATTGGCTCAGCACCTCCTCATCCACCACCAGAGACTCATTTGCCGCCCAAGATATGACACAACTCGTCACCCAGCCCACGAGACTTAACCCTAAGAGTGGTACCAGCACCCTTCTGGATGTAATTCTAACTAACCTACCCCATAAAATCCAAAACATCCAGGTCCTCCCAGACTCCCTGAGTGACCACTCCCCTATCCTATTCCACTGGGTAGCCCCAATCCCAATCCCAAGCCCAGACCACCTCCGTGAGGTGCCTCCGCCCTGGTGGGCTGAAGAAACTAAAGCACTCCTCACCCAGATAGACTGGTCCCCCATTCAGCAGGCAACCAACATTGACACTGCCCTCACCTTCTTCACTCCACACCTCAACATGGCCTGTGATCTCTTTGCACCCTTAACCAAAATCCGTCCAAAAACAGAACGCACCCTGGGTTAGCCTGGCCTCCTACAATTACTTAGAAACTGGATAACCTCTGGCACCTTGCCACTGAAACAGGTCGTCTGTCTGATAGGCAAGCATACAATGCAGCCCGGAATAAGTGCTCATGGGCCATCAGGAAAGCCAAGGCAGACCATTACCAGGCCTCCCTTACCTCCTCCTGGGGTTCAGCCCAGACTTTCTGGGATAATATTAAGCAACTCAATGGTAAAGCTTGCTCCCCTGCCCCATCCCAGCTAACTAGAAATGGCACCACCTCCACCGAGCCTGCCACCATAGCTAACTGGTTCAACACCACTTTCACTGACCTTAGTTCAGTCCTCCCTAGTAATTTCTTTGACCCTCCCCCCAGCCAACCTCCCCCTGTCCTCCAGCACCCCAGCTTCCTCCTGTGAAAGATTTCCACCCGGGAAGCCAGACCCATCCTAATCAAAGCTCTCAATGGCAACAATCCCGGCAGTGACTCACTGGACCCTAGCAACCTCAGGCTGGTGCTAGATGAAGTCCTTGCACCACTCACAAGCCTAGTTAACCAGTCACTCTGCCTGGGACAATTCCCCACAGCGTGGAAACCAGCCATTATCACACCTATTCATAAAGGGGGTGACAGGTCAGTGGCCAACAACTACCGGCCAATCTCCATCCTCCTCCCTCTCTAAAGCCCTGGAGAAAGTGGTGGCCATTCAAATCACTGATTATCTGGCTAGCATAACATTTTATGCCCAGAGCAACATGGCTTCCGTGCGGGTCACAGTACCAGCACTGCCCTTATTGAATTCTCCAACTTTCTACACTCCTCCTTGGATACCAGCTCCTAGCTGGTGCAGTGTTCATTGACCTCTCAAAGGCTTTCACACTGTCTCCCATCCACTTCTGCTGAATGCACTCTGCCACACTGGTCTCTCGGCTGGCCTCTGGCGTAGCGCTAGCTATCTTGACACTCGATCTCAGTGTGTAAAAATAATAGCACACTCTCCGATACCCATCCCATTCTCTCTGGGGTCCCCCAAGGCTCCATCCTGGGCCCCCTTCTCTTCTCGCTGTATCTGAACACCCTGCCCAGTGCATGCCCTGGCAAAATTCTACTGTATGCAGACGACGCTGTCCTTTTTGCCACCCACCGCAATCCCATCTCCCTACAGGACTCCCTACAGCAGTCTTTCAACAGTGCCAAGGCTTGGTTTAAGGAGCGCAGACTCGTCATCAATCTTAAGAAAACCAAAGCTATGCTCTTTTCCCATCCCCAAAACAAAGCTAGCAACCACTCACTCTATATCCTTCCAAGTACCAACCAGCCACTGGAACAAGTCTGCTCCTACAAATACCTTGGGGTTACCTTTGATGCAGCCCTCACATTTCACAACCACATCGACGCCCTAACATCCACCACTAACACACGGCTTGGCATCCTATTCCACCATAGAAACTGCCTTCCCCCAAATGCTCTCCGGCTAGCTGTTACATCATCCATTCTGTCCCTTGTAGACTATGGTCTACCAGTATATGGTGCTGCTGACACCACTGCACTCAATAAAATTCACCTAACCCTGAATAAAGCATGCAGATTGATTACTGGTGCCCCCAGGCTCACACACACCTGTCAGCTGTATGTCGATGCTAATCTGCTTACCCTGGATGAACGGCTCCAATACCAAACCTGTCTCCTCACCAAAAAAACCCTACTCAGGCTCTCCCCCTCTGGGGTAACAGCATCCATCCACCAGAGCCCTCCCACTATTGCAACACAGTCTTCCTACAAGACCACTCTAAAGGTCCCCAGATCAAGAACCAGCCGTGCACAGAGGTCCTTCTCTATAGAGCCCCAACCTGGTTTAACTCTCTCCTGCCACCATCACCAATGCCATCACCATCTCCAAGTTCAAAACCACACTTGAACCACATCTTCAGCACTCATAACTGCTCCTGTCTCTGAACATAGCCTCCACCTCTGCTTCTCTTGACAATGCCCCTCGGGCAGCTCTCCACCTAACCATCCCCTCCACCACTTCCCTGTACACCGTGCCTAGGTTTAACCTGGCCAGTGCCAGCTGTTTCAGTGTTTACCTACCAGATTGCTCACTTGATACCAACTTGTGTAACACCTGTTATCAATTACATGTACCCTGTACCCAATTGTATTTGTCTGACCACAATGTGACGTGGCGCCTCTGTTGAACACCTATTGTTTTGAAAATCTTTGCTATGTAACCAAAAAACACAATGTATGTCTTTATGTGACGAAGTACCTTTGGAAACGAGCCTCTGGCTCAAAGGTTGTAAACTGATTTCTTAAATAAATAAAAATTAAAAAATAAAATAAATAAATAAAGAGTGCCCAGAATAGCTCTTTGATGCCTCCAGATGCTGCAAGTAGATATGGAAGGAAGAGTTTCCTGGAAGGCTGTTTGATGCCTCCAGGCTCCAGCTGCTGCAAGAAGACATGGAAGTTCCTTGTCTTTTTCAGCACAGAATGGAGGCAAACTAAAATCTCAAAGACAGTCCTTTTAGCACCTGGAACATCAATGAGGCCCTCCAGGGCACTCTTGCAGCTTCTAATGGGTGGTGGCACTATCTGCAACCTGCAATCACAAAGACATCCTTAGAACACCAGGGGCATGAAAGAGCCTCCAGGGCACTCTTCTGTGTCTTCTTGCAGCACATAGAGTTATCAAACAGCCCTCCACCCAGGGAAGAGTGCCAGAGGGCTCTGCAATGCCCCAGGTGCTCTAAGATGTTCTTTGTGATTTTAGGGCACAGCACCACCACTCCACAGGGTGCAAGAGTGCCCTAGAGGGCTTTTGTGCCTCCAGGTGCTGAAAGAAGACATAGGAGAATGTCTGACTGGGGCTCTTTATGTCTCCAAGTGCTGCAAGAAGACATAGAAGAGTGCCCTGGAGGGTTCTTTTATGCCTCCAGTTGCTCTAAGGGTGTTTATTGTGATTTTAGGTTGCAGACAGTGCCACCACTCCACAGGGTGCAAGAGTGCACTGGAGGGCTCTTTGATGTCTCCAGGTGCTCAGAGGGTGCCCTTTGAGATTTTAGTTTGCCTCCATTCAATGCTGAAAAAAGACAAGACTCTTCCATGTCTTCTTGCAGCACCTGGAGGTGTCAGTGAGCCCTCCAGTCCAGGGCACCCTTGCACCCTGTGGAGTGGTGGCACTGTCTGCAACCTAAAATCACAAAGGACCTCCTTAGAGCACCTGGGAGCATGAAAGGGGCCTCCAGGGCACTTTCCTATGTCTTCAGCACATGAAGGCATCAAAGAGCCATCCAAGCCAGGGAACAGTGCCATAAAGGGCTCTGTGATGCCCTGGTGCTCTAAGGATGTCCTTTGTGATTATAGGGTACAGCACCACCACCACTGAACATGGTGCAAGAGTGCCTTAGATAGAGGGCTTTTTGTTGCCTCCAGGTGCTGCTTGAAGACATAGAAAAGTGCCATGGAAGGCTCATTCATGCCTCAGGTGCTCTAAGGATGTCCTTTGTGATTTTAGGTTGCAGACATTGCCACCACCCACAGGGTGCAAGAGTGCCGCTGGAAGGCTGTTTGATGCCTCCAGCTGCTAAAAGGATGCCCTTTGAGATTTTAGTTTGTATCTACCAGGTGCTGAAAAAGACAAGAAAATTCCATGTCTTCTTGCAGCATCATCCTGGAGGCATCAAAGAGTCCTCAGGGTACTTTTCCATGTCTTCTTGCAGTTGCAGCACATGGCTGAGCCTGGAGGCATCAAACAGCCAACAAAGTGCACTTTTCCATGTCTTCTTGGAGCACATGGAGGCATCAAAGAGCCCTCCAAGGCACTGTTGCACCCTGTGGAGTGGTGGCACTGTCTGTAACCATCACTAAGGGCATCCTTAAAGCATGTGAGGGCCCACCACCCAGGCACTCTTCCATGGGTCCTTAACTGGAGGCATCTAAGAGCCCTTCAGGATATACTTGCACACTGTTGAGTGGTGGCACTGCATCTGCAACCTAACATCAGTACTCTGACATGCTTGCAAAACTGAGAGCATGAAAGATCCCTCCAGGCGGGCACTCTGTTATTGATCTTAGCACCTGCTCAGGCATCAAATAACCCCAATGGTACCCTGGCATCCTCTACATTGGAGTAGTTGTGATGGTAGCATACTCATTCCAAAATGTATCAAAATAACCACCAAAATGCACCAGAAAGCATGAAAAACCCTATAGCTTCTGGGGACCTAGGCGGCCCCCAGACCCCCAGCCTTTTATTAGGAGTCTGGGCACCCACAAACTTTTTAACAACCTGGCACCCCTACTGGTGCACCACCTTTCTCCCATTTCACTAATACGATGATATGGGTGATGTGCTGGGATAACATAATGCCTTGCATGGTTGGGCACAGGGCTGAAGGCCGAGTGCATCCAACAGCAAAGCGTGACGTTATTCCAGCACAACACACTCCCTGGAGTGCATTATTGTTGTTATACAATGGCTTATTTGTGAAAATAAAAAAATAAAAAATTCATGATTGTTTAAGTTCTTAATTGATTTTATGCATGTGGAGGTTTACTTCTTTAAAAAAAACTCCACAGTTTCTATCATGCACAGCAGGTGGTACTATGGCAGCTTAACTGCTTTTTTGCTGCTGTGGGCTTGCTCCAAAAACTTTTCTTTCGTGTTGCCCTCTCTCCCCCCAGCTAGCACCAGTACACCCCAGTTTAACTGCTGTAAAATCGTCTCATTCCATTTCCTTTTATGTTGTCTTGTGTCCCCAGCACAAGCAGCATTTGTGACAGCTTGCTGGAGTAGCAGGTTGTGGAGGTGTGGCTGTTGTGGCAATGGTGCCACTGCTTTCTTGGACTGGTCTGTGTGGCACCAATGAATGAACACGCTGTCTATGACAGCAGCTCAGAAGCATGCCCCCAACTTGAAAGATTTTAGCCGCTGCAATGAGGGAGCGACCCGTCATTGCAGGGTGTGCCTTCATGGTGTAACATTTCAATAAACATGGCAGCTCACAGTCCTGTAAAAGCCGATGTCGGGGGTGCCTAATCCCCCCTGTCGGCATACCCCCTTCCCCAGTTCATGTGCCAATGGGGGAGTCCAATCCCCGATGGTTTAATGTCCCTCTTGTGAATTTATGTGATGAGGGGTGCCAATCCCCCTCAGCATCATGCCCCCCAAACACAGACACACTTTCTTTGCCAACAGGGGTCCCAGTCCCCATCAGCTTCAGTCCCCCTCCCCAAAAAACACAGGTGGCACACTGGGAGCCCACCCCAATGTGCCCAAAGCAAACCTGGAAAAAAAACTTCCCATAATGTCTTTTTTGTTGTTTTTTGTTACCTGTAAAAGAGAAAATGGTCCCTCATGGTCATGACGCACCCCTCCCCCAACCCACACCAACCCTCTGTGCACCCTACTTCCCCGCACCCACCCTCACCCCATACTTACCTCCTGAGCCCAGCGCGATGATCTTCGGTAGAGCGGGAACACGTCTGCACTCTTCAAAGTTGACCGCGAACTGAAGAAATGCCGGTAAGCTGTATAATGGCCTAAATGGGGGGGAGGGTTCAATTTAGGTGGATATCTTGGCCATTTATGTGACTTTTGGCTCCAAATTTTCAACATGGGGTTCTTGTGACCCCACCTTATGAACTCAGTCACTGTCATTTTGTTATTTGGTCCTGAAACATGATTTTGTGGTCACTACATGGAATCAGCTTTTGATACTGTGGATCATGGGGTTCTGCTCGAACGCCTGAGGTTCATCTGCGGGCTGTCGGGTGCAGTCCTTAGATGGTTTTAATTTTTCCTCACTGGGAGAATGCAAAGAGTGGTCTCAGGTTTTTTTTCATCCGGGGCTTTCTTTCTGCTTTGTGGGGTACCTCTGGATTCGGTGCTGTCCCCCATGTTATTCGCAGTATATATATGCTACCCCTTGGAGACATTGTAAGACAGTATGAGCTGAGGTTTCATTGCTATGCTGATGATACCCAGCTCTACCTGTCTTTTGCGCCTGACCAGGTTGGTACTGAGCAGCTGCCTCACAGAAATCCAAGATTGGATGAATTCCAGCAGTCTAAAGTTGAACCCAGGAAAGACTGAGGTTTTGGTTGTGGACCTGGGTCATAGGGTAGAGGGGTTGAGGACTGGGCTCCCTTCTGGTTTAGTCCTGGGGGAGGCCCAGATTCTCACCTCTGAACAGGTGCGTAACCTGGGAGTGGTGCTGGATGATGGTCTGACTCTTCAACATCAGGTATCGGCACTTGTCAAGCTGGCCTTTTTCCATCTTAGGAACCTTGCTAGGATTAGGCACCTTGTTCCATTCAGCGACCTGCCTGTTTTGGTCCATGCCTTTGTGACATCACACCTTGATTATTGCAACTCCTTTTATCTAGGGCTTTCTGGGGTTGATATCCACTGCTTACAGCTAGTGCAGAACGCGGCAGCACATTTGTTGACTGGGGCATCTAGAAGATCACATATTACCCCAGTGCTGCACGCTCTGCACTGGCTGCCAATACAGTGGCAGATCACCTTTAAAGTAGGTCTGTTGACTTACAAAGCCCTACATGGATTGGGTCCCAATTACTTGAAAGAGCTCCTGGTTCCTTACACCCCTTTGTGACAGCTCCACTCTGCTGACGAGGGGTTGCTGGAGATTCTGAGGGTTAACTTAAAGTCATCTGGTGTGCGTGCCTTGGGTTTATGGCACCTACCCTCTGGAATTCTCTGCCCTGTCAGCTCCGGGAGTGCAGGATGGTGGGGAGTTTCAAGCAGGCACTTAAGACTTTTTTATGGGGGAAGGCATTTCCTGTGTTATTCTGATTTTATATTGCATGTATTTGTACATGTGTTTTGTTTTTATGAATATTGTACAGCGCTTTAAAATTCGAAAGGCGCTTAATCAAATAAATTTTATTATTATTATTAATCACCTTTTGGGACTGTTTAATGAAACAACAGTGTCACTGCTCATAAAGTGGGCTCCCAATAAGCCTATGTTGCAAATTTGGTGAAAAAATTCAAACAATGACTGTGTTACGAGCATGCATTGCACAGTTCCCATGCACACTTGTAACTTTGAGAATTTGTAATATTTTCACTCCAGATCTTCAGCATTGGCATTTTTCTGCACCCCTTTATGAACAGTACAGCTGCCATTTTTCACATCCTGCCCAAAATGTGTTTTCGCACATCTGGCGCACAATGAAGCGGTCACTGTGAGAAATCAATGTTCGGGACAGATTAAGAAAATCACAGTGACAATGTTCATGAGCGGAGTTCCCAAAATGCCTGTATTGAAAATTTGGTGAAAAAATTCCACAAAATGATTGTGTTATGAGCATGTGTTGTGCAGTTTCCATGCACGCTCATAACTTTGAGAATTTTTAATTTTTTTACTCCAGATTTTCAACATTGCCATTTCCTGCCCAAAATGTGTTTTCACACATCTGGGACACAATGCGTGTCACTGTGGAAAATCAACATTCGGGACAGAGTAACAAAATTCCAGTGCCACTGCTCATGAGCGGAAGTCCCAATATGTTTATGTTGAAAATTTGGTGAAAAATTCCACAAATGATTGTTATGAGCGTGTGTTGCGCAGTTTATACTCACACTCGTAACTTTGAGAATTTTTAATATTTTCACTCCAGATTTTCAACATTGCCATTTCTTCACACCTCCTTATGAATGGTACAGCTGTAATTTTTCACATCCTGCCCGAAATGTGTTTTTGAACATCTGGCACAGAATGGCACGGTCGCTGTGGGGAATCGGTGTTCGGGACAGATTAACAAAATCACAGTGCTTTGCTCATGAGTGGAGGTCCCAAATGCTTTCATGAGGTGGGGTCACAAAAAAACCATGTTGAAAATTTAGAGTGCAAATACCAACAAACACCCGGGGCATTACAGTTTCTAACCATAGCGTCCCACCCTGTAGAGACTGACCGGTGTCAGGGGTGTGACTTTGGGTTGTCGACTGCAATGCTTATGCCGTTCCACCCACCCCCACCCTGCAGCCAGTGACAGGCATCAAGGTGTGCCTTGGACTCTTCGGCCCCAAGATTCACCCCATTCTCCTATACTGCACCCATCTCAATGTATTTCCTTATGGAATGGTGTGATCATAAGGCCCGAAGACCCCAAGGCACAACGTGTCACGTGTCAGAGTCTGCAGGGTAGGGTGAGGCAAAATGGCATGAGCATTATGGTCGACGATCCAAAGGCACACCCCAATGCCTGTCACTCTCTGCAGGGTGGGTTGGGTTGGCATCAGTTCAATACTTCACTGCCATTCCTATTATGTATCTCTCTAACTCCTGCACTACCAATGCCAATCGCAGCAAGACAACATTTGCATAATAAATGTTTGTTTACTTTGCATTCCCACCCCTGGCTTCTTCTTGTTGCTTACACATCTAAACATGTCTTGACCCTTCTTTCCCATCCTGGCTGCTCTCTTCAGACTGTGCCTTTGCACTCCTTACTGCTCTCCTGCTTCCTCTGTTTCCCCGATACTTCTCTGTATCTTTCTTGCTCTGTGTCTGTTTGTACCTTCTGAAAGCTACCCTTGTAGCTTTTATCTTTTCCATCACCTCTTTCGAGAACTATGGTGGTCTTATTGCAGAGTTTTTTTGCCTTCACTAAGACCCCTTTTAGCTTTGCCCACTGTTCCTCCACCCCACCCAAAAAGTGCATCAATTTTACAGCTGTCGTAAAAACTCGACAACTGATCTCTATGATGAATTTTGTCTTTGGAGTGGTATTGTGCTAAATATAATTATTTTACATTTTTGCACATATAGTAAGTTATAGATTTTTTCCAGTGATTCCTAAATGAGGGCAAAAGAGAAACAAACAAGAGACAATTAGAACAAGACTCTACGTGGTTTGGGACCTGACTACTTAAAAGAGCTCCTGATTCCGTACTTCCAGGTCCACCCCTATGCTCCACCGATGCTGACCTGAACAATTTGAGTCTTGTAAGTCAACACACCAATCTTGAAGGTGATACATGCACTCACAGGCAGCCAATGCAGAGAGCGCAGAACAGGAGTAACATGGTCCCTCATAGAAGTAACAGTCAACAACCTGGCAGCAGCATTCTGCACTAGCTGGAGGTGATGCATCAAACCTTCAGATAACGCTAGATATAGGGCATTACAGTAAACAAGTCAAGTGGTGACAAAGGCATGGATAACCGTAGCCAGGTCCTGGGAGTCAGGAATGGGTGGATCCTGGCAATATTTCAAAGATGAAAAAAGTCAGTCCTGATGACAGATGCAGTCTGTTTTGGCAGATCCAGTCGATCATCCCAGGTCCTTTACCATCCCAGTCACTGAGAGAGGGTAACCATCAAGTATAAGAGGAGGAAACCTCCCATCAGTGAAGACAACCCCATGACCTGGCTAAATTCATTATGAAATGATGCCATCACCAGAGGATTAAGAAGTTATGTGTTGATTTACACCCACCCTCTACATAAGCAATAAGGCATGAAGCGGTGCATGTAAACCATAGTTTACACATGGCCAGGGGCGTAGTAAGACACAAGGCCGAAGGCCGAGTGTCTTCAGCCACTGGCCGTGTCTGTAAACTATGGTTTACACACACAGCCCTGAGTGCCTTATTGCACTTATAAAATTGGCTTCTTTTTTTTTTTTGACTATTGGGAAAAGCATGTTTATATGTAGAAAAAATAGATTTACTTATGTGCATTTGTGATAAAATAGTCCTGTCCACTGCAAGTGATGTAATTGATGATGTCATTGTATCATTGCCTTCTTTCTTCTTCCTGTTTTTTTTTCTCTGTTGTTCTCCACATTCAAGATATGGAATGTTTATCATGGAATGAGTACCATGGAATACATGCATTCAAAATTCTGCTCAGTTCCACTGGCAGCATGTTTCTCTCCCAACACACTGTACACACAGACAACAAAGGCCTTTGTTTCAGCCAGAGACTCAGTTATCTTACTGTCAGGGCAAGAAGAAGAGAGTTCCCTGATAAACAGTTAAAGACAGAAGTGGGATGTTTCACTGAGAGCAAAGAAACAGTTGTAGTGAAAACTATGAACAATACTTATTGGGCTGGATATTCAAAGCAGTTGCGCATGGGTTGTACATGTGCAACTGTGGAGATACACCAAAGAGCGATATTCAGCGGGAGCAACTGCGCAGTATTAAGTTGCAGTGCACAAATGTGCAATAGAAATGTATGCATGCAAGGGCAGGGTGGACCCAGGAATATGCAGCACAGTGCGATATTCAACCACCAAACAATGGCGCAAGCGAGGAGCAACTGCCAGTTGCACGGAGCAGTCTTGAGCCTATAAAAACAGGGAGCAAGTAGGAGGAGAGCACTTGTGCCAGAGGGGAGCAGGATCGTGTGGGACAGACAGGCCGCCTGAGAGAGGAAGAGGGAGACATGGATAGGAGGAGAAGGACAAGGAGAGAGAGAGAGGAGAGGGAGGGGGAGGGAGAGAGAGAGAGACAGAGCGAAAGAAAGAGGGAGAGTGCCCCTCAAGGAAGCCCACTGAGGGAGGGGAAGTGAGTGGGTGCCGAAGGGAGCCACCGGACCCAAGAGGTGCAACACAGGCACCCACAGGTGTGAGCAACAGAGCCAGCAGGCTATACCCAGCCAGGGGCAGGGTATGCAGGGGGGCACACTAAGCGACAGGCACTGCCCCATGGAGCCTGGGGGCAGTAGAGCCAGACACCCAGTGGGTGACAGGACAACAGGGTCCATGGCCAGTGCGGCATTCCAGATGGAGGCAGTAATGATGGTGTGAGGAGGCAGGAGGCAGGGCAACATGGCTGTGGAAGGGCCCTTCGGCAGTATGCCTGGAACAGGAGGTACCGGCCCTGCATCAGCATCGAGACACTTGCTGACACAGAGATCGTGGGCCATTATTGCCTGAACCGGGTGATTCTGAGGCAGCTCTGTGAGCTGTGCAGTGAGGAGATGCAGGCACCCACTAGACAGAGCCATGTCCTGACAGTGGAGACAAAAGTAACAGCCGTCATGTGCCTGCTCACCATGGGCACCTTCCAGAGACCAACAGGGGACACCGCAGGCATAACCCAGTCAGCAACATTACGAGTTCTCATACAATTCCTCAACACCCTGCTGCCACATGCTGCAGAACACATCCACTTCTCCAGCACACATGCGGAGCATACAGCAACCATGCAGGAGTTCCACTGGGTAGCATGTATGCCTGGCATGCTAGGGGCCATAGACTGCGCCCATGTGGGCATCCACATGCCACCTGGTGCAGAAGGGTAGCCTACATAAATAGAAGTGGCTACCTTAGCATCAACTGCCAGGTGGTGTACGATGCCAGAGGGCACATTACCCTTGGGGAGCACATGTTGCCTACATCTGGCACAGCTCAGCACTGTGCCACAGGTTCAGGAGTGGGAACATCCCCACCGGACATCTAGTGGGTGAGTATGGTGAGACCATGGGCAGGAGGGTACAGCAGGGCATGAAAGGGGGTGGACTGTGCGGGGAACCGCCTTGTGTGGCTGGGAGGGGCATGGGACACATTGACAATGATCACCAGGATAACCTATTCACACTCTCTCCCTCTCTCCCCACACAAAGGTGACAGTGGCTGCCCACTCAGGCCCTGGCTGCTCATCCCCTACCGGCGCCCATCATCCCCACTGGAAGAGCGGTACAATGAGGCACACACCAGCATGTGGAACATCATTAAGCGTGTGTTTGGGATGCCTGGACAGGTCTGGTGGTGCCCTACAATACAGCCCCTCGAAGGCCTGCAGCCTATTCCTGGTCTGCTGCATGCTGCACAACATGGCCATTGACCATGGAATAGCTGTCGAGGCTGATGAGGGGAACAGCAGTGGGGACAATGCAGGCGAAGGGCCGGGAGGTGGTGGGCAGCCCCCCTGGGTGGAGGGATCCCTGGCTCATGCGGCTGGCATGCCACCATTGAGACACGAATGCGCAGGAGCACTATGGTGCATGCAGGTAGCTGGACAGACACACGTGCACAGAACTGACACAGTGGCAGGCCACACAGCCATGTGTGGCCATGGCCAGGGGCATGCACACACAGGCGTGGTGCAGTGGAGGAGCAGTGCCACATCACCACATGCAATACCACACCGCATGTCACTGCACAGCATCACACACATGCACACACACACACACACTCACACTCACACCCCCCTCCACACAGTGGCACCCACATGCACATGCCTGGGCACCAGCACGTGGCATGGATCAGATGCAGGGCGCCGGTGCTCGTGCACAACCAGAGCTGTGAAGGTATCATCACGCACACACCACACAGGCCAGTGGCTGGGCATGTGTGCACACGGGCTGCATGTGGCACACCACATGGCTACCACGACTGTGCCATGCACACACACGCACAATGCACATGTGCACACACGGTGGTGGCTGCAGACAGCTGACAGGGGAGTGTGCACATCAGGTCCGCCATGCAGGCACATGGCCAGCACGGACACAGGGACAGCCACACTGTGGCTGCCCAGCCAATGCAGGCTGTGCAATGGCCACAGGAGGGGTCTGTGACCACCCCCCAAGGGTGGGACTGCAGGACCATGACCGGGTCATCACAGGGGTCTGCAGGCCCCCAAACAGGCATGCACCAGGCATGCCTGGGATGCCCACAGAAGAGCCCAGTGTTGACACAGATGGGGTCGCCCAACGCCGGGGTCATGGGGTGGACATTGCACTCTGCGGTATCTGTGGTGGGCAGCCACACCTTGTGGCAGCCAGTGGGGCAAGGCCAACTGTGATCGCACAGGCAATGTGGTCTAGGGCTGCGGTCATTGGGCCAATGGTGCTCGGGTGCTATTGGCCCCATGGGGCATGCCACCTTCATGGCCCTATTGTGCATTCCACGTCGTGGGCCCAATTGCGCTCCCATGCTCATTGTGCATGCTGACCCCTGACCTCTGCTGTGCCCTGTGCCCCCCAGTGTCATCAGCCCCACATGCCGGTGTGGCCATGCCCATGCTGCGCATCCCTGGAGATGCATGATTGCTGTGGACAGCACATCTCTGTGTGAGGTGCGCATCCTGTCCACGTTATGCACATGCGCAACTGGGTGCCATTTTGGCATTCTACAGTGCAGACCGAACATGCTGCATCACGCAGTGCCATGTGCCTGCAACTGGAGCCAGGTCAAGCTCATGAACCTGATGGTCCAGGTGGAGCCCCATGGTGCCGGCCTGTTTGGCCAGCAGCCCCTCATGAGACCCAGGACCAAAGTGTGGCAGGAGACTGCTGACAGCCTTGTCCATGCCACTGGTGTGCTGCACACCAGGGAGCAGTGTCACCACTGGCATGGGGACCTGGTATGGAGGAATCCAGAGAGGCTGTGGGCACTGCAGGTGTGCATCTGGTAGGGGTCCGTGCCACAGCCAGGTAAGTGGGCCCCAACACGCCTGTGCAAGTCCACTGTTCCATGGGTTTGGCAGGGCTGCATGCCATGGGGGCCTGTTGTAGCATACCCTGAGACATGGCATTGCCAGTCACTGTGTGCACTGCACATATGCCCAGCGGCCTGCAGGGCCGGGTGCACCCTGTGCATGGGTAGTGGTGGGGGTGAAAATATGCTGTGGCTGTGTGCTGATGTGTGCCTGTCTGTGTTCCTGTACTAGGGACCTGAGGAACAGAGGAGAGCCAGGGTGGCTGAAGCACCTGGCAGTCTGCAGTAGGCCACTGCAGACCCAGCAGCGGTGTGTGGAGGCCCAGCCATGTGTGCAGTGCCAGGATCAGCATGCATAGCACCACGGGGAGCAGGTAAGCACTGTGTTGTCCCACACTGTTGTGCAGGGTGGTTGGCGGGAGCAGGGGTATGACCTTGGTCCCCTGTGCCATGTGCCATGGCAGCTGTGGTCGGCACATGGTGCAGTGCATGGCACCATGAGGCAGCCACTGCACATGTGTGGCAGCTGTTGAAGGGCCTGGTGTGCATCCAGCCACCACTTGTGCCGCTGCGGTTCCACTGCAGCGCCATGCCACCTGTCTGCTGCTGTGCCATCAGGTGGCCATTGGGCAGTGGATTCCAGCATTGTGTACCACTGTGGCTTGCCGGGTTGGTGTCAGGTGTAGGTCTACCCACTGCGGGTGGTCGGGGTGCCACTCAAGGGGGCATGTGCACCCACTGTCCACTGGGCACAGTGGGGGCTGGGGTGCTTTGGACTTGCACTGATCACCTGTCCCTTCCTCTGTCATAGGTGTCCAGAGGGGTTCCAGGCTCCCTGCCTACTGCTGTCTGATGTGGCAGATTATTTTGATAACCTTGCATACCATGGAGATTGTGGACCAGACCTGGTGGATCTTCTCCGGGACCGGCGCAGGGGGAGGCGCCACATGCAGGCAGGCCATGGCTGGCCTTGAGGGCCACCTGCCCCCATCACACCTCTGTCCTCCCTTCCCCTACCTTCCTCCATCCACCTGTACAGGCCCTGTCCCCAGACCCCTTCCCACCTACTCCTACCCTCACCTTTGTTATCTGTCACTGTTCAGCTAGGTTTCATTCTGTCAATATATTTGTTACTTGTTTACTCTTCTGTGTCAGTGTCTGCTTTGCAGCTGGTAAGTGGGTCCATGCTGCAGTCACGTGGTGGGTGGCCATGTGGTGCACCTGTGTCATTGGGTGGTGCATGCATGGTGTTGGCCTGCCCCATGGTCAGTGGCTGTGCCATGGCGTGGCTCTGGGAAGGTGGTTTGGAAATGTGGTGTGTGTGTATGGTGGGTGCCATGTTGGGGTGTGGCTGGTTGTTGGCCAGGCAGCTGTGTGCCTCTGGTGTGTGGTGGACAGGGTGCCCATCCTGTATGTCAGTGCCACCTGTGCTCTGCATCCTTCACGGGAGTGGGGCCACTGCTGCTTGCTTGCACTCCTGTGCAGTGGTGACCCTGTGCTAGTATGTCCCTTCCAGTGTTCCTGGCCTGGTGCCACCACCTTGCTGCACTGTTTCCCCCTTTCCTCCTTACCTGTCTCTCTGCTGTACCTGTGGCTCTTCCTGCTGTGCCTAGGCGCATCTTCCTCTGCCCCTTGCGCATCCCTGGTTGCGCTATGGCACAGTTCTGGTTGCTCCCTGATGCACCTCTCACTGTGCCATGGCACAGTGCCAGCAATATTCAGCTGTGTTGCACTGGCGCATGTTGCAGTGTGCAACCGTTGAATATCACGGTCACTGCACCATTGCAGTCGACTTGCACTGCGCCGGGGTTGCGCATGCCTTTGGCACATTTCTGAATATCCCACCCCTTGCTTCTAATGTGTTTATGTATATAAGAAGAGTGTGATAATCAGGGAAACAGCATTTAATTCATGTGTTTTATTTTATATTTAAGGTAGTTTTATTTTAGGCCCAGTTGAATTTTTACAATGTAAAGGTAGCAGCCATGTTTGTGGTGGAAGATCAGTTCTGTCAACAGAGGGCTAACTGTAATGCCAGTGTTCCAAATGCCCATTGATCTGTGTTGTAGACTCTTTCACTGCTGAGCAGTCCTTTTTAACCATGTAAACCATAGTTTACACATAAATAAGAGCCAATCAGATTATATGATTTTACCCAGCCATTTTATAAAAGTAGCCAAGTCTATTGAACAAAAAAGTGCTGACAATTATTGTATCTGGCTTTAACCCTTTAAAAGAATTTATGTTTAAATATTTTTACTCTCAACCCCCACCACCCTCACCTTGGGGACAAAATGGTAAGAAAAATCTAAAATAGATACAGTTCATGAGAGAAAAAAGTTTTTGGGGACTAGACTTTGGGAAATAAATGGTAAATTACCTTTTTCCTGCAAGTTGGCTTCCTTTTCCTTCTCCCCACCCCACTTCTACTATCCCCCCCAAAGAAAAAGGAAACTTAAATTACATTATTATTGAGCATTTTGCTCTTAATATGAGATAAAATCAAGAGATGCTTTTGCATATATATATATATATATATATATATATATATATATACAGTATATGGCAAAAAACCCATTTAATGCATCAGTTAGGGTTAGTTCCACAGTTACAAAAGCAAGGAAATTAACAGTTAGTTGAGCCCCCTGCACTCCTTCCCACTTGCCCCCAACCGCAACGGTTCTAACTCTCACCCCATTCTCCTATAACTCAACTTGTTTACATAGGAATGGGTGAGAGTTGAATGACACCCCAACACACACCCTGATGCCGGTTGGGGGGAGCGGAGTGGGGGGTGCAAGGGGGGGCTTTCAACCCTAACATCGAATTTCCTTGCTTTTGTCACTGTGGAACAACCCTAACTGATGCATTAAATGGAGTTTTTTGCCTCTAATTTCCCTTCCTTTTGAGAATGAGGATGAGAAATAGTCAATAGAATGCAGTGGTGGGACCACGTGATGTCTTGTCACATAGTAACAGGAACAGCAATGCAAATGTAAGCGCCAAGAGTTACACACATGGTAACGCAAACGTAAATGGTAAAGCAAACATTAATAGAAATGGAAGCACAAAGTGATGCCGAAGTGAACAGAGACGCAAACGGACACGCAAGCACGCATAAAAACAGAACTGGTAATGCACACAGTGATGGCAGTGGTATTTTAAACGTGAATGTTAAGTATTACAGAAAAAGAACACCAAAGGGAACAGAAACGTAAATGCGAACCATAATGGGCACGGGCACGGTACCGCAATCATAAATGCAAATGGTAAAGTTAACATGAAAAATAACACCAAAGGAAAAAGAAACGGAAACGGGAACAGAAGCCCATATGGAAATGCAAACCATAACACGCACGGGCATGGTACCGCAATTGTAAACGCAAATGGTAAAGTTTAGATTAACAGTAACGTGAAAGGAAACAGAAATGGAAATGGGAACAGAAGCACATATGGAAACGCAAACCATAACGCCGACCGTCATGTTACCCAAGAATTGTAAATAGAAATGCTAATGGTAACAGCAACAATAACGCCAAAGGAAACAGAACGAAACGAAAATGCAAGCGCCAGCATGGAATTGGTAAACCATAATGCCCATGGCACGATACCGCAATTGTAAATGCAACTGGTAAAGTTAACATGAAAAATAATGCCAAAGGAAACAGAAAAAGAAACAGGAACGCAAGCATGTACGGAAATGCAAACCGTAATGCGCATGGTCACATTACCGCAATTGTAAATTTAAATGGTAATGGTAACAGCAACAATAATGGCAAAGGAAACAGAAACACAAAAGGAAATGCAAGTGTGTATGGAAACGCAAACCGTGATGTGCGCGGTCACAGCACGGCAACTGGAAGCGCAAACGGTAACGCTAACAGCAGAAATAATGGCAAAGGAAACAGAAATGGAACCATGAATGGAAGTGCCTATGCAAACGAGAACGCAAAGCGTAACGCACACGGTGGCATACACGGGAATAGTAACGCAAACGGGTATGGAAACACAAGTGGTAACACTAAGTGTAACAGTAACGTAAGCGCACACCCTGTTTTTGCCCAACAGCTGCATAGACAAACACAGTGTTTACATAGAAACATAGACTTTGACAGCAGATAAGGACCGCTTGGCCCATCCAGTCTGCCCATTTCCCTACCTAGAGGATAAGCTGCAGATCCCATTTAACCAACAGCCTATTTCTTCCTACCCCCCCACAAAAATTGTCTTATGTCTGTCCCATGCATTTTTGAATTCTCCCACAATTTTAGACCCCACAACCTCCTCAGAAAGGCTGTTCCATGTGTCCACTACCTTCTCTGTGAAAAAATACTTCCTCACATTGCCCCTGAGCTGTCCCCCCTCTATCTTCAAATTGTGCCCCCTTGTTCTTGCACATCTCTTTTTCTGAAAGATGCTACCCTCTTGGACATTGTTGATTCCACTGAGGTACTTAAATGTTTCTATCATGTCCTCCTCTCCCTCCTTTCCTCAAGGGTATACATATTAAGCTCCTTTAGCCTCTCCTTGTATGGCTTCTCTTGCAGACCCTGCACCATTTTAGTTGCCCTCCTCTGAACTGCCTCCATCCTGTCTATGTCCTTGCAGAGATGGGGTCTCCAGAACTGGATGCAGTACTCCAGATGGGGTCTCACCAACTGTCTGTACAGGGGATAACAACTTCCTGTTTTCTGCTGGTGATGCCTCTCCCTATACATCCCAGTATCCCCCAGCCCTCCCTACCACCTTCTCAAATTGCTTGCCAACCTAAGGTCATCTGATATGATTACCCCAGGTCCCTTTCATTTTTGTTTTTGTTATTCCCCCCATTGTGTAATCTTGCCCTGGGTTTTGTTTCCCAGGTGCATTACTTTGCACTTCTTTGCATTGAATCCAAGCTGCCATACTTGACCATTCCTCCAACCTTGCCAAGTCCCTTTTCATCCTTTCCATGCCTCCTTGTTGTATCAACCTTGTTGCAGATCTTTGTGTCATCTGCAAAGAGGCATATTTTTCCTTCCAGTCCCTTTGCAATGTCACTTATAAAGACATTAAAAAGGACTGGACCCAGTACTGAACCCTGCAGTACCCCACTAGTAACCCCTCTTTCTTCAGAGTGGACTCCATTTACAATTACCTTCTGTGTCCTGTTGTTCAGCCAATGTTTTACCCAGGCTACCACCATGGGACCCACTCCCAGGCTGGTTAATTTGACTATTAATCTTTGTGTGGGACTGTGTCAAATGCCTTGCTAAAGTCTAGGTAGGCCATGTCCACAGCCCTCCCTGGTCTACTATTTTGGTCACCCAGTCAAAGAAATCAATTAGATTCATCTGACATGATCTTCCGCTGTGAAACCATGCTGCCTTGTGTCCTGTGCTCCACTGGCCTCTAGGTACTCAACAATTTTTTCCTTCAGAAGTGATTCCATCATTTCCTATGACAGAGGTCAAACTGACAGGTCTGTAGTTTCCTGCCTCTGTCTTGCTCCCACTTTTGTGAAGGGAATCACATCAGCCTTCTTCCAGTCCTCAGGCACCACACCATCCTCCCATGATTTGTTATAAAGGGTAGTCAGTGGTGTCACTAGTTCTCTGCTTAATTCTTTTAGAATTCTGGGGTGAATTCCATCTGGCCCCATTGCTTTGTCCACCTTCAGTTTTAAGAGTTCTTTCAGAACCCTTTCTTTTGTGAAAGGACTGGGATCGACCTCTGTCCAGAGTGCTTCTGTTAATTGGATTAGGCACCTCCCACTTCCTCTTTGCTAATACTGAACAGAAGTATTCATTCAGTATCCCTGCTTTTTCACTGTCACTCTCTGCCCACCCACCATCCATTCTATTCAGCCTCACTATCCCTCCCTTTGTCTTTCTACGCTCCCTGATATACCTATAAAAGGTGTTATCCCCCTTCTTAACCGAGTTGGCTATCTTTTCCTCAGTTTGTGCCTTTGCTATTCTGACTACCCTCCCTGCTTCCATCTGCCTTAACTGGTACAGTTCTCTGTCCTGATCCTTCTGTGTTTCCTTCTACTTCCTAAATGCTATCTTTTTCTCCCTAACCTTCACCGCCACTTCTTTTGAGAACCATAGTGGCTTTTTCTTTCATTTTGATTTATTTATTTACTTCACACAAAGGCTTGTTGCCTCTGTGATGGCAGTTTTGATATTTTCCCATTGTTGCTCCACCCCTCCTTCTAGCCTGTTTGCTAGTGCTCTTCTAAGGCACTCTCCCATCTTGCCAAAGTCAGCCCTCCTGAAGTCCAGAACCCTCACTTTTGTATGGCTTGACTCTGTAGCTGAGTTTATCGTGAACCACACTGTTTGGTGGTCACTTGTTCCCAAATGGCTACCCACTTCTAAATCTGAGATCCTGTCACTGTCCCCATTTGAGAGTACGAGGTCTAAGATTGCTCCCTCAAGAGTAGGTTCCAAAACTAGCTGTCTGAGGCATGCCACCTGAAGGGCATCAAGGATGGCCCTGCTTTTGGATGTGGCTGCAGCAAAGGTGCTCCAGTTAACATCTGGCATATTAAGGTCCCCCATCAACAGTATCTCCCCTTTATCTGCCATCCTAAGTATGCCTTCAATCATATCCTTGTCCATTCCCTCCCCCTGACCTGGGGGTCTGTATACAACCCCTGTGCGGATTGTAGTGCCATTTCCAGTCTCTAAGGTGACCCACAGTGCCTCCTCTCCTCCCTGTTTACTCTTTTGTTCAGTTGCTTTTATCCCTTCCCTTACATAGAGAGCTACTCCCCCCACCCTCCCTGTCTCTCCTGTAGGTTGTGTACCCTGGTTAGTTAACATCCCAGTCGTGGTTCTCTGTGTACCATGTTTCTGTGACTGCTACGATATCCAGGCATCCCTCTTCCATCAAGGCCACCAGTTCAGGGAGCTTGTTGCCCAGACTACAAAGAATGTATGCATTATAATGGGCCTCAGAGCAGAAAATGAGCTGTTGGAAGACTAAATTGCTTATATCTCAGGAACTGTATAACGTAGAAAATAAAATTCCCATGATTCATGATTTTCCTGCCTGCATTTTGCTAAACACATAGCCACAGGCTATGCATTGTCGTAACGAAAATTCCGTATCTCACACCGTTTTCGAGATACAAGCACAGAAACGCGCGATGGATGCCACCATGTTAGTCTATGGGAAAAAACGCCAACTTCAGAGTACCGTAACTTTGCAGCCATGCAATATGTTTTCACCAAACCATGACAAGGCACATCTGTGTGATGTTGGCTGCCTTCCCTCCAAATTTCAGTTCAAAAGACCAAACTGTTCTTTTGCAGCAGGGTGGCAAAGAACTGCTGTCATTTTGGTCATAGTCTGAAAAAGTAGTGTCATGATTTGCGACAGCTTTTGCAAAAATTTGCGAAAGAGTCGTGTGTGCGA
Source organism: Neoceratodus forsteri (assembly GCA_016271365.2). NCBI lineage: Eukaryota > Metazoa > Chordata > Ceratodontiformes > Ceratodontidae > Neoceratodus > Neoceratodus forsteri. The sequence goes on from CM028135.1 coordinate 1,106,066,339, forward strand.
CACTACTTTGTGACACTACTTTTTCCAGAAATTTGAAAAACATATTTCTAGGGTGTTTAACCCCAAAATAAAGACATGCCTAGCATCCTCAGGGTCCGACTAGGTAAACACAAAAATAACTGTGTCCCTAGATGGTCCCAATTTTAAATGCCAAGCATTTTTATGATCACCAACTGAAAACAAAATGGCAGATTTGCGACACTACTAGGGTCATTTGCGACACTAAAAAGTGCATTTGCAACACTGTCTAACTTTTTGTTAACTTGTCCAATTGACTTATAATGGGAACTTGTATTTTTGAATAACTTTTGAACCATTTAATATTTTTTCATGCAATCTTCAAAAGGCACATTGGGGACCCTGGCTGCATGTTCCCTGATGTTTTCGGACTGGTTGCAAAAACCATGCAACCTGTAGGCGCGAACAAAGAATTCACCAAAAATTGCAAACGCGTGCGCAGATCTCACTAAATAACTCTACAGCTGTATATCCAACCACTATGAAAGTTGGCAGATCCCAAGATGTATGGTTCTTGATCATGTATTCCAAATGTCAGGCAAATCCGTTCAACAGTGGCAAAGTTATTAAGGTTCAAATTTGACCCTTTAACCTGAAAAGGGCTACTCAACACTAACTATGGTAGCACTACCGTGCTACCATATTATATGTATATATATAGTGTATGTTAGAATGCTATAATCATCAAAAATCTAACATTTACTAGTGTTGTATCATCAATGTGATGTAATATTGCTGTTGTACCATCACGAGTACATCACATCAATTGTACATCATGGAACATCCTCGCACGTGCGTGTTAGGAAATGCTAAGCTCCTGTGGAAATGGCCGTAGTGGTGAGTTCTATTCTGATCATGATGCTTTATCAGCCATGGTGGTGAGATCTCTGCCGAAAGACATCAGTACTGCTAAAAGGACACAGTCCTGATGTTCAGCTTAGGTGCGTGTTGCTGTATTTTATTTTAAAAAGCTAGTCTGTGAGAGGGGGAATGTGGATCGAGTGGGCTTCTTCCTGTTGGGGGGGGGAGGACATAAGCAGCACCGTAGTGTTCACTAAGCTTGTGAGGTATTTACAGTAGCGCTCAAGAAATGTTCGGTGTTGTTTAGTTGATCCCCATATAATACTATATTAAGACAATGGATAGGGCAGCACATTGCAGCGTATTCACTTCTCGAGGTTACATGACAACTGTAAACCTCGAGTTTGCTCTTGAAGTTTACTATATCATCATGGCAGCCTCTTGAAGTGAATACAACATTGTTGTTAACTGATGCCCATCCATTATCCTCTATTTTGCTACTTGAGGGATTTTATAAGACAGATCATATATTTACATGGATAAAATATTCATTATGCATGAAATTAAGTATGTTGAACCCCCATTTGATGTGCTGGTATTGGTATCATGGTAGCTGTCAGAAATAAATTGAAGTTAGTAGGCATTTTCGCATTTTAGTATAACACTGTGTTAATTGATTGTATTATATAAACTTAACACTAGGCGGTGCACTACACCTTGACAAAGCTCCCGCAAGAGTGTGAAATGTTGGTCGGTTTGTGGGGGGTCTCCCAGTGCTACACCTGCTTTCTTGGTGTTATGCTTTGTGCAGATAAATTAAAAACATTTATTGAGACTGGCTCATTATGCAGTCTTTTTTGCTGGCTGTTTGAGTGCTGAGTCCTTTTGCTTTTTAGTTTAACTTTTGGGACTTGCAAGCACTTTCCCTTCGGTAGTGACCCTTTCCTGCCTGCACTGCTGAACAAAGTCTGTTCTGTTTTGCATGAAAAATGAAAAAGTGGGAAAGGCTTGCAGACCATAACTATTATTAGTCTGTTGTATCTAAATATATGTTTTTAAATTTCCCTAGCAGTTTCAGGGAACATGAAGGTATGCAACACACAAAGGGGAACACACCATAAAGAATCTAAAACCACCGCCATACAGGAGATGATTGTAATATTATGTTTGTAGAAAAAAATGTATTTTTGTGCTTGTATGTAATATTATAAGCCATAGACTGGGTATGAGTTTCAAATAACTATGTGTTTTGTTTTTTGTTAGGAGTCTGACCTTTCTTTATGTTATAATAAATAGCAAAGGTGGTAGGACCAGTAAATGACAATGCTATAATTCAGAAAGGAAACACTGCAACCCCCAGAACATTCCACCTCGGTAATGTCAACATCAGTGTGACATCAGATTGATTTTTTTTAAAGCTTTTGACATCGCAAGGATGGTACTGGGGTATTTGGATGTCAGAAGTTACCTACATACATTAAAAAGACATTTTATTTACAGAATGTTGGTCTGGACTCCCACAGCAACCATTTAAATGCATGATTAGTAACATTTTTATTTAAGTCTGGTAACAAGGTAAGGCCGACTGGGCACAAGTGCCTGTTTTCAGCAGTGATCTGGGAGCACTGGGCAGTTAAGTGACTTGCTCAGAGTCACACAGTATGCAAGTGGGGGTCATGAGAATCCAACCCAGGCTTGGGCTGGTGGATGTATTAAGCTTGTTCTTAAGTCATTGCACTAACCTCTAGGCTATACTGCCAGCCACCTCTAGGCCATACCTGTCTATTGATTGGTTAGCAAGGGTTACACCAGATAAATGTTCACATCGACAGTTCCTCTGTAGCACGAATCAGGTGAAACAGAAACAAAATCATCATTATTCCTTTCAAAGCATGATTAGTTTGTCATTACCACTACATCTCACTTGTTCTTTACTTCTAGCTCATGTATTTTATGCAAAGCAGAGCAGGGACTCTCCAGTTTAAATGCTGCCTGCTGTCCTGGGGAGGAACAGAGACTCAGCTCTGCATTCAGTTCTGATACAGGACAGTAAAGACCCATATTCAGTTCATTAATACTATGCACTTGTTGGGATCACTGATTCTTTTAATTGCCTCACTGAAATGTAAGAATTCAATAAATTATGGACGTTGTTGCTTGATATTTGAGTTACAACTGAATTAATGTTATTTTCATAACACTTTCTTCTCTTATATTTCCAGGTGTTTGACACAATGTTTTATTTATTTATTCAAGTTTAGGAGATACAACTTGGAGCGAGGCTCTTATACAAAGATTCGATGTCATATTGTGCAGAGTAAACGATGAATTGAAACACCAATGTTACATATAGAATAAAGTATGGGGTGGTGTGTGTAATGAGAATTTTACACCCCTGAGGTGTTAGATGCTAGATAAACCCTGAGAGCGAAGCTCAAGCGGTTTATCTTAGCATCCAACACCTCGGGAGGAGGAGGAACTGTCAAATTTGAATTTACACACCACCCATAATTTATAGGTTCCAGCTGTAACATCACGGAACAAAATAAAGTGTACAAAAATAAAGTGGCAAAAACTGTCACCATCAATATTGGCAGCACAAATGTAGCATGTGCCAGAACAGTGCAGCCACACGACATGGCAGGTAGTAAACAACGCCCATCGTGATGGAGGCACTGGCACTGGAACACACAGGGGCCAGGAGCACAAGCCAGCATGCCATCTCCCTGTCCTGTGTGTTGCTGGGGACATGCTGGCTTGTGCTCCTGGCCCCTTGCATTATACACGGTCTTCCACATGGTGGCCATGGTCCACTTGTCCTCCAGTGGTTACCCCGGTGCATGTTCTCCATCACTCAGCATTCTGGGTAGGGGTACCCCACCATGTGGGTGCCTGTGATATTAGAGTACCATGGTAGGTGTCCAGTGGCATGCTTCCCCCAATGGTGGTTGCACCCTGCCCTGTTCCATCTCCCTGCACCCCTGTGCTGTTCCTGTGCACGGGTGCCTGCTGCTGTGTGTTTCAGTGCAGTGCCTCCATGTGGTGGACATTGCTTGCTACCTGTGTGGCGTGTGGCCTATATTGTTCTGGCATGCTACATTTTGTACTGCCAATATTGATGGTGACACTGTTTTTGCTGCTTTATTTTTGTTTACTTTAGCTTGTCCCACGATGTTACTGACCGGAACCGTTTTTGTGGTTGTGGAGTCATAGAATAATGAACAAATCCTATATAGTCTATGTTTTTTAGTAAAGATTGTGCCATGTTTGTGGAATCATTTAATAGTAAGTGAAGTATATATACTGTAGTTTAAGGTTTTTAGTAAGGAAAGATTGTGCCATGTTTGTGAAGACATTCAGGTATGAGCAGGGAAACTACTGCTTTACCGTGACTGCTAAAGGGCAAATTCTATTTGGCAACTAGGAAAAAAAACGGTATTGTCACCAGTGTCTACAATGCCAACATTTTTTATTGGTGTTCTATCCTTGTACTCTTTTGGTGTGTGTATAAATATTCAGAATAAAAGAAAGCTAAGTGTAATACAAATAAAATAAAACAAAATAAAAATAGTACAGGAAAAAATTTATAGAAAAATACAGTCTCTGAAGATTCACTGGTCTGGTGAACAAAAAGGGCAAATTTCATGAAATGCTTTGTCTTTAACAGTGTATAGAAAACCAAATGCTGGAATTTAACTGGATTTCAAAAATCAAAATCAGTGTCCTTGGTTATCAGCAAGCATATATAGGTTACGATTTTCATGAGCAAAGATTGTGCCATGTTTTGCAGATATTCATTTATGAGTGAAGTATACATAGTTAACATTTTTAAGTGAGCAAAGATTGCATCATGTTTGTGGAGACAGTCAGCACTGAGTGAAATATATAATTCAAGGTTTTATGCAAGTAAAGAGAGTGCCATGGTTGCATAGACAGAGATTTGTGATGTGGTTCCTGAGTTGTTTCATGAGTTACTTATGAAGCGCATTTTATGTTGATTATTGACTTCTCCTGCTGTACGCATTGTTAGGGTTGATCAGCATGGGCAGTGTCAGCACGGCTCAGCTGATGTTGGTTATTGACTTCTCCTGCTGTACGCATTGTTAGGGGGGATCAGCGTGGGCAGTGTCAGCGCAGCTCAGCTGATGTTGGTTACTGACTTCTCCTGCTGTACGCATTGTTAGGGGGGATCAGCGTGGGCAGTGTCAGCGCGGCTCAGCTGATGTTGGTTACTGACTTCTCCTGCTGTACGCATTGTTAGGGGGGATCAGTGTGGGCAGTGTCAGCGCGGCTCAGCTGATGTTGGTTACTGGCTTCTCCTGCTGTACGCATTGTTAGGGGGAATCAGCGAGGGCAGTGTCAGCGCGGCCTAGCTGATGTTAGTTACTGACTTCTCCTGCCGCTAGCATTGTTGGGGGGATCAGCAGGGGCAGTGTCAGCGCGGCCCTGCTGATGATGATAATTGGCTTCTCCTGCCGCACGCATTGTTTGGGGGGATCAGCGTGGGCAGTGTCAGCGCAGCCCAGCTGATGATGGTTACTGGCTTCTGCCGCACGCATTGTTATGGGGGATCAGCATGGGCGGTGTCAGCGCGGCTCAGCTGATGTTGGTTATTGACTTCTCCCGCCGTGAGGCATTGTTAGGGGATCAGCGGGCAGTGCCAGCGTGGCTCAGCTGATGTTGGTTATTGGCTCTCCTGCCATAGGCATTGCTAGGGGATCACCGTGGTAGTGCCAGCGTGGCTCAGGTGATGTTGGTTATTCACGCCTCCGGCCGTAGGCATTGGTAGGGGGATCAGCGGGCAGTGCCAGCGTGGCTCAGCTGATGTTGGTCATTCATGTCTCTGGCTGTAGGGCATTGGTAGGGGGGATCAGGCAGTGTCAGCGGCTCAGCTGATGTTGGTTATTCACATCTCCTGCCATAGGCATTGGTAGGGGGATCACCGTGGCAGTGCCAGCGCGGCTCAGGTGATGTTGGTTATTCACGCCTCCCGCCGTAGGCATTAGTAGGGTGGATCAGCGTGGGTAGCTAGCCAGAAAGCAGCACAGCTGATGTTGGTCATTCATGTCTCCAGCCGTAGGCATTGGTAGGGGGATCAGTATGGGCAGTGCCAGCGCGGCTCAGCTGATGAGATGTAGGCATTGGTGGAGGGATCAGCACGGACAGTGCCAGCGTGGCTCAGCTGATGTTGGTTATTCACATCTCCTGCCTTAGGCATTGGTGGGGGGATCAGCACGGGCAGTGCCAGCGTGGCTCAGCTGATGTTGGTTATTCACATCTCCTGCCATCAGCATTGGTAGGGGGGATCAGCACCGGTGGTGCCAGCACGGGTCACCTGATGTTGGTAATTCACGTCTCCTGCCGTCGGCATTGGTAGGGGTATCAGCACGGGCAGTGTCAGTGCGGCTCAGCTGATGTTGGTTATTCACGCCTCCTGCATTCGGCATTGGTAGGGAGATCAGCACGGCGTGCCAGCGCGCTCAGCTGATGTTGGTTATTCACGCCTGCTGTAGGCACTGGTAGGGGATCAGCACGGCCGTGCCAGCGGCTCAGCTGACTTTGGTTATTGACTTTCCGCCGTAGGCATTGGTAGGGGATCAGCATGGACGGTGCCAGCGGCTCAGCTGACGTTGGTTATTGACTCTCCCGCCGTAGACGCTGGTAGGGGATCAGCACGGGCGCTGCCAGCGTGGCTCAGCTGACGCTGGTTGTGACTCTCCCGCCGTAGGCATTGGTAGGGGATCAACATGGTGTGCCAGTGGCTCAGCTGACGTTGGTTATTGACTTCTCCTGCTGTAGGCATTGGTAGAGGGGATCAGCATGGGCGGTGCCAGCGCGGCTCATCTGACGTTGGTTATTGACTTCTCCTGCCGTAGGCATTGGTATGTGGGATCAGCACGGGCGGTGCCAGCGCGGCTCAACTGACGGTTATTGACTTCTCCTGCTGTAGGCATTGGTGGGGGGATCAGCACAGGCAGTGCCAGTGTGGCTCAGCTGACGTTGGTTATTGACTTCTCCTGCTGTAGACGTTGGTAGGGGGGATCAGCACGGGCGGTGCCAGCATGGCTCAGCTGACGTTGGTTATTGACTTCTCCTACCGTAGGCATTGGTAGGGGGGGATCAGCATGGGCGGTGCCGGCGTGGCTCAGTTGACGTTGGTTATTGACTTCTCCTGCCGTAGGCATTGGTAAGGGGGGGATCAGCATGGGCGGTACCGGCGCGGCTCAGCTGACTTTGGTTATTGACTCTCCTCGCCGTAGGCATTGGTAGGGGATCAGCATGGACGGTGCCAGTGCGTTCAGCTGACGCTGGTTATTGACTCTCCGCCATAGGCATTGGTGGGGGATCAGCACGGCAGTGCCAGCGCCGCTCAACTGACGCTGGTTATTGACTTCTCCTGCCACAGGCATTGGTGGGGGATCAGCACGGGCGGTGTGCGGCTCAGCTGATGTTGGTTATTGACTTCTCCTGCCGTAGGCATTGGCAGGCGGATCAGCAACGGGTGGTGCCGGCGCAGCTCAGCTGACATTGGTTATTGACTCTCCTGCTGTAGGCATTAGTAGGGGATCAGCATGGGCGGTGCCGCGCTGCCCAGTTGACGCTGGTTATTGACTTCTCCTGCCTAGGCATTGGTGGGGATCAGCACGGGCAGTACCAGAACGGCTCAGCTGACTTTGGTTATTGACTTCTCCTGCCGAGGCATTGGTAGGGGAGCAGCAAGGGCGGTACCGCGCAGCTCAGCTGACTTTGGTTATTGACTCTCCTGCCATAGGCATTGGTAGGGGATCAGCATGGGCGGTGCCGCGGCTCAGCTGACTTTGGTTATTGGCTTCTCCCACTGTCAGCATTGTTGGGGGATCAGCACGGGTGGTGTCGGCGCGACTCAGCTGATGTTGGTCATTACGCTCCCGCCATACATGACGTTAGGTGGATCAGCACGGGCGGTGCCAGCGCCGCTCATCTGACGCTGGTTATTGACTCTCCTGCCGCTGGCATTGGTAGGTGGATCAGCAGGCGGTGCCAGCCGCTCAGCTGACGGTTATTGACTTTCCTGCCATAGGCATTGGTAGAGGGGATCAGCATGGACGGTGCCAGCGTGGCTCAGCTGACGTTGGTTATTGACTTCTCCTGCCGTAGGCATTGGTATGTGGGATCAGCAAGGCGGTGCCAGCGCGGCTCAGCTGACGGTTATTGACTTCTCCTGCTGTAGGCATTGGTGGGGGGATCAGCACAGGCAGTGCCAGTGCGGCTCAGCTGACGTTGGTTATTGACTTCTCCTGCCGTAGACGTTGGTAGGGGGGATCAGCACGGGCGGTGCCAGCATGGCTCAGCTGACGTTGGTTATTGACTTCTCCTGCCGTAGGCATTGGTAGGGGGGGATCAGCATGGGCGGTGCCGGCGTGGCTCAGTTGACGTTGGTTATTGACTTCTCCTGCCGTAGGCATTGGTAGGGGATCAGCACGGCGTACCGGCGGCTCAGCTGACGCTGGTTATTGACTCTCCTGCCGTAGGCATTGGTAGGGATCAGCACGGGCGGTACCGATGCCGCTCAGCTGACCTTTGCTATTGACTCTCCCGCCATAGGCATTGGTAGGGGATCAGCATGGACGGTGCCAGCGCTCAGCTGACTTTGGTTATTGACTTCTCCTGCCATAGGCATTGGTAGGGGGGATCAGCACGGGCGGTGCCAGCGTGGCTCAGCTGATGGTTATTGACTTCTCCTGCCATAGGCATTGGTGGGGAGGATCAGCACGGGCAGTGCCAGCGCGGCTCAACTGACGTTGGTTATTGACTTCTCCTGCTACAGGCATTGGTAGGGGGGATCAGCACGGGTGGTGCCGGTGCGGCTCAGCTGATGTTGGTTATTGACTTCTCCTGCCATAGGCATTGGTAGGCGGGATCAGTACGGGTGGTGCCGGCGCAGCTCAGCTGACATTGGTTATTAACTTCTCCTGCTGTAGGCATTAGTAGGGGGGATCAGCATGGGCGGTGCCGGCGCGGCTCAGTTGACGTTGGTTATTGACTTCTCCTGCTGTAGGCATTGGTAGGGGGGGATCAGCACGGGCAGTACCAGCACGGCTCAGCTGACTTTGGTTATTGACTTCTCCTGCCGTAGGCATTGGTAGGGGGGGATCAGCAAGGGGCGGTACCGGCGCAGCTCAGCTGACTTTGGTTATTGACTTCTCCTGCCATAGGCATTGGTAGGGGGGATCAGCATGGGCGGTGCCGGCGTGGCTCAGCTGACTTTGGTTATTGGCTTCTCCCACTGTATGCATTGTTGGGGGGATCAGCACGGGTGGTGTCGGCGCGACTCAGCTGATTTTGGTCATTAGCGTCTCCCGCTATACACATCGTTAGGGTGGATCAGCACGGGCGGTGCCAGCCCGGCTCATCTGACGTTGGTTATTGACTTCTCCTGCCGTTGGCATTGGTAGGTGGGATCAGCACGGGCGGTGCCAGCGGCTCAGCTGACGTTGGTTATTGACTTCTCCTGCCGTAGGCATTGGTAGGGGGGATCAGCACGGGCGGTGCCGGTGCGACTCAGCTGATGTTGGTTATTGACTTCTCCTGCCGTAGGCAATGGTAGGCAGGATCAGTATGGGCGGTGCGGCGCAGCTCAGCTGACATTGGTTATTGACTCTCCTGCTGTAGGCATTGGTAGGGGATCAGCAGGCGGTACCGCGCGGCTCAGCTGACTTTGGTTATTGACTTTCCTGCCGAGGCATTGTGTGGGATCAGCAAGGCGGCACCGCGCCGCTCAGCTGACTTTGGTTATTGACTTCTCCTGCCATAGGCATTAGTAGGGGGGATCAGCATGGGCGGTGCCGGCGTGGCTCAGCTGACTTTGGTTATTGGCTTCTCCCACTGTACGCATTGTTGGGGGGATCATCACGGGCGGTGTCGGCGCGACTCAGCTGATGTTGGTCATTGGCGTCTCCCGCTATACGCATCGTTAGGGTGGATCAGCACGGGCGGTGCCAGCGCGGCTCAGCTGACGCTGGTTATTGACTTCTCCTGCCGCTGGCATCGCTAGGGGACCAGCGGGTTGTGGTGGCAATGCTCAACTGACGCTGGTTATTGACTTCTCCCACTGTTGGCATCGTAGGGGGGGGATCAGCACGGGTGGTGCCGGTGAGGCTCAGCTGACATTGGTTATTGGCGTCTCCGACTGTACGCATCACTAGGGGGGATCAGCAGGGGTTGTGGTGGCACGGCTCAACTGATGTTGGTTATTGACTTCTCCGACTGTCGGCATCAGTAGGGGAGATCAGCACGGGCGGTGGCGGCACGGCTAAGCTGACGTTGGTTATTGACTTCTCCAACTGTCGGCATCGGTAGGGGGGATCAGCACAGGTGAGAGCAGCATGGCTCAGCTGACGTTGGTTATTGACTTCTCCGACTGTAGGCATTGGTAGGGGGATCAGCACGGGCAGTGGCAGCACGGCTCAGCTGACGTTGGTTATTGACTTCTACTGTACGCATTGTTAGGGTGGATCAGCACGGGCAGTGTCAGCATGGCTCAACTGTTGTTGATTAGTGACTTCTCCTACTGTAGGCATGGTTAGGGTGGATCAGCACGGGCAGTGTCAGCACGGCTCAACTGTTGTTGATTAGTGACTTCTCCTACTGTAGGCATGGTTAGGGTGGGTCACCATGGGCAGTGTCAGTATGGCTCAGCTGATGTAGTGCATCTACCTCTGGGCCAAAAAGTTGTGAGTTGTAGTCCCATGCCAAGATTGGGATTATACTATCAATGCTGGCACCATAGTGGGGTACTAATGGAATTAAATGCAGAATAATGCATGAAGAAGTATGTATAATGAGGATTTTCATAGATTCTGTTTTTTTTTTTTTTTTTTACAAGAAGAGACACATTAAGCTGAAAGCTTGTTTACAGGTATGACATAGGAGCACAAAGAAGTTAAGTGATTTGCTCAGGGTTACACAGTATGCAAGTGGGGGCTGTGGGATTGAAACCCAGGTTTCCAAGTTTGTAGCTCAGAGCCTTAAACCACTGTGCGGTACTGCCTCCTTGTTGGTAGATAAGGACCACCAGGCCCATCCAGTCTGCCACTTTATGCTAGCTCAGAAAGCAACCAGTGATCCTTATTGGTCATTGGCTTACCTTTTTCTTCCTATCACTGTTTTTCCTTTGTTTCTGTCCAATGCTTGTTTAAAACCCGCCACAGTATGGGCTGCCACCACCTCCAGGGGCAGGCTATTCTATGCATCCACCACCCTTTCTGTGAAGAAGAACTTCCTTACATTTTGCATTAGGGAACAACCTTCAACCTCATGTTGTGTCCTTGTCCTGGCACTGCTGTTGACCTGAAATATGTTGTCCCCTTCCACCTTGTTTATGCCCTTGAGGTACTTTTTTTTGGTTGACTTTCTTTATGCCCCACTGTTCTGGTTTACCCAAACACTCTCTGGTGTGGTTGCATGCTGTGACCTGTTCCTGCAGGCCTGAAGCCTCCAGCTCACTGCACCTGACATGGGCCTATCTCCTACTGCCTCTCCAGTCACCCGGCTATTCTGGCTCTGAGCGCCCACGGTGTGACTGCCACCTTCTTGGTGCTCTATCTTATAATCTAGTAGAGTGACTAGGGATTTGAAGGGAATAATGGATTCAGGGCTGAAAAGCCCAGCATTGGGTGTGGGGGGTCAACCACTGGACCCACCTTTGCCTACTGGGGAGCCAGGGATTTTCCTTTGTTCTGCCCATTGGCACAGACATTGCAATGGCAGCAGCACCTGGAGGGGACATTTCCGTCCCCTCCGGCTGATGCCTGCTGACACCATACCACCACTAGTTGTCCCTTGCCTGGTATGTGATTCCTCCATCCTCCGATAGAAACCACTACAAGGTGGGGAAAGCCCCAGAGCCCACCCCAGAGAGGAGAGCAGTCCGTTGGATGCTCAATCTTCTCCTCCCCTGCTGACCCCCAGCAGCCCAAGCTTGCTGTCAAACCCAGGTCACTGGCATGACACAAGGTGTGGTATCCAACACCTCAACTCTCAGTGCCACCAGGCCAGTGCCCTTGAGGTACTTGAAAGTTTCTAATGTTTCTACGTCACTCTCTTCTATTCCAGCATGTACAAATTTAGGTCCCTCACTTCTCCTCGTAAGGCTTGTGATGTTATCAGTTCACCATTTTGGTCACCCTCTGCACCGTCTCTGTTTTGTCAATGTCCTTTCAAAGGTGTGGTCTCCAGAACTGTACACAGTATTCAAGGTGAAGTCTCACCAGGGTCATGTACAGTGGAACCATTACATAGAAACATAGAATTTGATGGCAGATAAGGACCGCTTGGCCCATCCAGTCTGCCCATTTTTCCTACCTGATGGATAAGCTGCAGATTCTAGTTAATCAACAGCTTACTTCCTCCTGCCCCCCACTAGAATTGCCTTATGCCTGTCCCATGTATTCTTGAATTCTCCCACTGTTCCTGACTCCACAACTTCCTCAGGAAGGCTGTTCCATGCATCCACAACTCTATCTGTGAAAAAATACTTCCTAACATTACCTCTGAGCCGTCCCCCCTCTATCTTCAAATTGTTCTTGCACATCTCTTCTTCTGAAAGACTACCCTCTTGTACCTTGTTAATTCCTTGAGATACTTGAAAGTTTCTATCATGTCCCCCCTCTCCCTCCTTTCCTCAAGGGTATACATATTAAGCTGCTTTAGTCTCTCCTCATATGTCTTCTGGTGCAGACCTTGCACCATTTTGGTTGCCCTCCTCTGAACGGCCTCCACTCTGTCTATGTCTTTGCGGAGATGGGGTCTCCAGAATTGCATGCAGTACTCCAGATGGGGTCTCACTAACTGTCTGTAGAGAGGGATAACATCTTCCTGTTCTCTACTGTTGATGCCTCTCCCTATGCATGCCAGTATCCCCCCAGCCCTCCTTACCTGCCTTCTCACATTGCTTGCACACCTTTAGGTCATCTGATATAATTACTGCTAGGTCTCTTTCAATTTTTGGTGTTGTTATTAACTCACCCACCATTGTGCACTCTTCCCCTGGGCTTTTGTTTCCCAGATGCATTACCTTGCACTTCTTTGTATTGAATCTGAGCTGCCACGTATTTGACCATTCCTCCAACCTTGCCAAGTCCCTTTTCATCCTTTCCATCCTTTCCACCCCACCTTATGTATCAACCCTGTTGCAGATCTTTGTGTCATCTGCAAAGAGGCATACCTTTCCTTCCAGGTGCTCTCCAATGTCACTTATAAAGATATTAAAGAGGACCGGTCCCAGTACTGAACCCTGCGGTACCCTGCTAGTTACCCTCCTTTCTTCACTGTGGACTCCGTTTACTATTACCCTTTGCGTCCTGTTGTCCAGCCAGTTTTTTATCCAGGCTACCACCTTGGGACCCACTTCAAGGCTGCTAACTTGTATACTAATCTTTTGTGTTAGACTGTGTTGAATGCCTTGCTAAAATCTAGGTAGGCCATATATACAGCCCCTCCCTGGTCTACTACTTTGGTCACCCAGTCAAAGAAATCTATTATGTTCGTCTGACATGACCTTCCTGCTGTGAAACCATGCTACCTTGGGTCCTATGCCCCACTGGCCTCTAGGTACTCAACAATTCTTTCATTCAGAAGTGATTCCATCATTTTCCCCTAGCACTGAAGTCAAATTAACTGGTTTGTAGTTTCCTGCCTCTGCCCTGCTCCCACTTTTGTGAAGTGGAATCACATTTGCCCTCCTCCAGTCCTCAGGTACCACTCCATCCTTCCATGATTTGTTAAAGAGAGTAGTCAGTGGTGTTACTATTTCTACCCTTAGTTCTTTTAGTATTCTTGGGTGAATCCCATCAGGCCCCATTGCTTTGTCCACCCTCAGTTTCAAGAGCTCTTTCAAAACCCTTTCTTCTGTGAATGGACTGATATCGACCCCCCTATTTAGAGTTTCTCCCTTGTTTGGTTTAGGCACCTCCCCCTCCTCATCTGTTGTGAATACTGAGCAGAAATATTCATTCAGTATCCCTGCTTTTTCACTGTCACCATCTGCCCACATTCCCTCCCCTTTATTAAGTCTCTGTATACCTCCCTTGGTCTTTTTTTGCTCCATAATGTACCTGTAAAAGGTTTTATCCCCCTTCTTAACAGAGTTGGTTATCTTTTCCTCAGTTTGTGCCTTTGCTATTCTGACTGCCTTCCCTGCCTCCTTCTGCTTTAACTGATAAAGTTCTCTGTCCTGCTCCTTCTGTGTTTCCTTATATTTCCTGAATGTTATCCTTTTCTCCTTAACCGTCCCTGCCACCTCTTTTGAGAACCATAGTGGTTTTTTCCTTCGTTACCTCCCTCCTTCTGCTTGTGATTCCCCTTTCAACACATCCCAAATTCCCACTGACCTTTCCCTCCACCGTGGTGATCTGCCTAGCGACTTTCAAGTCATCTGTGATTATGACCCCCAAGTCTCTCTCCTCCTCCTTAGTTTCTGTCAGCAGATCCCACCCCCACCCTGTAGCATGTTCCAGGGTTTCTGCTCCCTACATGCATGATTTTGCATTTTGTTGCATTAAGCCTTAACTTTATTTATCTTTTTATTTATTTGTAAATTTGGATACAACATTTGAGTTAAAACTTTTACAAAGGTTCCACGTCAAGAATAGAAGACTTACATTTAAGACACGTTACAATTACAGGGCATTGCTATACAATCATACAGGTTTCAACAGGTATACTATAGTTTACATTGTGAATGACAGCAGGTACAAGAAATGCAAGATACCCAAAGTAATGTGCATAAAACACATGTTTGGAGTAAATAATGAGCAGCCCGGTGGGGTCTTGTCAGGAAAACACTAGAGGTGAGAAGTCATAACATTAGTTACAGGGAGGGAGAGGAGGTGAGCTATAGAGTGAAGTATAAGGAGAAACAGACAGAGTGGGGTGGGAGTTGGTAAGTGGTAAATGCAATGGAATAAATGAAAGAGAGAGATAGGAGGAGAGGGAGGGTGGGAGAGAGAGTTAGTGATGGTCCAGAGACAGAGGTGGATAGGTCAGAGTAACAAGGTAGGGGATGAGGGGAGGGAAAGAGAGAGAGAGAGGGGTGGAGAGCTAGAGATGGGGTGGGATAGGAAAGAGAGAAGGGAGGGAGGAGAGAGGGGTGGGCTAAAGGTGGTGGAGTGGGGAACAGACAGGATAAGAAGAATATAATAACAGAGGTGTAAACAATCCCGTGAGGGGATATAAATGGAGGGCAATATGTAGCAAGGGACATGGTCAATGAATGAGGAAAAGGGTGAGCTGCCATGCCCCTAACCATCCCTCCAACCATTCCAGGACTCTTCTCATCCTTTGCACCCCCTACTGGTATCCCCTGTTGCAGAGCTTGGCATCATCTGCAAATAGGCAAACCTTTCCTCTAGCCCATCTGCTATGTCACCTATGAAAATTCAACGTACATTAGAAAAGCCAGCTGCACATCTGAGTTCATGTGAATAATCTTTTTTTATTTTCCATTTACTGTACAATCCCTCTGGTGCCCATGAGACCACACCAGAGAGGCCAGGAGTCCAGTGGGTGGGGGCATAAAGAAAGTTTGGGAAAAGAAAAGGTGTTCACACAGTTCATTCCTTGAGTAGTGCCTCCGTTATCTTCCTGACTGCAGACTTCAGACTAATTGACCTGTAGTTCCCCACTTCTTCCTTACTACCGCTTATGTGAAGAGGGACGTCTGCCCTTCTCAAGTCCTCTGGGACTGCTCCAGTATCTAAGGACTTTGCCGAACAGGGCTGCCAAAGGCTGTCAGTTCATACCTCAGCTGCTTTAGGATCCTGGGATGTATGCCATATGGACCCATGGCTTTGTCAACCTTTAACTTTGCCAGTTCCTCTAGGAACCCTCTGTGAATGGACTGGTGTTTACCTCCCGATCTTTAACTTCCCTGAAGTCCAGCTGTGGGCTTTGCCCATCTCTTTCCACAGTGAAGACAAGACAGAACAGAAATATTCATTCAGGATCACTGCTCCCCCCCTCCCTCCACTATCTCCCCCCGTCCCTCTAAGCTTTGCTATTTCCCCCTTTGCCTTCCTTTTCTTGCTGATACAGTGGAAAATGCCTTGTCCCAACCTTTAGCTGACTGAGCTAATCTTTCCTCCATTTGTCCTTTAGAGCTCCTTACTGCCTTTCCTGCCTCTCTCAGACACTTATGGTCCTCTCCTTGTCCTCCACACTTTCTGTCTCCTTATACTTCCTGAAGGCTAGCCTCTTGACCTTTACTTTTTCTGCCCCCCCCAAGTCCCATTCTGGTAAAGTCCATATATGTTGATTGGATCCCTGTGTCCACCTTGAACCACATGATATTGTGGTCACTGGACCCTAGCTGTCCTATCCTTAGATCTGATACCCTGTCGCTGTTGGTCAGCACCAGATCCAGGATTATTCAGTCCAGGTTGGTTCCTGAATGAGTTGTATAAGGCCAGCCCCATCAAGGGAGTCCATGAAGTAATGTGACATCGCTGAAGCCCCTGCAGAGATGGACCAGTCCACTTCAGGCATGTTATAGTCACCCATTAGCAGTACCTCCCCTTTACTGCCATTTTGTGCATGTTTTCCAGCAGCTGCTTGTCAGTTTCCTTGTCCTGAGCCGGGGATCTGTAAACAACCCCAGTGTGTATGTCTGTTCCATTTCCTGGCTCAAGGAGACCCACATTTCCTTTGTTTGCTCATGTCTCTTTAGAATTGCTGTCACCCTTATGCTTTCTCTGATGTAGAGGCAACACCTCCCCTCTTTCACCTTCCCTATCTTTTCTGAACCGGGAATAACCCTGTTCACTTATGTCTCAGATGTGGTTGCTGGTGTACCATGTTTCAGTTATTGCCATTATGTCCAGATACCACCTCCTTCATTGTTCCTACCAGGTCAGGGACCTTGTTCCCCATATTGCAGACATTTGTGTACATGATATTCCATGAAGAATGGCATTTTTTTGTTCCATCCTTGTGTGTTGCTCCCTTCTTCATCCTACTTTTCCCAGAGTGTTTTATGTTTTGTCTCCTATTTATTACGCTACTGGATACTTGTGGTCCAGGTCAGGTTTTGGTGGTGATATTAGTATGTCCTGAAGTAGCCTATCCCTCCCTGCATATCCGCCCCAGGTTGACATCCTGGTCCTGCTCTATGTGTGCACTAACCTGAGGGGCTGGACTGCCTGAATCTCCCTGAACCTGACAGCCCCGCAGTGGCTAGTTTAAATGTTTGTGCAGGAAGCATGTAAACCTCTCATTGAGGATAGATGTGCCCTCCACAGAAGGATGCAGGCCATTCTTCTTGTAGAGGTGTGCATCCTCCCAGGTGCACTACAGTCCCCAATGTAGCCAAAGTTGTTGCTCTTGCACCAGTTCTTCAACCATTTATTGAAGGTGTTGATGCAGTGGTTCCTTCCCCCCTTTCCCTTACTAGTAGCACCTCTGAGAATGTTACAGAGTTTGCCACCCCAAGCTCCTTCCCAACTCCTAAAATTCTCCTGAACCTCCTCCAGACTCATCCTTTCTTTGGCTAGGTTATTTGTCCTAGATAGACAATGACATCCAGACCCCCCCAGCCACAGCCTTTGTAGTCCACCGGATCTGCTCCCCAGCCCTCTAAGCCATGCCTCCAGGAAGGCACATGATCTCTCTCTCTCTCTCTCTCTGTCCTGATGTCTGATCCTATATGCATACACTGAAATATTGCGTCCCCCACCAGGAGAATCTTCCTTCTCCCCAGGGGTTCTCTGGCCCTTTCCCCTGTGGCCTTCCTCCAGTAGGTCTGCCCATCCCCCTTGGTCACAAGCTTGGGTTCCCTTTCAGGGATATCCCCCTCCTTGAGAACACTGTATCTGTTCGTTAGTTGTACTAGGGTGGGTGCCTGATCTGCACCTTCCTTAACTTCCCTGAGCCCACTGTAGTCCATCCAGACCTCTGAGTAGCCTCTGCAGCAGTGGCTGGTGTTGTGGTGGTCCCTGGGTGGGAGCAAAGGACCCCAATATTTTTGCCAACTGTGCTCAGAACATGGCAACCTCCTCACTCAGCCCAGACTAGTAGTAACATAAAAAATAAACTTGTTCAGTATAACTATTTACAAGACCAAGAAAAAAAGAAGATCCATCTGAGCTTTCCTTCAATCTCTGTGTCCATTTAACATGCAATTGCAGCTTAGCTCTCTCATAAGTCCTTCCAACCCCCATTCTTAACAAGCGTCCAGTTTCTTCCAAAGTGTTTTTGTATGTTTCAGGCAGTTGCTGGCAGGAACACAGTGTTCCTGAGCTGAGGCCCCTTTTTCATAGCTCTTCTGCAAAGGCTTAAAATTTGCACTCAGGTAACCTCTTGAATTTCCAGTAGCTTTTGCAATCATCTCAAACCATAATTATATACATTTCAAAATTAACACTATATAATTTCTAAACAAAAGGATCCCAATATTAGTTATATTTTCACATAATGATTTGCATATTTTATATCAGCAGATATTTAAGGGAGAAAAAGACAGTCAGCAAGGGAGACTGAGGACAGTGAGAGGCAAAGAATTGTGAGACTGTTGGGGTGATCAAATCCTAGGTCTCACAGAAAAATGTGGTTTCGCAACCAGACAGAGAAGAGACAGGAAAAGAATACAACAGAACAGATCCTTGCATTTAAACACTTTTTCCATAATAACTGGGACAGGGTCCTATTCCACCCTATCACAATGGGTAAGGGAGATACAGAAATACCTGTAAAGCCTGAAGGGTAAGGGAGATGCAGGGTACTTGCAAAGCCTGAAGGGGTGAGAGAGATACGAGAGGTACCTGCAAGCCTGAAGGTGTAGGGAGATACAGAGTTACCTGTAAAGCCTGAAGATGTAAGGAGATATAGAGGTACCTGCAACTGCTGAAGGGGTGGAGATACAGAGGTACCTGCAAAGCCTGAAGGGGTAAGGGAGATACAGAGGTACCTGCAAAGCTTGAAGTGGCGGTCCAAGGTTTGGCAGCAGCAATTCAAAGCTAAAAAGTGCAAGGTGATGCACATAGTGAACAAGAACCCCAGAACAGAGTACTGGATGCAAAGAGTTAAGCAGCACTATTTCTGATGAAAGGGACTCAGGAGTCATCAACAGGGTAGACTGTATGTGGACTGGCTTAGGGCACTGGACATGCACGTACTTGCTCAAGGCCAGATGAGAGAGGGTGACATTGTTCACTTGGGAGCTTAAGCAACAGGTTGGTAGAAAAGAGGTCAGGAGTTATATTTTGTTTTAACTGAAATATTTGAATAGTTTGTAAGTGAAATTAGTTCTATGTGTTAAAATTATTACCTTGAATTTGAACTGTTACTTGGGCTGTGTTATTGTAGGTTTGGGGATAGTTGTTTGGCAGGGAAAATTAGAAGGAAATTTAAATGTGTTGTTTGCCCTGGTGTTAGGGGAAGGACATTAGCTGCAATTAACTTGTCTTTAAACAGGAATTACCTTGGCTTTCATTGTTCACTTGGGAGCTTAAGCAACAGGTTGGTAGAAAAGAGGTCAGGAGTTATATTTTGTTTTAACTGAAATATTTGAATAGTTTGTTAGTGAAATTAGTTCTATGTGTTAAAAATTATTACCTTGAATTTGAACTGTTACTTGGGCTGTGATATTGTAGATTTGGGGATAGTTGTTTGGCAGGGAAAATTAGAAGAATTTAAATGTGTTGTTTGCCTGGTGTTAGGGGAAGGGACATTAGCTGCAATTAACTTGTCTTAAACATGAATTACCTTGGCTTTCATTGTTCACTTGGGAGCTAAGCAACAGGTTGGTAGAAAAGAGGTCAGGAGTTATATTTTGTTTTAACTGAAATATTTGAATAGTTTGTAAGTGAAATTAGTTCTATGTGTTAAAATTATTACCTTGAATTTGAACTGTTACTTGGACTGTGATATATTGTAGGTTTAGGGATAGTTGTTTGGCAGGGAAAATTAGAAGGAAATTTAAATGTGTTGTTTGCCTGGTGTTAGGGGAAGGGACATTAGCTGCAATTAACTTGTCTTTAAACAGGAATTACCTTGGATTTCATTGTTCACTTGGGAGCTTAAGCAACAGGTTGGTAGAAAAGAGGTCAGGAGTTATATTTTGTTTTAACTGAAATATTTGAATAGTTTGTAAGTGAAATTAGTTCTATGTGTTAAAAATTATTACCTTGAATTTGAACTGTTACTTGGGCTGTGATATTGTAGGTTTGGGGATAGTTGTTTGGCAGGGAAAATTAGAAGGAAATTTAAATGTGTTGTTTGCCTGGTGTTTGGTAAGAGCCCTCCCTCCCACCCTGTTTTGTAGGCTTTCTTAAATACTGAAAAGCCACTGGGGGTTGGGATTGAAGGCTGAGTATTTCTGTTTGGGACTGAAATTTTAAGCAACAGGAGTTGGTGGGCCTGTGACATCACGGTACCTGGTGTCTGCTTACACACTGTTAGTGGGACCGAACACATACTGGACTGTATGTGTTTGTGAGACTTAGGAACTTTGTTGGTGGGGTTGAAATGGGTTTGTAAATAACTACAGTCAGTATAGAGAGAAACTGTACTCCAGGGAAAGGGACTGAAAGGGGTGTGCTATTATAAACAGAGGGATAATCAGGGTGGCCATATTCCACCATGGCAGGCATCTTCGGAAGGGTTGTAGGCTGCACAGGCTGTGGGATGGCAATAATTCTAAATTGGGCCTGGAGAGGAGGCTGCCCACTCTGTGAGCGAGCTATCTTGTATCAGGAGTGAGGTATATTGGTTAAGGAGTAAGCTGTGGGAGCTGGGGGTGTCCAAGGATAAGGGGTGTGGATATGGGCAGCAGAAGGGTGGGGCTGAGGGAGGCTGGGGCAATGCTCTGAAATTACAGGACATTATGCTACAGCAAGCAGAAGGGGATATTAGGGACAGAGGACCCTTAGATAGGAAGTTGATGCTAAGGGAATCGTACAGGAGTGAACATTCTGAATTCAAAGAGACTGGAGGGGAAGAGTCAGGAGGGGCTGTTGTCTGAAGCCTAAAACAGCAGACTGTGGGAAGGAGCTCCTAAGGTGAACAGTGCAAGAGAGGAAGAAGAGGGTCAGTTTAGAGATGCAGTCAGGGAAACTCGGGTTACTTGATGGAGGCTGACATAGAGTGTCACAATAAATTTGAGATACTAAGCATCCTAGAGGGGAGGAAGGGGTTGGTGGAAATGAGGAAACTTATACAGAGGCCGGGAGGAGTCAGATACCCATAGGGCATCACAGACCAGCTATGGAAAGGATAGACATAGTCCCAGAGGAGAGAAACATATATGTTAAGCAAATGGGGAGATGCAACATATTCCAGACATGAGGGAGGAGAGCATGATTGGAGAAACTGGGAGACAAGGAGGTGGGAGAGGGCCCCTTCAGCAGGGAGGTCAGGACCAAGGATGGGGCCCAGCTAAAGGGACCAACAGAGAGCCTCTGGAGACGGGGTAAATATTACAAAGGGGGATGGTGGTGCGGGGAAGGGGAAACCATCAGGGCCAGGATAAATGGTTCAGATAAGATAGGGTTAAAGGGACACCTATTCAGAGGGGTTTGAGTTAAGTGGGCAAAATAGCAAGGGAGGCAGAAAGGGAGGGTGACAGGGGGTCTCAAATAAGGCAGGAAGACTCCCATGAAATTGCGATCATGAATAAAGCGGGGAGGGCTGAGAGGGCATAGTGGAGGTAACCATAAGGATGATGGTGGTGTTAAGGTTCTGTTACTGGGAGACTCGATGATTAAAGGTATCCATTGGGAGGGACAGGGGTGGATGCCATAGCCAGGTGAAGGTAGTGAGTATCTCTGGGCTGACGGTGCACAGAGCAAAGTTCATGGTGTATGAAATGGTTAGGATTGTGGAGGGAAACCGGATTTCTGGTGCATTTGGGAACTAATGATCTACAGGAAATAGCATTTGGAAATCCAAGCAAGGTTCAAGAACTTGCCAGAGTCTGTCGGGATAATGGATGCAACATTTCCTTTTGAGATATTGCCAGTACCAAAGGCCTCAGTGGAGAAAAAATGAAGCTCACAGAGGTTAATGACTGGCTCAGGAAGTGGGGTGAAGAGAATGGGTTGGGGTGTTAGGAACTGAATGGAGTTTGGGAGGATAAGGGACTATATGACAGGACAGGTTTCATCTTGCCCCATTAGGGAAGGAAGTCTCAAACAGGGGATGGCTGACTACATACAAGAAAGGTGGGGTTTAAACTTGTAAGGGGGAAGGGATAGGGAGGGCTGAAGAAGCCTCCCTCCAGATGAGGTAGCCTTCAAGCCCAGGGGAGGGGAAACAGACTGGAGGTGGAGTTTCCAGGATGAGCAGGGGAGGATGGAAGTATAAGGAATCTGGGTGGTGTTCGACAAGGAGGATCAGGGATAAGGGTGGGGGTTAGTGTTAGTAAATGCCAGGAGCTTGGGAAACAAGTTGCCAGAGTTCCAGGCCATGCTGTTCGAGGGGGTGGATGTGGCAGCAGTCACGAAACGCGAAACAAAACATGACTGGGACCTAAATGTACGGGGTACACTATGCTTAGGGAAGGATAGAAAGGAGGGCAGAGGGGTGGAGTGGCTATGTTCATTAGAGATGACATAGAAATTGCTATGGTAGAAGAGGCAGAGGAAACGTGTAGGCTTTATGGGTCACCTTACGATCCCCAGCAGGAGATAAGGTCAAGCTGGGAGTAGCATATAGGTCCCCGGATGAGTGATGTTCTAGAGGATGGTTTGCTGGACAACATCATTGCCCAGTGTGGTCCAAAGGAAAGGAGTGGTGTTGATGGGGACCTAATATGCCAGGTACAAACTGGGGAACCATGTCCTCTAAGGTGGCCAAGGAGCAGAGGCTGCTGGATGGCTTCCAGGATGTGTTCTTAACACAGCATGTGATGGAGCCCACAAGGGAGGGCATGTCCTGGATGTGGTTCTGGCAGATGGGGATCTGGTAAGGGACATGGTTGTACAGGACCCCCTGACTGGGAGTGACCACAATACTGTCTGGTTTCAAATAAGCATGGGGGGAGTGGGGGTGAGATCTAGGACACTGGCAGTGGACTTCAGGGGGGCAGACTTTATGGGCATGGGAAATATTCTCAAGGATCACTTGAAGGGGATTACCTCAATGACAAGTGTGGAAAGGAGATGGGAGGTCATAAAACGGGGACTTCATGAAGCAGTCAGGATCTGCGCTAAGTTGAAACGTAAGGGAGCAAGGTCACATAAACCATGCTGGTGGTCCAGTGAGGTCCAGGTAGCAGTCAGAGAAAAGAAGGCGACTACAAAAATATAAAACAACAAGAGGGATAGGGATAAGGAAATGTACCAGCTTGCATCTAGAAAGTCACCCGATGGTGAGGGGAGCAAAGTCCAGTAAAGCGCAACGGATGGCACAGGGATACATGGAGGAAAAGGGTTCTTCTGGTACATTGGGGAGCGGAGAAAAACTAAGGGCCATCTCAGCAGATTGAGATCAGAAGGAGGGGTGGGTGGAAGAGCGAGGGACCAGGCAGAGGTATTTAACGAGTACTTTGCCTCTGTGTTCACTAGAGAGGGATGGGATATCTACAAAGCAAGGCACAAAGGGGATAGAAGCGGCAGGGTGGGATCAGGAGCAACAGAAATGGAGCAAAGGAAAGGTACTGCAGGGTGTCACATCTGGATAAGGATAAAAGACCAGTAAGGTGGAGGGGCGGATGATGCCATCCCAAAGGTGTGGTTTGCCCTCAAGGCCCCTAAAGAAAGACAAATCTCCTGGGCGGATGGCATTCATCCGAGAGTACTATGGGAATTGGCGGACATACTGGCTGCACCCCTGGCAGAGCTTTTCAGCAGGTCACTTGAGACAGGAGGGTACCTAGGGATTGGCGAGAGGCACATGTGGTACCAATCCATAAAGGGGTCGAGGAAGTACCAGGTAACTATAGACCCATCAGTTTAACCTCGTGGTGGGAAAATTAATGAGAGTATACTAAAGGAACGATTGGGGTTTACTTGGAGGAGGTGGGAGGTCTGGATAGTCGGCAGCATGGGTTTGTGCCAGGTAGATCATGTCAAACCAACCTTGTGGAGTTCTATGAATGGGTAACATCAGAACTGGACAGGGGTAAGCCTGTGGATGTATTATTCTTGGACTTCAGCAAGGTGTTTGACTCTGTCCCCAAATGGTCTGAGTGGAGAAACTGATGGGGTTAGGAGTAGGGCCTTTGATGGTCAGATGGATTGAAAACTGGATAGCTGGACGCACTCAGAGGTAGTGGTCTGTGGGAGCTCCCTAACCCTACAGAGGTTGGTAGTGGGAACACAGGGCTCGGTCCTGGGTCCGATCCTGTTTAATGCATACATATCGGACATCAGGGAGGGTATAGGGTGTGAAATGAGTCTCTTCGCAGATGACTCCAAGATGGGAGCAGTAGTTGAGGGAGAAGAGGGGAGGTTGGCCCTGCAAGGGGACCTGGACACCCTGGAAAGCTGGGCTCACACATGGAAATTAAATTTCAATATCACCAAGTGCAAGGTGTTGCATCTTGGTAGGAAACCCTAAACACAAGTACACCCTGGGAGGGAGGCGCTGGAAGCCCCAACAGGGAAAAGACCTAGGGGTCATGGTGGATACATGTATGAATAACTCTGAGCAGTGCAGGAGAGCAGCTAGCAAGGCAAACAGGATGTTGGGATGCATCGTAAGGGGGATCACCTCTAGGATCAAGGAAGTGATTCTGCCGCTGTACAATGGACTGGTTAGACCACACCTTGAGTACTGTGTACAGTACTGGAGACCACACTTGAAGAGGGACATACAGCTCCTGGAGAGGGTACAGAGGAGGGCAACAAAGATGATACGAGGGCAAGGGGATTTGACTTACGAGGACAGACTTGAGGAGCTCTGCCTGTTTTCATTGGAGGAGAGGAGAGACAGGGGGGACATGATTGAGGTCTTCAAGTACCTCAAGGGAATAAATAGGTGAAACATGGAGGATCTTTAGACTAAAGCAGGGAGGCATCACCAGAGGGCATGGTTTGAAGTTGGAAGGTGGAAGGTGAGGGGAAAAGAGGAGGAGGTTTTTCACTGAGAGGGTGGTGGACCCTTGGAATGCTCTGCCTGGTGAGCTGGTTCAGAGATCCACAGTGCAGGGCTTCAAGAGAGGGTGGGACAGACACAGAAAGTGGATGTATCAGATGATGGCCTGTCCCGGGGGGGGTGGGGATGGATGATAGGGGTTTCTGGAGCACAAGGGATGGGAGGGTCTCGGCACCCAACTAAGGATCTAGGTTCGAGCAGACGCGATAGACCATAAGGCCTAATCTGCTGGCAAATAGTATGTTAGTATGATATAATGGAGACCATTAAGTTCCTGAAAGGAATAAACGGGCTGAACTTTGAGGAATTTTTTAACAAGAGTAGTGAATTATTTATTTATTTGTTTATTTTTATTTAATAATAATAATAAAATTTATTTGTAAAGTGCAATTCAGCATGTACCAAAGCATTGTACAGAGTTAAAAGACAAATAGAACAATAAATCAATAAAATAAAATTACAAATTCAGATATTCTAATCACCGAAAGCACGGCTAAATAAATACATTTTTAAGCCCGTCTTAAAGCTCACCAAGATCAGGCACTCTCTAATCCATTGAGGTAGAGAATTCCACAGGGTTGGGCTGCGTAACTAAAAGCTCTTGCACCAGATGTTTTCAATCGAATTCTGGGAACCTCTAGCAATCCCTCATCAACTGAGCGGAGGGGTTGGAGGGGGCAGTAAGGAACCAGGAGCTCTTGCAGGTAGCCAGGACCTAAATTTAAAAATGTTTCACCATGAAAGACATACTGAGCTACAATAGCTCATTTCTAGATGAGTCCTGGGGAAGGGAACATGGGTAGAGCAATGTAGAAATACATAACAAGGATACAATAATGGATGATAAACATACAGTGCCTACGTTAACTAAAAACAGATAAATACAGGAAGATGCAGTGCTTAAAATATAACTTTCATGATTTTATAGAGAAGGTAGGTAGGAGAAGGAAGGATCCCAGAGGAGAAAGCAAGTGTGACAGTGAGGGAGGCAGCAGTGGTAAGGGATTTTAAAGGACCCTTTCGAATCTAGAACACAAGGTCATTAATAGAAGCTGGTGGCAGGGACATAACTTAGGGGTAAGAGTTATGTCAAGACCCCAGTTATTTTTCCAACCCTTATGATGTCCATTGCAACCTATAAAATACTTTAAAATGTGTTTTTCCAGCATTTACTTGTATAAAGTTTTAGTGAATGGAGATGTCTCACAACCCCTATAATTCTACTGAAATGATCTTTTGCAACCCCTATGATTCTTGTGAAATAATGTTACTGTCTGGTAAGTGGGGGTGGTTCAGGAGGGACATGAGAAAGTTTTATTATATCAAAAGAGTGGTTGTGTCATGAAACAGTCTACCAGCAGTGGTGGCAAGTGCCAAAACCCCTACTGGTTTACAGCATGGTTGAGAAAAAGGTAAAGGAGTACTATAGTCAGAATTTGCAAAAACATACAGGCCCAGATATTCAAAAGGCTTGTCCATGGCGCAAGTGTTGCACCATGCGCAAACCACTGATGCGCCCTGGCGTGATATTCAAAAGGGAAAAGTGCACGGCACAAATCCCGATGCGCTGGAGCACATCAGTAATGTATGCAGGCGCAGGTGGGGGTGTGTGCCCATGCATATTCTTTACAGCCCGATATTCAGCCTGGGATGTGCGGAGCCATGCATGCACAACCCCTACCTGCACCAGCACAAAGTTAAGCAAAAAAAAAAAGGAACAACGGATGGCCACCCACAGGTGAGCTGCTGCATTGCAGGGCGCAACACGGCAGCTGCCACCTATGGGTGGCCACCTGAGCTCCGGCTGCACCTCCGTGGTGGTGCCCCCCCATGCCTGATCCTGGGCTTAAGTAAATAAAAATGAAGTCCTATATCCCTGGTGGTCCAGTGGACCTCTGCCTGCCCGATCGTGGGCTTAAGTGTGTAAACATAGATAACTCCCATATCCTTGGTGGTCCAGTGGACCTCTGCCCATCTGATCGCGGCCTAAAGTGTGTGAGAAGAAACTGAATCCAATATCCCTGGTGGACTAGTGGACGATGACTCCCAATCGTGGGCTTCAGTGTGTAAAGAAAGAAATTGAATCCAATATCCCTGGTGGTCTAATGGATCGATGACTGCCCGATATGCGGGCTTAAGTGTAAAAGAAAGAAACTGAATCAATATCCCTGGTGGTCCAGTGGACGATGACTGCTCAATCGCGGGCTTCCGTATAGGATTAGTGACCCTAATATCCCTGGTGGTCCAGCGGATCCCCTCCCCACCACCCACTGATCTCCACCACCCCACCCCCCTGGTCAGTGGCGGGCGGCAGCACCCCACCTGCCTGCCACCCCACCACCCGCCGACTGACACCCGTCGGTAGGGCTGTACGCCCATTGGTCCACAGCATGAGCCAATGGGCATGCAGCCAGCCGCCACTGACCGGGGGGGTACAGGGCGGTGGGGATCAGTGGGGGGTGGGGAGGGTGGTCTGCTGGACCACCTGGGATATGTGGGTCACTAATCCTATACTGAAGCCCACGATCGGGCAGTCATCAGTCCACTGGACCACCAGGGATATTAGATTCAATTTCCTTCTTTACACACTTAAGCCAGCGATCGGGCAGTCATCGGTCCACTGGACCACCAGGGATATTGAAGTTATCTATGTTTACACACTTAAGCCCGCGATCGGGCGGGCAGAGGTCCACTGAACCACCGGGGATATTGGATTCAATTTCTTTTCCTTACATACTTAAGCCCATGATCGGGCAGTCATCAGTCCACTGGACCACCAGGGATATTGGAATTATCTATGTTTACACACTTAAGCCCGCAATCGGGCAGGCAGAGGTTCACTGGACCACCAGGGATGTTGGAGTTATCCATGTTTACTCACTTAAGCCAGTGATCGGGCAGGCAGAGATCCACTGGACCACCAGGGATGTTGGAGTTATCTATGTTTACACACTTGAGCCCGCAAACAGGTGAGCAGAGGTCCACTGGACCACCAGGGATATTGGGATCTTTTTATTTTACGAATGCCCGCGATCGGGCTGTGGGGCACATTGCCGCGCTGCAGGGGGCATCGGTCCCCGATGGCTGCTGCCTGGCAGGGCGCCAGGCGCAAGTCATCGGGGATCGGTGCAGCTGCATGCAAATGGGGCCATAATGACATGCAAATGGCCCCATTTGTGCCTTGCATACATTATGACCCCATTTGCATCTCAACTTTTGAATATCACGGCTGCTGCACCTTGCGCAATGGAACATGCGCTAGCGCATCCCCATGCTCCACTCTGGCCACTGGCGCTGATGCAGTGCCACTGTGCCATGTGCACTGCGGGTGGCCAGGGTGTGATATTCAACAATGCAGAGCCATGGTGCAGCTCCATTGAATATCGCCCAGTCAACGCCGCTGCGCAGCCAAGTTGCGCTGCGCCTAGGCTTGCGCCACAGCCTGGCGCAGTTTGAATATCTGGGCCATATTGTTCAGTTTTGATTTGTGTGCTGCCCTAGTGCCTCCTTCCCTGTCTTTGCTATTAGTTTTTTCAAAATGTACCCGCTAGTTTTATTTCCCATGGGAATCTCCATGTTCACATTTTAAGGATCGTTTTACTACAATGCCTCCTGTCCCATTTGACAGTGATGCATCAGGACTGTAGATTCAGCAAATACTGGTTCAGAGTCAATTGTTGCAGCATTAGAGTTGTGACAAGTAACTTTACTTATCCAGTGAGCACTAAAGGCAATATTTACAGTTCAGCAAACACTTGAGGGACAACCGAGTGTGTTATTCTGTAAGAAACCAGCTAGAGTCTTTACCAAATATGGCATTCATGACGGGGATTTTATGGCTGTGTGTAGTTTGATGAAATGAAAAGCTTTTAAAGTAAAACATCTTCTCCTGCTGGCTAGACCTAGACCATTACCAAGAAAACTAAAATACTGAGTTAAGAGTTATTTAGTTGCATCCAGAACATCAGGCTTCTAACAGCAGATTACTGCTGCAGCAGCTTTTCCTGGATGCATCACTGTCACATGAGACAGACGGCATTGTAGGAAAAATAAGATCAGTAGGCAATGTTAACATGGAGATGCCCAGGGGCCAAAAACTGGTTAGCAAATTTGGAAAAAATTCCTAATAGTGAACAAAGGGAAGAACACACCAGTGCCACATGCACAAATCAAAACACTGCACAACATGGGCCAGATTTACAAAACTTTGCCAAGATGCAAACCCAGCTTGCCTAGGACAAACTGGATTTTGCCCGTGTGGTATTCACAAAGCCCAGTTTGCCCAGGCGAACAGTGTTTGCACCCGGGCAAAGCTGGGAGAGGGACCGCAATGCAAATGAAGGGAAGGGGACCTGCATATCCCTGCAGTACTGTTCACAAAGTTTTGTTCCACACAAGGGCCATTTATGAATGCCCTTGTGTGGAGAAATTACATCTGCAAATACCTGGTGGTAATCTATGCAACCGTATTGATTGGCGGTGGTACTGCATCCCCCACATCTACCTCCTGTCCCTGATCACCCACCTGAAATGTTAACACCATTTTCTATAGTGTAGTGGTCCTTTCCAGTCCTGACTGCCCACCCGATATGGTAAAATCATTTTCCTTAGTGTGCAGTCCCTTCCCTCCCCATTGCCAATCACCATCCCCAAATGTGACAAACCCCATTCCCAGGTAGTCTAGGGTCCCTCCCCCACCCTGTCCTGTGTGATCTGCTCCTCTGCTCCACCCGTTCCACTCGGTTATCATTGACCAGCACAGCCCTCCTCACGCCACCATGGCTGGACGCCAACTGAGCCCTCATGGAGCCGCTCCATAGGGTTTCAGTTGGCGGCCAGTCGTGGTGGTGTGAGGAGGGCTGTGCTGGTCACCAATAACCAGCTGGGATGGGAGGGAGCAGGGTGGCATGTCACACTGAATGGGGAAGGGGTGGGACGGGGAAGGACGCTAGACTGCCAGGGAATGGGGTTTGTCACATTTGGGGATGGTGACTGGGGAGGGGGTAGAGACTGCTACAGTATGGAAAATGGTTTTGACATATTGGGTGGGCGATCAGGGAGGGGGAAAGGACCGATACACTATGGAAAATGGTTTTACCACATAGAGTGGGTGATCAGTAACTGAGGTGGGACCACCACGTGATGGAAAATGGTTTTACCATATAGAGTGGGTGATCAGGAACTGAGGCGGGACCACCACATGATGGAAAATGGTTTTAACATATCAGGTTGGTGATCACGGAGCAGGGCGGGACCACTACACTATGTAAATGGTTTTGCCATATTGGTTGGGTGATTGGGGAGGAGGGAGGAACCACTACACTATGTAAAATGGTTGTACCATATCAAGTGGGCAATCAGGGACTGGGGCTGGACCACTACACTATGGAAAGTGGTTTTAACATATCAGGTGGGTGATCGGGGAGCAGGAAAGGACCACTACACTATGGAAGATGGTTTTAACATATCGGGTGGGTGATTGGGGAGCAGGAAAGGACCACTACACTATGGAAGATGGTTTTAACATATCGGGTGGGTGATCGGGGAGCAGGAAGGGACCACTACACTGTGGAAAATGGTTTTGACATATCAGGTGGGAGATTTAGGAGGGGAAAGTGACCACTACCTTATGGAAAATGGTATTACCATGTCCGGTGGGAAATTGGGGATTGGGGAAAGACCACTGCTCTATGGAAAATGGTTTTAACATATCGGGTCGGCGATCAGGGAGGAGGGAGACACCACTACACTGTAGAAATATTTGTTTTTTGTATGAGATGGCAATCGGGGAGGGCCCCACTTGACTACTAGGGATGAACATCATTGGGGACGGCGATCAGAGGATGGGGGCACTAGACTACCATTGAATGTGGCTGCATGGGGTATGGGCTAGTGGTGGATGCCTTGCTAAGCCACCCACAGGTCATGCAAATGGGCCCATAATCAGCATGCTAATGGGTCAATAGCACCTTTGTATGCCCAGTGGGCTCATTTGCATGGTTCCTTACTGAATAGGAGATTAGTGCAAGTGCACTATTGTTGCCAGCCCATTCTCCTGGCTGGTTGTGGGGGCAGCACTATAGGGGTTCCTGGTGTTTTGCCTGGGTTTGCGCTGCCCATCCTGCCCTGTTCCAAGTAGGATAGTGCACCACACTATCCATCTGTGAATAGCCTGACTGCCCACCATCGCAAACGCGGGGTGCTGTGCAAACTTTGGCACTGCACTTTGCATTTTTTGTGAAGGACTGTAGTACTCCCTTAAAGGCTTAGTAGTTACTGATGGAGTGATAGTGAGACAGGGAAAAAAGGGGTGGATGATGTAGACAAAACACTGAATTGAAACAAGGTCTTGGGATATGACAGAGTGCTACAAGCAGTCTAGGTGGGCTATTTTTCTGCCCTCATTCTCTGTTTCTGTGTTTTCTGTGTTTCTGTGAGATGTTAAATCATAGTCCCGTCTGCCTGTTCTGGTGTTGTTCAGTTGGATGTTAAAGATCCCATGGCACTTCATGAAATGAGATGGACAATTTTTCTGGTGCCCTGACCAAATTTCCCCAAATCAGTAAAATACCAGAAAAAGCTTAAGCGGGTTCGGTTTCAATTAGTTTGCATCTGTACCCCCCCAAATGAGGCTGAAGATTGGCAGTATTGTCCAACCCTCCTTTACTGGTGAACAAAAACTTAAAAAATAAAGTGTCTTCAGTCAATAAAGTTACAGGGTCTTTCCTGCCAATCAAATAATGACCCCCTTAGCCTCTCGCCGGGGGGGTAGCTTTACATGTGGTCCCTTTGCCAATAGGCCAGTCTGTCTTCAGGCAAGAAGTTAGTCCCAGGTCCAGGTGGCCCTGCCGAAGTAACTGGAGGGGCTGGCACTGGCCACTGCAGTACGGAGGGGCCTGTGCACCTACAAAGGCTGGCCCAAAGAGGTGCTTGCCCTCTTTGAACCACCAGCTACTGAGGATTTATTTGGCTTACACATCAGCAGCAGTTTTCCTAGGCCTGCTGAGCCTGCCATGTGGTTTTGCTTTTGTTTGGCAAGCTGTCTTTTCTTTTCTCCCTTCTGTTTTCCTGCAGGTTGAGTGCATTGTTGTGTTAGCCTGGCTGTGCCACCTTGGCAGTCCGTTACCACCCCAATTCCACTGTCTCTCCATGCTGGTAGTAAGTATCATAGGCTACTTTTGACTGGCTGCTGAAATCCCTCCCTCTCTGCTTTATTTCCTGTTCCCTGGCATGTTCCTCCGTGTGTTATTACCTCATGGCTGCTTGTCCTGCCCACCTCTGAGTGGTCTCCTGTTTTTCTGTCCCCTTGCTGGGCTGTATTTTCTCAGCCTGTGCTCCATGTGTGTTTGGTGGCCAGTCTTGCCTCCTCACTGCCTTCTTTCCTCTACTCTGTTCCACCTCCTCCAGCCTTGTTTTGTTCTTCATCGTGGCTCAGTTTCAAAGTACAGCTACTGGGCTGTAGTGCCTGCCACATTCCTGCTGTTCTCTGTTGTCTCCTCTACCCCTTGGATTGTCTCAATGTTCCTCTTTTTCCTGCTCCCCCACTTGAGTTCCATTTCCCTGGCCTTCCTCTGGCATCACCTCAGATCTTTCCTCCCTGCTTTGTTCCCTCATAGCCACTTGTCCTGTGCATCTTCTGGTGGATTTCTGTTTTTCCTGTCCTAATTTCCCAGTCTATTTTTTCACGGCCCTGTACTGGTCTTGTTTGGCAGGCCATCTTGCCTCCCCATTGCCTTTCTTTCCTATCTCTGGCCCACCTTCTCAAGCCTTGTGTTTTCTTCATCATGGCTCAGCCTTGTGATGCAGCTACCTGGCCGTGATGCCTGCTGCATTCTCTGTTGTCTCCTCTGGCCCCGGGGTTTGTTGCAGTCCCCCACATGTTCCTCCTATTCCAGTTCCCTAGTTGCATCCATTGGTTTGGCTGATTGATGCTTTGTTTGCTGCATACTTCTCCTCCCCTGCCCTCCCCGGGCTGGGGGAAGCCTCCTCATGATCTGGCTGCTGTCACTGGCTCCTTGCTCTGTGCCTGCTTGGTTCCGCCTTCCCTCCCTGCCCCCCGGCTGGGAAGCCTCCTCATGATCTGGCTGCTCTCAATTGCTCCTTGCTCTGCACCTGCTTGGTTCCGCCCCTTCCCCTCCCCCCACTTCACAAATGACTGCCTATGCACACTGCCTCCATGTTGCAGCATCCACCACTAGGGCCCCTGTCATTGGCTGCCTTTCTTCCCCCACTAATGTTTCCACCCACACCACCCTGTTCTTTTTTCTTTTATTTCCTGCGGCTTCCCTCCCATCATACCTCTGCCCTGGTGACTGGCTGATATAAAACAAATGTAATAGTTAAAAATTCCTTTCAGGCTTCAGCTGCTGTCAGTGACTCCGTTCTCCATGCTGGCTTGCTTCCACCCTCCACTTGGCCTTTATTGTCTCCATCCCACCTGTCTTGGCAGATGCCAGCCTTTGCAGACTGCATCCCCGTTTTGGCGTTTGTCACTGAGCTCCCTTTTTCTGGCTGCCTTTCTCCTTTTCTGTGCTTTTATCTCGCTCCTTGTCACGTTGTTTTTTTTCCTTTTATTTCCAGCAGCTTCCTTCCCATCGCTCCCGCTACCCTGGAAGATGACTGATATTAATTTGAAATAAATAATTTAATGGGCAGACTAGGTGAGCCAAGAGGTCTTATCTGCCGTCAAATTGTATGTTTCTATGTTTCTAAAAAACCTTTCTTAGTAGGGAATCGTCAGGGAAGCAGGTGTGGGGGTTTCCAGAGGGGGATAGGTTTTGTCTGATTTTACATGGCAGACAGGTGGGTTGTCTTACTGGGGAGGGGTACAAGGCTAGGCCTAACTGGCTACCATGGGAGGTGGGCAGGTGAGCATGGGAGGCAGGCGGGGTACTGGTTGGGTACTGGGAATTTAATGTTCTACCTATTCTCGAAGTGCAGCACTCAAGAGAGAGGAATGATGTTGACAGTATGTAGCAGCTGGTGATATTTCTATTCTGCTTTAAAAAAAAATATATATATATATATAAACGCTGTATATGGATACAAATTCATTGCAAAAACTTTGTTGATCTACTAGTTAGCGTTAAAGCTACAAAAGTAGGGAAATGTGGCATAAGAGCTTCCAACACTAACACTCCCACGTCCAGCAGGCAGCAACAGGAAAAAACATTACATCACCTATATTGCCTCTTTGGCATCAGGTGTGGGGTGTGCCTTGCTGTTGGCAACCCTGACGCTCACTCCATTCCATCAATAAATAAGCTGAGATGGGTACAGCATATAAGAATGGATCCTGTATCATGAATGATATGAGAATGGGGTTACTATAAATAGAATTCTGTGAGGGTATGCATTTCAGCTAAGTAGGGTGGTCACATTA
Organism: Neoceratodus forsteri; assembly: GCA_016271365.2. Lineage (NCBI taxonomy): Eukaryota > Metazoa > Chordata > Ceratodontiformes > Ceratodontidae > Neoceratodus > Neoceratodus forsteri. The sequence continues at coordinate 1,106,100,606 of CM028135.1, forward strand.
CTGGGGTGTGCACTGGGACACAAGACGGCCAGGATCAGTAGTCAGGGAGTGCCCGCTCAGGGTGGGCATGCTCCTCAGAGAGGGTTATGTGTGTTTTCCAAAATCCAGCAGGAGAGGGGAACTGTTCTGCAAAAAGGCACAGCCCCAGGCTGGTTTGCCTGCTCTATGAGCTGAAGCCTCCCTCCCCCATTAGCCGTGGCATGGATGGCTAATGGTTAAGCCAAGGCTATACCTGACTTTGCTACCCCGGGGGTCCCTGTTTGATTTTGCTATTATATACAGTTATAACCATGTCTTACAATGATTTCACGATTATAACGTTTGTACATATAATTTTCATTTATTTAAGCTGCAGCCTTTTTTGTATCCACAGACTGGAGTGTGGTGCTTTATTTCCCTGTATTAGAGGATCCCTTTTGAGCAATGCTGAATAATCTTACACTGTATGCTTACTGTACATACAGTTGCTCCTGGCAAGGTTTAAATTGGCAGTACTGTGTGGAATTCGCTGTGCCTGACACGCAATCTTTTGCAATTTAACAGAGATCCGTTTATTACCAAGCCCATAATTATTCAATGATATCATGCATTTGCAGCAGGAAATTAAAATGAAATTCTTTTGAGCATAAAAGCTATTTCCGCAAAAAAACAACAACAAAAAAAACATTACTGAATACCTAGTCGAAAGTGTTTCATTGGCACAGCAATGTTCTTTTGTAATAATCCAAAACAATATCAGATGTGTTACTGATTCTGTATCCGCTAATTTGGAAATCACAGAAAGCAGAACACACAGAACCTTATCATAGTGCCGTGATGATTCACTCATCTGTCTGATTTTATAGGGAGTGTCCTGCTGATTTGGACTCAGATTCGAACATCGATGCAAATGAAGGACCTCCGTTCCTGTTTAAATAGAGATCCTCTGCCCCCACCAGAGATAGATCGTGCAGGTCCCTATTTAGAGTCTGTTATGGGGCTGTGTGACTCACAAAACTCGATCTATCTTAGCGATGAGAATGCAATTTATTTTAGTTTTATATATTTTATGTTCATATTCACAATGTGAGTTTTAATTTATTTTACAAGACTAATGTGCATCCATGCATATACTCAATTACATAACACATATGGTTATTTTCAGGTGTCCACTCCGATGTGGTACTGACGGAGTCCGGCAGAGATGTGAAAAAGCCCGGAGAGACCCTCAGACTGAGCTGTGTAGCCTCCGGGATCACCTTCAGTAGTTACTACATGCACTGGGTCCGGCAGCAACCGGGGAGGGAACTGGAGTGGGTAGCAGCTATCAACAGCAATGGTGCCAGCAAATATTACTCTGCCTCTGTCCAGGGCCGGTTCACCATCTCCAGAGACAATCCCCAGAGCCTCTTGTATTTAGACATGACCAGCCTGAAATCTGAAGACACTCGCCTGTACTACTGTGTGAGAGACACAGCGATCCAGAATAATGAGGAACTCCTACAATAAGCTGCGGGCAATGGGTGAGGGAGAATTGCAAGGTGATTCCAACCACAGGATGAGGGCAAAACACCGTGAAGTTATTAAAAACCAAAGCCTGAGACTAGAAGAAAAATTACTCACCTTAGTAATTGCTTTTCTTCTCATGGAGTCTTGCTGTATTAGGACTTAATGCAGTTAGCCACTGCACCTCGAACTGCCCCTGAGAGGATAGGGTTAACTCCAGAGCAGTCTGAGTTCCACAGCGAGGGCGCTGTCTAAAGCTCCCCCCATCTGGCTAGTTTCAAATGAAACTGCCAGGTTCTTTATGAAGCTAAACTAATATAGCAAGTCTGTATGGAAAAGCTCCTACACTAGCTATTGGCTACCTACCAGTAGTAGGACAACAAAAACCCAACAACAATCATAGAATAATAACAAAATCACCTGTTATTGTTAGAATCACCCATGACAAGCACTAATAGGCCCCCTCTCCCCAAAAGACTCAAGTCCAGCGAGGGAGCCACCTATCACTTAACGAAAATCAGAATCACCTAGTTCCTAACCCAAATGAACAAAAGGGGGGGGGAACTAGAGAGAAATTGAAATGGCATGACAGTGCTTGCACCAATTTGACAACCCCATACTCAAGTAGGAGTTCTGAGCGGGTAGGAGGGAGGTTGTCCTAATACAGCAAGACTCCATGAGAAGAAAAGCAATTACTAAGGTGAGTAATTTTTCTTCAAACACCATGAAGTCTTGCTGCTATTAGGACTTAATGCAGATTATACAGCAGTACCTCCATGGAGGAGGGTCAGAACCTACTGGGGAATAGGCTCTGAAGCACAGCTGTGCCTAAACCGAGCATCTCTCCTGGACTGGACATCCAGGGAATAATGCTGGTAAAGGTGTGGACTGATTTCCAGGTAGCAGCTTGGCAAATTTCCAAAATGGAATATCTCTAGCAGCCGCTTAGGATGCAGCTGTACCCCTAGGGAATGAGCCTCAGTCCTGAGGGAGGTTCTCTACCTAGGTTTTTGGTAACAGAACTGGATACAAGAGACAATCCACACTGAATTGTCCTCTTAGTGGCAGGTCTCCCTTTGCCAACTTCTCCATAGGTAAGGAAGAGTTGGAGGGATTCGAACCTGTGACCCTGGGTGCATTCCAAATAGCAGCTTAGGGCTCTTTTGACATCCAGACTGTGCAATCTCCTCTTCCCTGAGGAGGAATGCTCAGTGAAAAATACTGGAAGAGAGATGGATTGGTTGAGATGAAAATCTGAAACCACTTTAGGTAAAACTTTCTGTTAGTCCTAGGGACTACCTTATCTCTGTGAAAAGAAATAAAATCTTCTTCTACTGACAAGGCCTGTAATTCACTTATACATCTAGCAGAAGTGATAGCCACTAGAAAAACAGTCTTCCAAGTCAAAACTTGAGGGTGCCGAGGACAGAGGCTCAAGGGGGTTGCATTAGATGAGCAATGCAAACATTCAGGTCCCATGCAGAGCTGGTTCCTCAAAGGGGTTGAGTGTGAAGTAACCCCTTAAAAACTTGAAAAATACAGGGTGAGAAGGAAGCAGGCTTCCCCGCTGACACAAAGCAGAGACAGCTGCCAGATGAACCTTTAAAAGTAGCTGGCCTAAGGCCTAAGGAATTTAAATGGACCAAATAGTCCAGTAAAATAGGCAGATTAGTAGATTCTAGGATAATCTGCTTCTCAGAACAACTCAAATGGAAAACCCTCTTCCACTTAGAATTGTAAGTAGCTCTAGTGGAAGGTTTCCTAGAAGCCTTTAAATATCCAGGACACCTTGAGAAAGGTGTAAATCAGCAAATTCTAGCTCCTCAAGAACCAGGCCTTGAGGTGGAGGAATTGAGGTTCGGATACCACACTCTCCCTGTGCACAGGTCAACAGGTTGTGGGTCCTGGGCAAGCTCAGGGGAGGTGGAATGTCGAGGACAGGAGGAGAAGGGTACCAGGGCTGTCTGGCCCAGTCTGAGCAATCAGAATCACTCTGCAGGGCTGAGTTCTGATTTTTACTAGCACCCTGAAGAGGAGAGGGAAGGGGGAAAAGCATACAAGAACTTCCTTTCCAATCCAACTGAAAAGGCGTCAGTGGGACTGATCCCAGAACTGGAGGCCTGAAACAAACATGAGGAAGTTGGTGGTTGTCTGGGGCTTAAAAGATCTATCGGAGGGGTGCCCCATCTGGCAAAGACCGACCCCAGCACCAGAGAATTCAGAGCCCATTCGTGATGGCCCTGAGAAATTCTGCTGAGGGCATCCGCCAGGACATTGTCCTTCCCTGGAAGGTGAACTGCTATCAGGGAGGTGTTGTTCAGGTAGTAAACCCAGAGACCACAACTTCATTGCTTGATTGCACAAGACTGATGACCCCAAAATTGCTTGCCAACATTGATGTACCACATTGTTGTGGTGTTGTCTGTCCTGACTTGGGACTATCTTGTTCTGGACAGTAGTCATAAAAACACCTGGAAACTAAGAGAACACTCTGAGTTCCAAAACGTTGATGTGGAGCAAGAGATTCCTGAGGGGACCACACTCCCTGAGTGGAAAGGTCGCCTAAATGTGCCCCCCCACCCTAACAGGGAGGCATCCGTGGTGAGGGTGAGGAATGAAGAATGAGTAAGAAGGGACCCCTGAGTTAAATTGCTTCAATCCTGCCACCACTGAAGGGCTAGGATCAGGGTTTTGGTCACTGGGATTAACTTGGATAGGGGGTCCTTCCTTTGAGACCAGGTAGACCTCAAGTGGAACTGGATGTCTCTCATCTGAAATCTTGCTCCCTGCACGACAGCTGTGAAGCAGCCATGTGTCCTAGGAGTTACAAAAGTGCCTTGTTGGTCGAGAGACCCACAGGGTAAGGAGGATGCCAGGCAATGAGTCTGTCCACTCTTTCGGAGGAAGAAATGCTCTAGCTGACTTTTGTGTTCAATTCTGCACCTATGAAAGTTAGTACCTGAACTGGTTCCAGAACTGACTTTGGAAAATTCAACAGGAATCCCAGAGAAGTGAGAAGTTGCTGGAGACTTGCAAGTGAGTTTTACCTGATCTGGAGACTGGCCACTATGAGCCAGTCGTCCAGGAATGAGGAAACACAGCAACCCCTTGCCTTCTTAAATGAGCCACTACTACAGCTAAACATTTTGTGAAAACCCTTGGAGCAGAAGGTAAGGCCAGCCGAAGGCACTACTCTGAACTGGTAGTAGCCAGAGGGTAGTTCGAACCTGAGGTACTTTCGGTGAGAAGGCCTGATCAAAATATGAAAATAAGCGTCCTTGAGGTCCAGGGAAGCTAGCCAGTCCCTGGCCTTGGGAAAACAGAATCATTGCCAGAGTTAACATTTTGAACTTTGGTTTCAAAAGATGCTTGTTCAGGAACCTTAAATCTAAGATGGGCAGCCACTCTCCTGTCTTTTTGGGGTAAGGAAATACCTGAGTACAGACCCTTGCCCTGATGGCAAGGAGGAACTCTTTCCACTGCCTTGCAGCCAGCAGCAGAGAAGAAACCTCTGCTTCCAAAGCAAAGGCTTCTGAAGGAGTTGCAGGTGGAAAATGTCTAGCTCTCATCTTTGAGAACTGTTTGAAACTGAGAACCAGACCTTGGCTTACTACCTCCAGAACCCATTTGTCGAAGTTAGGGACAACCAGTTCTGGCTGGAAATAAACCAACCTGCCCCCACCGGTACACAGGAGAATCGCCCTGGGCACCCCATCAGGCGGCCGCTCAGAGTACAGGTGTTGCTTTGCCTACTTGTTCTGACTGCCTTTTACAGACTGCAACCACTTTTAAATAAATACATCCGATTAGTCTTACTGCGTTGGCAGGACTCTGTTCACATTTTTCAGCACCTGTCTGTGTTCTGCCTCATCCCGGGGAGAGGGGATATAGATGGATGGATGCCAACTGACATTGAATCAGATTAAGCTGTTAGTGATATTTTTAATGAACCCCCCCCAAAAAAAAAATGTTAATTAAATTTAGCATCGGTTTATGGCCTCTTCCAAACAGTATGCTAGGCAAATTTCAGATTTCCAGATACTGACCCAACTGTGACCAGTTGAACAATTTCCAAACATTCCCGAACCCTAAAACAAGATGTTTAACAGAGGCCCAGTTCCTTCAGATTTTATTCGACAATTTTGTATGAGAAGACTAAAGCTTGCATTGCAACATTTGTTGCCTGTCAGGGAATGTGAAGTGATGAGGAGCTGTGCTCCATTTTACTTCCTATGCGCCTCTGAGAATTCTCTCATTGGCGGTTCAGTATGCGGATCTGTTATTTCCTTATAAAATTGAAGCCATACAAAAATGAAAAGTGGAGGGCTACTGCCTTTTGTACCCTGCGTCGCGTCAGTAATGCGACTTCAATTCCATAAGGAAATAACAGATTGACTGAACTGCCAGTGACTGAATTCTGGGGAGAGGACATTGAAAGACGCCATAAAGGGATGCTAAATTTAATTAACATTTGGGGAGAATTCACTAAAAATACCACCACCAGCTTAATCTGATTCAATGTCGGTTGGCATCCACAATCCATATCTCCTCTCCCCCGGATGAAGCAGAACATAGACAGAATGGTGTAGTCCTGCTTTCCTATCAACAGAAACCACACCACAAATCAAAGGGGCTCAGATTCTGGCAATTTATTATTCAAGTGAACATTTCTGAAAAAAAAGTTCATGATTACAACTTAACCCCCTTTAGAGCTAGACCATTGAAAATGTATATGCATTGTTTCTAGAAAGAAACTTATAACTGTTAAATGGAGAAGTACAGTACTTGACTATGTAAACTGAAAGTTACAGAAGTTAAAAATTTCACAATTTCATTATTTGTTAAATTGAGTTAGAGGTTTCAAAATATAGGAATGTTTACAGCTCCACTGCAACACCCCTGTGACACTGACACCAAGCATCATGCTCATCATGGATCACCTTACCTGCACTAGCATCACGGCCCTGCAATGTCCCTCCAACACTCCTGTGACAGTGATGCCCAGCATCATGCTCCATCATGAATCACCTTACCTGCACTAGCATCACGGCCCTGCAATGTCCCTCCAACACTCCTGTGACAGTGATGCCCAGCATCATGCTCCATCATGAATCACCTTCTCTGAACTAGCATCATGGCCCTACATTACCCATCCAACACTCCTGTGACAGTAATGCCAAGCATCATGCTCCATCATGAATCACCTTACCTGCACTAGCATCACGGCCCGGCAATACCCTTCCAACACTCCTGTGACAGTGATGCCCAGCATCATGCTCCATCATGAGTCACCTTACCTGCACTAGCATCACAGCCCTGCAATACCCCTCCAACACTCCAGTGAGAGTGATGCACAGCATCATGCTACATCATGAATCACCTTACCTGCACTAGCATCATGGCCCTGCAATGCCCCTCCAACACTCCTGTGACAGTGATGCCCAGCATCATGCTCCATCATGAATCACCTTACCTGCACTACCATCACGGCCCTGCAATGCCCCTTCAACACTCCTGTGACAGTGATGTTAGCATCATGCTCCATCATGAATCACCTTACGTGCAATAACATCATGGCCCAGCAATGCCCCTCGAACACTCCTGTGACAGTGATGGCCATCATTATGCTCCACATTGAATCACCTTACCTGCACTAGCATCATGGCCCTGCAATGCCCCTTCAACACTCCTGTGACAGTGATGTTAGCATCATGCTCCATCATGAATCACCTTATGTGCAATAACATCATGGCCCAGCAATGCCCCTCGAACACTCCTGTGACAGTGATGGCCATTATTATGCTCCACATTGAATCACCTTACCTGCACTAGCATCATGGCCCTGCAAAGCCCCTCCAACGCTCCTGTGACAGTGATGCCCAGCATCATGCTCCAACATGAATCAACTTACCTGCACTAGCATCATGGCCCTGAAATGCCCTTCCAACACTCCAGTGACAGTGATGCCCAGCATCATACTCAATCATGAATCAACTTAAGAGCACTAGCCTCATGTCCCCGCAATACCGCTCCAACACTCCTGTGACAGTGATGTTAGCATCATGCTCCATCATGAATCACCTTACCTGCACTAGCATCAAGATCCTGCAATGCCCCTTCAACACCTTGTGACAGTGATGCCCAGCATCGTGCTCCATCATGAATCACCTTAACTGCACTAGCATCATGGCCCTGCAATGCCCCTCCAACACTTCTGTGACAGTGATGCCCAGCATCATGCTCCATCATGAATCACCTTACCTGCACAAGCATCGTGGCCCTGCAATGCCCCCTCAACACTCCTGTGACAGTGATGCCCAGCATCATGCTCCATCATGAATCACCTTACCTGCACTACCATCTTGGCCCTGCAATGCCCCTCCAACACTTCTGTGACAGTGATGCCCAGCATCATGTTCCATCATGAATCACCTTACCTGCACTAGCATCATGGCCTCGCAATGCCCCACCAGTACTCCTGTGACATAGATGCCCAGCATCATGCTCCATCATGAATCACCTTACCTGCACTAGCACCATGGCCCTGCAAAACCCCTCCAACACTCCTGCGACAGGGATGTTAGCATAATGCTCCATCATGAATCACCTTACCTGCACTAGCATCATGAACCTGCAATGCCCCTCCAACATTCTTGAGACAGTGATGCCCAGCATCATGCTCCATCATGAATCACCTTACATGCACTAGCATCATGGCCCTACAATACCCATAAAACACTCCTGTGACAGTGATGTTAGCATCATGCTACATCATGAATCACCATACCTGCACTAGCATCATGAAACCTCAATGCACCTCCAACACTCCTGTGACAGTGATGCCCAGCATCATGCTCCAGCATGAATCACCTTACCTGCACCAGCATCACAATGCTGCAATTCCCCTCCAACACAAAGGTGACAGTGACATCCAGCATAATGCTCCATCATAAATCACCCTACCAGCACTAGCATTATGGCCTTGCAATACCCCTCCAACACTCATGTGAGACTGATGCCCAGCAACTTGCTCCAACATGAATCACCTTACCTGCACTAGCATCATGGCCCTGCAATGCCCCTCCAACACTCCTGTGACAGTGATGCCCAGCATCATGCTCCAACATGAATCAACTTACCTGCACAAGCATCATGGCCCTGAAATGCCCCTCCAACACTCCTGTGACAGTGATCCCCAGAATCATGTTCCATCATGAATCACCTTACCTGCACAAGCATCATGGCCCTGTAATGCCCCCTCAACACTCCTGTGACAGTGATGCCCAGCATCATGCTCCATCATGAATCACCTTACCTGCTCTAGCATCATGGCCCCGCAATGCCATACCAGTACTCCTGTGACATAGATGCCCAGCATCATGCTTCAGCACGAATCACCTTACCTGCACTAGCATCACAATTCTGCAATTCCCCTCCAACACCCCGGTGACAGTGACATCCAGCATAATGCTCCATCATAAATCACCCTACCAGCTCTAGCATCATGGCCTTGCAATACCCCTCCAACACTCATGTGAGAGTGATGCCCAGCAACTTGCTCCAACATGAATCACTTTACCTGCACTAGCATCATGGCCCTACAAAGCACCTCCAACACTCCTGTGACAGTGATGCCCAGAATCATGCTCCATCATGAATCACCTTACCTGCACTTGCATCATGGCCCTGAAATGCCCCTCCAACACTCCTCTGACAGTGATGCCCAGCACCATGTTCCGTCATGAATCACCTTACCTGCACTAGCATCATGGCCCGGCAATACCCCTCGAACACTCCTGTGACAGTGATGTTACCATCATGCTCCATCATGAATCACCTTAACTGCACTAGCATTATGGCCCTGCAATACCCCTCAAACACTCCTGTGACAGTGATGTTAGCATCATGCTCCATCATGAATCACCTTAAATGCACTAGCATCATGATCCTGCAATTCCCCTGCAACACCATGTGACAGGGATGCCCAGCATCATGCTCCATAATGAATCACCTTACCTGCAGTAGCATCATGGCCCTGCAATACCCTCCAACACTCCAGTGACAGTGATGCCCAGCATCATGCTCCATCATGAATCACTTTACCTGCTCAAGCATCATGGCCCTGCAATGCGCCATCAACACTCCTGTGACAGCGATACCCAGCATCATGCTCCATCATGAATCACCTTACCTGCACAAGCATCATGGCCCTGCAATGCGCCATCAACACTCCTGTGACAGCGATACGCAGCTTCATGCTCCATCATGACTCACCATGACTGCACTAGCATCACGGCCCTGAAATGCCCCTCCAACACTCCTATGACAGTGATGCCCAGAATCTTGTTCCATCATGACTTAACTTACCTGCACTAGCATCATGGCCCTGCAATGCCCCACCAACAGTTCCATGACAGTGATGCCCAGCATCATGTTTCATCATGAATCACCTTACCTGCACTTGCATCATGGCTCTGCAATGCCCCTCCAACACTCCTGAGACAGTGATGCCCAGCATCATGCTACATCATGAATCACCTTACCTGCACTAGCATCATGGCCGTGCAATGCCCCTTCAACTGTCCTGCGACAGTGATGTTAGCATCATGCTATACCATGAATCACCTTACCTGCACTAGCATCTAGGCCCTGTAATGACCCTTCAACACTCCTGTGACAGTGATGTTAGCATGATGCTACATCATGAATCACTTTACCTGTACTAGCATCATGGCCCTGCAATACCCCTCCAACACTCCTGTGACAGTGATGTTAGCATCATGCTCCATCATGAATCACCATACCTGCACTAGCATCATGATCCTGCAATGCCCATCCAACACTCCTGTGACAGTGATGCCCAGCATCATGCTTCAGCACAAATCACCTTACCTGCACTAGCATCACAGTGCTGCAATTCCCCTTCAACACCCACGTGACAGTGACATCCAGCATAATGCTCCATTATAAATCACCTTACCAGCAGAAGCATCATGGCCCTGCATTACCCCTCCAACACTCCTGTGACAGTGATGCCCAGCAAATTCCTTCAAAATGAATCACCTTACCTGCACTAGCATCATGGCCCTGCAATGCCCCAACAACACTCCTGTGATAGTGATGCCCAGCATCATGCTCCGTCATGAATCACCTTACATGAACTAGCATCATGGCCCTGAATTGCCCCTCCAACACTCCTGTGACAGTGATGACCAGCATCATGTTCCATCATGAATCACCTTACCTGCACTAGCATCATGGCCCTGCAATGCCCCTCCAACACTCCTGTGACAGTGATGGACAGCACAGCATCATGCTCCATCATTAATCACCTTACCTGCACTAGCATCCTGGCCCTGCAATGCCCCTCCAACACTTCTGTGATAGTGATGCCCAGCATCATGTTGGAACATGAATCACCTTACCTGCATTAGCATCATGACCCTGTAATGCCCCTCCAACACTCCTGTGATAGTGATGCCCAGCATCATGTTCCATCATGAATCACCTTACCTGTACTGGCATCATGGCCTGCTATGACCCCTCCAACACTCCTGTGACAGTGATGACCAGCATCATGTTCCATCATGAATCACCTTACCTGCACTAGCATCATGGCCCTGCAATGCCCCTCCAACACTCCTGTGATAGTGATGCCCAGCATCATGCTCCAGCATGAATCACCTTACCTGCACTAGCATCATGGCCCTGCAAAGCCACTCGAGTGCTCCTGTGACAGTGATGCCCAGCATCATGCTCCAGCATGAATCACCTTACCTGCACTAGCATCATGTCCCTGCATAAATACAGGAAGATGCAGTGCTTAAAATATAACTTTCATGATTTTATAGAGAAGGTAGGTAGGAGAAGGAAGGATCCCGGAGGAGAAAGCAAGTGTGACAGTGAGGGAGGCAGCAGTGGTAAGGGATTTTAAAGGACCCTTTCGAATCTAGAACACAAGGTCATGAATAGAAGCTCGTGGGAGGGACATAACTTAGGGGTAAGAGTTGCGGTCAAGACCCCAGTTATTTTTTCCAACCCTTATGATGTCCATTGCAACCCATAAAATACTTTAAAATGTGTTTTTCCAGCATTTACTTGTATAAAGTTTTAGTGAATGGAGATGTCTCACAACCCCTATAATTCTACTGAAATGATCTTTTGCAACCCCTATGATTCTTGTGAAATAATGTTACTGTCTGTAAGGGTGAGTGGGGGTGGTTCAGGAGGGACATGAGAAAGTTTTATTATATCAAAAGAGTGGTTGTGTCATGAAACAGTCTACCAGCAGTGGTGGCAAGTGCCAAAACCCCTACTGGTTTACAGCATGGTTGAGAAAAAGGTAAAGGAGTACTATAGTCAGAATTTGCAAAAACATATAGGCCCAGATATTCAAAAGGCTTGCCCATGGCGCAAGTGTTGCACCATGCGTAAACCACTGATGCGCCCCAGCATGATATTCAAAAGGGAAAAGTGCGCGGCACAAATCCCGATGCGCCGGAGCGCATCAGTAATGTATGCAGGGCGAGGTGGGTGTGTGCCCATGCATACTCTGTACAGCCCGATATTCAGCCTGGGATGTGCGGAGCCATGCATGCACAACCCCTACCTGCGCCAGCACAAAGTTAAGCAAAAAAAAAGGAACAACGGATGGCCACCCACAGGTGAGCTGCTGCATTGCAGGGTGCAACACTGCAGCTGCCACCTATGGGTGGCCACCTGAGCTCCAGCTGCACCTCCACGGTGGTGCCCCCATGCCCGATCCCGGGCTTAAGTAAATAAAAACAAAGTCCTATATCCCTGGTGGTCCAGTGGACCTCTGCCCGCCCGATCGTGGGCTTAAGTGTGTAAACATAGATAACTCCCATATCCTTGGTGGTCCAGTGGACCTCTGCCCATCTGATCGCGGGCTTAAGTGTGTAGAGAAAGAAATTGAATCCAATATCCCTGGTGGTCCAGTGGACCGATGACTGCCCTGTCGCGGGCTTAAGTGTGTAAAGAAAGAAATTGAATCCAATATCCCTGGTTGTCTAGTGGACCGATGACTGCCCAATCGCGGGCTTAAGTGTGTAAAGAAAGAAATTGAATCCAATATCCCTGGTGGTCTAATGGACCGATGACTGCCCGATCACGGGCTTAAGTGTGTAAAGAAAGAAATTGAATCCAATATCCCTGGTGGTCCAGTGGACCGATGACTGCCCAATCGCGGGCTTCCGTATAGGATTAGTGACCCCAATATCCCTGGTGGTCCAGCGGATCCCCCTTCCCACCCACCCACTGATCTCCACCACCCCACCCCGGTCAGCGCGGGCGGCAGCACCTCACCTGCCTGCCACCCCACCACCCGCCGACTGACACCCTCGGTAGGGCTGTACGCCCATTGGTCCACAGCATGAGCCAATGGGTATGCAGCCAGCCGCCACTGACCGGGGGGTAGGGGCAGTGGGATCAGTGGGGGGTGGGGAGGGGGTCTGCTGGACCACCTGGGATATGTGGGTCACTAATCCTATACTGAAGCCCACGATCGGGCAGTCATCAGTCCACTGGACCACCAGGGATATTAGATTCAATTTCCTTCTTTACACACTTAAGCCAGCGATCGGGCAGTCATCAGTCCACTGGACCACCAGGGATATTGGATTCATTTTCTTTCTTTACACACTTAAGCCCACGATTGGACAGTCATCGGTCCACTGGACCACCAGGGATATTGGATTCAATTTCTTTCCTTACATACTTAAGCCTGTGATCGGGCAGTCATCAGTCCACTGGACCACCAGGGATATTGGAATTATCTATGTTTACACTCTTAAGCCCGTGATCGGGCAGGCAGAGGTCCACTGGACCACCAGGGATGTTGGAGTTATCCATGTTTACGCACTCAAACCAGTGATCGGGCAGGCAGAGGTCAACTGGACCACCAGGGATGTTGGAGTTATCTGTTTACACACTTGAGCCCGCAATCAAGTGAGCAGAGGTCCACTGGATCACCAGGGATATTGGGATCTTTTTATTTTACGAATGCCCGCGATCGGGCTGTGGGGCACATTGCCGCGCTGCAGGGGGCATCGGTCCCCGATGGCTGCTGCCTGGCAGGGCGCCAGGTGCAAGTCATCGGGGATCAGCACACCTGCATGCAAATGGGGCCATAATGACATGCAAATGGCCCCATTTGTGCCTTGCATACATTATGACCCCATTTGCATCTCAACTTTTGAATATCACGGCTGCAGCACCTTGCGCAATGGAACTTGCGCTAGCGCATCCCCATGCTCCACTCTCGCCACTGGCGCTGGTGCAGTGCCACTGTGCCACTTGCACTGCGGGTGGCCAGGGTGTGATATTCAATGATGCAGAGCCATGGTGCAGCTCCATTGAATAACACCCGGTCAACACCGCTGCGCAGCCATGTTGCGCTGTGCCCAGGCTTGCACCACAGCCTGGCGCAATTTGAATATCTGGGCCATATTGTTCAGTTTTGATTTGTGTGCTGCCCTAGTGCCTCCTTCCCTGTCTTCACTATTAGTTTTTTTAAAATGTACCCGCTAGTTTTATTTTCCATGGGAATCTCCATGTTCACATTTTAAGGATCTTTTTGATACAATGCCTCCTGTCCCATTTGACAGTGATGCATCCAGGACTGTAGATTCAGCAAACACTGGTTCAGAGTCAATTGTTGTAGTATTAGAGTTGTGATAAGAAACTTTACTTATCCAGTGAGCACTAAAGGCAATATTTACAGTTCAGCAAACACTTGAGGGACAACTGAGTGTGTTATTCTGTAAGAAACCAGCTAGAGTCTTTACCAATTACGGTATTCATGACTGGGGGGGATTTTATGGCTGTGTGTGTAGTTTGATGAAATGAAAAGCTTTTAAAGTAAAACATCTTCTCCTGCTGGCTAGACCTAGACCATTACCAAGAAAACTAAAATACTGAGTTAAGAGTTATTTAGTTGCATCCAGAACATCAGGCTTCTAACAGCAGATTACTGCTGCAGCAGCTATTTCCTGGATGCATCACTGTCATATGAGACAGACGGCATTGTAGGAAAAATAAGATCAGTAGGCAATGTTAACATGGAGATCCCCAGGGGCCAAAAACTGGTTAGCAAATTTGGAAAAAATTCCTAATAGTGAACAAAGGGAAGAACACACCAGTGCCACATGCACAAATCAAAACACTGCACAACATGGGCCAGATTTACAAAACGTTGCCAAGATGCAAACCCAGCTTGCCTAGGACAAACTGGATTTTGCCCTGTGTGGTATTCACAAAGCCCAGTTTGCCCAGGTGAACAGTGTTTGCACCCGGGCAAAGCTGGGAGAGGGACCGCAATGCAAATGAAGGGGAAGGGACCTGCATATCCCTGCAGTACTGTTCACAAAGGTTTGTTCCACACAAGGGCCATTTATGAATGCCCTTGTGTGGAGAAATTACATCCGCAAATACCTGGTGGTAATCTATGCAACCCTATTGATTGGCGGAGGTACTGCATCCCCCACATCCCCCTTCCCTGTCCCTGATCACCCACCTGATATGTTAACACCATTTTCTATAGTGTAGTGGTCCCTTTCCAGTCCCTGACTGCCCACCCATATGGTAAAATCATTTTCCTTAGTGTAGCAGTCCCTACCCCTCCCCCATTGCCAATCACCATCCCCAAATGTGACAAACCCCATTCCCAGGTAGTCTAGGGTCCCTCCCCCCACCCTGTCCTGTGTGATCTGCTCCTCTGCTCCACCCGTTCCACTCGGTTATCATTGACCAGCACAGCCCTCCTCACACCACCATGGCTGGATGCCAACTGAGCCCTCATGGAGCCGCTCCATAGGGCTTCAGTTGGCGGCCAGTCGTGGTGGTGGTGTGAGGAGGGCTGTGCTGGTCACCAATAACCAGCTGGGATGGGAGGGAGCAGGGTGGCATGTCACACTGAATGGGGAAGGGGTGGGACTGGGAAGGACGCTAGACTGCCAGGGAATGGGGTTTGTCACATTTGGGGATGGTGACTGGAGAGGGGGTAGAGACTGCTACACTATGGAAAATGGTTTTACCACATAGAGTGGGTGATTGGGAACTGAGGCGGGACCACCACATGATGGAAAATGGTTTTAACATATCAGGTTGGTGATCACGGAGCAGGGCGGGACCACTACACTATGTAAATGGTTTTGCCATATTGGTTGGGTGATTGGGGAGGAGGGAGGAACCACTACACTATGTAAAATGGTTGTACCATATCAAGTGGGCAATCAGGGACTGGGGCTGGACCACTACACTATGGAAGATGGTTTTAACATATCAGGTGGGTGATTGGGGAGCAGGAAAGGACCACTACACTATGGAAGATGGTTTTAACATATCGGGTGGGTGATTGGGGAGCAGGAAAGGACCACTACACTATGGAAAATGGTTTTAACATATCAGGTGGGTGATCGGGGAGCAGGAAGGGACCACTACACTGTGGAAAATGGTTTTGACATATCAGGTGGGAGATTTAGGAGGGGAAAGTGACCACTACCTTATGGAAAATGGTTTTACCATGTCCGGTGGAAGGGGATTGAGGAAAGACCACTGCTCTATGGAAAATGGTTTTAACATATCGGGTCGGTGATCAGGGAGGAGGGAGACACCACTACACTATAGAAATATTTGTTTTTTGTATGAGATGGCAATCGGGGAGGGCCCCACTTGACTACTAGGGATGAACATCATTGGGGACGGCGATCAGAGGATGGGGGCGCTAGACTACCATTGAATGTGGCTGCATGGGGTATGGGCTGGTGGTGGAGGCCTTGCTAAGTCACCTGTAGGCCATGCAAATGGGTCCATAATCAGCATGTTAATGGCCAATAGCACCTTGTATGCCCAGTGGGCTCATTTGCATGGTTCCCTTAGTGAATAGGAGATTAGTGCAAGTGCACTATTGTTGCCAGCCCATTCTCCTGGCTGGTTGTGGGGGCAGCACTATAGGGGTTCCTGGTGTTTTGCCTGGGTTTGCACTGCCCCATCCTTCCCTGTTCCAAGTAGGATAGGGCACCACACTATCCAACTGTGAATAGCCTGATTTTCCACCATCGCAACCGAGGGGTGCTGAGCAAACTTGGGCGCTGCACTTTGCATTTTTTGTGAAGGACTGTAGTACTCCCTTAAAGGCTTAGTAGTTACTGATGGAGTGATAGTGAGACAGGGAAAAAAGGGGTGGATGATGTAGACAAAACACTGAATTGAAACAAGGTCTTGGGATACAAGCAGACTAGGTGGGCTATTTTTCTGCCCTCATTCTCTGTTTCTGTGTTTTCTATGTTTCTGTGAGATGTTAAATCACAGTCCCGTCTGCCTGTTCTGGTGTTGTTCAGTTGGATGTTAAAGATCCCATGGCTCTTCATGAAATGAGATGGACAATTTTCCTGGTGCCCTGACCAAATTTCCCCAGATCAGTAAAATACCAGAAAAAGCTTAAGCGGGTTCGGTTTCAGTTAGTTTGCATCTGTATCCCCCCCCACCAAATGAGGCTGAAGATTGGCAGTATTGTCCAACCCTCCTTTACTGGTGAACAAAAACTTAAAAAATAAAGTGTCTTCAGTCAATAAAGTTACAGGGTCTTTCCTGCCAATCAAATAATGACCCCTTAGCCTCTCGCCCCCCAATGTTCCTCTTTTTCCTGCTCCCCACTTGAGTTCCATTTCCCTGGCCCTCCTCTGGCATCACCTCAGATCTTTCCTCCCTGCTTTGTTCCCTCATAGCCACTTGTCCTGTGCATCTTCTGGTGGATTTCTGTTTTTCCTGTCCTCATTTCTCAGTCTATTTTTTCTCGGCCCTGTACTGGTCTTGTTTGGCAGGCAATCTTGCCTCCCCATTGCCTTTCTTTCCTATCTCTGGCCCACCTTCTCAAGCCTTGTGCTTTCTTCATCATGGCTCAGCCTTGTGATGCAGCTACCCGGCCGTGATGCCTGCTGCATTCTCAGTTGTCTCCTCTGGCCCCAGGGTTTGTTGCAGTCCCCACATGTTCCTCCTATTCCAGTTCCCTAGTTGCATCCATTGGTTTGGCTGATGGTTTGTTTTGCTGTGTACTTCCCCCCCCCGCCTCCCCCCCCTGGCTGGGGGAAGCCTCCTCATGATCTGGCTGCTGTCACTGGCTCCTTGCTCTGTGCCTGCTTGGTTCCGCACCCTTCCCCCACCCCCACTTCACAAATGACTGCCTATGCACACTGCCTCCATGTTGCAGCATCCACCACTAGGGCCCCTGTCATTGGCTGCCTTTCTTCCCCCACTAATGTTTCCACCCACACCACCCTGTTCTTTTTTCTTTTATTTCCTGCAGTTCCCTCCCATCTTACCTCCACCCTGGTGACTGGCTGATATAAAACAAATGTAATAATTAAAAAAATCCTTTTCAGGCTTCAGCTGCTGTCAGTGACTCCGTTCTCCATGCTGGCTTGCTTCCACCCTCCCCTTGGCCTTTATTGTCTCCATCCCACCTGTCTTGGCAGATGCCAGCCTTTGCAGACTGCATCCCCATTTTGGCGTTTGTCACTGAGCTCCCTTTTTCTGGCTGCCTTTCTCCTTCTCTGTGCTTTTATCTCGCCCCTTGTCACGTTGTTTTTTTTCCTTTTATTTCCAGCAGCTTCCCTCCCATCGCTCCCGCTACCCTGGAAGATGACTGATATTAATTTGAAATAAATAATTTAATGGGCAGACTAGGTGGGCCAAGAGGTCTTATCTGCCGTCAAATTCTATGTTTCTATGTTTTTTAAAAAAACTTTCTTAGTAGGGAATCATCAGGGAAGCAGGTGTGGGGGTTTCCAGAGGGGGATAGGTTTTGTCTGATTTTACATGGCAGACAGGTGGGTTGTCTTACTGGGGAGGGGCACAAGGCTAGGCCTAACTGGCTACCATGGGAGGTGGGCAGGTGAGCATGGGAGGCGGGCGGGGTACTGGTTGCGTACTGGGAATTTAATGTTCTACCTATTCTCGAAGTGCAGCACTCAAGAGAGAGGAAGGATGTAGACAGTATGTAACAGCTGGTGATAATTCTAGTCTGATTTAAATCTATATTATATATATATATATATACACACACACACACTGTATACGGATACAAATTCATTGCAAAAACTTTGTTGATCCACTAGTTAGCGTTAAAGCTACAAAAGTAGGGAAATGTGGCATAAGAGCTTCCAACACTAACACCCCCCCCCCCATCCAGCAGGCAGCAACAGGAAAAAACATTACATCACCTATATTGCCTCTTTGTGCATCAGGTGTGGGGTGTGCCTTGGTGTTGGCAACCCTGACGCTCACTCCATTCCATCAATAAATAAGCTGAGATGGGTACAGCATATAAGAATGGATCCTCTATCATGAATGATATGAGAATGGGGTTACTATAAATAGAATTCTGTGAGGGTATGCATTTCAGCTAAGTAGGGTGGTCACATTACTGGGGTGTGCACTGGGACACAAGACGGCCAGGATCAGTAGTCAGGGAGTGCCTGCTCAGGGTGGGCATGCTCCTCAGAGAGGGTTATGTGTGTTTTCCAAAATCCAGCAGGAGAGGGGGAACTGTTCTGCAAAAAGGCACAGCCCCAGGCTGGTTTGCCTGCTCTATGAGCTGAAGCCTCCCTCCCCCATTAGCCGTGGCATGGATGGCTAATGGTTAAGCCAAGGCTATACATGAATTTGCTACCCCAGGGGTCCCTGTTTGATTTTGCTATTATATACAGTTATAACCATGTCTTACAATGATTTCACGATTATAACGTTTGTACATATAATTTTCATTGATTTAAGCTGCAGCCTTTTTTGTATCCACAGACTGGTGTGTGGTGCTTTAGTTCCCTGTATTAGAGGATCCCTTTTGAGCAATGCTGAATAATCTTACACTGTATGCTTACTGTACATACAGTTGCTCCTGGCAAGGTTTAAATTGGCAGTACTGTGTGGAATTCGCTGTGCCTGAACGCAATCTTTTGCAATTTAACAGAGATCCGTTTATTACCCGAAGCCCATAATTATTCAATGATATCATGCATTTGCAGCAGGAAATTAAAATGAAATTCTTTTGAGCATAAAAGCTATTTCCGCAAAAAAACAACAACAAAAAAATCATTACTGAATACCTAGTCGAAAGTGTTTCATTGGCACAGCAATGTTCTTTTGTAATAATCCAAAACAATACCAGATGTGTTACTGATTCTGTATCCGCTAATTTGGAAATCACAGAAAGCAGAACATACAGAACCTTATCATAGTGCCGTGATGATTCACTCATCTGTCTGATTTTATAGGGGAGTGTCCCGCTGATTTCGGACTCCAGATTCGAACGCCCGATGCAAATGAAGGACCTCCGTTCCTGTTTAAATAGAATCCGCTGCCCTCCTGCCAGAGATAGATCGGCGGCAGGTCCCTGTTTAGAGTCTGTTGCGGGGCTGTGTGACTCTCGTCAAAAACTCGATCTATCTTAGCGATGAGAATGCAATTTATTTTAGTTTTATATATTTTATGTTCATATTCACAATGTGAGTTTTTAATTTATTTTACAAGACTAATGTATGCATCCATGATATATACTCAACTACATAACACATATGGTTATTTTCAGGTGTCCGCTCCGATGTGGTACTGACGGAGTCCCGGCGGAGATGTGAAAAAGCCCGGAGAGACCCTCAGGCTGAGCTGTGTAGCCTCCGGGTTCACCTTCAGTAGTTACGGGATGAGCTGGGTCCGGCAGCAACCCGGGAGGGGACTGGAGTGGGTAGCAGTTATCAGCAGCAACGGTGCCAACAAATATTACTCTGCCTCTGTCCAGGGCCGGTTCACCATCTCCAGAGACAATCCCCAGAGCCTCTTGTATTTAGACATGACCAGCCTGAAATCGGAGGACACCGCCCTGTACTACTGTGCGAGAGACACAGCGATCCAGAATAATGAGGAACTCCTACAATAACCTGCGGGCAATGGGTGAGGGAGAATTGCAAGGTGATTCCAACCGCAGGATGAGGGCAAAAACACCGTGAAGTTATTAAAAACCAAAGCCTGAGACCGAGAATGATGAATTACAAATAACATAGAGTCCGCTGTTTCCCCAGTGGTGTGTGTCCCGCAGTGTCCCTAGGCAGCAGCACAGCCGCTCAGAGTACAGGTGTTGCTTTGCCCTACTTGTTCCGAGTGCCTTTTACAGACTGCAACCACTTTTAAATAATACATCCGATTAGTCTTACTGCGTTGGCAGGACTCTGTTCACATTTTTCAGCACCTGTCTGTGTTCTGCCTCATCCCGGGGAGAGGGGATATAGATGGATGGATGCCAACCATACCTCTCAACGTTTTGTCCCCCAAATGTGGAACATTGCCTGTCACAATGTGGAACAAATGGGCAAAATGTGGAACACTTAATCAAATCTTTACCTAAGAAGCTCAAAACACTATTAAAATGTTGCATTTATGTTGAGAATGTCTTTTATTAATTGAATCAGTTATTTTTTCCATCATTTACTATGGATATTTGCTATAAAATGTTGACTCTGAATGTGGAACAAGTCCTCACAATGTGGAACAGAGACCTTTTCTGAAGTAAAATGAGGAACGTTCCTCGTAATGTGGTATAGTTGAGAGGTATGATGCCAACTGACATTAAATCAGATTATGCTGTTAGTGATATTTTTAATGAACTCCCCCACCCCAAAAAAAAATGTTAATTAAATTTAGCATCGGTTTATGGCCTCTTCCAAACAGTATGCTAGGCAAATTTCAGATTTCCAGATACTGACCCAACTGTGACCAGTTGAACAATTTCCAAACATTCCCGAACCCTAAAACAAGATGTTTAACAGAGGCCCAGTTCCTTCAGATTTTATTCGACAATTTTGTATGAGAAGACTAAAGCTTGCATTGCAACATTTGCTGCCTGTCAGGGAATGTGAAGTGATGAGGAGCTGTGCTCCATCTTACTTCCTATGCGCCTCTGAGAATTCTCTCATTGGCGGTTCAGTCCGCGGATCTGTTATTTCCTTATAAAATTGAAGCCATACAAAAATGAAAAGTGGAGGGGCTACTGCCCCTTTGCCCCCCCCCCCGCGCCTGTGCCGGGTACGACTTCAATTCCATAAGGAAATAACAGATTGACTGAACTGCCAGTGACTGAATTCAGGGGGAGAGGCACATTGAAAGAGGCCATAAAGGGATGCTAAATTTAATTAACATTTGGGGGTAGTTCACTAAAAATACCACCAACAGCTTAATCTGATTCAATGTCGGTTGGCATCCACATCTCCTCTCCCCCGGATGAAGCAGAACATAAACAGAATGGTCTAGTCCTGCTTTCCAATCAACAGAAACCAATCCAAAAATCAAAGGGGCTCAGATTCTGGCAATTTATTATTCAAGTGAACATCTCTGAAAAAAAAGTTCATGGTTACAACTTAACCCCATTTAGAACTAGACCACTGAAAATGTATATGCATTGTTTCTAGAAAGAAACTTATAACTGTTAAATGGAGAAGTACAGTACTTGACTATGTAAACTGAAAGTTACAGAAGTTAAAAATTTCACAATTTCATTATTTGTTAAATTGAGTTAGAGGTTTCAAAATATAAGAATGTTTATAGCTCCACTGTAACACCCCTGTGACACTGACACCAAGCATCATGCTCCATCATGAGTCACCTTACCTGCACTAGCATCACGGCCCTGCAATGTCCCTCCAACACTCCTGTGAGAGTGAAGCCCTGCATCATGCTCCATCATGGATCACCTTACCTGCACTAGCATCACGGCCCTGCAATGTCCCTCCAACACTCCTGTGAGAGTGAAGCCCTGCATCATGCTCCATCATGGATCACCTTACCTGCACTAGCATCACGGCCCTGCAATGTCCCTCCAACACTCCTGTGACAGTGTTGCCCAGCATCATGCTCCATCATGAATCACCGTACCTGCACTAGCATCATGGCCCTGCAATACCCCTCCAACACTCCTGCGACAGTGATGCCCAGCATCATGCTCCATCATGAATCACCGTACCTGCACTAGCATCATGGCCCTGCAATACGCCTCCAACACTCCTGCAACAGTGATGCCCAGCATCATGCTCCATCATGAATCACCTTACCTGCTCTAGCATCACGGCCCTGTAATACCACTCCAACACTCCTGTGACAGTGATGCCCAGCATCATGTTCCAACATGAATCAACTTACCTGCACTAGCATGCTCCATCATGAATCACCTTACCTGCACAAGCATCATGGCCCTGTAATGCCCCTCCAACACTCCTATAACAGTGATGCCCAGCATCATGCTCCATCATGAGTCACCTTACCTGCACTAGCATCATGGCCGTGCAATACCCCTCCAACACTCCTATAACAGTGATGCCCAGCATCATGCTTCATCATGAATCACCTTACCTGCACTAGCATCATGGCCCTAAAATGCCCCTTTAACACTCCTGTGACAGTGATGTTAGCATCATGCTCCATCATGAATCACCTTACGTGCAATAACATCAAGGCCCAGCAATGCCCCTCGAACACTCCTGTGACAGTGATGGCCATCATTATGCTCCACATTGAATCACCTTACCTGCACTAGCATCATGACCCTGCAAAGCCCCTCCAACACTCCTGTGATAGTGATGCCCAGCATCATGCTCCAACATGAATCAACTTACCCGCACTAGCATCATGGCCCCGAAATGCCCTTCCAACACTCCAGTGACAGTGATGCCACGCATCATACTCAATCATGAATCACCTTACGTGCACTAGCATCATGTCCCCGCAATACCGCTCCAACACTCCTGTGACAGTGATGTTAGCATCATGCTCCATCATGAATCACCTTACCTGCACAAGCATCATGGCCCTGTAATGCCCCTTCAACACACCTATAACAGTGATGCCCAGCATCATGCTCCATCATGAGTCACCTTCCCTGCACTAGCATCATGGCCGTGCAATACCCCTCCAACACTACTATAACAGTGATGCCCAGCATCATGCTCCATCATGAATCACCTTACCTGCACTAGCATCATGGCCCTGCAATGCCCCTTCAACACTCCTGTGACAGTGATGTTAGCATCATGCTCCATCATGAATCACCTTACGTGCAATAACATCATGGCCCAGCAATGCCCCTCGAACACTCCTGTGACAGTGATGGCCATCATTATGCTCCACATTGAATCACCTTACCTACACTAGCATCATGGCCCTGCAAAGCCCCTCCAACACTCCTGTGACAGTGATGCCCAGCATCATGTTCCAACATGAATCAACTTACCTGCACTAGCATCATGGCCCCGAAATGCCCTTCCAACACTCCAGTGACAGTGATGCCCAGCATCATACTCAATCATGAATCACCTTACGTGCACTAGCATCATGTCCCCGCAATACCGCTCCAACACTCCGGTGACAGTGGTGTTAGCATCATGCTCCATCAAAAATCACCTTACCTGCACTAGCATCAAGATCCTGAAATTCCCCTTCAACACCTTGTGACAGTGATGCCCAGCATCATGCTCCATCATGAATCACCTTAACTGCACTAGCATCATGGCCCTGCAATGCCCCTCCAACACTTCTGTGACAGTGATGCCCTGCATCATGCTCCATCATGAATCACATTACCTGCACTAGCATCATGGCCCTGAAATGCCCCTCCAGCACTCCTATGACAGTGATCCCCAGAATCATGTTCCATCAAGAATCAAATTACCTGCACAAGCATCGTGGCCCTGCAATGCCCCCTCCACACTCCTGTGACAGTGATGCCCAGCATCATGCTCCATCATAAATCACCTTAACTGCACAAGCATCTTGGCCCTGCAATGCCCCTCCAACACTTCTGTGACAGTGATGCCCAGCATCATGTTCCATCATGAATCACCTTACCTGCACTAGCATCATGGCCCCGTAATGCCCCACCAGTACTCCTGTGACATAGATGCCCAGCATCATGCTCCATCATGAATCACCATACCTGCACTAGCATCATGGCCCTGCAAAACCCCTCCAACACTCCAGCGACAGTGATGTTAGCATAATGCTCCATCATGAATCACCTTACCTGCACTAGCATCATGAACCTGCAATGCCCCTACAACATTCTTGAGACAGTGATGCCCAGTATCATGCTCCATCATGAATCACCTTACATGCACTAGCATCATGGCCCTACAATACCCATAAAACACTCCTGTGACAGTGATGTTAGCATCATGCTACATCATGAATCACCATACCTGCAATAGCATCATGAAACCTCAATGCACCTCCAACACTCCTGTAACAGTGATACATAGCATCATGCTCCAGCACGAATCACCTTACCTGCACTAGCATCACAATGCTGCAATTCCCCTCCAACACAAAGGTGACAGTGACATCCAGCATCATGCTCCATCATAAATCACCCTACCAGCACTAGCATCATGGCCTTGCAATACCCCTCCAACACTCATGTGAGATTGATGCCCAGCAACTTGCTCCAACATGAATCACCTTACCTGCACTAGCATCATGGCCCTGCAATGCCCCCTCAACATGCCTGTGACAGTGATGCCCAGCATCATGCCCCATCATGAATCACCTTACCTGCTGTAGCATCATGGCCCCACGATGCCTCACCAGTACTCCTCTGACATAGATGCCCAGCACCATGCTTCAGCACGAATCACCTTACCTGCATTAGCATCACAATTCCGCAATTCCCCTCCAACACCCCAGTGACAGTGACATCCAGCATAATGCTCCATCATAAATCACCCTACCAGCACTAGCATCATGGCCTTGCAATACCCCTCCAACACTCATGTGAGAGTGATGCCCAGCAACTTGCTGCAACATGAATCACCTTACCTGCACTAGCATCATGGCCCTGCAAAGCACCTCCAACACTCCTGTGACAGTGATGCCCAGAATCATGCTCCATCATGAATCACCTTACCTGCACTAGCATCATGGCCCGGCAATACCCCTCAAACACTCCTGTGACAGTGATGTTAGCATCATGCTCCATCATGAATCACCTTAACTGCACTAGCATTATGGCCCTGCAATACCGCTCAAACACTCCTGTGACAGTGATGTTAGCATCATGCTCCATCATGAATCACCTCAAATGCACTAGCATCATGATCCTGCAATTCCCCTGCAACAACATGTGACAGGGATGCCCAGCATCATGCTCCATCATGAATCACCTTACCTGCACAAGCATCATGGCCCTGTAATAACCCTCCAATACTCCTGTGACAGTGATGCCCAGCATAATGCTCCAGCCTGAATCACCTTACCTGCACTAGTATCACAGCGCAGCAATTCCCCTCCAACACCCCTGTGACAGTGACACCCAGCATAATACTCCATCATAAATCACCTTACCAGCACTAGCATCATGGCCCTGCAATACCCCTCCAACACTCCAGTGACAGTGATGACAGCAACTTGCTCCAACATGAATCACCATACCTACACTGGCATCATGGCCCTGCAAAGCCCCTGCAACACTCCTGTGACAGTGATGCAGAGCATCATGCTCCATCATGAATCACCGTGACTGCACTAGCATCATGGCCCTGCAATGCCCCTCCAATACTCCTGTGACAGTGATGCCCAGCATCATGCTCCATCATGAATCACCGTGACTGCACTAGCATCATGGCCCTGAAATGCCCCTCCAACACTCCTATGACAGTGATGCCCAGCATCATGCTCCATCATGAATCAACTTACCTGCACTAGCATCATGGCCCTGCAATGCCCCTCCAACAGTTCCATGGCAGTGATGCCCAGCATCATTGTCCATCATGAATCACCTTACTTGCACTAGCATCATGGCCCCGCAATGCCTATCCTGGACTCCTGTGACATTGATGCCCAGCATTATGTTATATCATGAATCACCTTACCTGCACTAGCATCATTGCCATGCAATACCCCTCCAACATTCCTGTGACAGTGATGCCGAGCATCATGTTCCATCATGAATCACCTTACCTGCACTTGCATCATGGCCCCGCAATGCCCCTCCAATACTCCTGAGACAGTGATGCCATGCATCATGCTACATCATGAATCACCTTACCTGCACTAGCATCAAGGCCCTGTAATGCCCCTTCAACAGTCCTGCGACAGTGATGTTAGCATCATGCTACACCATGAATCACCTTAACTGCACTAGCATCAAGGCCCTGTAATGCCCCTTCAAAACTCCTGCGACAGTGATGTTAGCATGATGCTCCATCATGAATCACCTTACCTGCCCTAGCATCATGGCCCTGCAATACCCCTCCAGCACTCCTGTGACAGTGATGTTAGCATCATGCTCCATCTTGAATCACCTTACCTGCACTAGCATCAAGATCCTGCAATGCCCATCCAACACTCCTGTGACAGTGATGCCCAGCATCATGCTTCAGCACGAATCACCTTACCTGCACTAGCATCACAGTGCTGCAATTCCCCTTCAACACCAACGTGACAGTGACATCCAGCATAATGCTCCATTATAAATCACCTTACCAGCAGAAGCATCATGGCCCTGCATTACCCCTCCAACACTCCTGTGACAGTGATGCCCAGCAATTTCCTTCAAAATGAATCACCTTACCTGCACTGGCATCATGGCTGTGCAATGCCCCTCAAACACTCCTGTGATAGTGATGCCCAGCATCATGCTCCATCATGAATCACCTTACATGCACTAGCATCATGGCCCTGAATTGCCCCTCCAACTCTCCTGTGACAGTGATGACCAGCATCATGTTCCATCATGAATCACCTTACCTGCACTAGCATCATGGCCCAGCAATGCCCCTCCAACACTCCTGTGATAGTGATGCCCAGCATCATGCTCCAGCATGAATCACCTTACCTGAACTAGCATCATGGCCCTGCAATGCCCCTCCAACACTCCTGTTACAGTGATGCCCAGCATCATGCTCCAGCATGAATCACCTTACCTGCACTAGCATCATGTCCCTGCATAAATACAGGAAGATGCAGTGCTTGAAATATAACTTTCATGATTTTATAGAGAAGGTAGGTAGGAGAAGGAAGGATCCCGGAGGAGAAAGCAAGTGTGGCAGTGAGGGAGGCAGCAGTGGTAAGGGATTTTAAAGGACCCTTTCGAATCTAGAACACAAGGTCATGAATAGAAGCTCGTGGGAGGGACATAACTTAGGGGTAAGAGTTGCGGTCAAGACCCCAGTTATTTTTCCAACCCTTATGATGTCCATTGCAACCCATAAAATACTTTAAAATGTGTTTTTCCAGCATTTACTTGTATAAAGTTTTAGTGAATGGAGATGTCTCACAACCCCTATAATTCTACTGAAATGATCTTTTGCAACCCCGATGATTCTTGTGAAATAATGTTACTGTCTGTAAGGGTGAGTGGGGGTGGTTCCGGAGGGACATGAGAAAGTTTTATTATATCAAAAGAGTGGTTGTGTCATGAAACAGTCTACCAGCAGTGGTGGCAAGTGCCAAAACCCCTACTGGTTTACAGCATGGTTGAGAAAAAGGTAAAGGAGTTCTATAGTCAGAATTTGCAAAAACGTATAGGCCCAGATAATCAAAAGGCTTGCCCATGGCGCAAGTGTTGCACCATGTGTAAACCACTGATGCGCCCCAGCATGATATTCAAAAGGGAAAAGTGCGCGGCACAAATCCTGATGCGCCGGAGCGCATCAGTAATGTATGCAGGCGCAGGTGGGGGTGTGTGCCCATGCATACTCTGAACAGCCCGATATTCAGCCTGGGATGTGCGGAGCCATGCATGCACAACCCCTACCTGCGCCAGCACAAAGTTAAGCAAAAAAAAAAGGAACAACGGATGGCCACCCACAGGTGAGCTGCTGCATTGCAGGGCGCAACACGGAAGCTGCCACCTATGGGTGGCCACCTGAGCTCCGGCTGCACCTCCATGGTGGTGCCCCCCTATGCCCGATCCGGGCTTAAGTAAATAAAAACAAAGTCCTATATCCCTGGTGGTCCAGTGGACCTCTGCCCGCCCGATCGTGGGCTTAAGTGTGTAAACATAGATAACTCCCATATCCTTGGTGGTCCAGTGGACCTCTGCCCATCTGATCGCGGGCTTAAGTGTGTAGAGAAAGAAATTGAATACAATTTCCCTGGTGGTCCAGTGGACCGATGACTTCCCAATCGCGGGCTTAAGTGTGTAAAGAAAGACATTGAATCCAATATCCCTGGTGGTCTAGTGGACCGATGACTGCCCAATCGTGGGCTTAAGTGTGTAAAGAAAGAAATTGAATCCAATATCCCTGGTGGTCTAATGGACCGATGACTGCCCGATCACGGGCTTAAGTGTGTAAAGAAAGAAATTGAATCCAATATCCCTGGTGGTCCAGTGGACCGATGACTGCCTAATCGCGGGCTTCCGTATAGGATTAGTGACCCCAATATCCCTGGTGGTCCAGCAGATCCCCTCCCCACCCACCACTGATCTCCACCACCCTGAACCCCAGTCAGTGAGGCGGCAGCACCCACCTGCCTGCCACCCACCACCCGCCCGACTGACACCTTCGGTAGGGCTGTCGCCCATTGGTCCACAGCATGAGCCAATGGGCATGCAGCCAACCGCCACTGACCGGGGGTACAGGGCAGTGGGGATCAGTGGGTGGGGAGGGGGAATCTGCTGACCACCTAGATATGTGGGTCACTAATCTATACTGAAGTCCACGATCGGGCAGTCATCAGTCCACTGGACCACCAGGGATAGATTCAATTTCCTTCTTTACACTTAACCAGCGATCGGGCAGCCATCGATCCACTGAACCACCAGGGATGTGGATTCATTTTCTTTCTTTCACACTTAACCTGCGATGGGTCATCGATCACTCACCAAGAGACAAGATATATGTTTACACTTAAGCCCGCGATCGGGCGGGCAGAGGTCCACTGGACCACCGGGGATTTTGGATTCAATTTCTTTCCTTACATACTTAAGCCTGTGATCGGGCAGTCATCAGTCCACTGGACCACCAGGGATATTGGAATTATCTATGTTTACACACTTAAGCCCGTGATCGGGCAGGCAGAGGTCCACTGGACCACCAGGAATGTTGGAGTTATCCATGTTTACGCACTTAAGCCAGTGATCGGGCAGGCAGAGGTCCACTGGACCACCAGGAATGTTGGAGTTATCTATGTTTACACACTTGAGCCCGCAATCAAGTGAGCAGAGGTCCACTGGACCACCAGGGATATTGGGATCTTTTTATTTTACGAATGCCCGCGATCGGACTGTGGGGCACATTGCCGTGCTTCAGGGGGCATCGGTCCCCGATGGCTGCTGCCTGGCAGGGCGCCAGGTGCAAGTCGTCGGGGATCGGTGCACCTGCATGCAAATGGGGCCATAATGACACGCAAATGGCCCCATTTGTGCCTTGCATACATTATGACCCCATTTGCATCTCAACTTTTGAATATCACGGCTGCTGCACCTTGCGCAATGGAACTTGCGCTAGCGCATCCCCATGCTCCACTCTGACCACTGGCGCTGGTGCAGTGCCACTGTGCCATGTGCACTGCGGGTGGCCAGGGTGTGATATTCAACGATGCAGAGCCATGGTGCAGCTCCATTGAATATCGCCCGGTCAACGCCGCTGCACAGCCAAGTTGCGCTGTGCCCAGGCTTGTGCCACAGCCTGGCGCAGTTTGAATATCTGGGCCATATTGTTCAGTTTTGATTTGTGTGCTGCCCTAGTGCCTCCTTCCCTGTCTTTGCTATTAGTTTTTTCAAAATGTACCCGCTAGTTTTATTTCCCATGGGAATCTCCATGTTCACATTTTAAGGATCTTTTTGCTACAATGCCTCCTGTCCCATTTGACAGTGATGCATCCAGGACTGTAGATTCAGCAAACACTGGTTCAGAGTCAATTGTTGTAGCCTTAAAGTTGTGATAAGTAACTTTACTTATCCAGTGAGCACTAAAGGCAATATTTACAGTTCAGCAATCACTTGAGGGACAACTGAGTGTGTTATTCTGTAAGAAACCAGCTAGAGTCTTTACCATTTATGGCATTCATGACTGGGGGGGGGATTTTATGGCTGTGTGTGTAGTTTGATGAAATGAAAAGCTTTTAAAGTAAAACATCTTCTCCTGCTGGCTAGACCTAGACCATTACCAAGAAAACTAAAATACTGAGTTAAGAGTTATTTAGTTTCATCCAGAACATCAGGCTTCTAACAGCAGATTACTGCAGCAGCAGATTTTTCCTGGATGCATCACTGTCACATGAGACAGACGAATTGTAGGAAAAATAAGTTCAGTAGGCAATGTTAACATGGAGATCCCCAGGGGCCAAAAACTGGTTAGCAAATTTGGAAAAAATTCCTAATAGTGAACAAAGGGAAGAACACACCAGTGCCACATGCACAAATCAAAACACTGCACAACATGGGCCAGATTTACAAAACTTTGCCAAGATGCAAACCCAGCTTGCCTAGGACAAACTGGATTTTGTCCCGTGTGGTATTCACAAAGCCCAGTTTGCCCAGGCAAACAGTGTTTGCACCCGGGCAAAGCTGGGAGAGGGACCGCAATGCAAATGAAGGGGAAGGGACCTGCATTTCCCTACAGTACTGTTCACAAAGTTTTGTTCCACACAAGGGCCATTTAAGAATGCCCTTGTGTGGAGAAATTACATCCGCAAATACCTGGTGGTAATCTACGCAACCCTATTGATTGGCGGTGGTCCTGCATCCCCCACATCCCCCTCCCCTGTTCCTGATCACCCACCTGATATGTTAACACCATTTTCTATAGTGTAGTGGTCCCTTTCCAGTCCCTGACTGCCCACCCGATATGGTAAAATCATTTTCCTTGGTGTAGCAGTCCCTACCCCTCCCCCATTGCCAATCACAATCCCCAAATGTCACAAACCCCATTCCCAGGTAGTCTAGGGTCCCTCCCCCACCCTGTCCTGTGTGATCTGCTCCTCTGCTCCACCCGTTCCACTCGGTTATCATTGACCAGCACAGCCCTCCTCACGCCACCATGGCTGGACGCCAACTGAGCCCTCATGGATCCACTCCATAGGGTTTCAGTTGGCAGCCAGTCGTGGTGGTGTGAGGAGGGCTGCGCTGGTCACCAATAACCAGCTGGGATGGGAGGGAGCAGGGTGGCATGTCACACTGCATGGGAAGGTGGGACGGGGAAGGACGCTAGACTGCCAGGGAATGGGGTTTGTCACGTTTGGGGATGGTGCCTGGGGAGGGCGAGACTGCTACAGTATGGAAAATGGTTTTGACATATTGGGTGGGCGATCAGGGAAGGGGAAAGGACCGATACACTATGGAAAATGGTTTTACCACATAGAGTGGGTGATCAGGAACTGAGGCGGGACCACCACGTGATGGAAAATGGTTTTACCACATAGAGTGGGTGATTGGGAACTGAGGCGGGACCACCACATGATGGAAAATGGTTTTAACATATCAGGTTGGTGATCACGGAGCAGGGCGGGACCACTACACTATGTAAATGGTTTTGCCATATTGGTTGGGTGATTGGGGAGGAGGGAGGAACCACTACACTATGCAAAATGGTTGTACCATATCAAGTGGGCAATCAGGGACTGGGGCTGCACCACTACACTATGGAAGATGATTTTAACATATCAGGTTGGTGATCGGGGAGCAGGAAAGGACCACTACACTATGGAAGATGGTTTTAACATATCGGGTGGGTGATTGTTGAGCAGGAAAGGACCACTACACTATGGAAAATGGTTTTAACATATCAGGTGGGTGATCGGGGAGCAGAAAGGGACCACTACACTGTGGAAAATGGTTTTGACATATCAGGTGGGAGATTTAGGAGGGGAAGGTGAACACTACCTTATGGAAAATGGTTTTACCATGTCCGGTGGGAAATTGGGGATTGGGGAAAGACCACTGCACTATGGAAAATGGTTTTAACATATCGGGTCGGTGATCAGGGAGGAGGCAGACACCACTACACTATAGAAATATTTGTTTTTTGTATGAGATGGCAATCGGGGAGGGCCCCACTTGACTACTAGGGATGAACATCACTGGGGACGGCGATCAGAGGATGGGGGCGCTAGACTACCATTGAATGTGGCTGCATGGGGTATGGGCTGGTGGTGGAGGCCTTGCTAAGTCACCTGTAGGCCATGCAAATGGGTCCATAATCAGCATGTTAATGGCCAATAGCACCTTGTATGCCCAGTGGGCTCATTTGCATGGTTCCCTTAGTGAATAGGAGATTAGTGCAAGTGCACTATTGTTGCCAGCCCATTCTCCTGGCTGGTTGTGGAGGCAGCACTATAGCTGGTGTTTTGCCTGGGTTTGCACTGCTCCATCCTTCCCTGTTCCAAGTACGATAGTGCACCACACTATCCAACTGTGAATAGCCTGATTTCCCACCATCGCAATCGCTGGGTGCTGAGCAAACTTGGGCGCTGCACTTTGCATTTTTTGTGAAGGACTGTAGTACTCCCGTAAAGGCTTAGTAGTTACTGATGGAGTGATAGTGAGACAGGGAAAAAAGGGGTGGATGATGTAGACAAAACACTGAATTGAAACAAGGTCTTGGGATACAAGCAGACTAAGTGGGCTATTTTTCTGCCCTCATTCTCTGTTTCTGTGTTTTCTATGTTTCTGTGAGATGTTAAATCACAGTCCCGTCTGCCTGTTCTGGTGTTGTTCAGTTGGATGTTAAAGATCCCATGGCTCTTCATGAAATGAGATGGACAATTTTCCTGGTGCCCTGACCAAATTTCCCCAGATCAGTAAAATACCAGAAAAAGCTTAAGCGGGTTCGGTTTCAGTTAGTTTGCATCTGTATCCCCCCCCCCCCCAAATGAGGCTGAAGATTGGCAGTATTGTCCAACCCTCCTTTACTGGTGAAAAAAAACTTAAAAAATAAAGTGTCTTCAGTCAATAAAGTTACAGGGTCTTTCCTGCCAATCAAATAATGACCCCCTTAGCCTCTCGCCCCCCAATGTTCCTCTTTTTTCTGCTCCCCCACTTGAGTTCCATTTCCCTGGCCCTCCTCTGGCATCACCTCAGATCTTTCCTCCCTGCTTTGTTCCCTCATAGCCACTTGTCCTGTGCATCTTCTGGTGGATTTCTGTTTTTCCTGTCCTCATTTCTCAGTCTATTTTTTCTCGGCCCTGTGCTGGTCTTGTTTGGCAGGCAATCTTGCCTCCCCCATTGCCTTTCTTTCCTATCTCTGGCCCACCTTCTCAAGTCTTGTGCTTTCTTCATCATGGCTCAGCCCTGTGATTCAGCTACCTGGCCGTGATGCCTGCTGCATTCTCAGTTGTCTCCTCTGGCCCCGGGGTTTGTTGCAGTCCCCACATGTTCCTCCTATTCCAGTTCCCTAGTTGCATCAATTGGTTTGGCTGATGGTTTGTTTTGCTGTATACTCCCCCCCACCGGCTGGGGGAAGCCTCCTCATGATCTGGCTGCTGTCACTGGCTCCTTGCTCTGTGCCTGCTTGGTTCCGCCCCCTTCCCCCCCCCACTTCATAAATGACTGCCTACGCACACTGCCTCCATGTTGCAGCATCCACCACTAGGGCCCCTGTCATTGGCTGCCATTCTTCCCCCACTAATGTTTCCACCCACACCACCCTGTTCTTTTTTCTTTTATTTCCTGCAGTTCCCTCCCATCTTACCTCCACCCTGGTGACTGGCTGATATAAAACAAATGTAATAATTAAAAAAATCCTTTTCAGGCTTCAGCTGCTGTCAGTGACTCCGTTCTCCATGCTGGCTTGCTTCCACCCTTCCCTTGGCCTTGATTGTCTCCATCCTACCTGTCTTGGCAGATGCCAGCCTTTGCAGACTGCATCCCCATTTTGGCGTTTGTCACTGAGCTCCCTTTTTCTGGCTGCCTTTCTCCTTCTCTGTGCTTTTATCTCGCCCCTTGTCACGTTGTTTTTTTTCCTTTTATTTCCAGCAGCTTCCCTCCCATCGCTACCGCTACCCTGGAAGATGACTGATATTAATTTGAAATAAATAATTTAATGGGCAGACGAGGCGGGCCAAGAGGTCTTATCTGCCGTCAAATTCTATGTTTTTATGTTTTAAAAAAAAATGCTTTCTTAGAAGGGAATCGTCAGGGAAGCAGGTCTGGGGGTTTCCAGAGGGGGATAGGTTTTGTCTGATTTTTCAAGGCAGACAGGTGGGTTGTCTTACTGGGGAGGGGTACAAGGCTAGGCCTAACTGGCTACCATGGGAGGTGGGCAGGTGAGCATGGGAGGCAGGCGGGGTACTGGTTGGGTACTGGGAATTTAATGTTCTACCTATTCTCGAAGTGCAGCACTCAAGAGAGAGGAAGGATGTAGACAGTATGTAACAGCTGGTGATAATTCTAGTCTGATTTAAATCTATATTATATATATATATATATATATATATATATATACATATACACACACACACTGTTTACGGATACAAATTCATTGCAAAAACTTTGTTGATCCACTAGTTAGCGTTAAAGCTACAAAAGTAGGGAAATGTGGCATAAGAGCTTCCAACACTAACACCCCCCCCCCCGTCCAGCAGGCAGCAACAGGAAAAAACATTACATCACCTATATTGCCTCTTTGTGCATCAGGTGTGGGGTGTGCCTTGGTGTTGGCAACCCTGACGCTCACTCCATTCCATCAATAAATAAGCTGAGATGGGTACAGCATATAAGAATGGATCCTAAATCATGAATGATATGAGAATGGGGTTACTATAAATAGAATTCTGTGAGGGTATGCATTTCAGCTAAGTAGGGTGGTCACATTACTGGGGTGTGGACTGGGACACAAGACGGCCAGAATCAGTAGTCAGGGAGTGCCTGCTCAGGGTGGGCATGCTCCTCAGAGAGGGTTATGTGTGTTTTCCAAAATCCAGCAGGAGAGGGGGAACTGTTCTGCAAAAAGGCACAGCCCCAGGCTGGTTTGCCTGCTCTATGAGCTGAAGCCTCCCTCCCCCATTAGCCGTGGCATGGATGGCTAATGGTTAAGCCAAGGCTATACATGAATTTGCTGCCCCAGGGGTCCCTGTTTGATTTTGCTATTATATACAGTTATAACCATGTCTTACAATGATTTCACGATTATAACGTTTGCACATATAATTTTCATTGATTTAAGCTGCAGCCTTTTTTGTATCCACAGACTGGAGTGTGGTGCTTTAGTTCCCTGTATTAGAGGATCCCTTTTGAGCAATGCTGAGTAATCTTACACTGTATGCTTACTGTACATACAGTTGCTCCTGGCAAGGCTTAAATTGGCAGTACTGTGTGGAATTCGCTGTGCCTGAACGCAATCTTTTGCAATTTAACAGGGATCCGTTTATTACCCGAAGCCCATAATTATTCAATGATATCATGCATTTGCAGCAGGAAATTAAAATGAAATTATTTTGAGCATAAAAGCTATTTCCGCAAAAAAACAACAACAAAAAAATCATTACTGAATACCTAGTCGAAAGTGTTTCATTGGCACAGCAATGTTCTTTTGTAATAATCCAAAACAATACCAGATGTGTTACTGATTCTGTATCCGCTAATTTGGAAATCAGAAGCAGAACATACAGAACCTTATCATAGTGCCGTGATGATTCACTCATCTGTCTGATTTTATAGAGTGTCGCTGATTTCGGACTCAGATTGAATGCCCGATGCAAATGAAGGACCTCCGTTCCTGTTTAAATAGAATCCGCTGCCCCCTGCGGAGATAGATCGCTGACAGGTCCCTGTTTAGAGTCTGTTGCGGGGCTGTGTGACTCTCGTCAAAAACTCGATCTCTTAGCGATGAGAATGCAATTTATTTTAGTTTTATATATTTTATGTTCATATTCACAACGTGAGTTTTTAATTTATTTTACAAGACTAATGTATGCATCCATGATATATACTCAACTACATAACACATATGGTTATTTTCAGGTGTCCGCTCCGATGTGGTGCTGACGGAGTCCGGCGGAGATGTAAAAAAGGCCGGAGAGACCCTCAGGCTGAGCTGTGTAGCCTCCGGGTTCACCTTCAGTAGCCACGGGATGAGCTGGGTCCGGCAGCAACCCTGGAGGGAACTGGAGTGGGTTGCATATATCAGCAGCAGTGGTGGCACCAAATATTACTCTGCCTCTGTCCAGGGCCGGTTCACCATCTCCAGAGACAATCCCCAGAGCCTCTTGTATTTAGACATGACCAGCCTGAAATCTGAAGACACCGCCCTGTACTACTGTGCGAGAGGCACAGCGATCCAGAATAATGAGGAACTCCTACAATAAGCTGCGGGCAATGGGTGAGGGAGAAGTGCAAGGTGATTCCAACTGCAGGATGAGGGCAAAAACACCGTGAAGTTATTAAAAACCAAAGCCTGAGACCGAGAATGATGAATTACAAATAACATAGAGTCCGCTGTTTCCCCAGTGGTGTGTGTCCCGCAGTGTCCCTAGGCAGCAGCACAGCCGCTCAGAGTACAGGTGTTGCTTTGCCCTACTTGTTCCGAGTGCCTTTTACAGACTGCAACCACTTTTAAATAAATACATCCGATTAGTCTTACTGCGTTGGCAGGACTCTGTTCACATTTTTCAGCACCTGTCTGTGTTCTGCCTCATCCCGGGGAGAAGGGATATAGATGGATGGATGCCAACTGACATTAAATCAGATTAAGCTGTTAGTGATATTTTTAATGAACCCCCCCCAAAAAAAAAATGTTAATTAAATTTAGCATCGGTTTATGGCCTCTTCCAAACAGTATGCTAGGCAAATTTCAGATTTCCAGAGACTGACCCAACTGTGACCAGTTGAACAATTTCCAAACATTCCCGAACCCTAAAACAAGATGTTTAACAGAGGCCCAGTTCCTTCAGATTTTATTCGACAATTTTGTATGAGAAGACTAAAGCTTGCATTGCAACATTTGCTGCCTGTCAGGGAATGTGAAGTGATGAGGAGCTGTGCTCCATTTTACTTCCTATGCGCCTCTGAGAATTCTCTCATTGGCGGTTCAGTCCGTGGATCTGTTATTTCCTTATAAAATTGAAGCCATACAAAAATGAAAAGTGGAGGGGCTACTGCCCTTTTGCCCCCCCCGGCGCCTGTGCCGGGTACGACTTCAATTCCATAAGGAAATAACAGATTGACTGAACTGCCAGTGACTGAATTCTGGGGGAGAGGCACATTGAAAGACGCCATAAAGGGATGCTAAATTTAATTAACATTTGGGGGGGGGGGGGGAGGGAAGTAGTTCACTAAAAATACCACCAACAGCTTAATCTGATTCAATGTCGGTTGGCATCCCGCGTAAGCATTAATCACGGCGGAGGCGTCTATCGAGTTAATGCCCGCTAAGGGCGTTGTTGCCGCGAGGGGAAGCCGAGGTTCAACCTAGCGGGCGTTAATCAATGTAGACGCGAGGTTGCCGTGATTAATGCTCTTGTAACAGGGACAAGCGCGATGTCTACTAGGACGATCACAGTGCAAAAGGCGCCGGAGACGGAGGCAATCTCCATACACTTTACTGTTATTGTACTGAAGGCTCTATGATGGCACCCGCGATAGGTGCAACGCCGTCACCTGGTGCAGGAGCAACACGGCATTGTGGTAGTAATGCGTGTTGCTGTCTTTCAACAGATTCCGCGACTCCATACGGCATTATTTCTCATAATGCGTGTTAGTCTTCTTATCGAGCCAACGGCATTATGAGAAATAATGCCGTGTTGGACTCATGAACGCGCTTCCCAGGACAGCAACACGGCATTATCGGCTCACAATGCCGTGTTGGTCCTGCACCACGTGACGGCGTTGAGCCTATCGCAGGACTCTCTCCTAGACTTCCGAATAATGCCCTGTTACAAACATCCATATCTCCTTTCTCCCGGATGAAGCAGAACATAGACAGAAAGGCGTAGTCCTGCTTTCCTATCAACAGAAACCACACCAAAAATCAAAGGGGCTCAGATTCTGCAATTTATTATTCAAGTGAACATTTCTGAAAAAAAAGTTCATGGTTACAACTTAATCCCATTTAGAGCTAGACCATTGAAAATGTATATGCATTGTTTCTAGAAAGAAACTTATAACTGTTAAATGGAGAATTACAGTACTTGACTATGTAAACTGAAAGTTACAGAAGTTAAAAATTTCACAATTTCATTATTTGTTAAATTGAGTTAGAGGTTTCAAAATATAGGAATGTTTACAGCTCCACTGCAACACCCCTGTGACACTGACACCAAGCATCATACACATCATGAGTCACCTTACCTGCACTAGCATCACAGCCCTGCAATGTCCCTCGAACACTCCTGTGAGACTGAAGCCCAGCATCATGCTCCATCATGAATCACCTTACCTGCTCTAGCATCACGGCCCTGCAATACCCCTCCAACACTCCTGTGACAGTGATGCACAGCATTATGCTCCATCGTGAATCACCTTACCTGCTCTAGCATCATGGCCCTGCAATGCCCCTTCAACACTCCGGTGACAGTGATGTTAGCATCATGCTCCATCATGAATCACCTTACGTGCAATAACATCATGGCCCAGCAGTGCCCCTCGAACACTCCTGTGACAGAGATGGCCATCATTATGCTCCACATTGAATCACCTTACCTGCACTAGCATCATGGCCCTGCAAAGCCACTCCAACACTCCTGTGACAGTGATGCCCAGCATCATGCTCCAACATGAATCAACTTACATGCACTAGCATCATGGCCCCGAAATGCCCTTCCAACACTCCATTGACCGTGATACCCAGCATCCTACTCAATCATGAATCACCTTAAGTGCACTAGCATCATGTCCCCGCAATACCGCTCCAACACTCCGGTGACAGTGATGTTAGCATCGAGCTCCATCATGAATCACCTTACCTGCACTAGCATCAAGATCCTGAAATGCCCCTTCAACACCTTGTGACAGTGATGCCCTGCATCATGCTCCGTCATGAATCACATTACCTGCACTAGCATCATGGCCCTGAAATGCCCCTCCAACACTCCTATGACATTGATCCCCAGAATCATGTTCCATCATGAATCAAATTACCTGCACAAGCATCGTGGCCCTGCAATGCCCCCTCAACACTTCTGTGACAATGATGCCCAGCATCATGTTCCATCATGAATCACCTTACCTGCACTAGCATCATGGCCCCGCAAAGCCCCACCAGTACTCCTGTGACATAGATGCCCAGCATCATGCTCCATCATGAATCACCTTACCTGCACTAGCATCATGGCCCTGCAAAACCCCTCCAACACTCCTGTGACAGTGATGTTAGCATAATGCTCCATCATGAATCACCTTACCTGCACTAGCATCATGAACCTGCAATGCCCCTCCAACATTCTTGAGACAGTGATGCCCAGCATCATGCTCCATCATGAATCACCTTACATGCACTAGCATCATGGCTCTACAATACCCATAAAACACTCCTGTGACAGTGATGTTAGCATCATGCTACATCATGAATCACCATACCTGCACTAGCATCATGAAACCTCAATGCACCTCCAAGACTCCTGTGACAGTGATGCCCAGCATCATGCTCCATCTTGAATCACCTTAACTGCACTAGCATTATGGCTCTGCAATACCCCTCAAACACTCCTGTGACAGTGATGTTGGCATCATGCTCCATCATGAATCACCTTAAATGCACTAGCATCATGATCCTGCAATTCCCCTGCAACACCATGTGACAGGGATGCCCAGCATCATGCTCCATAATGAATCACCTTACCTGCATTAGCATCATGGCCCTGTAATCCCACTTCAACACAACGGTGACAGTGATGCCCAGCATCATGCTCCATCATGAATCACCTTACCTGCACAAGCATCATGGCCCTGTAATAACCCTCCAACACTCCTGTGCAGTGATGCCCAGCATCATGCTCCATCATGAATCACCTTACCTGCACTAGCATCATGGCCCTGCAATGCCCCTCCAACGCTCCTGTGACAGTGATGCCCAGCATCCTGCTCCATCATGAATCACCTTACCTGCACTAGCATCATAGTCCTGCAATGCACCTCCAACACTCCTGTGACAGTGATGCCCAGCATCATGCTCTATCATAAATCACCTTACCTGCACAAGCATCATGGACCTGTAATTACCCTCCAACACTCCTGTGACAGTGATGCCCAGCATCATGTTCCATCATGAATCAACTTACCTGTACTAGTATCACAGAGCAGCAATTCCCCTCCAACACCCCTGTGACAGTGACACCCAGCATCATACTCCATCATAAATCACCTTACCTGCACTTGCATCATGGCCCCACAATGCCCCTCCAATACATCTGAGACAGTGATGCCCAGCATCATGCTACATCATGAATCACCATACCTGCACTAGCATCATGAAACCTCAATGCACCTCCAACACTCCTGTGACAGTGATGCCCAGCATCATGCTCCAGCACGAATCACCTTACCTGCACTAGCATCACAATGCTGCAATTCCCCTCCAACACAAAGGTGACAGTGACATCCAGCATAATGCTCCATCATAAATCACCCTACCAGCACTAGCATCATGGCCTTGCAATACCCCTCCAACACTCATGTGAGATTGATGCCCAGCATCATGTTCCATCATGAATCACCTAACCTGCTCTAGCATCATGGCCCTGCAATGCCCCTCCAACACTCCTGTGACAGTGATGCCCAGCATCATGCTCCAACATGAATCAACTTACCTGCACAAGCATCATGGCCCTGAAATGCCCCTCCAACACTCCTATCACAGTGATGCCCAACATCATGCTCCATTATGAATCACCTTACCTGCTCTAGCATCATGGCCCCGCAATGCCCTACCATTACTCCTGTGACATAGATGCCCAGCATCATGCTTCAGCACGAATCACCTTACCTGCACTAGCATCACAATTCTGCAATTCCCCTCCAACACCCCGGTGACAGTGACATCAAGCATAATGCTCCATCATAAATCACCCTACCAGCACTAGCATCATGGCCCTGCAATACCCCTCCAACACTCATGTGAGAGTGATGCCCAGCAACTTGCTCCAACATGAATCACCTTACCTGCACTAGCATAATGGCCCTGAAATGCCCCACTAACACTCCTCTGACAGTGATGCCCAGCATCATGTTCCATCATGACTCAACTTACCTGCACTAGCATCATGGCCCTGCAATGCCTCACCAACAGTTCCATGACAGTGATGCCCAGCATCATGTTACATCATGAATCACCTTACTTGCACTAGCATCATGGCCCCGCAATGCCAATCCAGGACTCCTGTGACATTCATGCCCAGCATTATGTTATATCATGAATCACCTTACCTGCACTAGCATCATTGCCATGCAATACCCCTCCAACATTCCTATGACAGTGATGCCGAGCATCATGTTCCATCATGAATCACCTTACCTGCACTTGCAACATGGCCCCGCAATGCTTCTCCAATATTCCTGAGACACTGATGCCCAGCATCATGCTACATCATGAATCACCTTACCTGCACTAGCATCAAGGCCCTGTAATGCCCCTTCAACAGTCCTGCGACAGTGATGTTAGCATCATGCTACACCATGAATCACCTTACCTGCACTAGCATCAAGGCCCTGTAATGCCCCTTCAACACTCCTGCGACAGTGATGTTAGCATGATGCTCCATCATGAATCACCTTACCTGCCCTAGCATCATGGCCCTGCAATACCCCTCCAACACTCCTGTGACAGTGATGTTAGCATCATGCTCCATCATGAATCACCTTACCTGCACTAGCATCATGATCCTGCAATGCCCATCCAACACTCCTGTGACAGTTATTCCCAGCATCATGCTTCAGCACGAATCACCTTACCTGCACTAGCATCACAGTGCTGCAATTCTCCTTCAACACCCACATGACAGTGACATCCAGCAAAATGCTCCATTATAAATCACCTTACCAGCAGAAGCATCATGGCCCTGCATTACCCCTCCAACACTACTGTGACAGTGATGCCTAGCAATTTCCTTCAAAATGAATCACCTTACCTGCACTTGCATCAAGGCCCTGAATTGCCCCTCCAACACTCCTGTGACAGTGATGACCAGCATCATGTTCCATCATGAATCACCTTACCTGCACTAGCATCATGGCCCTGCAATGCCCCTCCAACACTCCTGTGATAGTGATGCCCAGCATCATGCTCCAGCATGAATCACCTTACCTGAACTAGCATCATGGCCCTGCAAAGCAACTCGAACGCTCCTGTGACAGTGATGCCCAGCATCATGCTCCAGCAGGAATCACCTTACCTGCACTAACATCATGTCCTTGCATAAATACAGGAAGATGCAGTGCTTAAAATATAACTTTCATGATTTTATAGAGAAGGTAGGTAGGAGAAGGAAGGATCCCGGAGGAGAAAGCAAGTGTGACAGTGAGGGAGGCAGCAGTGGTAAGGGATTTTAAAGGACCCTTTCGAATCTAGAACACAAGGTCATGAATAGAAGCTGGTGGGAGGGACATAACTTAGGGGTAAGAGTTGTGGTCAAGACCCCAGTTATTTTTCCAACCCTTATGATGTCAATTGCAACCCATAA
The DNA here is from genome assembly GCA_016271365.2 of Neoceratodus forsteri. Taxonomy (NCBI): domain Eukaryota; kingdom Metazoa; phylum Chordata; order Ceratodontiformes; family Ceratodontidae; genus Neoceratodus; species Neoceratodus forsteri. The sequence goes on from CM028135.1 coordinate 1,106,143,695, forward strand.
AATACTTTAAAATGTGTTTTTCCAGCATTTACTTGTATAAAGTTTTAGTGAATGGAGATGTCTCACAACCCCTATAATTCTACTGAAATGATCTTTTGCAACCCTATGATTCTTGTGAAATAATGTTACTGTCTGTAAGGGTGAGTGGGGGTGGTTCAGGAGGGACATGAGAAAGTTTTATTATATCAAAAGAGTGGTTGTGTCATGAAACAGTCTACCAGCAGTGGTGGCAAGTGCCAAACCCCTACTGGTTTACAGCATGGTTGAGAAAAAGGTAAAGGAGTACTATAATCAGAATTTGCAAAAACATATAGGCCCAAATATTCAAAAGGCTTGCCCATGGCGCAAGTGTTGCACCATGCGTAAACCACTGATGTGCCCCAGCATGATATTCAAAAGGGAAAAGTGTGCGGCACAAATCCCGATGCGCCGGAGCGCATCAGTAATGTATGCAGGTGAAGGTGGGGGTGTGTGCCCATGCATACTCTGCACAGCCCGATATTCAGCCTGGGATGTGCGGAGCCATGCATGTACAACCCCTACCTGCGCCAGCACAAAGTTAAGCAAAAAAAAAAGGAACAACGGATGGCCACCCACAGGTGAGCTGCTGCATTGCAGGGTGCAACACTGCAGCTGCCACCTATGGGTGGACACCTGAGCTCCGGCTGCACCTCCGTGGTGGTGCCCCCCCATGCCCGATCCCGGGCTTAAGTAAATAAAAATGAAGTCCTATATCCCTGGTGGTCCAGTGGACCTCTGCCCGCCCGATCGTGGGCTTAAGTGTGTAAACATAGATAACTCCCATATCCTTGGTGGTCCAGTGGACCTCTGCCCATCTGATTGCGGGCTTAAGTGTGTAGAGAAAGAAATTGAATCCAATATCCCTGGTTGTCCAGTGGACCGATGACTGCCTGATTGCAGGCTTAAGTGTGTAAAGAGCAGACACTGGTCCACTGGACCACCAGGGATATAGGATTATGTTTATAATTTACTTAAGCCTGTGATCGGGCAGACACTGGTCCACTGGACCACCAGGGATATAAGGATTATGTTTATAATTTACTTAAGCCTGTGATCGGGCAGACACTGGTCCACTGGACCACCAGGGATATAGGATTATGTTTATAATTTACTTAAGCCTGTGATCGGGCAGACACTGGTCCACTGGACCACCAGGGATATAGGATTATGTTTATAATTTACTAAACCTGTGATCGGGCTGACACTGGTCCACTGGACCACCAGGGATATAGGATTATGTTTATAATTTACTTAAGCCTGTGATCGGGCTGACACTGGTCCCTGGACCACCAGGGATATAGGATTATGTTTATAATTTACTTCAAGCCTGTGATCGGGCAGACACTGGTCCACTGGACCACCAGGGATATAGGATTATGTTTATAATTTACTTAAGCCTGTGATCGGGCAGACACTGGTCCACTATGGACCACCAGGGATATAGGATTATGTTTATAATTTACTAAGCCTGTGATCAGAGGCAGACACTGGTCCACTGGACCACCAGGGATATAGGATTATGTTTATAATTTACTTAAGCCTGTGATCGGGCAGACACTGGTCCACTGGACCACCAGGGATATAGGATTATGTTTATAATTTACCAAAGCCTGTGATCGGGCAGACACTGGTCCACTGGACCACCAGGGATATAGGATTATGTTTATAATTTACTAAGCCTGTGATCGGGCAGACACTGGTCCACTGGACCACCAGGATATAGGATTATGTTTATAATTTACTTAAGCCTGTGATCGGGCAGACACTGGTCCACTGGACCACCAGGGATATAGGATTATGTTTATAATTTACTTAAGCCTGTGATCGGGCAGACACTGGTCCACTGGACCACCAGGGATATAGGATTATGTTTATAATTTACTTAAGCCTGTGATCGGGCAGACACTGGTCCACTGGACCACCAGGGATATAGGATTATGTTTATAATTTACTTAAGCCTGTGATCCGGGCAGACACTGGTCCACTGGACCACCAGGGATATAGGATTATGTTTATAATTTACTTAAGCCTGTGATCGGGCAGACACTGGTCCACTGGACCACCAGGGATATAGGATTATGTTTATAATTTACTTAAGCCTGTGATCGGGCAGACACTGGTCCACTGGACCACCAGGGATATAGGATTATGTTTATAATTTACTTAAGCCTGTGATCGGGCTGACACTGGTCCACTGGACCACCAGGGATATAGGATTATGTTTATAATTTACTTAAGCCTGTGATCGGGCAGACACTGGTCCACTGGACCACCAGGGATATAGGATTATGTTTATAATTTACTTAAGCCTGTGATCGGGCAGACACTGGTCCACTGGACCTACCAGGGATATAGGATTATGTTTATAATTTACTTAAGCCTGTGATCGGGCTGACACTGGTCCACTGGACCACCAGGGATATAGGATTATGTTTATAATTTACTTAAGCCTGTGATCGGGCAGACACTGGTCCACTGGACCACCAGGATATAGGATTATGTTTATAATTTACTTAAGCCTGTGATCGGGCAGACACTGGCCCACTGGACCACCAGGGATATAGGATTATGTTTATAATTTACTTAAGCCTGTGATCGGGCAGACACTGGTCCACTGGACCACCAGGGATATAGGATTATGTTTATAATTTACTTAAGCCTGTGATCGGGCAGACACTGGTCCACTGGACCACCAGGGATATAGGATTATGTTTATAATTTACTTAAGCCTGTGATCGGGCAGACACTGGTCCACTGGACCAGCAGGGATATAGGATTATGTTTATAATTTACTTAAGCCTGTGATCGGGCAGACACTGGTCCACTGGACCAGCAGGGATATAGGATTATGTTTATAATTTACTTAAGCCTGTGATCGGGCAGACACTGGTCCACTGGACCAGCAGGGATATAGGATTATGTTTATAATTTACTTAAGCCTGTGATCGGGCAGACACTGGTCCACTGGACCAGCAGGGATATAGGATTATGTTTATAATTTACTTAAGCCTGTGATCAGGCAGACACTGGTCACTGGACCAGCAGGGATATAAGATTATGTTTATAATTTACTTGAGCCTGTGATCGGGCTGACACTGGTCCACTGGACCACCAGGGATATAGGATTATGTTTATAATTTACTTAAGCCTGTGATCGGGCAGACACTGGTCCACTGGACCACCAGGATATAGGATTATGTTTATAATTTACTTAAGCCTGTGATCGGGCAGACACTGGTCCACTGGACCACCAGGGATATAGGATTATGTTTATAATTTACTTAAGCCTGTGATCGGGCAGACACTGGTCACTGGACCACCAGGATATAGGATTATGTTTATAATTTACTTAAAGCCTGTGATCGGGCAGACACTGGTCCACTGGACCACCAGGGATATAGGATTATGTTTATAATTTACTTAAGCCTGTGATCGGGCAGACACTGGTCCACTGGACCACCAGGGATATAGGATTATGTTTATAATTTACTTAAGCCTGTGATCGGGCAGACACTGGTCCACTGGACCACCAGGATATAGGATTATGTTTATAATTTACTTAAGCCTGTGATCGGGCGAGACACTGGTCCCCTGGACCACCAGGGATATAGGATTATGTTTATAATTTACTTAAGCCTGTGATCGGGCAGACACTGGTCCACTGGACCACCAGGGATATAGGATTATGTTTATAATTTACTTAAGCCTGTGATCGGGCAGACACTGGTCCACTGGACCACCAGGGATATAAGATTATGTTTATAATTTACCTAAGCCTGTGATCGGGCAGACACTGGTCCACTGGACCACCAGGGATATAGGATTATGTTTATAATTTACTTAAGCCTGTGATCGGGCAGACACTGGTCCACTGGACCACCAGGGATATAGGATTATGTTTATAATTTCCTTAAGCCTGTGATCGGGCAGACACTGGTCCACTGGACCACCAGGGATATAGGATTATGTTTATAATTTACTTAAGCCTGTGATCGGGCAGACACTGGTCCACTGGACCACCAGGATATAGGATTATGTTTATAATTTACTTGAGCCTGTGATCGGGCAGACACTGGTCCACTGGACCACCAGGGATATAGGATTATGTTTATAATTTACTTGAGCCTGTGATCGGGCAGACACTGGTCCACTGGACCACCAGGGATATAGGATTATGTTTATAATTTACTTAAGCCTGTGATCGGGCAGACACTGGTCCACTGGACCACCAGGGATATAGGATTATGTTTATAATTTACTTAAGCCTGTGATCGGGCAGACACTGGTCCACTGGACCACCAGGGATATAAGATTCTGTTTATAATTTACTTAAGCCTGTGATCGGGCAGACACTGGTCCACTGGACCACCAGGGATATAGGATTATGTTTATAATTTACTTAAGCCTGTGATCGGGCAGACACTGGTCCACTGGACCACCAGGGATATAGGATTATGTTTATAATTTACTTAAGCCTGTGATCGGGCAGACACTGGTCACTGGACCACCAGGGATATAAGATTATGTTTATAATTTACTTAAGCCTGTGATCGGGCAGACACTGGTCCACTGGACCACCAGGGATATAGGATTATGTTTATAATTTACTTAAGCCTGTGATCGGCTGACACTGGTCCACTGGACCACCAGGGATATAGGATTATGTTTATAATTTACTTAAGCCTGTGATCGGGCAGACACTGGTCCACTGGACCACCAGGGATATAGGATTATGTTTATAATTTACTAAGCCTGTGATCGGGCAGACACTGGTCCACTGGACCACCAGGGATATAGGATTATGTTTATAATTTACTTAAGCCTGTGATCGGGCTGACACTGGTCCACTGGACCACCAGGGATATAGGATTATGTTTATAATTTACTTAAGCCTGTGATCGGGCAGACACTGGTCCACTGGACCACCAGGGATATAGGATTATGTTTATAATTTACTTAAGCCTGTGATCGGGCAGACACTGGTCCACTGGACCACCAGGGATATAGGATTATGTTTATAATTTACTTAAGCCTGTGATCGGGCAGACACTGGTCCACTGGACCACCAGGGATATAGGATTATGTTTATAATTTACTTAAGCCTGTGATCGGGCAGACACTGGTCCACTGGACCACCAGGGATATAGGATTATGTTTATAATTTACTTAAGCCTGTGATCGGCAGACACTGGTCCACTGGACCAGCAGGGATATAGGATTATGTTTATAATTTACTTAAGCCTGTGATCGGGCAGACACTGGTCCACTGGACCACCAGGGATATAGGATTATGTTTATAATTTACTTAAGCCTGTGATCGGGCAGACACTGGTCCACTGGACCAGCAGGGATATAGGATTATGTTTATAATTTACTTAAGCCCTGTGATCGGGCAGACACTGGTCCACTGGACCAGCAGGGATATAAGTTATGTTTATAATTTACTTAAGCCTGTGATCGGGCAGACACTGGTCCACTGGACCACCAGGGATATAGGATTATGTTTATAATTTACTTGAGCCTGTGATCGGGCTGACACTGGTCCACTGGACCACCAGGGATATAGGATTATGTTTATAATTTACTTAAGCCTGTGATCGGGCAGACACTGGTCCACTGGACCACCAGGGATATAGGATTATGTTTATAATTTACTTAAGCCTGTGATCGGGCAGACACTGGTCCACTGGACCACCAGGGATATAGGATTATGTTTATAATTTACTTAAGCCTGTGATCGGGCAGACACTGGTCCACTGGACCACCAGGGATATAGGATTATGTTTATAATTTACTTAAGCCTGTGATCGGGCAGACACTGGTCCACTGGACCACCAGGGATATAGGATTATGTTTATAATTTACTTAAGCCTGTGATCGGGAGATCACTGGTCCACTGGACCACCAGGGATATAGGATTATGTTTATAATTTACTTAAGCCTGTGATCGGGCAGACACTGGTCCACTGGACCACCAGGGATATAGGATTATGTTTATAATTTACTTAAGCCTGTGATCGGGCAGACACTGGTCCCCTGGACCACCAGGGATATAGGATTATGTTTATAATTTACTTAAGCCTGTGATCGGGCAGACACTGGTCCACTGGACCACCAGGGATATAGGATTATGTTTATAATTTACTTAAGCCTGTGATCGGGCAGACACTGGTCCACTGGACCACCAGGGATATAGGATTATGTTTATAATTTACTTAAGCCTGTGATCGGGCAGACACTGGTCCACTGGACCACCAGGGATATAGGATTATGTTTATAATTTACTTAAGCCTGTGATCGGGCAGACACTGGTCCACTGGACCACCAGGGATATAGGATTATGTTTATAATTTACTTAAGCCTGTGATCGGGCAGACACTGGTCCACTGGACCACCAGGGATATAGGATTATGTTTATAATTTACTTAAGCCTGTGATCGGGCAGACACTGGTCCACTGGACCACCAGGGATATAGGATTATGTTTATAATTTACTTGAGCCTGTGATCGGGCAGACACTGGTCCACTGGACCACCAGGGATATAGGATTATGTTTATAATTTACTTGAGCCTGTGATCGGCTGACACTGGTCCACTGGACCACCAGGGATATAGGATTATGTTTATAATTTACTTGAGCCTGTGATCGGGCTGACACTGGTCCACTGGACCACCAGGGATATAGGATTATGTTTATAATTTGCTTGAGCCTGTGATCGGGCAGACACTGGTCCACTGGACCACCAGGGATATAGGATTATGTTTATAATTTACTGAGCCTGTGATCGGGCAGACACTGGTCCACTGGACCACCAGGGATATAGGATTATGTTTATAATTTACTTGAGCCTGTGATCGGGCAGACACTGGTCCACTGGACCACCAGGGATATAGGATTATGTTTATAATTTACTTAAACCTGTGATCGGGCAGACACTGGTCCACTGGACCACCAGGGATATAGGATTATGTTTATAATTTACTTAAGCCTGTGATCGGGCTGACACTGGTCCACTGGACCACCAGGGATATAGGATTATGTTTATAATTTACTTAAGCCTGTGATCGGGCTGACACTGGTCCACTGGACCACCAGGGATATAGGATTATGTTTATAATTTACTTAAGCCTGTGATCGGGCGAACACTGGTCACTGGACCACCAGGGATATAGGATTATGTTTATAATTTACTTAAGCCTGTGATCGGGCAGACACTGGTCCACTGGACCACCAGGGATATAGGATTATGTTTATAATTTACTTAAGCCTGTGATCGGGCAGACAGCAGTCAGTGGTCCACCATGGATATTAGATTTTGTTATTTACTTAAGCCTGCGATCAGGCAGACAGCAGTCACTGGACCACCAGGGATATTGGAGAGTTTATTTCTTTTACTAATGCCTGCGATCAGGCTGCGGGGGGTTGGTCCCTGACAGCTGCTGCCTGGCAGGCGCAAAGTGCAAGTCATCAGGGATCGGCGCACCTGCTGCAAATGGGACCATAATGACATGCAAATGGAGCCATTTGCATGTCAACTTTTGAATATCACGGTAGTTCCGCCTAGCGCAATGGAACTTTGCTCTAGCGCATCCCCATGCTCCACTCTGGCCACTGGTGCTGGCGCAGTGCCACTGCACCATGTGCACTATGCTGGTGGCCAGGGTGCAACATTCAATGATGCTGAGCCATGGCGTAGCTCCACTGAATATCGCTAAGTTCACACCCCTGTGCAGCCAAGTTGAGCTGCGCCCAGGTTTGCGCCACAGCCTGGCACAGTTTGAATATCTGGGCCAATATGTTCAACTGACAGACACATTTTTATAATGTCTGTGAACATGTCTTCTGTTTTGTTTTCCTAATCAGATAATCATTTATAAAACAGTGATTATTTTAGGAACTTTGATGTGATACAGATTTTGATTACCATTTTCAAGAAATAAAAATCTGACAGTGAATGTCATTAACAGCAACAATATGAATTAGATTTGCACAACTTTCTGCCAAATGTAATCCTAAAAATATTTTTATTTTACAAATTAATTGTAGATTTACCTCAGAAGAAGTGATTATAAAGTATACAGAGGAGGAAGACACCATGCCAGGTGGCAAGCTGACAGTGCGTGTGCACAATAGCAAATGCGTGTTCATGATATCCACATCCAGCTAGTGCACCCGCATGTACGATAAGGAGGAACATCCGCACGCTGTAGACAGCTTATACCAGACTAGAAAGGGACACCAGTGCTGCTGTGGTGAAAATACAAAAGAATAAAACAGCATGATTTTAATAAGCATATTTGCTGTGATGATACTAAAATAAACATGATGGAACTTGTGTAAATACCACCACACTGGCATGCAGAGGAGAAGTGCTGACTGTCTGGGGCTAGTTGCTAGAGCTGACAAAATCCAAGTGGACAGCTAGCTTTGTGGGATTTTTTCTAATGAGAAGTGTCTAATATAACAATTCAGCTTCCATGAAAAATAATGTAGTCACAGCAAATGAAAATAGAGACATTGCACTGGAGTTACAGTGAAAATGTTTAATCAATGTTGAGCACAATAGTTTCTGCAGGGACCCCAATACAGGATGTTTAATACCCCATGCTGTCTCTGCAACACATTGGGACCTGGTTCCTGGTATTTAACACAATGAAGTAATGCCATTTGCATGCGAAGAGTGAAACTTGCACATTACAACGCCTGCTTCCTATCAGGGCTAGGGCCTATAAAAGATGAATAATGGCTCCTTGTATTAGTGTATTATCTCACTTTCAATGCCCTTCTCCCTCGGCTTTGTGCCTACACCAGTGGTTCAGACCACAGAGCTATCACTATTCTTAGAATCTAGATGCTTACTAGTGGACATGGACGTCTGACCTCTCTATTTTAATTCTGTGCCTTAGTCAAATAAGTTGTATCTCAGTAGCGCAATGCATTCTCTCAGAGCCAGTGGCACTCAAAGGATCGTGTCACTGTCCACACTACACACATGTGGGAAAACACTGATGGTAACCCAATGTTCACGTTTTTTTTAAAAATTCGCCATCCGCTAGCACAGTATGTGGCAAACTTCATCCCAGTATGAATCTAACTCTGGTCCAAGCTGGCAACCTGACTCTCAACTGCTATGCATTTCACACAGTGTGATGTATGTCACACCTCATTATACCCTTGCACTGTGAATTGCACCAATGTTCCTTATAAGGCTAGAGTATATCTGGGCATACAAACTATTCAACTTATTAAGGACCAGAGGTTGGGAAGTATGGTCCATACACAGCCAGTACCCTGCAGGTTATTGTATGAGTTCCTCATTGTTTCAGATCAGAGTGTCCTGCCCATCTCGAACAGCAATACATGGCGGTATCTTCAGGTTTCAGATGGTTCATATCTAAATACAACGTGTTCTGGGATTGTGTCTGGAGATGCTGAACTGGTCCTTCACCAAAGGAGAGTAATATTTAGTGCTGCCATTAGCATGGGTGATAGAAGCTATCCACTCTAGTCCCCTCCCGGGTTGTTGCTGGACCCAGTGCATCCCCTGATCAGTGAAGGTGTACCCGGAGACTTCACAGCTCAGCCTGCGGGCCTCTCCAGGACTTCATCATCTCCATCAGACTGAGTCAGTACCACATCAGAGCGAACACCTGGAATACAAAAAGTAACATTTTATTTGTTGGCTGATTACACTATACCTCATTATAATTTCATGATTTTTTTAATAATTTAAAATAAAAATAAAAGAAACTCACATGGTGAATCGGCAGTTAGAATATATACAATTAAAATAAATCTCATTCTCAACTTCATTTCGATAAAAATGAATCTTTTGATGAATCACAGGTGCCCTGCAAAAGACCTGGACATGGATCTGGCGGGGATCTGCAGCAGGGAGTGCAGCGGATTCTATTTAAAGCTGCTCAGCGGGGTCCCTTTGTTTGCACCTGGGGTTCGGATTTAGAGTCAGACATCAGCTGGGAGATATCCCATAAATGCAAACTGATCGGTGAAACATGACTCCATTCTGCAATCTATTTGTGCTGTTTTTTACCTGAACTTGTCAGCTGTGATTTATTTATTTATTTATTTATTTTCTTTTTTGTTTGTTATATCTTTGTACCTTCTTGGTCACCTGGCCCTGCTCTCCTTGTAGTCGCATCCTTCTCGGGATATCCAGCCACCATCCGCCTCTGCTGCTGCCAGCCCAGCACCCTGCTCCGGTGGTTTTACCCCCCACTGCAGGGCTTCAGTGAGTCCCCAACTCCCCACAGAACATGGATCCAGGTGCGTGCTGTACTACTGGGATGAAACTCACGGACAGCCATCAAGCCACTCGAGCCAGGTGCTGTCCGATTTTTTTTCCTTGTTTTTTACTGCCCCAGAGCCGAGGACATGCAATGATATCTACAAAGGGGTGCGCGCATGCGACCACATGTGCTGCCTCTGGACATCTGTCCCCAGCTCCTCCCCTATGGACAGTGGAGCATATTGCCTCCCAGCCTCTGTCAGGAGGCAACCCTGTGAGACTGTGCTGGACTTCCCCCACCCCAGGGAAAGAGAGTAGTCCTTCAGATGCTCAATCTTTCTCCTACACTGCCAACCCCCGGTGAACCATGCTCATTCCCAAACACTGGTCACTGGTGTGGTGTGAGGTATGGCAACCAGCGCCTCAGCCCTCAGTGCCACTGGTGACCCGTGCTCATTCCCAAACACTGGTCACCGGCGTGGTGTGAGGTATGGCAACCAGCGCCTCAGCCCTCAGTGCCACTGGTGACCCATGCTCATTCCCAAACACTGGTCACCGGCATGGTGTGAGGTATGGCAACCAGCGACTCAGCCCTCAGTGCCACCGGTGACCTGTGCTCATTCACAAACACTGGTCACCGGTGCGGGGTGAGGTATGGAACCAGCGCCTCAGCCCTCAGTGCCACTGGTGACCCATGCTCATTCCCAAACACTGGTCACTGGGTGGGTGTGAGGTATGGCAACCAGCCCTCAGCCCTCAGTGCCACTGGTGACCCATGCTCATTCCCAAACACTGGTCACCGGCGTGGAGTGAGTGTGGCAACAGCGCCTCAGCCCTCAGTGCCACTGGCGACCCATGCTCATTCCCAAACACTGGTCACCGGCGTGGTGTGAGGTATGGCAATCAGTGCCTCAGCCTCAGTGCCACTGGTGATCCATGCTCAGTCTCAAACACTGGTCACCGGCATGGTGTGAGTATGGCAATCAGTGCCTCAGCCCTCAGTGCCACTGGTGAACCATGCTCATTCCCAAACACTGGTCACCAGCATGGTGTGAGGTATGGCAACCAGCCCTCAGCCCTCAGTGCCACTGGCGACCCATGCTCATTCCCAAACACTGGTCACCGGCGTGGTGTGAGGTATGGCAATCAGTGCCTCAGCCCTCAGTGCCACTGGTGACCCATGCTCATTCTCAAACACTGGTCACTGGTCGTGGTTGGAGGTATGGAAACCAGCGCCTCAGCCCTCAGTGCCATTGGTGACCCGTGCTCATTCCCAAACACTGGTCACCGGCGTGGTGTGAGGTGTGGCAACCAGCGCCTCAGCCCTCAGTGCCACTGGTGACCCATGCTTATTCCCAAACACTGGTCACTGGTATGGTGTGAGGTATGGCAACCAGCGCCTCAGCCCTCAGTGCCACTGGTGACTCATGCTCATTTCCAAACACTGGTCACCAGTGTGGTATGAGGTATGGCAACCAGCGCCTCAGCCTTCAGTGCCACTGGTGACCCGTGCTCATTTCCAAACACTGGTCACCGGCATGGTGTGAGGTATGGCAACCAGTGCCTCAGCCCTCAGTGCCACTGGTGACCCATGCTCATTTCCAGACACTGGTCACTGATGTGGTGTGAGGTATGGAACCAGCGCCTCAGCACTCAGTGCCACTGGCCCGGCTTGCTGTGATTTATTGATAAGTCTTTCCAGAATCCTTTTCAATTCAAAAGCTTTTATGGAGAAAAATCATTACATTTTAATTTCTTGTTTAAAAATACAATGAAATAAATAAGGTGCCAGGGAATATCTATTGATCGTTGGCTTTTTCTTTAAGTAAGGACAGCATTTGAGAGATGAAGGAGGTAGGGAATGGAAGGGAAAAACAAAGCGCAGTGTAGGAAGGGGAAGGAGTAGGTGTTAGTGGCTGCCCACTGCTGCGTTCCATAAGGGGGCAGTAGCTTTGTTTCCCCTTGGGGGTGCTGCTTATGCAAATGGAGAGATGAAGCACACTCTCTCATTGGTGCAGTTCACTACTCTCAAGTGAAGGCCAGCTCCTGCTGTGAAATTCAAGGGCTGAGCCTGTCACACTGGGCTTCACCTTTCATTAGTGTGTCAGGTCCAACCCACTGTGCAGTGCTCAGCAATGGACTCCTCCCTGGCCTTACCTCTGAAATGGGTACTGTTCCAAGGGTGTTTCTTGCAAGCAAACACAATGAGGATTCAGAAGATTCAGAAGCTTTACCCCACTGTTGCGATTCTCCCCCACCCGACCATCCTTCTCAACAGCCCACAAAAGCATAACAATGACACTGGGGTGACCCAATCCATGTATCATAAACATAAATCCTTTATTTTTCTTTCTTACAGTGACACTGGGGATACCCAGTCTCCCATATCATGATCCTGTGTATCCATCCTTTTTTTTTCATTTTTCCTCACCCAACCCTCCCTCTCAACGCCCATCACCCCACACCCCACCAGAAACACAAGATTGACACTGGGGTCCTACTCCCACCATGTCGTGTCTGGGAATCCCTGTATTTTTCTACAACCTGAAAATAAGAAAACCATCCATCATTATCTGTTGTGCCATTATCTGCCTCACCCATCCACTCCAACTCAACACCACCCATCTCTCAACTCACCCCCACCCATCCTCAACTCACCTCCCACCCACCCATCCCCAGCTCACCGCCCACTCATCCCCCAACTCACCCACCGCCCAACTCCCCCATCCTCCACCCACCACCCACCCATCCCTCCAACTCACCACCCACCCATCCTCAACTCCACCACCAATCCCTCAAACTCACCACCCACCAATCCTCCAACTCACACCCACCATCCTCCAACTCACTAACCACCCATCCCTCCGCCAACTCACCACCCACCCCCTCCAACTCACTTCCCACCCATCCCTCCAACTTACTCCTACTCACTGCCCACCCATCCTCCAACCAACTTCCACCCATCTCTCCGACTCACCACCCATCCATCCTCCAACTCATTGTCCACCCATCCTCTGACTCACCACCCACCCATCCCTCCAACTTACCACCCACCCATCCCTCCAACTCACCACCACACCCATCCCTCTAACTCACCGCCCACCCATCCCTCCAACTCACCACCCACCATCCCTCCAACTCACCACCACCCATCCCTCCAACTCACCAACCACCATCCCTCCAACTCACTACCCACCCATCCCTCCGACTCACCACCCACCCATCCCTCCAACTCACCACCCACCCATCCCCAACTCACCGCCCACCCATCCCTCCAGCTCACCACCCACCCATCCCTCCAACTCCTGCCCAACCATCCCTCAACTCACCACCCACCCATCCCTCTAACTCACCTCCCACCCATCCCTCAAAATCACCGCCCATTCATCCCTCTAACTCACTGCCCACCCATCCTCCAACTCACCACCCACTCATCCACCAACTCACTGCCCACCCATCCCTCCAACTCACCACCCACCCAACCAATCCAACTCACTGCCCACCCCCTCCAACTCATGGCCCACCCATCCCTCCAACTCACCACCCACCATCCTCCAACTCACTGCCCATCCATCCCTGCAACCCACCAAACCACCCATATCCTCCAACTCACTGCCCACCCATCCCTCCAACTCACCACCACCCATCCTCCAAATTCACTTTCATTGCCCACCCATCCTCCAACTCACCACCACCCATCACTCCAACTCATTGCCCCATCCATCCCACCAACTCATTGCCCACCCATCCCCCCAACTCACCACCGACCCATCCTCCACTCACCACTCACCCATCCTCAACTCACCCATGCCCATCCCTCCGACTCACCCGCCCACTCATCCTCCAACTCACCACCCCATCCATTCCTCCAACTCACTGTCCACCCATCCCTCCAACTCACTACCAACCCATCCCTCCAACTCACCACCCACCCATACCTCCAAATCACCACCCACCCATCCCTTCAACTCACCGCCCCATCCATCCCTCCAACTCACTGACCACCCATCCCTCCAACTCACCACCCACCCATCCCACCAACTCACTGCTCACCCATACCTCCAACTCACCACCAGGCCATCCCTCCAACTCACTACCCATCCATCCTCCAACTCACCGCCTGCACCATCACTCCAACTCACCACCCACCCATCCATCCAACCTCACCACACCACCCATCCCTCCAACTCACTGCCCACCCATTGACTCCAACTCACTGCCCACCCACCCATCCCCAACTCACCGCCCACCCATCCTCCAACTCACTGCCCACCCATCCTTCCAACTCACACCACCCACCCATCCTCCAGCTCACCACCCCATCCATCCCTCAACTCACCACCCACCCATCCCTCCAACTCACAGTCCACCCACCCTCCAACTCACTGCCCACCCATCCCCCAACTCACTGCCCACCCATCCCTCCAACTCACCACCCACCCATCCTCCTCACTCACCCTAACCACCCATCCTTCCGACTCACTACCCACCCATCCTCCAACTCACAGTCCACCCATCCCTCCAACTCACTGCCCACCCATCCTCCAACTCACTGCTCACCCATCCTCTAACTCACTGCCCACCCATCCCTCCAACTAACTGTCCCACCCATCCTCCAACTCACTGCCCCACCCATCCCACCAACTCACCACCCACCCATCCCTCCAACTCACCACCCACCCATCCCTCCAACTCGCCACCCACCTATCCCTCCAACTCACTACCACCCATCCTCTCAACTCACTGCCCACCCTTCCCTCAAATCACCACCCACCCAACCTCCAACTCACCATACCCCATCCCTCCAACTCACTACCCACCCATCCTTCCAACTCACTGCCCTCCCATCCCTCCAACTAAACCCATCCCTCCAACTAACCACCCACCCATCCTCCAACTCTCCACCCACCCACCCATCCCCAGCCTCCACCCCATCCTCCCACTCACCACCCACCCACCCATCCCCAGCCCACTGCCCACCCATCCCTCAAACTCACTGCCCACCCATCCCTCCAACTCACCACCCACCCATCCCTCCAACTAACCACCCACCCATCCCTCCAACTCACTGCCCACCCATCCTCCAACTCACACCCACCCATCCTCCAACAACCACCCACCCATCCCTCCAACTCACCGCCCATCCATCCCTCCAACTCACCCCCATCCATCCATCCAACTCACCACCCACCCACCCATCCTCCAACTTATTTCCCATCCACCCCACCAACTCATTACCCACCCATCCCACCAACTCACCACCGACCCATCCCTCCAACTCACCCCCACCCATCCATCCAACTCACTGCCCACCCATCCCTCTGACTCACCATGCACCCATCCCTCTGACTCACCACCCACTCATCCCTCCAACTCACCACCCCATCTATTCCTCCAACTCACTGCCCACCCATCCCTCCAACTCACTACCAACCCATCCCCTCCAACTCACTGCCCACCCATCCCTCCAACTCACTGCTCACCCATCCCTCAACTCCTGCCCACCCATCCCTCCAACTCACTGCCCCACCCATCCCTCCAACCACTCACTACCCACCCATCCTTCCAACTCACCCCACCCATCCCTCCAACTAACCACCCACCTATCCTCCGACTCTCCACCACCCACCCATCCCCAGCTCACCGCCCACCCATCCCTCTGATTCACCACCCACCCACCCACCATCCCCAGCTCACTGCCCACCATCCTCAACTCACTGCCCACCCATCCCTCCAACTCACCACCCACCCATCCCTCCAACTCACCACCTACCCATCCTCCAACTCACCACCCACCCATCCCTCCAACTAACCACCCACCCATCCCTCCAGCTCACTGCCCCATCTATCCCTCCAACTCACCACCCATCCATCCATCCAACTCACAACCCACCCATCCTCCAACTCTACCCCCACCCATCCCTCCAACTCACCACCCACCCATCCCTCCAACTACCCCCACCCATCCTCAACTCACCACCCACCCATCCATCCCTCCATCTCACACCACCCATCCCTCTAGCCCTTACTAACCCACCAGGAGGTCTAGTGTTGTAATCATCTGTGGACTGCAGACATGTCTTCACTCAGTAAAGCCAGACCATGAACTGAGGAAACAGGTATGTGGTACAATGTATTTCAATGGGATTTTGAACTTAGTGCCATCATTTGTTCCAGTAGTTTCCCCCTTCTTCACATTTCTCCTTCGACTGATCCCTTCTTCCCTACTACTTAGTTAAATAACTTGCCTCCTAGTGAGACTCTATCCCCTACGGAACTACCTATTCTATCTCTGCTGTGATGGGTCCCTTTCTGCCCCCTCCCCAGTTCTTCCCTCCTCCTCAACTGCTTTGAATTCAATCAGAGTAACATTTAAACCATCCACTGAGGACTACAGTTCACTCCTGGATGTATTCAGCCCATCACCTCTGCACAGAGTCTTATCCTTCCTGGTTGCTCCACAGTCTCCAGTGTGGCCACACCCCTCCTTTCTGCACCATTTATTCTATCTTTGCTTGAAAGCATTGGTGCGAAGCTCCCTCTCGTTCCCCATATAGTACAAGATGCAATGGTCAAAAATAGTTCAGCTACCCAGTAAATCGACAAGAGAAGAGACCTGTGAGTTAGGTCACACAAAAAGGCTTTTAATACAATATAAAAAGCATAGTCAGCACTCCATAACCACAGACATACGTTTCACATCTAAATGACACTTTTTCAATGTGATACTAGCTTCAAATGTAACACACCTTAAATAGGTAATGAATTTGTTGGCATAGGAACCAACCACAATTAATACAATGAGACCAAGACACACCTGATTCCAATATGGAAAATGAAAAGGACATAGGAATTTTTTTCCTCTAACAAGAGATAATCTAACAATTTATAAACATCAGCTAAACATCCCTAATATACAAAGAAACATAGAAACATAGACTTTGAAGGCAGATAAGGACCTCTTGGCCCATCTAGTCTGCCCATTTCCCTACCTACAGGATAGGCCGCAGATCCTAGTTAACCAACAGCCTATTTCTTCCTACCCCCCCACAAGAATTGCCTTATGTCTGTCCCATGCATTCTTGAATTCTCCCACAGTTTTAGACCCCACAACCTCCTCAGGAGGCTGTTCCATGCATCCACTACCCTCTCTGTGAAATAATACTTCCTCACATTGCCCCTGAACCGCCCCCTCTATCTTTAAATTGTGTCCCCTTGTTCTTGCACGTCTCTTTTTCTGAAAGATGCTACCCTCTTGGACTTTGTTGATTCCACTGAGGTACTTAAAGTTTCTATCATGTCCCCCCTCTCCCTTCTTTCCTCATGGGTATACATAATAAGCTCCTTTAGTCTCTCCTCATACGGCATCTCTTGCAGACCCTGCACCATTTTGGTTGCCCTCCTCTGGACTGCCTCTATCCTGTCTATGTCCTTGCGGAGATGGGGTCTCCAGAACTGGACGCAGTACTCTAGATAGGGTCTCACCAACTGTCTGTACAGAGGGATAACAACTTCCTGTTTTCTGCTGCTGATGCCTCTCCCTATGCATCCCAGTATACCCCCAGCCCTCCCTACTGCCTTCTCACAATGCTTGCTAACCTTAAGTTCATCTGATATGATTACCCCAGGTCCTTTCCTTTTTATGTTGGCTTGCCGTGTTTCATGCGCAAGTCAACATATTGTGGATGCAGCTTTGGGGCGGCATGGCTGTTGGGTGAATGCAGGCACGCATCAGTAGGTGCATCCCTCATTCCCACAATAAGCCAGCATGCTAGCACTGACACCAACATTATGTAAAGTGGACATAAGTTCTAAACAAGTGCCAGCTGCAATCAGAGACAAGCTCGTCATGCAGCGGCACAGATGTTTCACACCTCCCGTCGTGCCATCCCCCAAGTGTACAGGGTGCCACGCTGGGAGCCCACCCCAGTGTGGCAACTGATGCCATGGCCGATGGGGGTGCCCAATCCCCCCTCGGCTCCACTGTCCTCCCCCCAAGTACAGGGTGCCATGCTGGGAGCCCACCCAAGCGTGGCAACTGATGCCATGGCCGAAGGGGGTGCCCAATCCCCCCTCGGCTCCATGCCTCCCCAGCCATCCTTCTGCCATGCTGGGAGCCCACCCCAGTGTGGCAAGCGTCCTGCGTCGTCTTTTCTTTTTTAAACCTGTAAATTAAAAGCGGTCCCAGGCGCTTCTCCTCCCCCCCCACAACCGCACCACCACTGTGCACCCTGCCTCCCCACACCCCTCCATACTTACCTCTGGAGTCCGGAGCGAGATCTTCAGTGGACCGGGAACACGTCTGCACTCTTCAAAGCCGACCCATGAACTGAAATGCCGGTAAGCTGTATAATGGGCTAGATAGGGTTTTTTCAACTTTGTTGCATATCTCAGGCATTTTTTGAAATTTTTGCACCAAATTTTCAACATGGGGTTTTTGTGGCCCCTCCTCATGATTTCTGTCACTGTCATGGTGTTTATCGGCCTCAAAAGGTGATTTGCAAGTCACTCGCCAAAATCACCTTTCGGGGCCAATTAACAAAATGACAGTGGCTGATGTTCATGAGGTGCCTCTTAAAAAGCCTAAGTTCCAAATTTGGTGGAAAAATCCAACAAATGCCTGTTTTACAGTGTGTGTTGGCGGTTGCTACGCAAGCTCGTAGCCGTCCATTCACAATATTTTACTGCCGGATTTTCAGCATTGTCATTTTTGTACACCTCCTTGTGAACAGTGCAGCTGTCATTTTCCACATCCTGCCCGAAATGTGTTTCCGCACTTCCGACGCACAATAGCGCAGTCGCTGTGGGAAATCAGTGTTTGGGCCAGATTATGAAAATGACAGTGACACAGTTCATAAGCAGAGGACCTAAAATGCCTATGTTGAAAATTTGGCATTGATACTCCATAAAATAACTGTGTTACGAGCATGCGTTGGCAGATTGCACGCACGCTCATACCGTCATGCATTTGTGATATTTTCAGTCTGGATTTTCACCATTGCCATTTTTCCACACCTCTTGATGAACAGTACAGCCGTCATTTCACATATCATGCCCAAAATGTGTTTTTGCACTTCCGGTGCAGAATAGCGTGGTCGCTGCGCGAAATCACTTCTTGGGACACTTTGAGGAAATAACAGTGACACTGTACATGAGAAGAGGTGCTAAAATGCCTATGTTGAAAATTTGGTGCCGAGAACGCCCATAAATGGCAGTGTTGCAAGCGTGCATTGCATATTTCCCACGCACTTAGTAGCTTGAATTTGTATATTTACATGCCACATTTTCATCACTGGCATTTTTACACCTCCTTATGAACTGTACAGCTGTCATTTCTCACATCCTGCCCAACATGTTTTCCGCACTGCACTACCAAACACCCAAAGGGACACCCTAATGCTTGTCACTCTCTGCAAGGTGGGGGTGGGTTGGCATCAGTTCAATACTTCACTGCCATTCCTATGATGCATCTGTCTAACCCTGTACTACCAATGCCAATGCCAGCAAGCCAACATTTGGCATTGACAAATGCTTGTTTGTTGTTGTTACTACCTCCCCCCCCCCATTGTGTATTCTTCCCCTGGGTTCTTGTTTCCCAGGTGCATTATTTTGCACTTTTTTGCATTGAATCCTAGCTGCCATACTTCTGACCATTCCTCCAACCTTGCTAAGTCCCTTCTCATCCTTCCCATGCCTCCTTGTGTATCAACCCTATTGCAGATCTTTATGTCATCTGCAAAGAGGCATACTTTTCCTTCCAGTCGATCTGCAATGTCACTTATAAAGACATTAACAAGCATTTGTCAATGCCGAATGTTCGCTTGCAGGTATTTGCAGTGGTGTTTGGCACGTATGGTGCTTTACCCTAATGCCCTGTGCAATTGCTGGTATTTGCACAATAAATTTTCAGCATGACCTTTTTGTTACCCCCATTGTGCGCTACATAGGCGGAAACACGTTTTGGGCAGGATGTGAAAATGACAGATGTACTGTTCATAAGGAGGTGTGGTAAAATGGCAATGTTGAAAATCTGAGTGGAAATATTGAAAATTCGAAACCTAGGAGCGTATGTGGAACTGTGCAACACACACTCGTAAAACAGTCATTGTTAGGAATTTTTTCACCAAATTTTCAACATTGGCATTTTAAAACCTCTGCTAATGAACAGTGTCACTGTGATTTTCTTACTGTGTCCCATACATTGATTTCACACACCGACTGCGCCATTGTGCACTACATGGGCGGAAACACGTTTTGGGCAGGATGTGAAAAATGACAGCTGTACTGCTCATAAGGAGGTGTGGTAAAATGGCAATGTTGAAAATCTGGAGTGAAAATATTGAAAATTCGCAAACTTATGAGCGTGCGTAGGAACTGCACAACGCACGCTTGTAAAACAGTTATTTTTAGGAATTTTTTCACCAAATTTTCAACATAGCCATTTTAAGATCTATGCTCATGAACAGTGACACTGTGATTTTCTTAATGTGTCCCATACACTGAGTTCGCACACCGACTGTGCCATTGTGCGCTACATGGGCAGAAACACATTTTGGGCAGGATGTGAAAAATGACAGCTGTACTACTCATAAGGAGGTGTGGTAAAATGGCAATGTTGAAAATCTGGAGTGAAAATATTGAAAATTTGCGAACTTACGAGCCTGTGTAGGAACTGCACAATGCACGCTCGTAATACAGTCATTTTTGTGAAATTCTGCACCAAATTTTCAACATGGGGTTTTTGAGACCCCTTCTCATGAATGATATCACTGTCATGGCGTTATTCGGGCCCAAAGGGTGATTTCGTGCAGTGACTGCACAGTGACGCGAAATCACCCTTCAGGCCTGAATAATGCCACGACAGTGACATCATTCATGAGAAGGGGTCCCAAAAACCCCATGTTGAAAATTTGGTGCAAAAATTCCAAAATGCCTGAGATATGCAGTGAAGTTGAAAACCCCTATCTAGCCCATTATACAGCTTACCTGGGCATTTCTTCAGTTCGCGTCGGCTTTGAAGAGTGCAGACGTGTTCTCGGTCCAGCGGTGATCGCCGTGCTGAGCTCCGGAGGTAAGTATGGGGTGAGGGGGGGTGGGGGAGGCAGGTGCGCAGTGGTGGGTGCAGGTTGGGGAGGGGGCTGGAGACTACTTGGGACCGCTTTTTGCTTTTCAGGTTGAAAAAAAGATGATGTGGGACGTTTACCATGCTGGGGTGGGCTCCAGCATGGCACCAAAGCTTTGGGGAGCGCTTTGGGGACGTGGAGCCGATGGGATTGGGCAACCTCGCCGGCAGACGACGCTGGAGCTGTTGCCACGCTGGGGTGGACTCCCAGCGGGTACCCTCAAAGCTTTGGGGGGCCTTGGGGGACGTGAGCCAACTGGGGGATTGGGCACCCCTGCTGGCAGAGGAACCAGGACGTTTGCCACACTGGGGTGGGCTCCCAGCATGGCACCAAAGCTTTGGGGGAGAGGGGGCGTGAGGCCTACCAGCACTGTGTATGACACCGGTGGTTTTCTTTGAAGGGAAGACCACCGCTGTCATACACAGCTCCCGCATCCATTGGTGCAGGACCGCCACACCTGCTCAATGGAGCAATGGATTGAATGGGAGAGGCACACCTCCAAAGTGTGCTACTCTCCCAAAACTTTCCTTGCGCATGCACGCAAGCAAACGTAAAAAAGACTGGACTCAGTACTGAACCCTGCGGTACCCCACTAGTAACCCCTCTTTCTTCAGAGTGGACTCCATTTACAATTACCTTCTGCCTCCTGTTGTCCAGCCAATGTTTTACTCAGGCTACCACCCTGGGACCCACTCCCAGGCTGGTTAATTTGACTACTAGCCTTTTGTGCGGGACTGTGTCAAATGCCTTGCTAAAGTCTAGGTAGGCCATGTCCACAGCCCCTCCCTGGTTTACTACTTTGGTCACCCAGTCAAAGAAATCAAAGAGCAAACAAATTAATCTAAATCTTACAAAACAGTAAAATATGCCATATAAAATAAACTACTATACAAGAGACGAAAGCTGTGATATTATATTATCAACTCACTTTTAAGAATCATACAGAACTCTAAATTTATGACATAATATATACAGTATATATAATGCCCATAGCCTCATTTAAGATAAGGGATAATGCTAAACATGGCATTTAAACCTTTTGATCTATGTGCCCGCAATAGGCACTGCCATCTACTTTCTGCTGTCAAGATCTTATTGTTCAAGTCTCTCCCCCCACCCCGGATGTTAGATGTAACTTTTTCAAGACCTTGAAATTTAAAAGAATGTCCAGTACCCTTCAGTATAATATGCATTGCCAGAGCATTTGTAACATCCTTATTCACAATACTTCTTAAATGTTCTGCTATTCTGTTTTTAAACAGTCTTTGGGTTTTGCCCACGTAGAAATCCTGACAGGAACATTGTGCCAAATGTATAACATTGGCAGTAGAACAACTAATGAAATCACGATTATGATATTCCATCCCAGTGATAGGATGTTTAAACACAGTACCTGTATGTACATGGCAACAAAATGTACAATTACCACAGCGAAAAGTCGCACTTGGTAAAGCAGTGTTGTTCTGACTGTTAGACGACTCAAAGAGGCTACTGGTCACCATATCGGCAATGTTCCGTATATGTATATCATCCTGCGGGGGACCGCAACATGTTTAGCTAATTTTGTTTCCTGCGCAAGAATATTCCAATGTTTATGGAAAATTTTGGAGATAACCAAGCTCTGGGGTGTGTAATCTGTAATGAAATTGATCGTTGTAAAATCATTTTGTTTACTATGGCATTTTTTATTTTTATTCTTTAGCAAAATGTCCCTATCCATCTTATCCACAATCTTCTCTGTTTTTAGAAAAACCATTTTGTTACAGTATATCCTCTATTTTCAAATTTATTAATAAGCTGTTTGACATCATGGCCCAGATATTCAAAAGGGTTGTGCATGGCGCAACAGTGTTGCGCCATGCACAACCCACTAATGCGCCCTGGCGCGATCTTCAAAAGGGAAAAGTCTGCGGCACAAATCCCGATGTGCCGGAGTGCATCAGTAATGTATGCAGGTGCAGGTGGGGGGGTGTGCCCATGCATGCCCTGCACAGCCCGATATTCAGCCCAGGATGTGCAGAGCCATGCGTGTGCAACCCCTACCTGCGCCAGCACAAAGTTGATCCAAAAAAAAAGGCTGCAGTGGCCTTCAATTGAAAGAAAAGCACCACTGCATTCAGAGGTAGTAACATGTGTGTATTTAGCATATTGATGTCACCCTTTTCCCTCCGGCTGCTAATTAAATCCCTCCCACCTCCTCACTCTGCTGTTGTCCTTCCCCACTCTCTCATTATTCCCCCCAAACACATTGTGTACACCAATAGGGTGCCCAACCTTGTCAGCTCCAGCCCCCCCAACAAATAACCCATTCATTGTGTGCCGAGGGCAGTGCCCAATCCCCCTTAGCTCATGCACCCCTCAACACATTGTATATGCTGATGGGGTGCCCAATCCCCATCGGCTCCAGGCCCCCCCAATAAACACCCAGGTGGCATGCTTGGAGCTCACCCCAGTGTGGCCATTGTCCCTGTAATAAAAAAATATCCTGTGAGGTTTTTATTGTTTTTTTAAACCTATGAAAACAGAAAACAGTCCCTCACTGTCTGTGGCACCCCCACACCATACCTGCACCCACCCTCTGTGCACCCCACCTCCCACACCCCCCTCATTCCATACTTATCTCCAGAGCCCAGCGCAATGATCTTCAGTGGAGTGGGAACATGTCTGCACTCTTCAAAGCTGACTGCAAACTGAAGAAATGCCGGTAAGCTGAATAATGGCATAAATGTTTTTTTTTTAAACTGAGGTGGATATCTCAGCTATGTTTGAGAATTTTGCCACCAAATTTTCAACATGGGGTTCTTGGGACCTCACCTCATGAATTCAGTCACTGTCATGTGGTTATTCTGTCCAGAAAGGTGATTTCACTGTCACTATGCAGAATCACCTTTTGGGACCGATTAATGAAATGACAGTGTCAGTGTTCATGAGGTGGGCTTCCAAAAAGCCCATCTTGCAAATCTGGTGAACAAAATCCAACAAATTACTGTGTTATGAGTGTGCATTGCACAGTTTCCATGCATACTCATAACTTCGAGAATTTGTAATATTTTCACTTCAGATTTTCAACATTGCTATTTTTTCACACCTTTTTATGAAAAGTACAGCTGTCATTTTTAACATCCTGCCCGAATGTGTTTTTGCACATCCAGTGCACAATGGCGCAGTCACTGTGGGAAATCAATGTTTGGGTCAAATTATGAAAATTGCACTGTCACTGTTGATGAATAGAGGTCCCAAAATGCCTATGTTGAACATTTGCTGACAAAAGTCCACAAAATGACTATGTTACGAGCATGCATTGCGCAGTTTCCATGCACACTCGTAACTTCGAGAATTTGTATTATTTTCACTCCAGATTTTCAACATTCGCATTTTTGCACACCTTCTTATGAATAGTACAGCTGTCATTTTTCACATCCTGCCCAAACTGTGTTTTTGCACATGTGGCTCAGAATGACGCAGTCACTGTGGGAAATCAACATTCAGGACAGTTTAGTAAAATCACAGAGCTATTGTTCATGAGCAGAATGCTTTTATGAGGTGGGGGTCACAAAAACCATGTTGAAAATTTGTAGTGCAAATACCAGCAAATGCCCAGGCATTAGGGTTTCTAACTATAGCGTCCCACCCTGTACAGACTGACAGGCATCAGGGGTCTGCCTTTGGATTGCCAGCTGTAATGCTGATGCCATTTCTCCCCCCTCCACCCTGCAGCCAGTGACAGGCGTAGAGGTGCGCCTTGGACTCTTTGGCCCCAGAGTTCACCCCATTCTCCTATACTGCACCCATTTCAGCGTATCTCCTTACGAAATTGGTTGACTGTAAAGTTGAACACCCCAGAGCACACCTCATCGGTGTCTGCAGGGTAGGGTGAGATGAAATGGCATGAGCATTATGGTCGACGATTCAAAGGCACACCCCAATGCCTGTCCTTCTCTGCCAGGTGGGGGTGGGTTTGGCATCACTTCAGTACTTCACTGACATTCCTATTCTGCATCTCTCTAACTCATGCACTTCCAATGCTAATACCAGCAAGCAAACATTCAGCATCGACAAATGCTTGTCTATAGAAGACTTTTTGTGAGTCGGCCCGCCGGCGCAGCAGTTGGATAGCCGCTTCTGACGTCAGTGACCCTGGTTCAGGAACAGACCCGGGGAGCAGGAGGGCCAGCCAGGGGAGAAGGATTGAGCACCCTTAGGGCTGTTCCCCTTCTCCGGGGAGGAGGGCTGGGGTGAATGCCTGACACGTGTTGGACTCCTGGCAAAAGCCAGGAGGAATCACAAGTGCCGGCATCTGGAACTACTGAGGGGCAGGGCAGACACAGGCCATCATTGCATGTCTCTACCCCTGGGGACACAAAGAAAAATCCTCGCTCATAGCCACCACAAATGATACCCACCCCTGGCCCTGATTAGCTTCCTGGCCAGCTCCTGAACTGGTCCCATGATTGCGGCACTGAGCTCAGGTGCCGCAACCTCACCCAATGGGAGAAAGCTGGGGGTTTCAGGAGATGTGGCCAGTATGGAAGTGAGGGTCCAGGGGTCCGTGACGGGGTGGATGTGCCAGTGGCTGCAGGCAGCAAAAAGAGTAAATTTAAAAAAAAAAGTGTTTTTGTGCTCATGTTGCTGTTCTCTGTTTTCAGTTTTCAGACATTTGCATATTTTTTTTAATCCTGTTCGTTTACTTTTCAGGGCATGATGTGCCCATTTTATTCAAAACAATTCTGAAGCCCTTCAGGCTGCTCTCACTCAGCTCACTCCTCCCTTATTTTTTGATTGGCTAATGCCAAGCTCATTTAAATAAATTCTCTTGAAAGCATACCTCCAGGGCAGTTGCACCTAGCTAGCTAACTGCTATTGTTACCAATGCTAAAAGACCCCTTGGTAGAAAGAAGATTACTGCGGTGAATCATTTTTTCTTTTGGTCCCTCTTTGTCCTCCTTTTGGTGGGAGGTCTGGCATGTTTTGAAACTGGATTTGACGCAGAGTATTAGCAACATTGCTCCCCAACTTTATGCACTAATTCTAAAAGGGTTTAACCACTTCCAGTGTGATGGCTGCCTGCTGAGAAGCTTTTTCAGTTGACTCCCCTACCCTACTTGCCTGTATCTAAATAAATACCCCACTAAATCGCAACTGCATCAGGGAAAAGGTTGGTTAGTGGTCCTCGGTAAATCTGAGCCATGATTTAATCCATTAAACCCACAAATTGTCTGTCGGTATGGACGCGGAGATGGATAAGCAGCCACTTAAACACACCCTGCCACCAACTCCTGTGAAAGACAAGGTCTTGAAATGGTCCAAAGCGCATAGCAAGGAGCAAGTCCCTCAAACTAGCTCCCAGACAGCACTTACTGATAAGTTTTCTGGAGGAACTATCCCCAATGAAGGAAACTTACTAATGCTGGCAACAGAATTCCACAACATGCGGACCTCCCTGGATCAGCTCACCACCTGAATGATGGATAACGAGGCCCAAATTTCATCACTGCATGATTGGAGAGGCAGGGTGGACCCTGAAGCAGTCAATTTGTGCCAGCAGCTTAACAAGACAGAGGAGTGACTAGAAGATCTAAAGGGGCTCTCAAGACACAGTAACCTGGTGGTTTTGGGCCTACAACTATCATCTTTGCCCAAAAGTTGTGTGAGAAGTTGGTGAGGCCTTCACCTAATGGCTCCTTGTATACCATCGAGCGAGCGCACCATTCCCTAAGGTCTATGCCCCCAGCTGGCTCACTTCCGAGACCCCTCATTTTTCGTATGCTTAACTTTCTAGATAAGCAGCATATCCTGAACCAACTGAGGGACATAAAGGAAATCCAATGGGCTGGTAAAAAAACTTGCATCGCTCAGGACTTACCACATTTTGTGCATCGAAAAAGATCAGTTCTCCATCCATTGATTAGTAAATTCATCTCAGCGGGCATCAAATTTAGGGTCTAGTACCCGGTGACCTTGCAAGTGAACAAGGATGGTCAGTGGAAATCTTTTGATACGCTGGAATCAGCCACTAGAAATTGCAAAGTCTTGTTTCCTGATTTAAGTGAAATCCAAATTTCCCTTTATTCCTGGGGTATTGGTGTCATCTAGTGGTGAAATGTGGAACTGCAAGTCTGCTACAAGCAATTACAGACATTTAACTCGCAGTGGGAGATTCCCCACTGACTCCAGCAGAGATTTTTAGTTTTGTTAAGACTTCTTCTGTCAATAACTTTGGCACTTATTAATGTGCAGACTTACACCTGGGCTGCGGTCTTTCCTTTGTACTGAGTTATTTATGCCTGGATTGGCTGAATCCCCGAGAGTTGGTCAAGCTTTCATTTTGGATCTGGGGTCCTAGTATTCTTATTTTCATGGAATCTAGGCCCCTATTGGGGTCTACTTCAGCTACAGTGAATAAACCCCAAACAGTGTTAATGTTACCTGTACTTTAGTTTAATAGTTTTAGTGCAGACAATAGCAAGAGTTTGGTAGGTGGGGGAGGCTGGGAAGTTGGCATGTAGCATGGTCATCATCACACCAAGCGTGGCGAGTAGAGTTCAGTCGTTAGGACTGAGGTATGTGGGCATCTATGGTATTTTCTTTTGTGTTTTCTTACAAGTCTTTTGAATCCATTACGGGAGGGAGAGTGGGAGGTTAGTTTACTTCATTTTTAGTTTTCTATGGAAAAATGGGGTAAATATCTGGGGTATGGGGGGCAGGAGGGTTGTTTGGAGAGCTATTGTGTTACATTGCCCAGCTGGGCTAACTGTTTGCTAAACATGCCTGTTGATGTAGGTTATCCTTTAAATCTAGGCGATGAGAATTGTTTTTTTGAATATTAAGGGAGCCCGATCAAGGGTCAAGAGGTACCAGCCACTAAAACATCTAACCCTAATGTGTTGCCACATAGCATTTCTACAAGAGAAGCATTTAATAGAAGTGGAGAATAACTTATTTCATAGGGGCTTTATAGGGTGCATCTCTGCAGCGAGCAATTCCACTTCACATAGAGGGGTTGCGATTTTATTTGCTAGAGGGTTACAATTCCAGGAGCTGCAAAAAATTGCAGACCCGCAAGGCAGATCCATTTTCCTTAGAGGTATTTTGGACCATAGAGAAATGATACTAGGCATGGTATATCGTCCCAATAAAGATTTCCCAAAATTTTTCACTAATCTTTATCTCACTCTAACCCCTTTAAGTTATTTTCCTATTATTTTGGCAGGAGACTGGAATCTCACCTATGATCCTAACCTAGATAGGTCCCCCCAATGAAGTAATAGCCTATTCCCTGCCCTGACCTTTTGGAGGCTTTTGGCCTGTGTGATCACTGGCCCCTCCTTAATCCCAACACCCGGGAGTACACATTTTACTCACCCTGTCATAAATCTTCCTCCTGTATTGATTTTTTTGTGATGAACCAGACTGCGCTCTCGAGCCTGATAGGTTGTGGTATTGCACCCAGAGTGCTCTCGGACCATTCTTTAATCTGGATAGAGGGCAATATATCCCCTACCATTCAAAAAGACGCCACATGGAAATTGAATATACAATTACTTTCTCAGGAGGAGACAGTGACGAGGATCAGAACACTTGTAACTCAGTTTATGGAGCATAACGTGGGCTCTATCCCAGCTTTCGATCAGATATGGAGTTCCCTAAAGTTCAAGCAGATTGTGTCTGGCACAGGAGCCAGTGGATCAAAGAAAAAATACAAGGATGCGAATGAGTGCATTGTATCAATAGTCACTGAATAGGGGCAGAGAAGCATGTACGACTACCTACATGGGCTAGCGTACAATTTTAAGTTTCAGGTCTGATTCAAGGACATTGTTCTACTGATTCCCCACTCCACTGCTGTTTTAAATAATAAACAAAGTGTTCTGTTTTCTGGAAGCATACATGATTGCATGGTTCGATCACAACCGGTGATTGTTTTTTCTGAATTCATAAAGTCGCTATTTTGATGTCCTTAAATCAGATCTGATAATCAATTGTAATCAGAAGCTCTTAGGGTTCGGTACTAGGTGCTGCATCTCTTTAAGACCAGCAGTCACGATTATATTTGACTCGCTATTTATTTAACTACTGGCAGTGGCAGACGCAATTGTTACTATAGCGCCATAGTTCATATGTCGAATTTTTGGGAGTCACCATAAATTACTCATGATTCTGTAGTCACTGAAATGGAGTCACGTTTATCACGGGTTACCTTTATCCGCTGTAAAATTCCTTGTTTCTAAGTTTTGCATCTCTGCTGGACTCTTTTTTTCAGGGTGGTCAAACTCCACAAGGTGTCAGTTCCTGAGTGACCTGTCACTTCATGTAATCTCCACCTGGCAAAGTGCTGTACAAAGTGGTATAGTGCTACAGGTAGGGCCCTATGAAGTAGTGATACACCACATAGCACTACACAGAGTGCAGCATAAACATTCCGTAAGTACATTTGTTTCCTCTCCTGATCCCTGTCCCCCAATTTGGCCATGCTGTCCCCACTCCCAATCATCCTGCATCTACACCAGCAGTGAGATTGCTCCAGAACTAGGTTGTGATAGGATGCAGATGGCAAAGAAATGAACAGCCCCATTCTGTCCAGGCTTCAACTCACAGAGACTGCGTATCAGGCATTCTAACATGGCATCTCTATGGGGAATATTCTTGGGCAGCATGCAACCAAAATTGACACTGCACTCTTCTAATTTACTTCTGTGGTAGTGCACGTAAACAAATGATGAACCAATAGTCTGGAGCTCACATATTCAAAGAAGATGCGCAGCTCAAAATGGAGATGTGCGGCTTTTCTCAGAAAATATATGGAAGTGCAATATTTGAAAGGTAGAGATATGTTTCACATTTCTGAATACGCGATCACACAGAAATAATATATGTGGCACAAAATATGGGCGGGTACGTGAATATGCCATGCATCCATATATTCAGCCAAAATGTGCAGCGCATCTGTTTTGCATCCCAGAAGTGAGCCACACAAAAGCATGGCCTTAATCAGTCAGCCACCCCCAGAAAGGTTGAGGAACTGAAGACAGGCCATCCTTAGACAGCCCTTGGAGGTGCACCAGGATGTGCTCCAGGCACCCAAACACAGCAGTCTTGCCTGGACGGAAATACCCAAAGCCACAGGTGCCAGGACACTGTGGGCACCACCCAGTGAGCCATCCCCCACACCACACCCAGGATGCAGACACCCAGCTGCCACATGCCAATGCTATCTGGTGTTCCCCTAGCGTACCAGCAGAGCAGATAGTCACACTGCAGCACATGTACTCGGGGCCATGACATGCACCCATGTGACCTGCAGGGCACCACTCAATGGTGGCATACACCCAGAGTGATGTCTGGGGAAATGGTGCCCAGGTAGCATGGTGGTAGTAGTGTCAGCATGGAACGGTCCATGGCCTGCACCCATGTGACCTGCAGGGCACTACTCAATGGTGGCATGCACCTAGAGTGATGTCTGGGGCAATGGTGCCCAGGTAGCATGGTGGTAGTAGTGTCAGCATGGAATGGTCCTGGGACTGACCCATGACACACCCCTGTGGAGGTACACCATAGGTGCACACAGTATGCCCATGCCAGGCCCACACCACTGGGAGCCACATCCATGTCACTGATGCCTGCCATGCAGTGTGACGCTGCCACAGGGGCACTGTGGTGGGGCAATGTGGTATTCTGGTGGTAGACATAGCACAACAGTGATCGATGCAGGGCAGGGGTGACACTACCTGCCACATGGGGGCAACATGGGCATGCCTCACTGGCACCCGATCCTTCAGGTTTTTGGCATGTGGCTACCATACATAGCCAGTGTTAAAATGGCCCACCAGGATACTTGGACTGGTCCAGGTGGGACCCACTCACTTGGGTGCCTGGCCACCTTCTGAACACTGCCATTCTGTGCAGTTATTGCCATGTTTCTATCATGGGGGTGTGTGGGGTACTGCAAGTGACTTTATATGGCAAACAGAGCAGGTGTATCACATGCATGTGGTATATCAAGCAGTGTGTGGCCACCCATGCTCTTGCCCAGGTGGGTCCTTGTACCCCTGTCCGGACCCTATACATGGCCATGGGTAATAACAGCATTGTACTCAGGTCATCAGCCCACCCACACAAACATTCCATCACACCTGCCTGCTAGGCTGCAGTATCTCCTGTTCACCTTTGTGGAGTGGTGGGGCAGCCCTGTAAAGCTGGAACTGTGCATGCCAAAGAGATGCAAATGTGGGGAATGGACTCAGAATGTGCAATGAGGCCATTTTCATACCTGGCTGAATATTGGAATTCTTCGCCCCGCGTATGTGGCCACCTATCACACATTTCAGAATGCTCCACATAGGTCTCAGATCACCAGCTGAGGCCCACATGTCCCGCTGCATGATCGTGCATGTTCGGGATATTCAGCCAGTCATGTGCAATCACATCTTATGGTGCATGTTCTGAATATACCATTACTTTTTACCAGCACATCTCAGTTGAGCAGCACAGGCACTTGAGCAATGTATCCTGGGACTTTTGAATATGGTACCCCCAATGTCCAATACATTTCAAAATGTTAATTCAAATTATTGAGAGTGCACACAAAACTCCGCGCTTAGTTACTTGCTGTTTTAATGAATCACGCAGCAATGATGGAGTCTCTGCGCTTCACTCAATGGTGCTTCATCAGGGGGTGGGTACCATTGTGGACTGACTTCCCCTTTATACTGATAGCCCATGATGACGTCATCATGATGAGTCAGAAAAGGATCTTAGTGACTGGCAACAACCCTCTGATAGCCTCTTTTCTTCCCCAGTAATGCTACAGTATTTATTTATTTATTCATTAAATTTTGGTGACCGGGTAGGCCCGCTGAGCCCCGAAGGTCCCTTTTTCAGGGGTGACCCGGCTATAGTGGGAGTATAGTGGGAATAGAACCATGAGGGAATGAATTTCGACATTAAGGAACAACAATGAATGCACATCAAACACACCGCAGAATTACAAAACGAAAGCAGTAACTGAAAAAAGCCCTCAGTACCTGCTTCTAAGTTCCATAGCAGAACTGCTAAAAATACACCAAAAGGTTTCACAGTGCATTTAAATAGCTCACTTTTGTGAACACATACAATGTTTAGTGCACAAATTAAATGGCACTAACTTATGCTTTGGCACAAGTATCAAAAATACACTACTGGGCTGTAAGGGCAGAAATGGAAAGGGACCTGGGGTAGTCATATCGGATTACCTTAAGGTTGGCAAGCAATGTGAGAAGGCAGTAAGGAGGTCTGGTGGGATACTGGGATGCAAAGGGAGAGGCATCACCAGTAGAAAACAGGAAGTTGTTATCCCTCTGTACAGACAGTTGGTGAAACCCCATCTGGAGTTCTGTGTTCAGTTCTGGAGACCCCATCTCCACAAGGAGATAGACAGGATGGAGGCTGTCCAGAGGAGGCCAACTAAAATGGTGCAGGGTCTGCACCAGAAGACATACAAAGAGAGAGATTAAAGAAGCTTAATATGTAAACACTTGAGGAGAGGGGGGACATGATAGAAACGTTCAAGTACATCAATGGAATCAACAGAGTCCAAGATGGTAGAATCTTTCAGAAAAGGGTGTGCAAGAACAAGGGCACAATTTGAAGATGGGGGAGGCTCAGAGGTAATGTGAGGAAGTATTTTTTCATGGAGAGGTTGTGGATGGATGGAACAGCCTTCCTGAGGAGGTAGTGGAGTCAAAAACAGTGGGGGAATTCAAGAATGCATGGGACAGACATAAGGCAATTCTAGTGGGGGATAGGAAGAAGTAGGCTGTTGGTTAACTAGGATCTGCAGCCAATGCATTAGGTAGGGAAATGGGCAGACTAGGTGGGACGAGCGGTCCTTATCTGCCGTCAAATTCTATGTTTCTATGTTTCTATTCCTCAGTGCCCTTTCAACACATTCATTTCACGTTTAGCATCTGAAGAAAATATACCGGTAAAAGGTTCAATTGAAAAAGTGCTGATGGAAGGAAAGAAAAGGTTGGGATCCTGTGAGTTGGGAGCTGACCTCACAAATCATTATTCAGCTACCTTGTCAGAATTAACATTTTAATGGGGATGTGTACAGGTATTCCTGTGCTCTCCATAAATGCTGTAGCATCTAGAAAAATAAAAAGTGGAGATAAATGTTAGAGTCTGCCGAGAATTGTACTGCACAACAAAAATAAATAAACACAGTTAGGGCAAATAACAAAAAGCAATAGCAAATGCTTAACAGCAGTAATGCCTTACTGTCTACAGTTTTAGGATCAAGTTACCATTTTAATAGTCAATGAAATTCTGCATAATGACTGGCAGTTAAAGGTATAAGAGGAGACAGGAAATAAAAAAGAATCCTGATGGGATGGGAAGGGGCAGTTGGGAGGCAACTTGAATCCCAGTACTACATTTTTGACAATCCTTTTCAATTTCAGAAAGGGTTTTAAATCCTAGGTTGTACTGAGACCTGCTGGATGTTGACTGTAAAGAAAAAAAAACTAATTAAACTTTTCTCTGTAATAATCTTTTGTATCTGTCTGTTCAGACACTTAGTGATTTTATCAAGATCCATGCCAAGAGCAGCTGCGCTAAGCCTCTTCTCTTTTCAGAAGTCTCCGTGCTCAGTGAGCATTAATGTCATCTGACGCTGGATTGCTTGGACCCCGGAAGCTTCAGTTCAGCAGCAGGTGTGGCATGTGGTTGTGGAGGCCTGTGATCCCTTGCTATCCATTTCTCCTTGTAATGATATTTTCCCATCCAGTGATTCAGGAGGGGATACCTTCAGTTATACTTTCTCTGGGGCATGATGTATCCTCCTGACGTGATTTCTGCTGGTGGTTTCTTGATATTTTTGGAAATTCTGGAAGTTTTAGATCCCAGCTGAGGTGGATTGAAAAGCGCAAGTGCCTTCCTGGCTCATAATATCAATAGAAGGCAGGGAAGTGGCAATGACCATTACCAAACAGGAGAGGGACCTTGGAGTAACAATATTTGGTGACCTCAAAGTGGCAAGGCAGCGTGTCAAGGCAGTAGGTAGGAGAGTGGGATACTGGGGTGCATAGGGAGGGGTATCACCAGCAGACGAAGGGAGGTGATTATTAATGTCAATGTACAAAAAATTACATATTGGGTGCATCTATATCCCTCCTAGCACTCCCTCCTCAACCATTACCTCTCTTTTTGCCTCCAGGACCTCTCTCCTACCCACAAATGTGGTTTTATGTTGTGACTTTAATTGCAACTGGCTAGGCCCTGGCCTGGGTTCTGTTCACAATGCCCTATCTGAGTTACATCTTTCCCAGCTCATTAGTGATCCCGCCAGGCTTAACAATAAATCTGGTCACCATACTCTTCTTGACTGGGTTCTTACTAACAACCCCCAGCACATTAAAGCCTCTGACATTCTGCCTGATGCCTTGAGTGATCACTCCCCAACCTTTTCTGTTTGGAGGCATATTCTCCCAAATCCACCCCCAAAATAGTGCTCTCTAGGAATATGAACTTGTTCTGTCCCAAAACTTCCTAACCTCTCTCTCCCAAGCCAACAGGTCACCAGTCAACAGTCACGTGATGTCGATCTGGCCCAAGAATACTTACTAACATCTTCAATTCTGTTGTCAACCATCACATCCTTGGTTAAGAGGAGGTCCAGGGGCTTCTGCCCCTTGGCTTTCCAAGGATCTAAGAGCTCTCATGACTGCATGTGATGCTGCATGAAAGGTAAACAAGAGTTGTGGCATGCCATCTGACTGGCAGACCTACAGACACCTTCATAACCAATGTAAGTCCCGGATCCATTTGGTCAAAGGTATATTATATACCTGCGTACCATCCAAACTGATAACCTCTCTAACCACAAATAATTCTGGAGACAGATCAACTACCTATTTAAAGGCAAATCCATTTCCTCACCACACACCACGCTCCTTAATGGCTCCAAGATCACTGACCCTGTCTCAGTTGCTACAGCATTTAATTTAACCTTCAAGGACCTATCGAAATATAAGAACTCCCTATCGACACATGTCTACAGCCACCTCCCCAACCTCCACTGATAGTAGTCCATCCTTCCATCTTAAACTGGCCATCCAGAAAGAGGTTCTGCATCACCTCAGCAGCATCAAAGACACCCACTCACCTAGGTTTGACACTTTAGAACTGCATTTTCTTAAACTAGGTGCCCCTGCCATTGCCCCTCCCATGTACGACCTGATCAACAAGTCCTTTTGCTCAAGTACTGTACCCAGTAAATGGAAATCCACTACAGTCATCCCAATACACAAGTGGTCCAGATTCCTTGATTGAAAACTACCATCCCATCTCCATCCTTTTCCCCCTTGCTAAAATTCAAGAAACATAATTCATGACCAGCTTCACCCATCTTGAACTGAATAACCCTCTCTCCATGTTCCAGCATGCTTCCAAACATCACATAGTACCCACGCCACCCAAACATCACATAGTACCCACACCACCCAAAGATCACATAGTACCCACACCACCCAAACATCACATAGTACCCACGCCACCCAAAAATCACATAGTACCCACGCCACCCAAACATCACATAGTACCCACGCCACCCAAAAATCACATAGTACCCATGCCACCCAAACATCACACAGTACCCATGCCACCCAAACATCACATAGTACCCACACCACCCAAACATCACACAGTACCCACGCCACCCAAACATCACATAGTACCCATGCCACCCAAACATCACATAGTACCCACGCCACCCAAAAATCACATAGTACCCACGCCACCCAAAAATCACATAGTACTCATGCTACCCAAAAATCACATAGTACCCACGCCACCCAAAAATCACATAGTACCCACACCACCCAAAAATCACATAGTACCCATGCCACCCACATCACTGTTGCACCTGACATCCTTAGCAGTATGGACAAAGGCCTTGTGACTGGTGTAATATTTGTTTACCTCGCCAAGGCTTTTGACCTTCTTAATTATAATCTCCTGTTGCGTACATTACTCAAGTTTGGACTCAACACCCTAGCTCTGAATTGGTTCACTAACTACCTTACTGGCCGTACTCAGTGTGTCACGTGGGTCAGCCAGACTTCCGCTTTCAGTGCCATAAAGGATGAGGTCCTTCAGGGCTCCATTCTTGATCCACTTCTGTTCTCTTTATTTATCAGTGAGCTCCTGCAACATTGTGGGGGTGCGTTGCTTCAACTATATGCAGATGATGCCATCCTCTACCAGTCCTCCTCTGACTATGCTATGTTAAACAACCTTCAATTCAAGAACGCATGGGACAGACATAAGGCAGTCCTAGTGGGGGGTAGGAGGAAGTAAGCTGTTGGTTAATTAGGATCTGCAGCTTATCTGTTAGGTAGGAAAATGGGCAGACTATGTTTCTATGTTTCTATGTTGAAAACATATAAATGAAGCTTGCTGCCACATCGCCTTAGCCATCTCCACTTCCAGAATCAGCAGTGACACTCTTGACCTTAAGCTGCTATAACTTACACTTGACGAGGTCCTCAGTCTCCTAACTAAAATTCTTAACCTTTCTCTCCACACCAGTAAATTCTCTGAAATATGAAAACTGCCACTGTGACCCCAGTCCACAAAAGTGGGGATAAGTCCTGCCACTCTAACTACCACCCTATCTCCATATTGCCACCACTATCCAAGGCCCTAGAGCGTATTGTTGTGGACCAGCTCACTGATTATTTGGACAAATATAATATGCAGTGCACAAACAGCATGGTTTTAGAAAAGGGCATAGTACCACCACTGCCCTGCTTGAATTTATTGGTGCAGTGCATAGTTCCCTTGATAAAGGTCTTCTTACTGGGGCTGTCTTCATCGACCTCTCAAAGTCATTTGACACAGTCCATCATTGGCTACTGTATGACCAACTACTCCTTGCTG
Organism: Neoceratodus forsteri; assembly: GCA_016271365.2. Classification (NCBI taxonomy): domain Eukaryota; kingdom Metazoa; phylum Chordata; order Ceratodontiformes; family Ceratodontidae; genus Neoceratodus; species Neoceratodus forsteri. The sequence continues at coordinate 1,106,181,004 of CM028135.1, forward strand.
GCCTCGCACCAGACTCAACCAACTGGTTCAGAAGCTACCTTGACAACCGCTCTCAAAGAGTAAAAATTGCCAGTGCTATCTCAGACACCTTGCCTGTCCGCTCCGGAGTCCCTCAGGGGTCCATACTGGGCCCCTCTCCTTTTCAGCCTCTTTTTAAACTCTCTACCACAATCCTGCTCAGAAGAAATCATCCTGTATGAGGATGATGCTGTTGTCTTTTCTATGCACAAGGACCTTTCACCACTACAACACAGCCTCCAATGTGGATTCAGTGCCGTTGAAACATGGTTCTCCAATCATAAACTAGTCTTCAATTAAAAGAAAACCAAGTCATCGCTATTCTGCAGTTCACATAACCATTACAAGCAACACCCCCTTGCCATGTCCACAAAGCAGGAGACTGTCCTCGAACAAGTTTACTCATTCAGATACCTAGGGATTGTGCTTGACCCCAATCTCTCTTATACAGCTCACATTGACAGCATGACTAAAGCTGCCAACACACCCCTTGGATTACTCTACAAACAAAGGCAGCACCTCATCCCAAGGCCCTGAAGATTGCCGTCCAGAGCTCGGTGATGTCAATTATTGATTATGGCCTCATTTTCTATGGCTCCGCCACAATGTCCACCCTCCGACATATAACAACTGCACTTAACAAAGCATGCCGACTCACAACTGGTGCCCACCGCCTCACCCTCGCCTGTGCCCTTTATGAACAATCCGGATGGCTCCAACTCTCCAACCATATAAAGTATCTCACATGTGCTATGGTGGGAAAAATCAACCTTGGCCTGGCACCCCCCAGTGTTACTGCCTTGTTACATCAAAACACCAACCGACAGAATACCAGGAGCTCGACAACACAGATTCTTCAAGTTCCTTGCTGTCAAACTATGCAGGTCCAACGCTCCTTTGCCTATAGGGCTCCTCTATGGATGAATGGTCTCAGCCACACCATCTTCTCTGCCTCAACACTAGGTCTGTTCAAAACCAGACTCCGGCCATCTCATTGCCTGTAGCTCCTGTGACTGCCTCTCCTAGCTGATGACCTACACAGCTTTAATCCCAAATTATATACTGCTTAACCCCAGGTCTCCCAGTCCCTCTCCCCTGAGCTCCTGAGGCACCACTTCAAATCACAGGTCTTCATACCATCTCATTAGTCTCTCCTTGCCCCATTATAGCACTTATTTCCCCCATCTTCACCCTGCCCCCTTTTTTCTCTTCTATCACTCCTTCCCATTTATTTTTCGACAAATGCCTCTGGCTGCATCTTCATCCTGCCCCTCTCATCTTATCCATGTTTCTCTGCCACCCCCGGGCACCTGACCCTACCCATTCCTTGGGGCCACATACGTCCTAGCTGTGTTCACCATTTTACTATAGCTGCCTCTGTTAACTACCTACACTTCTCCTCCTCCTCCTCTACCCCTTACTCTTCCTATAACTGACCCCTTTCAATAGCACTGTTGTACGTGAATTGTTTACTGTTATTTCACTGTTGCTTCCTTGTTGTTTGTTATTTCTGACATGGAACCTTTGTAAAAGAGCCTTGGCTCAAAGGTACTTGTAATCCTAGAATAAATAAAATAAATAAAATAGAGAATAAAGTATGGGTCTGGGTGTGTAACGAGAATTTACACTCACCTGAGGGGTTTGATGCTACATAAACCCCAAGAGTGAAGCTTGAGGGGTTTATGCATAGCATCAGACCCCAAGGGTGTGTGTAAATTTGAGTTTTCACACACCCAGACCCATATTTTATTTTATATAATTGCTGGGTTTGTCTTTTTCACCTCAGCAATTATATAAAATTAATGAAGGCTGCTGCGTGGCCGGCCCCGTTCCATTTGACCATCTGGTCTGTGAGAGTGACTCGCGGTGCCGTTTTTAATAAGTGTAAAACTCTTTTGGAGGGGTGAGCTGTAGAAACAGACTATTTTTAAAAGTTTTTTTTTTTTTTTAAGTTAAGCTTACCGGCCGAGTCCGATTGTAGTGGCAGTCCAGTCTTCTGGGCCAAGCGGCGCGTGCATTCTTAAAGGAAAAGCAGCAGTGGGTCATGCTGAGTGAGGGAAACGTGCATGTATGTTTGCCAATATATAAATGCTCCTTTATAATGGCAAATTACACCATGGTTCCCCAATGGGAAAAAGGCTAAGTCAGTTATTATTAAAAAAATATGCATAAAAATATCACGCAACTGCTTCAGACCCCTACTTTTCTGACAGAGGTTTACAAGCAGTCTGAAAATGATAATAAATAAACATAGAAATATATCAAATGTTTAACGACAATGCTGAGTGCCTGTCTGTACATCCCAGCCATGTGAGTAAAATGCAACAGGTACCATGTGAGAAAGCTGGGGTCTCCTTGTCCTCCTAACTCCTGGACAAGGACTCCAGAAAACATACTTCATAGCTAACACAGATGCTTGTCAAAAATATTTCCTACATGGCTTCTCAGCCAAGTAATAATAATAATGAAAAAAAAAAAAGAATTGCAGAATTCTGTCCTGGTGCTATGGTGCAGGAGGCGGTGATCACGGCAAACCTGCCCTGGAAGTTATGTAGTACCAATTCCACAGACGATAATGATGCCACCTATCTGAGGTGCTTTGTCTGGCTTAGAACTACTGGTCTACCCCCAGACTCCCAGTTTTAATGCCATGGACTTTCCCAGTGATCAAATCATTCTGTTTGATCCAGAACATCTGGCTGTATCAAGGCTTCCTGCTCCATGGAAATTCCTCCTGGGGGATTAGGGGCAGAGGTTATTTTTCCAGCTACCCCCTTCTCTCAGTACAGGAGTGCTTTCACAGGGAAGGGTAGAAGGGGCCAAAGGTGGCCACCTCTACCCAGCCAGCAGCTTCATAGTCTAGTCCTGACATTAGTGTGGGCAGACCTCATATGTGCACCCAGGTGTCTAAGCCTCTATCCCCAACACAGGTGTTACTGTTGGAGTGGGAGGTAAATCATTCTAGCTCTGCAAATGGTGGAGAAGGTCACATCCCACAAAAAAGGGAAAAGGGCCTCTTCTCCAGGTATACTCTGACACAATAAGACAAGTGCGGAGTGGTGACCTATCTTGCTGTTAAAACCCAAATTCAAGATGGTCACTCTTTTACTAGTCATACAGTCCTTACAGTAGTGAGACTGGTTAGCCTCCCTAGTCCTATAGGACTCCTATTCTCTAATTACCTTTAAGAGGTCTCACAGGCAGTTTCTCAGGTGTGGACTCATGGTGGCCATTCGGCCTTCCTCGGCCCCAAGACTTTACAAAGTGCCTTAAAGTGGTAGCAACACACCTCAGGAATCTGGGCATCTCTAGCTACACCTATTTTTCCGATTGTCTCATAGTGCCAAAGTCTCCTTGTCAGGTTAGGAGTCCTTTTTTCCCTTACAGGGCTCCCTGTGGAGTCTCTGGGTTCCCTAGTAAGTCCAAAAGGTGAGAATTCAAGCTGTCCCTCAGTGGCAAATTCCTTCATCCAGAGACAGCGACACCAACCAGCAGGCGCTTGACTGGGTTTGAATCATTAACCCTCACTTGTTCAGTATATAATGCGGTCCTGAGCTAATCACCAACTTTGACATTTCCTCAGGCTATTGGGACACGTCAGTGGTGCAAGTGGTGAACAATAAGAACAGAAACTCAGGCATTGGCAAATATGAAACGCAGAACGAAGATCCTCAATCTGAAGGATAACTGCGTCAAGACATCATCTATCTGTTTGGACACTAATACATTCAGTTAGAGATATTGAAGTATTTCTAGCAAAATAACACTGTTGATCAAGTCAAATGTTGTTATAGAAATCCTGATTTCAGGTCATAGGCCCAGAAACTGTCATTACGTTGCTGGTTTAAGAATTTAAGTTTCAGTGCCAGTGGGAAGAAGTACAGGAACTCTGTTCCTGCTGCAAAAAAGGTACAGGAACTGAGGTCCTGTGCGTTCCTGTTCACTTTCATCACTGGGACACATGGCTTCAATGCCTGCAGTGGTCCCAGGGTTCAGATACAGGATGCAACACTCACAAGCCTCCTTATAGCTCGCTGGTCTCACAAAAAGCAACAATTTTTCAAAGCTGAGACCTCTGTTGGAGAACCCTGAGAACCTGGTAGCAGGGATTCCATTACAGGTTCCACACACCACAAAGGTGATCATCACGGATGCCTCCCTCCTGTGATGGGGAGCACATCTGGACAGTGCCTCAGTACGTGGCATCTAGACTCTCCTAGAATTACGGTTACACATAAATCTTTTGGAACTCAGAGTAATCTTTCTAGCCTTCAAAACATCTGCTCCTGTCATAAAATAACAGACTGTACAAAGTTGAACAGACACCACTGCAATGTTTGTCACAAATAAGCAGAGTGGACCAGATCAGGAATATTCTGTTTGCAGGCTCTATAAATCTGGTCTCTCGCTGTCTCCCTGGGAGTTCTCTTTTCAGCTTTTCTCTTGCCAGGCAAACACAATACTCAGGCAGATGTTCTTAAGTCGCATTGGTCAAGGCCAGAGTGAATGGACTCTGAACAAACAAGTACTAGCCACAGTGTTCAGATGGGCACTCCAGAAGTGGATCTGTTTGCCTCTTTCCTCAGCTTCCAGCTTCCTCAGTACTGTTTGCAGGTCCCCAGTCCCAGAATCGCTTCCCATGGATGCCTTGATCCTGGTCTGGTCAGGGAGGTCCCTATATGCATTGCCTCCTTTTCCCCTGATTCTCAGGGTATTTTTGAGAGTCAGACAACAGCCTGCATCAATGCTTCTGGTGGTTCTGGATCAGCGCAGCACACTATCCTGCAGCAGGCCCATTCACTTGCCACTAACTCACTCTCTACTGACCCTTCCTCAAACAGTAGTGCATTATCCAGACGTACACTCTCTTCACCTCAAGGCCTGGCTCATGAGGAGTTAGAGTTTTCCATCTTCTTAGTTCTCTGAACTAACACAAAGTAGGGACATATGCATCCAAATGGAAATGGTTTCCCCTTTGGTTCAAGAGCAAAAAAGACCAGCCCTCTTACAGCAGCAGACCCTCAGACGCTGGATTTCATAGTATATCTGCAGGTGTCAGGCCTTCAAGCTATACCTGGCCACAATTAGGCATATTTTTCAGCTGAAAGGAAAAAGTTGTTTTTTTTGCCAGTCAGTTTGTTTTTTAAAGGCCTCTTGCACCTCCAACCTCCAGTCACAGAGCTCGTTCCCTCCGGAGCCTGAATCTCTGCATTGCCAGTCTCATGGAGTCACCCTTTGGGCCTATTGCTGCTGCACATTTCAAGTCTGTGACCTGAAGGTTGGTCTTCCTGCTGGCCATTACCTCTGCCAGAAGAATTTCAGAGGTACAGGCCCTGTGCACTGAGTCTAATTTCATCATTCCTTACAATGATAAAATTGTGCTCTGGGTGAACAGGAAGTTTCTACCTAAGGTGGTTTCAGAGTTTCCATCTAAAACCAGTCCAGTACTCTATCTGTCTTCCATACTGAGAAATCCTCTATTAGTGAGCTAAAAGCTCTTCAGCTAGAATGCTAAAAAAGCTATCTTTTACTACCCAAAGCATACTAGGCAGTCCAGAGACTTCCTCTCCATTGTTCCTCCCCTACGGGAATGTAGGCAGAGCAAGACCAGAAACCAAGAGAGTTTTCCCACTGGTTGTTTTTTGTATTAGATTCTGCTATGGACAGGCTGGTCATCAACCCATGCGGGGCTCAAGGCCTACTCCACTAGGGGCACTGCAGTCTCTGAGGCAGTAGTAACAGACATACCCCTTCTGGATGTCTGCAGAGCAGCTACCTGGAAATCGGTGCACACCTTCATGATGCACTGCTGTTTAGATCTGCAGTCCAGATATGATGCTTAATTTGGCAGGGCAGTTCTGCAGAGTCTCTTTCCTAAGCAGGTTCTCTGCCCACCTCCCACTTGGTACTGCTCGGTAGTTCTATTATCTTACTGATGCTAAAGGACTCGGTAAGAAGAAAAATTACTCACCTCAATAATCTTCTTTCTTCCAAGGGGTCCTTTAGCATCAGTAAGTCCACCCTTCCTCCCCAGTTCACCTGTCAGGAGAAGGACTCTGTTCTCAGTTTTATTACCAAACTTGTTTTTATGTTTGTTTACCATGCAAGAAACATTATGTGGCAGCTTAGAAGAGAAACGGGTTGTGAGGTGCGGCACTCATGGGCGGCCAGTGCCGCACTGCATTCATGGGCTTGGTAGTACTCACCCAATGCAGGTCCAGTGTCCTGATGACACTGGTTCTGCAGACGTGCCACCAACTTGAAAGGGATTTCACTGCAGCAGTCATGGGCTGCCTTGTCATTGCAGCGTCAGCTATTCCTGCTGCAATGAGGGAGTGATCCGTCATTGCAGAGTGGCACCTTATTCTCATTTGATGACAGAGTTACTGCAAGCACTTTCCTCTGGCTGTAGATACTGAGGAGGAGGAGGAAGAGGAGAGGCAAGCATGTAGGTGAGTCCTGTCTGGGGCCGCCACGCACCTAATGGCACCATTCCACACCACAGGCATCCCGGGGGACGTGGAGGCAGCAGCAGTAGCAGCAACAGCGAGAGAGCCAGCAGTGAGTAAGAGAGGAACAGCTGCAGCTCCACAGGAGTTCAAGAGACCAGCTCCTAGTGGTCAGTGGGCTGTGCAACTCCACTCCTCAGCTCTAGTGTTCTGTGGAGCCCCTCCATTCCTACACAGCAAACCTGAATTAGAGAGCCATACCCGGCAAAGGACTGGGAGATGTGACAATTGGGAAAAAGAGCTAGCACTGTATTTTTATTTTTTACAAAACTGCCATCCTTCGCTCGGAAGGGGAAGATTTTCAAGAAATGGAGATGAGCTTAGTGCTTGACATGCAGCGGGGGAGCAAACCCCCTGAAGTACTGGAAGTATCTGAACAGGAGGAGCGTACAAATCCAGCTGGTCTGGTAAGGCACTAAAAAACTTAACGGCTGCTGGCTAGTGCACTTAACACATCAGGATTCTGCATTACACTAATACCGCTATACAATGGGAGGGATATATTACTTTTTTGGCAGTGCTTGTTTAAAAGAATACAGGAAATCACGGCTAGAGGAATATTGCATGGGTGACAGTTCACAGTGGTGTGCTTACTGGAGTGTGATTTCGTTAAAGTGTAATAACTCAGCGGAAGAGAAATATGATCTCTTGCCTCTGCATGCCAAGCTCATTGCTATATCTCTCAGTGGAACATGGTCGGAGGCGAAGCGGAGGTCTCACAGGCAGTTGTGGCCCCAAAGGGGACATCGGACAGCTGCATCACACCTCAGAAACACTGCCCAGGAAAGTTGGGCTTCTCAGGCTGGCTTGGGGGCTGTGGGGTTTCTTGTCAACTGTTAAGTTAACTACTGTTGCTAGATAGATTCCAGTACTGGCTGCAGTGATTGCATTTAAATCTATATGCACAAGAGACTCCACTCAGTAACTTATAAAGTTTTACAATCTAAATGTAACAAGGTAAAGTGTAGCTGTCTTCTGATTGTACTAGTCAGCCAAACAATGCTAGGTTCAAAAGAATCTTGCAGGGTGCATTGCTCGTTACCGATCCAAAAAACAGCTGCAGATGTAATAATCACATGGACCCTGTTCACCATACATTGCAAATGTGAAAAATTCGTTTTATAATTTTATAAGAACATCTATGTACCTTAAGTACCCAATCGTAAAAACATACACCTTTCAATTTAAGATCAGCATCATGCGTGTTTAGGATTCATGGACTGAGCAGAGAGGCATGCAGTCTCACCTGTTAGGAAGATTGGATGCTGGGTGTTTCGGATCTATTAGCTCTAGCTCTTAAGGTCAGGAATTGGCTGCAGAGAAATGACTTGTTAATATTATGAAGTAACGTTTATTTATATGCATTCTTCCTATCGATACAGCAGAAGTATATGTTCCCATATATGTTGTATAATCGCCTGCAATTTTAAACTAAAAATGGAAATGCCACATTGCAATGGCCAGGAATGTGGGATGTTAAATTGAGTTATTTGTGCATGGGAAATACCAATATTATTCAGTTTGCCCTTATATCGTCATGTCCTGCTGCTGTATCAGCTGCTAAAACACACATCACCCCACAGGAGGGAAAAACAGCAAGTATAACGAGATCGCAGATTGCAGATTAAGGTTATTTGTATTTATGAATGTGGCATCCTGCCGGTTAACATACCAGCCAGCTGAGCAATGGTGTGGAGATTACAAACGATGAGGTCCCAACACTTAAGGGGTTGCCTTTCAAACTGCACTAGGGATGGAGGTAGGAGGCAATAGTGTTGATATCCTAGCCAGTCAGCAATGATCTAGTTTAGCAATTCCAAATCTTTTCATGTTTAGAAACTCACAATCCTTTATAGAAACGGAAGTTTTTGCATTGCCGCCTACAACTGTACTTTTTTTCCCAATTACCAAATGTTGTGTAAATAGGGAGATGCATATTTTAAGGGGTTAGCACTGGCACAAGACAGGAGTGTGGTGCTCAAGATTTATCTATCTCACCTTTAAAATATGGCATCGCATAAAAAATCCTTAAAAACAGTGTAACTGTTCAGTCTCATGTCTGCTTTTGGCACAGGGCTGGCCTGATCTCATCTCAGTGACCACAGCCCCCAAATGTGGTGTTGGAAGCTCTACTCCCAATGCAGAATGATATATGATAATACATATACAAGTACTCTAGTGGTCCCCCAATATAGCGTTTAAGGGATGTACCATCAGCAAGGGCCCACAAGTGTAGGACAGTGACCTGCATTCAGGAGCACTACCTCCATCCTCAGCAGCATTTGCCTTAACTAACTGATTAAGTAATGAACTACATGGGACGAGATTGCTGAATGAATTGGGTTTGTCACAGTAAAGTATTAAGGCTCAGGGACTCACCCAGGATTTAGGAATGGCGCGGATTTACATCAAAGAGTTTCCATTATTTAGTCTGAGCAAAAACTCTTTATGAAACATAATGGAAGCAAGATATGTGTGTGGGGGTACCTCAGGTACCCTCTGCCATGCATATGTATACCTGTGGGGTGTTTGTGAATTCAGACCACTGTCAAAGAATGTGTTGCACGTCCAATACTAATATCAGCAAGCAAACATTCTGCATTGACAAATGCTTTTTTTACTTTAATATTTATTTTCCTGAGTTCCAAAGGGGTCCTCCACTTAGTGGAGAGGTGACTGTTGTAGTGTGCGAAACAGAGAGAGAGAGAGAGAGAGAGAGCTTTATTGCAGGCCTGTGGGTGACTGTGCAGTTCTCTCCTAGCTGTGTTCCTGGTCTCTTCAGCATGACATTACCTTTTATTTTTCGGGGACCAGTGGACCTTTATTAACACATTGCAACAGATGGGTGTACTGCATTTGCAAGCCGAAATAATGAAACGTGGTAATTATGAAGAAAAATGCAGGGTATATTCTTCTAACCCCCCCCCAAAAAAAGCACAATAGTAAGCCCCCTGCCCTGCACTGTAATACCATCCATAGTAGATCGACATGCGTGACTGCCATTCCCATTCACGGCAAGGATGCCGCATTCTTCACATTCTTTTCAATTACACTGTCCGTATACATGCGTCAGTCTGCAGGTCCCTGACTTCCATGTCTGAATGGGCCAATCGACTAATAAGAAAAAAATTACCTTTTTTTTATTTCCATTTTTGCAGTGTGGAAACGCTGGATGTTGGATCATTCAACCAGGCAAATTTATTTAGTGGTGCTGAGACTTCAAACGTTGCACAGTTTCAATTCTGATTTTACCTTTATTGTATTAAAAGAAAAAACAAATAAATAAACATATACCTAAGATTGTAAAATGTTTTTCAAGTGATTGTTGGAGGAATGACAATTTGCCTTCCAAACAAAACAAATAAAAAACATTTATGGGAACCACTGAAGCTGCAGTTTACTCAATGTTTCTTTCCTTGCTTATTAATATTTCTGGCTCCTAGATTGTTCCTAAGAGAACTTTCAGATATTGATAAACGTAAATGAATAATAATATAAGGAATATACTTATTTCACGAATAGAGTCCTGGTCATGCATCCTTAAGAGCCCAGAAGATGTGAGTGGTGAAGAGAAAAACATTCTTACAGTTTGTAATGGTTTCTCTGGGTGCAGGTATATTTTAGAGAATGATAAGAGTATTTTTTTTTTTTACATTCTGAGACTTATGTGTCCTCGGCGCAATTGTTTTTAAAGTTTGGTGCCATTTTGTTGCATGTTAAGCTAGCGAGAGATGGATGGCCTGGACAAAACAACAATGATAAATGCACAGACCCCAGTGCCACTTTTATTTACTGCTATACTTTGAATTCTGAGTTATTTATGCCTGCTAATGCAGTTCTGACAAATCTCATCTCTCACACCTGCACCAGTAATGACAATCTTCTAACTCCAGTCGTGTTACTTTTATAGTTCCCTATCACAGTTTGGTAGGTAGGGGCTCAGTGGGCGGGTGGGGAGGAGGGGTTACTGCTGGACCACCAGGGTTGGTTTGGAGTGTTATTATTTATTACAGATGCCTGCGATCGGGCTGTGAGCGGTCCACTGGACCACCAAGGATATAGGACTCTTTATTCTTCTACATATGCCCGTGATCGGGCTGCGAGCAGTCTACTGGACCACCAGAGATATAGGACTCTTTATTCTTGTACATATGCCCGCGATCGGGCAGCGAGCAGTTCGCTGGACAACCAGGGATATAGGACTCTTTATTATTCTACATATGCCCAAGATCGGGCTGCAAGTGGTCCACTGGGCCACCAGGGATATAGGACTATTATTTTAAACATATGCCGAGATCGGGGCAGGAAGCGCCACCATGATTGCCGCTGGGCTGGGGTGGTCACCCATAGGTGGCAGCTGCTGTGTTGCGCCCTGCAATATGGCAGTTCACCTGTGGGTGGCCAGCTGTTGCTCCTTTTTTTTTTGGCTCACCTGTGTGCAGTGCAAGTAGGGGTTGTGTATGCATGGACTCAGCACATCCCGGCTGAATAACGAGATGTGCGGAGTATGCATAGGCAAGCCACCCTACCTGCGCCGTGTACATTACTGATGTGCTCCGGTGCATCGGGATTTGTGCCAAGCACAATCACCATTTCAATATCGGCTGGGACACATCAGTGGGTTGCGTATGGCACAACTGTGTTCCGCCATGCAACCCTTCTGAATATCCAGCCCAATATATTCAACTGACAGATACATTTTTATAACGTCTGTGAACATGTCTTCGGTTTTGTTTTCCTAATCAGATAATCATTTATAAAACAGTGATTATTTTAGGAACCATGATGTGATACAGAATTTGATTACCATTTTCAAGAAATAAAAATCTGACAGTGAATGTCATTAACAGCAACAATATGAATTAAATTTGCACAACTTTCTGCCAAACGTAATCCTAAAAATATTTTTATTTTACAAATTAATAGTAGATTTACCTCAGATGAAGGGATTATAAAGTATACAGAGGAGGAGGATACCATGCCAGGCGACAAACTGACAGTGCGTGTGCACAATAGCAAATGCTTGTTCATGATGTCCACATCCAGCTAGTGCACCCGCACGTGTGATAAGGATGAACATCCTCACGCTGTAGACAGCTTATACCAGACTAGAAAGGGACACCAGTGCTGCTGTGGTGAAACTATAGAAGAAAAAAAAAACAGCATGATTTCAATAAGCATATTCATTGTGATGATACTAAAATAAACATGATGGAACTTGTGTAAATCCCACCACACTAGCATGCAGAGGAGAGGTGCTGACTGTCTGGGGCTAGCGGCTAGAGCTGACGAAGCTCTCCAAGAGGACAGCTAACTTTGTAGGATTTTCTCCTAATGAGAAGTGTCTAATATAACAATTCAGCTTCCGTGAAAAATAGTGTAGTCACAGCAAATGAAAATAGAGACATTGCACTGGAGTTACAGTGAAAATGTTAAAACAATGTTGGAGCACTGTGGTTTCTGCAGGGACCCCAATACAGGATGTTTAATACCCCTATGCTGTCTCTGCAACACATTAGGACCTGGTTCCCTGGAATTTAACACAATGAAGTAATGCTATTTGCATGCAAAGAGTGAAGCTTGCACATTGCAATGCCTGCTTCCTATCAGCGCTAGGGCATACGAAAAGATGAATAATGGCTCCTTGTTTTAGTGTACTGTCTCACTTTCAATGCCCCTGTCCCTCAGCCTTTGTGCCTACACCAGTGGTTCAGACCACAGAGCTATCACTACTCTTAGCATCTAGGTGGTTACTAGTGGGCATGGAAGTCTGACCTCTCTATTTTTATTCTGTGCCTTAGTCAAGTAAGTTGTATCTCAGTAGCGCAATGCATTCTCTCTGAGAGCCCGTGGCACTCAAAGGATCATATCACTGTCCACACTACACACATGTAGGAAAACACTGATGGCAACCCATTGTTCACGTTTTTTTTAAATTCGTCATCTGCTAGCTCAGTATGTGGCTAACTGCATCCCAGTATGAATCTAACTCTGTGGTCCAGGCTGGCAACCTGGCTCTCAACTGCTGTGCATTTCACACAGTGTGATATATGTCACACCTCATTATACCCTTGCACTGTGAAGCTTTATCAATGTTCCTTATAAGGTTAGAGCTATATCCTGCATACAAACTATTCAACTTATTAAGGACGAAAGGTTGAGAAGTATGGTCCATACACAGCCAGTACCCTGCAGGTTATTGTACGAGTTCCTCATTGTTTCAGATCGGAGTGTCCTGCCCATCTCGAACAGCAATACATGCCGGTATCTTCAGGTTTCAGACGGTTCATATCTAAATACAACATGTTCTGGGGATTGTCTCTGGAGATGGTGAACTGGTCCTTCACCAAAGGAGAGTAATAGTTAGTGCTGCCATTAGCATGGGTGATAGAAGCTATCCACTTTAATCCCCTCCTGGGTTGCTGCTGGACCCAGTGCATCCCCTGATCAGTGAAGGTGTACCTGGAGACTTCACAGCTCAGCCTGCGGGCCTCTCCAGGACTTTATCATCTCCATCAGACTGAGTCAGTACATCAGGCGGACACCTGGAATACAAAAATAACATTTTATTTGTTGGCAGATTACACTATACCTCATTATAATTTCATGATTTTTAATCATTTAAAATAAAAATAAAAGAAACTCATGTGGTGAATCATCAGTTAGAATACATACAATTAAAATAAATCTCATTCTCAACTTCATTTCAATAAAAATGAATTTTTTGATGAATCACAGGTGCCCTGCAAGAGACTCGGACATGGATCTGGTGGGGATCTGCAGCAGGGAGCGCAGCGGATTCTATTTAAAGCTGCATGGCGGGGTCCCTTTGTTTGCACCTGGGGTTCGGATTTAGAGTCAGACGTCAGCTGGGAGATATCCCATAAATGCAAACTGATCGGTGAAACATGACTCCGTTCTGCAATCTATTTGTGCGTTTTTTTTACCTGAACTTGTCAGCTGTGATTTATTTATTTATTTTTTGTTTGTTTGTTATATCGTTGTACCTTCTTGGTCACCTGACCCTGCTACCCTTGTAGTCGCATCCTCCTCGGGATATCTGGCCACCATCCGCCTCTGCTGCTGCCAGCCCAGGACCCTGCTCCTGTGGTTTTACCCCCCCCCCCACAGCAGAGCTTCAGGGAGTACCCAACTCCCCACAGAACATGGATCTAGGTGGGTGCTGCACTACCGGGACGAAACTCGTGAACAGCCATCAAGCCACTCGAGCCAGGTGCCATCCCATTTTTTTCCTTGTTTTTTACTGCCGGAGCTGAGGACATGCAATGATATCTACAAAGGGAGCATGCATCAGCCAATCCGCATGTACTGCCTCTGGGCGTCTTTAGCTCCTCCCCTATGGACAGCGAAGAGTATTGTCTCCCAGCCTCTATCAGGAGGCAACCCTGCGAGACTGTGCTGGACCCCCCCTCCCCAGGGAAGAAGAGTAGTCCTTCAGATGCTTAATGCTTCTCCTACACTGCCAGCCCCCAGTGACCCGTGCTCATTCCCAAACACTGTTCACCAGCGTGGTGTGAGGTGTGGCAACCAGCGCCTCAGCCTTCAGTGCCACTGGTGACCCGTGCTCATTCCCAAACACTGGTCACCGGGGTGGTGTGAGGTATGGCAACCAGCGCCTCAGCCCTCAGTGCCACTGGCCCGGCTTGCTGTGATTTATTGATTAGTCATTCCAGAATCCTTTTTGATCAAAAGCTTTTATGGAGAAAAATAATTGAATTTTAATTTCTTGTTAAAAAACACAATGAAATAAATAAGGTGCCAGGGAATATCTATTGATCGTTGGCTTTTTCTTTAAGTAAGGACAGCATTTGAGAGATGAAGGAGGTAGGGAATGGAAGGGAAAAACAAAGCGCAGTGTAGGAAGGGGAAGGAGTAGGTGTTAGTGGCTCCCCACTGCTGCGTTCCATAAGGGGGCAGTAGCTTTGTTTCCCCTTGGGGGTGCTGCTTATGCAAATGAGAGGAATGAAGCACACTCTCTCATTGGTGCAGTTCACTACTCTCAAGTGAAGGCCAGCTCCTGCTGTGAAATTCCAAGGGCTGAGCCTGTCATACTGGGCTTCACCTTTCATTAGTGTGTCAGAGTCCCACCACTGTGCAGTGCTCAGCAATGGACTCCTCCCTAGCCTTGCCTCTGAAATGGGTACTGTCCCAAGGTGTTTCTTGCAAGCAAACGTGAGGATTCAGAAGAAGATTAAAGCATTACCCCACTGTTGCGATTCTCCCCCACCCGACCCTCCTGTTCAACACCCCAAAACATAACACTGACACTGGGGTGACTCAATCCCGTATCATAAACATAAATCCTCTGTCTTTTCTTTTCTTACAGTGACACTGGGGATGCCCAATCTCCATGTCATGATCCTATTATCCATCCCTTTTTTCATTTTTCTCCACCAACCCTCCCTCTCAATGCCCATCACCCACACCACCAGAAACACAAGACTGACACTGGGGTGCCCACTCCCCTCCATGTCATGTCTGGGAATCCTCGGTATTTTTTTCTCCAACCTGAAAATAGAAAACCATCCATCATTATCTGTTGTGCCATTATCCGCTCACCATCCCTCCAACTCACACCACCCACCAATCCCCAACTCACACCCACCCATCCCCCAACTCCTGCCACCATCCCTCCAACTCACCACCCACCCATCCTCTAACTCACCGCCCCTATCCCTCCAACTCACCCACCATCCCCCAACTCACTGCCCATCCATCCCTCCAACTCACCACCACCCATCCCTCTAACTCACATCCCACCCATCCCCTCAACTCCGCCCACCACAATCCCCAACTCCTGCCCACCCACCCATCCCCCAACTCACTGCCCACCCATCCCTCAACTCACACCACCACCCATCCCCCAACTCACTGCCCATCCATCCCTCAACTCACCACCACCCATCCCTCTAACTCACCATCCCACCCACCAATCCCCAACTCACATGCCCACCCATCCCACCCAACTCACCATCCATCCCTCCAACTCCACCCACCCATCCTCTAACTCACCACCCACCCATCCTCCAATTCACCCCACCATCCTCCAACTCACCACCCACCATCCTCTAACTCACCACCCACCCATCCTTCCAACTCACCCCCCCATCCCTAACTCACTGCCCACCATCCCTCTAACTCACCACCCATCCATCCCTCTAACTCACCACCACCCACCACCGTCCCCAGCTCACTGCCCACCCATCCCCAACTCACTGCCCATCCATCCCTCAACTCACCACCCACCATCCCTCTAACTCACCGCCCACCCATCCCTCCAACTCACCGCCCACCATCCCTCTAACTCACCTACCCATCCCTCAACTCACACGCCCACCCATCCCCTAACTCACTGCCCACCCATCCTCCAACTCACCGCCCACCCATCCCCTAACTCACCCCACCCATCCCCAACTCACCACCCACCATCCCTCAACTCACCACCCACCCATCCCCCAACTCCATACCCATCCTCCAACTCACCACCCATCCCTCTAACTCACCGCCCACCCATCCCTCCAATTCACCACCCACCTCTCCCTCCAACTCACCACCCACCACCCATCCCCAGCTCACTGCCCACCCATCCCCCAACTCACCGCCCACCCATCCCTCCGACTCACCACCCACCCATCCCTCCAACTCACCCCACCCATCCCTTTATCCCTACTAAGCCACCAGGAGGACTAGTGCTGTAATCATCTATGGACTGCAGACATGTCTTCACTCAGTGAGCCAGACCATGAACTGAGGAAACAGGTATGTGGTACAATGTATTTCAATGGGGTTTTAAACTTAGTGCCATCATTTGTTCCAATTGTTTCCCCCTTCCTTACATTTCTCCTTTGACTGATCCCTTCTTCACTACTTTCTCCTTTGCTAGCCTACTACTTAGTTAAATAACTTGCATCCTGGTGAGACTCTCTCCCCTACAGAACTACCTACTCTGTCTCTGCTGTGATGGGTCACTTTCTGCCCCCTCCCCAATTCCTCCCTCTCCCTCAACTGCTTTGAATTCAATCAAAGTAACATTTAAAGCATCCACTGAGGGCTATAGTTCACTCCTGGATGTATTCAGCCCATCACCTCTGCACAGGGTTTTTTCCTTCCTGGTTGCTCCGGTCTCCAGCGTAGCCACACCCCTCCTTTCTGCACCATTTATTCTACCTTTGATTGAAACCTTGGTGCGAAGCTCCCTCTCGTTCCCCATATAGTACATGATGCACTTGCTATACACATTTTAAACACATGGGAAACATAGGATCAACCCCATAAGTTATCTACATTGACCAATAAAAAAACCTACACAAGCTCCTGACTATGCCACTTCAATTTTATGTTTAAGCCCATGACACACTTATCAAGTTAATGCATTAGCAGCCCTAGTGGCTCTGCCAGACTTTGTTCTTTGCATTCATTTGCATGCATACGAGAACATTTGGGACAGTATGACTTTTTAGAGGTATGTGACCCTCCTCTCCAATGCAATGCTCGGTGTAGCAGGCATCATCATACGCACCAATGGATGCACAAAGCTGTCTATGGCAGCAGCTTGGCTGCAGTGGCCTTCAATTGAAAGCAGTCACCACTGCAATCAGCGGAGTAACGTGTGTGTATTTAGCATATTGACATCACCCTATTCCTCCGGCTGCTAATTAAATCCTTCCCACCTCCTCAGTCTGCTGTTGTCCTTCCCGCTCCTCATTATTCCCCCAAACACATTGTGTGCATCAATGGAGAGCTCAATCCCTGTCGGCTCCAGCCCCAACAAACAACCCATTCATTGCATGCCGAGGGCAGTGCCCAATCCCCCTTAGCTCATGCGCCCCCCAACACATTGTATATGCTGATGGGGTGCCCAATCCCTGTCAGCTCCAGGCCCCCCCAGTAAACACCCAGGTGGCATGATTGGAGCCCACCCTAGTGTGGCCATTGTCCCTGTAATTAAAAAAAATCCTGTGAGGTTTTTATTTTTTTTTAAACCTATGAAAACAGAACACAGTCCCTCACTGTCTGTGGCACCCCCGCACCATACCTGCACCCACCCTCTGAGCAACCCACCTCCCCACACCCCCCTCATCCCATACTTATCTCCAGAGCCCAGTACTGTGATCTTCGGTGGAGCGGGAACATGTCTGCACTCTTCAAAGCTGACCGCAAACTGAAGAAATGCCGGTAAGCTGTATAACGGCATAAATGTTTTGTTTTAAACTGAGGTGGATATACATCTCAGCTATGTTTGAGAATTTTGCCACCAAATTTTCAACATGGGGTTCTTGGGACCTCACCTCATGAATTCAGTCACTTCATGTGGTTATTCTGTCCTGAAAGGTGATTTCGTGGTCACTACAGCGGAATCACCTTTTGGGACCGATTAATGAAACGACAGTGTCCCTGTTCATGAGATGGGCTTCCAAAGCCATATCTTGCAAATCTGGTGAAAAATCCAACAAATTACTGTGTTACGAGTGTGCATTGCGCAGTTTCCATGCATACTCGTAACTTTGAGAGTTTGTATTATTTTCACTTCAGATTTTCAACATTGCCATTTTTTCACACCTCCTTTATGAAAAGTACAGCTGTCATTTTTCACATCCTGCCTGAAATTTGTTTTTGCACATCCAGTGCACAATGGTGCAGTCGCTGTGGGAAATCAATGTTTGGGAGAGATTACAAAAATCGCACTGCCACTGTTAATGAGTGGAGGTCCCAAAATGCCTATGTTGAACATTTGCTGACAAAAGTCCACAAAATGACTATGTTACGAGCATGCACTGCGCAGTTTCCATGCACACTATTAACTTTGAGAATTTGTAATATTTTCACTCCAGATTTTCAACATTGGCATTTTTGCACACCTCCTTATGAACAGTACAGCTGTCATTTTTCATGTCCTGCCCAAACTGTGTTTTTGCACATGTGGCACAGAATGACGCGGTCGCTGTGGGAAATCAATGTTCAGGACAGCTTAACAAAATCACAGTGTCATTGTTCATGAGCAGAGGTCCCAAATGCTTTTATGAGGTGGGGGTCACAAAAACCATGTTGAAAATTTGTAGTGCAAATACCAGCAAATGCCCAGGCATTAGGGTTTCTAACTATAGCATCCCACCCTGTACAGACTGACAGGCATCAGGGGTCTGCCTTTGGATTGCCGGCCTTAATGCTGATGCCACCCCACCCTGCAGCCAGTGACAGGCACAGAGGTGTGCCTTGGACTCTTCAGCCCCAGAGTTCACCCCCTTCTCCTACACTGCAACCATTTCAGCGTATCTTCTTATGAAATTGGGTGACTGTAAAGCTGAACACCCCAGAGCACACCTCAACACTTATCGGTGTCTGCAGGGTAGGGTGAGGTGAAATGGCATGAGCATTATGGTCGATGATCCAAAGGCACACCCCAATGCCTGTCCTTCTCTGCAGGGTGGGGTTGGGTTTGGCAACACTTCAGGACTTCACTGCCATTCCTATTCTGCATCTCTCTAACTCATGCACTTCCAATGCTAATACCAGCAAGCAAACATTTGGCATTGACAAATGCTTGTTTATAGAAGAGTTTTTGTGAGCCGGCCCACCAGCGCAGCAGTTGGATATCTGCCTGTGACGCCAGTGACCCGGGTTTGGAAACAGACCCAGGGAGCTGGAGGGCCAGCCAGGGGAGAAGGATTGAGCACCCTTAGGGCTGCTCTCCTTCTCCAGGGGAAGGGCTGGGGAGAATGCCCGGCATGTGTAGGACTCCAGGCGGAGGCCGGGAGGAATCACAAGCACCGGTGTCTGGAACTACTGAGGGGCGGGGCAGACACAGGCTGTCATTGCATGTCTCTACCCCTGGGGACACAAGGAAAAATCCTCACTCATAGCCGCCACAAATGATACCAACCCCTGGCCCTAATTAGCTTCCTGGCCAGCTCCTGAACTGGTCCCATGATTGCAGCACTGAGCTCAGGTGCCACAACCCCACCCAATGGGGGAAAGCTGGGGGTATCAGGAGATGTGGGCAGTATGGAAGTGGGGGTCCAGGGGTCCGTGACTGGGTGGATGTGCTGGTGGCTGCAGGCAGCAAGAAGAATAAATAAAAAAAAAAAATGTTTTTGTGTTCACGTTGCTGTTCTCTGTTTTCAGTTTTCAGACATTTGCATGTTTTTTATCCTGTTCGTTTACTTTTCAGGGCATGATGTGACCATTTTCTCAAAAATTCTGAAGCCCTTCAGTCTGCTCTCACTCAGCTCACTCCCTCCTATTTTTGATAGGCTAATGCCAAGCTCATTTAAATAAATTCTCTTGAAGGCATACCTCCAGGGCAGTTTCACCTAGCCAGCTAACTGCTATTGTTACCAATGCTAAAAGACCCCTTGGAAGAAGGAAGATTACTGCGGTGTCATTTTTTCTTTTGGTCCCTCTTTGTCCTCCTTTTGATGGGAGGTCTAGCATGTTTTGAAACTGGATCTGACCCAGAGTATTAGCAACATTGCTCCCCAGCTTTATGCACTTATTCTAAAAGGGTTTAACCACTTCCGGTGTGATGGCTGCCTGCTGAGAAGCTTGTTCAGTTGGCTCCCCTACCCTACCTGCCTGTATCTAAATTAATGCCCCACTAAATCACAACTGCATCAGGGAAAAGTTTGGTTAGTGGTCCTTGGTAAATCTGAGCCTTGATTTAATCCATTAAACCCACAAATTGTCTGTCGGTATGGAAGTGGAGATGGATAAGCTGCCATTTAAACACACCCTGCCACCAACTCCCGTGAAAGACAAGGCCTTGAAACGGGCCAAAGTGCATAGCAAGAAGCAAGCTCCCTAAACTAGCTCCCAGACAGCACTTACTGATAAGTTTCTGGAGGAACTAGCCCCGATGAAGGAAACCTTACTAATGCTGGCAACAGAATGTTGCAACATGCGGACCTCTCTGGACCAGCTCACCACCCAAACGATGGATAACGATGCCTGAATTTCATCACTGCATGATTGGAGAGGCATGATGGACCCTGAAGTAGTCAATTTGTGCCAGCAGCTTAACAAAACAGAGGAGTGACTAGAAGATCTAGAGGGGCTCTCATGACACAATAACCTGATGGTTTGGGGCCTACCAGAGAAAGAGGAGGGTCTACAACTATCATCTTTGCCCAAAAGTTGTGCGAGAAGCTGGTGAGGCCTTCACCTAATGGCCCCTTGTATATCATCGAGCGAGCGCGCTGTTCCATAAAGTCTGTGCCCTCAGCTGGCTCACTCTGAGACCCTTGATTTTTCGTATGCTTAACCTTCTAGATAAGCAGCATGTCCTGAACCAACTGAGGGACATAAAGGAAACCAATGGGCTGGTAAAAAAACTTGCATCGCTCAGGACTTACCACATTTTGTGCACCAAAAAAGATCAGTTCTCCATCCATTGATTAGTAAATTCATCTCAGCGGGCATCAAATTTAGGGTCCAGGACCCGGCGACCTTGCAAGTGAAAAAGGATGGTCAGTGGAAATCTTTTGATACGCTGGAATCAGCCACTAAAAATTGCAAAGTCTTGTTCCCGGATTTATTTAAGTGAAATCCAACTTTCCCCTTTGTTTCCTGGGGTACTAATGTCATCTAGTGGTGTAACTTGGAACTGCAAGTCTGCTACAAACAATAACAGATATTTAACTCGCAGTGGGAGATTCCTCACTGACTCCAGCAGAGACTTTTAGTTTTGTTAAGACTGCTTCTGGTGATAACTTTGACACTTATTACTGTGCAGACTTACACCTGGGCTGGGGTGTTTTGTTTGTACTGAGTTATTTATGCCTGGATTGGCTGAATCCCCGAGAGTTGGGCAAGCTTTCATTTTGGATGTGGGGTCCTAGTTTTCTTATTTTCATGGAATCTAGGCCACTATTGGGGTCTACTTCGGTTACAGCGAATAGACCCAAACAATGTTAAGGTTACCTGTAATTTAGTTTAATAGTTTTAGTGCAGACAATAGTAAGAGTTTGGTAGGTGGGGGGGCTGGAAAGTTGGCATGTATGGTCATCATCACACCAGGCATGGCGAGTGAAGTTCAGTCATTAGGACTGGGGCATGTGGGCATCTATGGTATTTTCTTTTGTGTTTCCTACAAGTTCTTTTGATCCACGACATAGGGAGGGAGAGTGGAAGGTTAGTTTACTTCGTTTTTAGTTTCTATGGAAAATGGGATAAATATCTAAGGTATGGGGGGGCAGGAGGGTTGTTTGGAGAGCTATTATGTTACATTCCCAGCTGGGCTAACTTTTTAAACATGCCTGTTGATGTAGGTTATCCTTTAAATCTAGGCTATTAGAATTGTTTCTTGGAATATTAAGGGCCGAAAAGGGTCAAGAGGTACCAGCCACTAAAACATCTAACCCTAATGTGTTGCCACATAGCATTTCTACAAGAGAAGCATTTAATAGAAGCGGAGAACAACTTATTTTGTAGGGGCTTTATAGGGTGCATCTCTGCAGCGGGCAATTCCACTTCACATAGAGGGGTTGTGATTTTATTTGCTAGAGGGTTACAATTCCAGGAGCTGCAAAAAATTGCAGACCCGCAAGGCAAGTTCATTTTCCTTAGAGGCATTTTGGACCATAGAGAAATGATACTAGGCACAGTATATGATCCCAAAAAAGATTTCTCAGAATTTTTCACTAATCTTTATCTCACTCTAACCCCTTTTAGTTATTTTCCTATTATTTTGGCAGGAGACTGGAATCTCACCTATGATCCTAACCTAGATAGGTCCTCCCAATGAAGTAATAGCCTATTCCCTGCCCTGACCTTTTGGAGGCTTTTGGCCTGTGTGATCACTGGCCCTCCTTAATCCCAACACCGGAGTACAATTTTACTCACCCTGTCATAAATCTTCCTCCTATTGATTTTTGTGATGAACCAGACTGCGCTCTCGAGCCTGATAGGTTGTGGTATTGCACCCAGAGTGCTCTCGGACCATTCTTTAATCTGGATAGAGGGCAATATATCCCCTACTATTCAAAAAGACACCACATGGAAATTGAATATACAATTACTTTCTCAGGAGGAGACAGTGACGTGGATCAGAACACTTGTAACTCAGTTTATGGAGCATAACGTGGGCTCTATCCCAGCTTTCGATCAGATATGGAGTTCCCTAAAGTTTGAGCAGATTGTGTCTGGCACAGGAGCCAGTGGATCAAAGAAAAAATACAAGGATGCGAATGAGCGCATTGTATCAATAGTCGCTGAATAGGGGCAGAGAAGCATGTACGACTACCTACATGGGCTAGCGTACAATTTTAAGTTTCAGGTCTGATTAAAGGACATTGTTCTACTGATTCCCCACTCCATTACTGTATTAAATAATAAAGGAAGTGTTCTGTTGTCTGGAAGCACACACGATTTCATGGTTCGATCACAACCGGTGATTGTTTTTTTCTGAATTCATAAAGTTGCAATGTGGACGTCCTTGAATCAGACCTGATAATCAATTGTAATCAGAAGCTCTTAGGGTTGGGTACTAGGTGCTGCATCTCTAGAAGACCAGTAGTCATGATTATGTTTGACTCGCTATTATATTTAACTACTGGCAGCGGCAGGCGTTATTGTTGCTATAGTTCATATGTCGCGTTTTTAGGAGTTGCCATAAATTACTCACGATTCTGTAGTCACTGAAATGGAGTCGCGATTATCATGGGTTACCTTTATCCACTGTAAAATTCCTTGTTTCTAAGTTTTGCATCTCTACTGGACTCTTTTTTTCAGGGTGGTCAAACTCCACAAAGTGTCAGTTCCTGAGTGACCTATCACTTCATGTAATCTCCACCTGGCAAAGACCTATGCAAAGTGGTGTAGTGCTACAGGTAGGGCCATATGAAGTAGTGATACACCACACAGCACTACACAGAGTGCAGCATAAACACTCCGTTAGTACATTTGTTTCCTCTCCTGACCCCTGTCCCCGATGTGGCCATGCTGTCCCCACTCCCAGACATCCCGCATCTACACCAGCAGTGAGATTGCTTGAGAACTAGGTTGTGATTGGATGCAGATGGCAAAAATGGACAACCCCTTCTGTCCAGGGCTCAACCCATAGAGACTGCATATCAGGCATTCTAACATGGCGTCTCTATGGGGATATTCTTGGGCAGCATGCAACCAAAATCGACACTGCACTCTTCTAATTTACTTCTGTGGTAGTGCGTAAACAAATGATGAACCAATAGTCTGGAGCTCACATATTCAAAGGAGATGCCATGCTCAAAATGGAGATATGCGGTGTATCTCAGAAAATGCATGGAAGTGCAATATTTGAAAGGTAGAGATATGTTGCACATTTTTGAATATGTGATCACACAGAAATAATGTATGTGGCTCAAAATATGGGCGGGTACATGAATATGCCATGCATCCATATATTCAGCCAAAATGTGTGGCGCATCTGCCTTGCATACCAGAAGTGAGCCACACAAAGTTAGGCAGACAAAAGCATGGCCTAAATCAGTCAGCCACCCCAGGAAGGTTGAGGAACTGAAGACAGGCCATCCTGAGACAGCACTTGGAGGTGCACCAGGATGTGCTCCAGGCACTCATATACAGCAGTCTTGCCTGGACGGAAATACCCAAAGCCACAGGTGCCAGGACACTGTGGGCACCACCAGTGAGCCATCCCCACAACCACACCCAGGATGCAGATACCCAGCTGCCACATGCCAGTGCTATCTGGTGCCCCCTAGCATACTGGCAGTGCAGATGGTCACACTCACCACATGTACCGGGCCATGGCCTGCACCCATGTGACCTGCAGGGCACCACTCCAATGGTGGCATGCACCCAGAGTGATGTCTGGGGTAATGGTGCCAGGCAGCATGGTGGTGGTAGTAGTGTCAGCATGGAATGGTCCAGGGACTGACCCATGGCACACCCCTGTGGAGGTACACCATAAGTGCACACAGTATGCCCATGCCAGACCCACACCACCGGGAGCCACATACATGTCACCGATGCCTGCCATGCAGTGTGACACTGCCACAGGGGCACTGTGGTGGGGCAATGTGGTGTTCTGGTGGTGGACATAACACAACAGTGAGCAATGCAGGGGAGGGGTGACACTACCTGCCACATGGGGGCAACATGGGCATGCCTCACTGGCACCCGATCCTTCTGGTTTTTGGCATGTGGCACCATTCATGGCCAGTGTTAAACTGGCCCACCAGGATACTTAGACTGGTCCAGGTGGTACCCACTCACTTGGGTGCCTGGTCACCTTCTGAACACTGCCATTCTGTGCAGTTATTGCCATGTTTCTATCATAAGGGGGGGTGTGGGGTGCTGCAAGTGACTTTATGTGGCAAACAGAGCTGGTGTATCACATGCATGTGGTGTATCAAGCAGTGTGTGTCACCCTATGCCCTTCCCTGTTGTTTGTACCCCCGTCCGACCCTATACATGGCCATGGGTAATAATAGCATTGTACTCAGGTCACTGTGCTCCACCCACACACAAACATTCCATCACACCTGCCTGCTAGGCTGCAGTATCTCCTGTTCACCTTTGTGGTGTGCTGGGGCAGCCCTGTAAAGCTGGAACTGTGCATGCCAAAGAGATGCAAATGTGGGGAATGGGCTCAGAATGTGCAATGAGACCATTTGCATCCCTGGCTGAATATTGCCATTCTGCACCGCGTATCTGGCCACCTATCACGCATTTCAGAATGCTCCACATAGGTCTCAGATCACCAGTTGAGCCCCACATGTCCCGCTGCGTGATCGCGCATGTTCGGGATATTCAGCCAGTAATGTACAATCACATCTTATGGTGCATGTTCTGAATATACCATTACTTTTTACCAGCGCATCTCAGTTGCGCAGCACAGGCACTTGAGCAATGCATCCTGGGACTTTTGAATATGGCACCCTCAATGTCCAATACATTTCAAGATGTTAATTCAAATTATTGACAGTGCGCACAAAACTCCGCACTTAGTTACTTGCTGTTTTAATGAATCACGCAGCAATGATGGAGTCTCGGCCCGTCACTCAATGGTGCTTCATCAGGGGGTGGGTACCATGGTAGACTGACTTCCCTTTTATACTGGTAGCCCATGATGACATCATCATGATGAGTCAGAAAAGGATCTTAGTGACTGGCAACAGCCCTCTGACAGCCTGTTTGCTTCCCCAGTAATGCTACAGTATAGTGGGAATAGAACAGTGAGGGAATGAATTTCAACATTAAGGAACAACAATGAATGCATATCGAACACACTGCAGAATTACAAAACGAAAGCAGTAACTGAAAAAAGCCCTCAGTACCTACTTCTAAGTTCCATAGCAGAACTGCTAAAAATACACCAAAAGGTTTCACAGTGCATTTAAAGAGCTCACGTTTGTGAATACATACAACGTTTAGTGCACAAATTAAATGGCACTAACTTATGCTTTGGCAAAAGTAGGAACAATCCACTACTGGGCTGTAAGGGCAGAAATGGAAAGGGACCCGGGGGTAGTCATATCGGATTACCTTAAGGTTGGCAAGCAATGTGAGAAGGCAGTAAGGAGGGCTGGTGGGATACTGGGATGCATAGGGAGAGGCATCACCAATAGAAAACAGGAAGTTGTTATCCCTCTGTACAGACAGTTGGTGAAACCCCATCTGGAGTTCTGTGTTCAGTTCTGGAGACCCCATCTCCACAAGGAGATAGACAGGATGGAGGCTGTCCAGAGGAGGGCAACTAAAATGGTGCAGGGTCTGCACCGGAAGACATACAAAGAGAGATTAAAAAGCTTAATATGTATACACTTGAGGAGAGGGGGGACATGATAGAAACGTTCAAGTACATCAATGGAATCAACAGAGTCCAAGATGGTAGAATCTTTCAGAAAAAGAGGTGTGCAAGAACAAGGGGGCACAATTTGAAGATGGGGGGAGGCTCAGAGGTAATGTGAGGAAGTATTTTTTCATGGAGAGGGTTGTGGATGGATGGAACAGCCTTCCTGAGGAGGTAGTGGAGTCAAAAACAGTGGTGGAATTCAGAATGCATGGGACAGACATAAGGCAATTCTTCTGGGGGGTAGGAGGAAGTAGGCTGTTGGTTAACTTGGATCTGCAGCCAATGCATTAGGTAGGGAAATGGGCAGACTAGGTGGGACGAGCGGTCTTTATCTGCCATCAAGTTCTATGTTTCTACGTTTCTATTCCTCAGTGCCCTTTCAGCACATTCATTTCTCATTTAGCATCTGAAGAAAATATACTGGTAAAAGGTTCAATCGAAAAAGTGCTGATAGAAGGAAAGGAAAGGTTTGGATCCTGTGAGTTGGGAGCTGACCTCATAAATCATTATTCAGCTACCTTGTCAGAATTAACATTTTAATGGGATGTGTACAGGTATTCCTGTACTCTCCATAAATGCTGTAGCATCTAGAAAAATAAAAGTGGAGATAAATGTTAGAAGTCTGCGAGAATTGTACTGCACAACAAAAATAAATAAACACAATTAGGGCAAATAACAAAAGCAATAGCAAATGCTTAACAGCAGTAATGCCTTACTGTCTACAGTTTAAGGATCAAGTTACCATTTTAATAGTCAATGAAATTCTGCATAATGACTGGCAGTTAAAGGCATAAGAGGAGACGGAAATAAAAAAGAATCCTGTTGGGGAGGGAAGGGGCAGTTGGGAGGCAACTTGAATCCCAGTAGAACATTTTTGACAATCCTTTTCAATTTCAGAAAGGGTTTTAAATCCTAGGTTGTACTGAGACCTGCTGGATGTTGACTGTAAAGAAAAAAAAATGAATTAAACTTTTCTCTCTAATAATCTTTTGTATCTGTCTGTTCAGACACTTACTGATTTTATCAAGATCCGTGCCAAGAGCAGCTGCGGTAAGCCTCTTCTCTTTTCAGAAGTCTCCATGCTCAGTGAGCATTAATGTCGTCTGCCGCTGGATTGCTTGGACCCAGAGCTTCAGTTCAGCAGCAGGTGTGGCATGTGGTTGTGGAGGCCTGTGATCCCTTGCTATCCATTTCTCCTTGTAATGATATTTTCCATCCAGTGATTCAGGAGGGATACCTTCAGTTATACTTTCTCTGGGGCATGATGCATCCTCCTGACATGATTTCTGCTGGTGGTTTCTTGATATTTTGGAAATTCTGAAGTTTTAGATCCCAGCTGAGGTGGATTGAAAAGCAAGTGCCTTCTGGTTCATAATATCAATAGAAGGCAGGGAAGTGGCAATGACCATTACCAAACAGGAGAGGGACCTTGGAGTAACAATATTTGGTGACCTCAAAGTAGCAAGGCAGCGTGTCAAGGCAGTAGGTAGGAGAGTGGAATACTGGGGTGCATAGAGAGGGGTATCACCAGCAGACATAGGGAGGTGATTATTAATGTCAATGTACAAAAAATTACATATTGGGTGCATCTATATCCCTCCCAGCACTCCCTCCTCAACCATTACCTCTCTCTTTGCCTCCAGGACCTCTCTCCTGCCCACAAATGTGGTTTTATGTGGTGACTTTAATTGCAACTGGCTAGGCCCTGGCCTGGGTTCTGCTCACAATGCCCTATGTGAGTTACATCTTTCCTGGCTCATTAGTGATCCCGCCAGGCTTAACAATAAATCTGGTCACCATACTCTTCATGACTGGGTGCTTACTAACAATCCCAGCACATTAAAGCCTCTGGCATTCTGCCTGATGCCTTGAGTGATCACTCCCCAACCTTTTCTGTTTGGAGGCATATTCTCCCAAATCCGCCCCCAAAATAGTGCTCTCTAGGGAATAAGACTTGTTCTGTCCCCAAAACTTCCTAACCTCTCTCTCCCAAGCCAACAGGTCACCAGTCAACAGTCTACGTGATGTCGATCTGGCCCAAGAATACTTTACTAACATCTTCAATTCTGTTGTCAACCATCACACATCCTTGGTTAAGAGGAGGTCCAAGGGAGCTTCTTCCCCTTGGCTCTCCAAGAATCTAAGAGCTCTCATGACTGCATGTGATGCTGCATGAAAGGTAAACAAGAGTTGTGGCATGCCATCTGACTGGCAGACCTACAGACACCTTCATAACCAATGTAAGTCCCGGATCCATTTGGTCAAAGGTATATACCTGCGTACCATCCAAACTGATAACCTCTCTAACCCCAAATAATTCTGGAGACTGATAAACTCCCTATTTAAAGGCAAATCCATTTCCTCACCACACCACGCTCCTAATGGCTCCGAGATCACTGACCCTGTCTCAGTTGCTACAGCATTTAATTTAGCCTTCAAGGACCTATCGAAATATAAGAACTCCCTATCGACACATGTCTACAGCCACCCTCCCCACCCTCCACTGATAGTAGTCCATCCTTCCATCTTAAACTGGCCACCCAGGAAGAGGTTCTGCATCGCCTCAGCAGCATCAAGGAACATCCACTCACCTGGGTTCGACACTTTAGAACTGCATTTTGTTAAACTAGCTGCCCCTGCCTTTGCCCCTCCCATGTACGACCTGATCAACAAGTCCTTTTGCTCAAGTACTGTACCCAGTAAATGGAAATCCACTACAGTCATCCCAATACACGAGTGGTCCAGTTTTCTTGATTGAAAACTACCATCCCATCTCCATCCTTTGCCCCCTTGCTAAAATTCAGGAAACATAATTCATGCCCAGCTTCGCCCATCTTGAACTGAATAACCCTCTCTCCATGTTCCAGCATGCTTCCAAACATCACGTAGTACCCGCCACCCAAAAATCACATAGTACCCACACCACCCAAACATCACATAAGTACCCATACCCAAAATCACATAGTACCCATGCCACCCAAACATCACATAGTACCCACGCACCCAAACATCACATAGTACCCATACCCAAAAATCACATAGTACCCACACCACCCAAAAATCACATAGTACCAACGCCACCCAAAAATCACATAGTACCCACGCCACCCACATCACTGTTGCACCTGACATCCTTAGCAGTATGGACAAAGGCCTTGTGACTGGTGTAATATTTGTTTACCTACGCCAAGGCTTTTGACCTTGTTAATTATAATCTCCTGTTGCGTACATTACTCAAGTTTGGACTCAACACCTAGCTCTAATTGGTTCACTAACTACCTTACTGGCCGTACTCAGTGTGTCACGTGGGTCAGCCAGACTTCGCTTTCAGTGCCATAAAGGATGGGGTCCTTCAGGGCTCCATTCTTGATCCCTTCTTTCTCTTTATTTATCAGTGAGCTCCTGCAACATTGTGGGGGTGCGTTGCTTCAACTATATGCAGGCGATGCCATCCTCTACCAGTCCTCCTCTGACTATGCTATGTTAAACAACCTTCTTCAGTGGGATTTCCTGAACCTTGAGACCTGGTTTCTTAATAACATCCACGTGCTTAATACTAAGAAAACTAAATCTATGTTCTACTTCCACCAGACCCCCAAGCCTCCCACCCTGCCCCCACTATTACTCTACTCCTCTCAGGGCGACCCTCTTGAAATGGTTTGGTCCTTTAAATATCTGGGCTTGACCTTGGACTCCCACCTCACCTTTGGCACCCATGTTTCCTCAGTGGCCAAGATCCTTCATCAGAAGTTCGGAATGCTGTACTACCTCAAGCCCCATCTACGCCTGCCTCCTGCCTTGTCATTGCCTCCTCCTCCCGCCACTTCTAATTATCTTCTATGGTGCCCCAATCCTCCACTCCACTCAGGTCTCCCCCTTAACAAGCTAAAACAGTCTTACCACAGGATAGCTCAATTTTCCCTTGACACTAATGCCAGAGATCACCCCTGCACTGTCCCTGGCTCACTAGGCTGGTCTTCTGTTGAAACCAGGCTGCAGTTCCCCTCCTCTGCCTGACTTCCAAACTTGTGCATGCCACACTCCTCCTTGCCTTTTGCCCATCATTCAATGTAAAGCTGTAACTAGACCTTTATGGTTTACTGGCTTACCGTTGCTCTCTATCCTAAACCCTGTCTAGCAGTGGGTGGCATGCCTTCACCTTCTCGGGTCCCTCTCTTTGGAGCTCTCTTCCATCCACTGTCATGACCTGTACCTCTATTCACCTGTTCAAGTGTTCTCTCACATCTCACCTTACCTCCACTCAGCTGTGTATCTGTCCCTACTACTCGCTCCCCTTATCTCTCATCGCTCTCCCCTCTCTCACCCTATTTCTGGGGTCCTTACCTGAGCCTGCTTAGCCTCCCTGTATTTACTGCACTGTGCTCTGGTGCTATGCAAGTCACGCTTTGAATGTCTGGTTGGTCTCAGCTGTAAATAATTTCTCACTGTGCCTGTATACTCTATATTCAGATATACCTAATTGTACATATGCTTTGCTTAATCACTCTCTGACTTTTATCTCTATGCCAGTTTTGAAGATGTAACTTCATTTACTGCCTGTGTGATGTTTTGCCTTGTTTATTAGTATGTTTATGTAAAAGTGTCTCGTACACTTATCATGTGCCATTATGTATTGTATCACTGTTCCTGCTTTGTAACCCTTTTCCCCAGGGTGCACCTGAAAAGGGACATTCCATCTCAGTGTGCCTCTCTGGTTATCAAAATTCAAATAAATAAATAAATAAGCAGCCAGCCTGGTGGCACTAAGAGGTTGAGGTGCTGGACACCACACCTTTGCTGCGCAACAACCCAGGTTCAGGAACAAGCCCGGGTCATTGGGGAATCAGCAGGAGGAGAGGATCGAGCATCCATATACTGCTGTTCTCTCCTGGAAAGGGATAAGGGGACTGTCCTGCACACGTGATGACACACAGTGATGGCTGGGTGAACCACAGTCGCAGGACCTAACGAAGGGTTACAACGTTGGGTGGCCGCCTTCTGGACATGCACGAGAGCGTGCACATAATGGGCTGGGTGACACTGCACAGCCCTCGTTGGGGAGGAAATTATGCAAAAATCCCTCCCTCTCCAGTAGGTGAAGGTGGGGCCAGTGGCATAGGCCCCACGTCCACTGCTGGGCATAGGATGCATGTTCTGGATCCCCCCACCAGGCTGTCCTACCAGTCCTGTAGATAGGGCACCGGAGGAGATGGTGGTCCTTCCCCAGAGGACATAGACCCGGGGAGGCTTGGGTATGCTGCATGGATAATGGGGATAGCCACCGACCGGAATGGTGTGAAACCGCACTTCAGGCAGGACGGGAAACCCAGATGACCATGATGCTCACGTGGAGAGAGTCTGGAGGTAGGAGAGCAGAAAATAAACTGTAAAAATAATAAATAAATAAATAAATAAATAAATAAACGATCATTAGTAAGAACCAGGGTGCGAAATTCCTATACCTTAAATGCCCTGGGGCAGGCAGTTTTGCTTCAGGACACCTACAGCATTTTAGTACCTGCCCCTTTGGGCACCTAAGGTATTTCATTGCAGTTCCATTTTTTTCCTCTTTTTCTAGTGCTTGCCGTGTATTTTTTTTTTGCAGTTTAACTTTCCCTGGGGTGGGGGAGCCACTTGAGGAGCGCAGACGCAGAGCTGACATCGCTAGAGCTGATCATGAGTGTGCTCTTTGGGATGTCAGCTGACTGCTTGTCTGCTTCATCACCCGCCGTGAAGGAGAGAAGGATGGAGGAGGAGTAGGCTGATGTGCCCGAACTGAGTGGCACAGCGATCAGCCAGTCGATTCTTCTGGGATCCCTTGTTTGCTCTTGAAGGCAGGCTGCAGCAGGCACACACGTACCAATAGGTGCCGTCATGAACTATTCACCCGCCCCCTCCAGACAGTGTGACGCGAGCACCCAGCAGAGTGAGCCATTCTGTGGCTGGAATTCGAGGAGACAGGTCATTCTGCAGTATTGTCTGCCAGTCAAAAACCAATCTCAATCAACAGTTTAAAAAAAATAAATAGCCAAAAGCTCTTTCAAGAGCTGATTGAATTATTTAGATCTTTAAAAAAAACAAACTGGAGTACAAAGGAGGGGGTTTGAGTACATAGGGGCAGTGGGGGAGAGAGAATTTGTGAAACTGCAAGGTTCTCTCCAGTCAGGAAATCGGCAGGATAAAGAAAACAAACATCTGGGGAAAAAATGGAAATGCAGAAAGGAGGAGGGAATATAACTAAACAAGGTGAAAGCCAGAGAGGAGTGTGTGTTTGTGAGACCATGAGGGTCTTTTGAGTCGGGACTCAGTTAGGAAGGAAGAAAAATCATCATTTTGGAGAAAAATTATTTAAAAGCAATTTTGGCAAACCTAGAAAAAAAAGAACAGCAACTAGCAAAGCAGTCACAGATCTCTAAGCTAATCAAAGTCTGCTCTGAGCTGCTCTTGTCTTTGTGTCCGTTTTCTACTAATAAAAACAGTGGCAGTCTCAATATGACTTGAGGGGAGGCACTAACTGCAGACTTGTGCTGAAGCCCTGCAGACACTGAATGAAGAAACTAGCTCTCTAAATAAATATACTACTACTACCAACCAGCAAGATAAAGTGTCCCAAAAAGGAGTAATTCCGTACTGTCCTTTGGATGTGGAATTAAGAGACAGTATTACTGAGTAACAATTACTACTACTACTATTCATAAGTAAACACTAAACAGAGAGAAAGGGGACTCAGTGGGGGGCCCATTCTCAGAGATTACAAACTGCCTGCAGCAAATTCCAGTATAGTTTGCTAGCAAAGCAATCTTTTTGTTTTATGTAGCTAGTAGTGGCCACAGACTTGGAATTTAAAACCACACAGGACAGCTAAACGCTAACGCTTATATGTCTTATTTTACTAAAAAGTTGCCTCCTGTCTGTGTGTTACTATGTCTTTTTTACCTAC
This sequence comes from Neoceratodus forsteri, assembly GCA_016271365.2. NCBI lineage: Eukaryota > Metazoa > Chordata > Ceratodontiformes > Ceratodontidae > Neoceratodus > Neoceratodus forsteri. Next base: position 1,106,214,284 of record CM028135.1, read on the forward strand.
TCCTCAGCTAACTGAAGCTTAGCTATAAAGCAGCTAACTAATCCATCAAACATTAAAACAGCTCTAGCTAGGCGCTAGCTATACAACTTCAACTTATTTGGAGTTCAGTAGCTGAAGTGAAAACAGTCAGTCTGTCATCTTGATTTGTAATCGGTACTAGTCTGTACTGTCTGTGAAGGGATCGAAGTCTACAGCTGTACACTACGTGGCCATGTACAATAAATCTTTAATATAGCTAGTTTTTTTACACGCTACTGTGTGGACTAACTAAAATCTAAAAGAGATCAGTCAGTTGATTATAATAATTAAAGTCTATTAAAGCTTTATTTACAAGCTACTCTGAGGACCAAGTAACTAAATGTAAATTCAGAGATCAGTTATAAAAAAAAATATTAAAAGTTGTTTTTTTTTATTACCAGTTACCTGTGGACTAGACTACCTAAAAAAATCTAGACAGCAGGGATCTACTGTTAAATGAGGCCTTTTACAGACTAGTTAAGCTTTTTTACAAGCAAGCTACTCTGTGGTCAGACTACTACCTATCTAAATACAGGGTCAGGATCTGATCTGAGTTATTGTTACAGTAAAGCCTATTTAAGTTAAAAGCTGTGTCTTAAACTAGTTACTCTGGATTACAACATTATTACATAATCTATCTAGAAGTACAGCAGGGTCCGTCTGTGTAATCTGTTGTACATTGTACATCATTGCTAAATAAAGTCTCATCTGGGACTAGCAGCACTGTAAACAAGATTGTATCATGATGATAACCACATAAGCAAACTGCAAAACAGTGCCTGTGTAACACTGAAACCATGATTTGCCTGTACTTGAATTGTATTGTTATCCCGAGTCGCCCCTGAAAAAGGGACCTTCGGGGCCCAGTGGGCCTACTCAGTCGCCAAAATAAAATAAATAAATAAATAAAATCTGCATACAGTAAAGTTTTTTCAGAATCTACTCTCTGGACATCACATTCAGTGACTAATCTCAAAAGGTTTTGATAAGGTCCAAACAGCTTTTTAAAAGCTATTATTTGGAACTGGACCACCTACATTCAAAAGGGACAATTAAAGTTGTCTGAAGCCACAAATAGCTGGGCAACTGTCTGTGATCAAAAAAATCAGACAACACAGTTTTTCTTGTTGTGTTTATTTTATTTTCAAGTACAGAGACAATCAGCACATACAGGCAGTTTTTCTTGTTGTGCAGCATTTATTAATATTGACAGCTGAATCAATTCAGACAAGTTGAAGTTTAAAATCAACAACACATTAATAAACATTTTCTAAGTGCATAGCGTGATAGCATAGCCTGACTAACAACAGTCTAGTTTGGACAGTTTGTTTTCTGTCTTAGTCTTGCAAGTGCAAGCCATTAGTGCCACCAGTCTGCACAACTGTCTGCTGACATACCCACATGCAGACAGACACCATGAGTCTTTTTAAATTTGGATTTAAGAAAGCATATTGATGAAAATGTAGAGCTGAGATTCCCCAGCAGCAAGTACTAGCAGTTGTACCATCACCACAAGTGCTTCACCGACACCTACTGTAACGCCACCACCTCCTTGCCCAGACAGTCAAACTATTGTGGTGACCACTGATGTTTCCTCCAGTGCTACTGCTTGCACTGAAACCCCAGTTAAGGCCCAAACAGTTAGAAAATTTCAAGAATCATGGAAAAGAGGCAGGCAGTGCCTTACGTATGACACAGATAAATGTGCCATGTTCTGTACATGGTGTCAGAATTACGATAAAGCCAAAGCAAAATAATTCCGGAACTGGATGCAGTACTTTTAGAGTACATACATTATCTCAGCACATGAAGTGTCCGTAGCACACAAAAATGCTAGGAGGGCATACATTGCAAATAAAACAAAAGTTGGAGAAAGACCAATAGAGAAAAACATACAATTAATGGAACAAAAAGAAATGGATCAAATTTGTAAATTGTTCCGTACTGCATATTACATTGCTAGGACCGAAAGGCCTTTCAGGGATTTTCCTGGGTTGATAGATTTACAAAGAAGAAATCATGGGGATGGTGCTATGAGTCACAGTTACAGCAGTGACACGCAATGCCGTGTCTTCATTCACTATAGTGCCCAAGATATTCAAAGCACTACTGCTAGTCTACTACACGACAATGACTTCTTTTCTTTTCTTGTTGATTCCTACACAGATAAAAGTGTGACTGAGGAGAAGATTATCTAGGAGACAGTATAGTACAGTGGTCTAAGGCTCTAAATTGCAAATTGGGTGACATCTAGCAGCTCAGACCTGGGTTTGAATCCCACTTGTAGACTGTGTGACCCTAAACAAGTCACTTAACTTTCTTGTGCTCCCAGGTCGCACCTGGAAACAAGCTCTGGCTTAGTGTGCCTTTCCTAGTTAAACAATTTTGCCTCCCTGTGTACGTGTTTTTGAAAATGGCCTACCTGTAACAAGATTTCTTGCACTGAAACCGGTCAGTGTCCCTAATTCAGAAAACATTTTAAATACTGTCATTGATGCTTTAGAGAGTGAAGGTGGTTTAAAGGATGGTGGCTGGAAACATAAGCTGATAAGTGCGACATCTGATGTTGCTGCTGTAATGTTGGGGAGCACTTCAGGTGTCCTTACTCGAATAAAGCAAGATTTCCAGTGCCCACACCTCATTGACATACACTGCTGTGCGCATCGTTTAGAGCTTGCTGTAAAGGATTCATTCAGAGACTGTCCCTTTTATAGTACCTGTGCTGTGTTCCTGGATTTGAGTAAAGCATTTGATACAGTGGATCATGAATCATTAATCTCCTCTCTTAGCTCTGTAGGCCTTGATTCACTCTCTCTCAATTGGTTTAGGTGCTATCTCTCTGGAAGGTTACAACTGGTAAAAAATGAAAATTACCTATCTACCTCTAAACCACTGCTAAGAGGTGTACATGAAGCTCTATCCTAGGCCCCATCCCTTTGCCATTTATATTAATAACATTGATGTCCAACCTCTCATTCTAACATTCACCTGTTTGCTGATGATACTGTATTATATGTCAGCAATCCCTCACCATCAAAAGCCTGTGAACTGTTACAGTCAGAATTCTCCATCCTACAACACAACCTATTGGAAAAAAAATTACTTCTAAATGCCAGAAAAACAAAAGCTATGTTCTTTGCCACAAAGAATTGCTCTGCCACTACCCCATCATTCATCACCCCACAATTATCCACCTTATTTGGAGAAAAGCTGGAATTTGTGGATAAATTCAAATATCTTGGAGTCTGGATTGACAATAAGCTTGACTACTCTGTCCATATTGAAGAGCTATTAAAAAAGTTGAGACAAAGGCTTGGCCTATTTTACAGAATAAAACAATACCTTACCAGAGACTCCAAACAAAGATTAATCCAGGCATCATTCCTATCCCTTATTGACTATGCTGACTTTCTCTATGGCCATTGCTCACTCTCCCTCTTAAATAAGCTGGACACCCTGTATCATAGAGCCATCAGATTTATTACAGACCTTCCCTCAGCACCCATCATTGCTCTCTTTACATGGCAGTCAATTGGACATCCCTACAGCACAGAAGAAAAAAAGAATGCTGCAATTTGGATCTTTAAAGCTTTATCAGGCAAACTCCCTCCTATATCTCAGACTGTTTCACCCGAATCACATCTAGGCCATACACCTTAAGGATCAATAAGCTCATTATGCTAAAGATTCCCAATACCTGCACCGGTTTGGGAGGGCTGCTATCAGCTATTCCTAGCATTTGTCTGGAACTCACTCCAAAGTCTATGAATCTGAATACCTCTTATCCTTATTATCCTTCAAAAATTATACACACGCCCTATTTCCAGAGTTGTGCAACTGCTTCCATAAGGCCTAGTCTCCCATCCAACCTACACCCCTCCCTTCTGTAATCCACTATGTTTAGTTTCCTTTCTTCTACCCAGTCAGTTATCACATTTCATATAAAAGCCTACAAAGCCCTATTATTTGATTATTATCCTGCTATATCTATTATCCTCTTCATTTTACAGGTTAAGTTATTTTACTGTGCCTTGTATATCTGTAAATTGTGTATATATCTCTTATTTATTTGATTGTACTAATGTTATGCTATTCTCATGTCTTTGTAAAAAACTTGTATCCTTATTTGTATGACCACTCAGGTCCATCTTGTAAATGAGCTACGCTCAATGATGTTCGCCTGAATAAATAAAGATTTTGATTGATTGATTGATTGATTGATTGATTTTACAAGTCATTAGAACAACTTCTGCTGAACATTTACTCGTTTTACCACAGGTCACCAAAAAGTTGGAAAGGCCTACAGAAAACAGGATCCCTTTTAAATATTAATGTGGTCAAACCAGTTAACACTGGTGGCACTAGGTAGCTTGCGCACACAGAATGGACCATTTCTGCCCTTGAAAGAACTACACTGCATTAGTGCCTCACCACCGAACATGTGTCACTGACAAACAAGCAGGACCATAGTTAAAAAGCACTAGGAATACTTAAAGTGCTTAAGACTTTAAAATGTGTCATATACATGAACTTTCTGAAAGTGTTTTTGGTTATTTATCTGCTCTTAGTCTGTGCTTTCAGCAAGAGGATGCCACTGTTGAAAAAGTTCACAGCAGAGTAGAAAGCACAATTCAGAAACGAAATGGTCTCTTGAATCAAGAAACTCTTAACCGCATAACACTTACATCTGTAAATGAGAACCTAACTCACTACAACAGCAGGCAAAGATCAGGTTCCCCTTTAGACATTGTAGAAGCCACAATTTCAGAGATCAAAAAAATTCTTCAGAAAACATCAGAGCACATTGAATCTCGCTTTCAGTCCTTCACGACCAATAAAGTGCTACTAGCTGCAAGAGCTTTAAATTTTCAGTCCAGGCCAACATCCACAGAGGCACTTGAGACATATGGAGATCAAGCAATTCAAACAATTGTTGATAACTATAAAGTGGTCCTAGAATCTCGTGGAGTTGATGTTACTTTGGTACTGCTGGAGTCACTAGACTTAAACAAGCATTTGTCAATGCCGAACGTTCACTTGCAGGTATTTGCAGTGGTATTTGGCACTTGGACATGGTTTAAAAAAATCAGTGACAAAGAAATACAAGTATTTGTCAATGCCGAATGTTGCTTGCTTCTATGTGCTGTTTAGGTATTTGGAAGTCATTGGAGTGCAAATATTGAAAATTCGCGAACTTACAGTGTGCGTAGGAACTGCGCCACACACTCAGATATAAACAGTCATTTAAATTTTTCACCAAATTTTCAACATAGCCATTTAAGACCTCTGCTAATGAACAGTGTCACTGTGATTTTCTTAATGTGTCCCATACATTGATTTCGCACACCGACTGCGCCATTGTGCGCTACATGGGCGGAAACATGTTTTGGGCAGGATGTGAAAATGACAGCTGTACTGCTCATAAGGAATTGTGGTAAAATAGCAATGTTGAAAATCTGGAATGAAAATCTTGAAAATTCATTGAACTTACAAAGCGTGCGTAGGAACTGCATAGCGCACACTCGTCAAAACAGTCATTTTAGGAATTTTTCACCAAACTTTCAACATAGCCATTTTAAGACCTCTGCTAATGAACAGTGTCACTGTGATTTTCTTACTGTGTCCCATACATTGATTTGCACACTGACTGCGCCATTATGCGCAACATGGCGGAAACACATTTTAGGCAGGATGTGAAAAATGACAGCTGTACTGCTCATGAGGAGGTATGGTAAAATGGCAATGTTGAAAATCTGGAGTGAAAATATTGAAAATTAGTGAACTTACGAAGTCGTAGGAACTTACTACTAACTTGCAGCACAAGTAAAAGCGGTCATTTTAGGAATTTTTCACCAAATTTTCAAAATAGGCTTTTGAGAGCCCACATAATGAACACTGACAGTGTCGTTTCATTAATCATTCCGGAAAGGTGATTTCACACAGTGACTGTGAAATCACCCTTGAACCTGAATAATGCCATGACAGTGACAGCATTCATGAGAAGGGGTCCCAAAACCCCATGTGAAAATTTGGTGCAAAATTCAAAAATCCTGGATATGCAATAAAGTTGAAAAACCCTATCTAACCCTTTATACAGCTTGCCGGCATTTCCCTCAGTTCGCGGTCGGCTTTGAAGAGTGCAGGCGTGTTCCCGGTCCACCACGATGATACGTCGCGCCCGAGCTCCGGAGGTAAGTATAGGGGTGGGGGGTGGCTGGGGAGGCAGGAGTGCGCGGTGGGTGGAGTGCAGGTTGTGGGAGGGGGTGGAGACAGCGATGGAATGTTTTCTTATTTACAGTTTTTTTTTTACTTCAGACGACGCGGGATGTTTGCCACGCTGGGGTGGGCTCCCAGCGTGGAGCAGGGAAAGCTGTTTGGGGGGACGTGGAGCCGACGGGGGATTGGGCACCCCCATCAGCCAAAACAAGATTTGCCACACTGGGGTGGGCTTCCAGCCTGGCACCAAAGCTTGGGGGGGAGGAATCGCGCAAAACGGCCAGGACAGCAACAGCGGTGGTTTTCTTTGAACTGAACACCACCGCTGTCATACACAGCACCCGCATCCATTGGTGCAGGACCGCCATGCCTGCTCAATGGAGCAGTGGATTGCACAGGAGAGTCACACCTCCAAAGTGTGCTATTCTCCCAAGATGTTCCTTGCGCATGCGCACAAGCGAACGTAAAAATCATGCACTCCACTTGCTGTCTGTTGAAAGTTGTAAGTCTCTGAAATTGTGGCAGAAAGTGATTCTTGCAGATGTGCAGGATCAACAATTTCGAAATGTGTTGGCCATTGTCAGAATCATTCTCCTCATTCCTGTTCACACTGCTGCTGCAGAACGAGGCTTCTCTCTAAGGGGAAGAATAAAAAATGGAGGGTTGGATTACTCCCGGACACCCTTCACGACCTAATGTCTATATCTCTCAATGGACCCCAGGTTAGTGACTATAACCCTGAAGGTGCCATATCACTGTGGTGGAAAATGACAAAAGAAGGCCCACTACCAAAGCTTATGGCTCCAGAACACTGTCACTGCATTCTGCTTCTGCCAGCCCTAGTGGTGATGAAAACAAAAGTGCTTGGTCCAGTGAAGATGACATTTAAAATTATGTTAACTAAGGGGCGGCATGTAAATAGTATATTGGGCATGCACATTTTCATCTTACATGCCCAAGTGGGCATGTACTTTTTTTCACGAATTTCATACACCGGTAAGAACCCACCTAGAGCACTGTGTCTCGTGCGAAGACCAAAAGGGTGAAGGCCTACGTACAAGAAAGGCAATAACATGGTGCAGGGGCTACATCAGGAAGCCGTAAGAGGAGACACTGACGGACTTCAATATGTACATAATGAAGAGAGGAGAGTGTGTGTGTGTGTGTTTGTGTGGAGGGTATGATGGAGACCTATAAACTGTATATTTTGTACCTTAAATTGTATATTTTACATTTATTATTTCCATTTGGTTGTATTATTTTATACTTTGTAGTAGTGGGCCACCGATCCTTTTGGGCTGGCCGGTTCCTGCGGTCCGCTGGCGGTCCTTTATTTTTGTCCAGCTGATGTGGATGGTGAATGATGGTCCATTGTATATTGAACTTTATTCGTTGACGTTATTTTTATTTTGTATTTTATATATAGGATATGTACTGTGTAGTTATTTTTGAGGGATAATTTATGCAGTGAGAGTGCCTGTTTCCATCTTATATTCCACCTTCTCCGGTTCGGTGAGAGAGTCCCGGAGGGTGGTCTTTAAATTATTCCCTCTATCTATTTTTTATTACTTTGTTATTAGCTTTGCTCTATTATTTTGTTAATGTCCTCTGTTCGTGAGAGGGCTTGTGGATATAAAATAATTTAATAGTTGTTGTATTAGAGTATTGGTTTAGTTTAATTTCTATTTTTTGTTTTAGTGTTAGGTGGATTGTGGTGTTGCTTTATTTATTTCATTTGTTGTTTTAGTTTTTGAGCAGCGTGATGTGCTGGCTGGCTCCACCTGTCTTTCGTTATTCAGCCTCCGCTCTCCATGCCCTCTGCCCCTTTTTCTTGTCCCCCTTGCCAGTCCATGTTTATCATCGGTGTCGGGCACTAGGGATTGCGCGAAGGTGGAGGGGAAATTGGAGGGGCATGGGGGGTTGTGTACAGCGGAGTGAGTGGTGTTCTCCCATAGGGGTGGTTAGGCCTAGAAGATGCCCTGGGGCGAAATGACCTCTGGAGCATGGCAGTTCCATTCTGGTTCCCATACCCAAGGGCACCTCCTGTTCTGGAGGGCAAGTGGTTGGGACTACTCGTCATCCTCGTCCAATCCGGGTGCTGTTGTGAAATGCCAGATCTGTCTGCAATAAGACCAGTCTTATTGCAGACTTTGTCACAAGGGCAGATCTGGCTTGCATTACCGAGACCTGGTTGGATGGAATCTTGACCCGTTTTAGAGGCCGCTGTTTCCGCCAGGTTCGGTTATACACCGCCCGAGACTGGATCATGGGGGTGGCGTCTGTTTTAAGACCGACTGGGCCTAACTGGTGTTCCAGTTGAGGAGGCCAGATCATTTGAGTGTACTGTAGTAGCTGGTGTGGGGTGCAGGATTGCTCTCATTTACCGTCCACCAGGGGATGAAGCTTTTCCTGCAGGAAATGCAGATTTGCCGCCGACATGGCCTTGGAGTCGCCGAGATTGATGGTGCTGGGCAACTTCAATGCATGGGTCGACTACGAATCTTCGCTTTTTGGTCAACATTTCCTCCAGGTGATGACACCTCTGGGCTTCACACAGGTTGTTTCCACAGCTACCCACAAAGGAGGTCACTCTCTTGATCTGGTTTTCCTCCTGGGGATCAAGGCGACTGACTTGGTGGTGGAATCAGTCAGTTGGTCCGATCATTACTCAGTTGGGTTCAATTTTGAGGCCCCCCTGGGTAGGTCAGCCCCTGTGGAGTTGGTCAAGTACCGCCCATTGCGGGATGTTGTCCCTGAAGACCTGATGGTGGTTATTGACCTCTTGTTGTTTGACGAGTTGTGCACTGATCCTGAGCAGCTGGTAGTGGCCTATAATGGGGCCATCTCGGCTGCTCTTGATCAGATTGCACCAGCCCATGTCTGCCCCCTCCCACGCTGTCCCATTGCCCCTTGGTTTGATGGGGCGCTGAGAGGGCTGCGTAGGTTGGGGCGTAGGTTGGAGTGTCGTTGGAGGAAGACTGCCTCTGATGCCGACCATCTTATTTTGCTAGAGCATTATAAGCTCTACCAAACAGCAATTTCCCATAAGAAGGCAGAATTCCTGTCCTGGGAAATTTCTGTCGCTCGGAATCGACCGGCTCAGCTCTTCAGAACTGTCGACAGACTGTGCAACCCAGTCTGTCGGCAGATCCATCGAGCTTTCACGCAAAATGATTGCGAGGAGATTGCTCGATTCTTTGCGAATAAGGTGGAAGACATTCGGAGGCAGTGTCCCCGACCTCACTCTAAGGTTGTTGCAGTTGATCAATGTTTTGTCGCAGAGCCCGGAGTTTCCTGGAGTTCCTTTAATCTACCTGATTTCGTAGACACTATGAGGATTGTCCATGAGATGCGCCCAACATGCTGTAGTTTGGATCCGGGCCCTACTTCCCTGATTATGGGTTGTAGTGAGACTATTGGCCGGTCCTTGCTCGGATTATCCAGTGTTCTTTAGAGCGGGGAGTTTTCCTAGCTCTCTGAAGGAAGGGGTGGTGACTCCCTTCTGAAAGCTTCTTTAGACCAGATGACCTAGCAAACTACGCCTATCTCTAACCTCCCTTTTGTAGGGAAGGTTATTGAGAAAGTTGTGGCGGCACAATTGGATAAACCATTTGACCATCCATAGTTTATCAAACCTCTCCAGTCTGGTTTTGTAAGAGGCATAGCACTGAGACTGCTCTGGTTCGGTGCTCAATGATCTCCTGATGGCGAGAGATCAGAGACACCGCTCTATTCTGGTTCTCCTTGATCTGTCATCAGCTTTTGATACTGTGGATCATGAGGTTTTGCTCGAACACCTGAGGTCCATTTGTGGACTATCGGGCATGGTCCTTAGATGGTTTCATCTTACCTTGAGGAGAGCATGAGAGTGGTCTCAGGTTTGCATTCATCTGGGGCCTTCTCTCTGCCTTGTGGGGTACCTCAGGGTCAGTGCTTTCCCCATGTTATTCTAATATATATGCTACCCTCGGAGATATTGTAAGATGGTTTGAGCTGAGGTTTCACTGCTATGCTGATGATACCCAGCTCTACCTGTCTTTTGCACCTGACCAGGCTAGTGCTATCTCGGTGCTGAATAACTTCCTCTCTGATATCCAAGACTGGATGAATACCAGTGGTTTGAAGTTGAATCTGGGAAAGACTGAGGTTATGGTGGTGGACCCCGGTCGCAGGGTTGAGGGTTTAGGGGCGGGGTCCCCTTCTGGATTAATTCTGGGGGTAGACCAGATCCCTACCTCTGAATGGGTGCGTAACCTGGGTGTGGAGCTTGACACTGGTCTGACCCTTCGTTATCAGGTGTCTGCAGTTGTCAGGACTGCATTTTTTCATCTTAGAAACATCACCAGGATTAGGCACCTGGTTCCACCTTGTGACTTGCAGGTTTTGGTCCACGCCTTTGTGACATCTCATGTTGATTACTGTAACTCCCTTTACCTAGGACTTTGCTGGGGTTGATATCTGCCGCTTGCAGCTAGTGCAGAATGCAGCAGCACGTTTGTTGACTGGGGCTTCAAGAAGGTCTCATATTACCCCAGTGCTGCGCACTCTGCACTGGCTGCCAATACAGTGATGGATCACCTTTAAAGTAGGTCTTTTGACCTACAAAGTCCTACACAGTCTTGGTCCTGACTACTTGAAAGAGCTTCTGGTGTCCTACACCCCTCTGAGACAGCTCCGCTCGGCTGACAAGGGGTTGCTGGAGATTCTGAGGGTAAATTTGAAGTCCTCTGGAGCCCGTGCCTTCGGTTTTGCGGCTCCTACCCTCTGGAATTCTCTGCCTCGTCAGCTCCGAGAGAGTATGACGGTGGAAAGTTTTAAAAGGGCCCTAAAGTCCTTTCTATGGGATAAGACATTTCCTGTTATGCTGTAATTGGTTATTTTAATCTTGTAATATTTGCTGTGCTGTTTTATTGTATGTTTTGATTATGCTGGTGTTTTCATGTTTTATGTACAGCGCCTTGAAAATTTGAAAGGCGCTTAACTAAATAAATTTTATTATTATTATTATTATTACTTAGTATTTGTTCTCTTCTCTTATCTTCCCCCATCCCAGGATGCATTTGAACAAGCAGATACCAGCTCAGTATGACTTTCCTGGTAAAACGTTTAAAATAAATAAATACCTCACAGGGTTGAACAAGGTACAGGAGGGAGTATTTTGCAGTGGAAAAGATATATGAGAACAAGGAGACGTGTAATGAAGCTGGAAGGGGGAAAATTTAAGAGAGATGTGAGGAAGCACTTCTTCACTAAAAGAGTGGTAGATGTCTGGAACAGTGTCCCAGTGGTGGTAATGAGGATGAAAATGGCAGTGGGGTTCAAAAATGCATGGGGTAGGCATAAGAGAATCTTAGCTGGGGTGGTGTGAGGGAGCCAGAGATTGAGTAGATTCTGCCACGACAGTACTGTACAGGCAGGGACAAATGGGCAGACAGAGTGGGCCAACTGGTCCTTATCTGCCATACAAATTTTATATTTCTATGTTTCTGTTTAAGTTAGGAGTAGTGCCTCTAAGGTCCCTGAGTTTGTGTGGTTTTTATGTTGCATTTTGGTTGATATTACATTAGTAGCTGAACATAGCACCTATGTCACTGCAGGATATGTTAGTAAAGCTGATTGTTTGCTGTTTAGCCACCTTTGCTATCTACTGTCCCTCTCCTCAGAAAAGCTGAATACAACTCCCATAGCTTTTTGATATCAGTGCATGGTGGTACACATACTGTCCCTGATTATTATTGAATGTCTTATTAATGTGTTTAATTGTTGCCGAAATGTTATGGTTTGTAATTCTCAAAAAAAAAGATTGGTTACTTTGTCTGTAGTTGCCATTTGCAGTAAGTTACTGTTACTCATTCACTAAAAGCAGACCACATCAATTCACAATGCCTTTCACCGATCTGTCAATATTTATAGGCAGTGTCAGCAGCGTTGATGTTGGACTCCACCCAGATTTGAACCGCTGATGCAAATAAAGGGGTCATCTCCTTGTTTAAATAAAATCTGCTGCTCCCCTGTTGAAATCTGTGGAAGTTCCAGAGTCTCTTGTAGGACTGTGATTCCTTTCCTTTAGTAATAAGGATAAGAGTTATTTTAGTTTTATATATTTTATGTGCATCATATTCAACATACAAGTTATTTTTAATTAATCGATTTACTACCTTACCTACGAAAGACATAGGCAGGGTAGAGAAGGTTCAGAGGAGGGCAACAAAGATGGTACAGGGATTGTATTACAAGTCCTATGAGAACAGGCTAAAGTTTTGAATATGTACTCCCTGGAGGAGAGGAGGGAGAGAGGGGATATGATAGAGATATACAAGTACCTTACAGGGAGGAACAGGGTGCAGGCATACACTATTTTCCAGCAAAAAAGATGTTCCAGGATTAGAGGACATGGGATGAAGCTGGAAGGAGGGTGATTCAGAGGAAATGTGAGGAAGAATTTCTTCACAGAAAGGGTGGTGGACAAGTGGAACACCCTGCCAGAGGAAGTGGTGGGGGCTGAAACAATCACAGGATTTAAGAATGCATGGGATAGACATAAGGGAATTCTAGAGATCAGTGGTTAGGGGCAACATACTTCTAGGAAAAACATAAAAAGAACTTACAAGCTCAAATTAATTTATTATTTTGTTGTTTAACAAGGAGTAGCACACTAAGCTGAAAGCTTTTTTACAAGAGTGACCTGGGAGCATATGGAAGTTAAATGACTTGCTTAAGATCACACAGTATGCAAGTAGAAGCTGTGGGATTCAAACCCCAGTGTGGTTTGCTGGATCTTGTTAAATTTGCAGCTCAGAGCCTTAAACCACTGCGCTATACTGCCAAATGGATAGATGGAGTGAGCCATGGGACCTTATCTGCTGACAGTGCCTATGTATCTATGTAATTTAAACTATTTTACATGATTAATTTATGAATCTATGTACATGTAATACTCTGAACTACAAAACACATCTATTTGTGCTTCTAGGTGTCCAGTTTGATGTGATACTGATTCTGGTGGTGATGTAAAAGAAAGCCCAGAGAGACTTTCAGGCTGAGTTGTAAAGCCTCTGGGTTTAACTTTGATCCTGGTGGCTACTGCTATGAAATGTGTCGGGAGCAGCTCAGGAGGGAACTGGAGTGGGTAGCTGACAATTATATTAGCAGCGATGGTACAAAGAACAAAACTTCATTCTGCCGCAGCCCAGGGCTGGTTCGCCATTTCCAGAGTTGTTTTCCAGAACTTGTTGTATTTGGATGTGAACAGCATAAAACCTGATGACATCACCATGTATTACTTTACAAGAGGCACAGCAACAGGAAACAATAAGGAAATCATACAATAACCTACAAGTCAGCCTGTTGTACAGGGCATTATAAAGATACCAGCCACTGCATTAGGTAGGTTCTTGTCAAGTTGGAGTTAACCATATTTGGAGACAGAGAATGGCGAACAATAGAAATGTGAAACTGATCTACGTCACTTGCCATCTTCAAGATTCACCTCAAATCCTGGCTGCTTGACAAGGCCAAATGCCGTTGCTCACCTGGTTAACCCTCCCCTTCACCACTGACCACAACAGCCCTCCCTCCTTGATTACCTGGCCTCCACCAAACACTCCTTTCCCACGATCACTCGCTCCTGTCTGACTGCCCTTCATACATGGTTCATGTACTCCCACTAGACTGCACCTCAGTGTGCTCTCATACTGTGCACTTAATTACACGTGTCAATTATCCTGTAGTAAATAATGTACAGTTTAGTCTCTTTTTCTAATTTACCTCGATGAACTGATTTTAGTTAATAAGAATGTACAGCCTCTCCTTGCTTCTGTTTCTCTACTATGTAAATTTTTCTCTATCCACCAGTATTTTCACTATGTAATTTACACTACCCGCAAGTGATGTCTGTATCTTCACTCACTTGTGCTTACTGTATTGATGTGGATTTCATTATGTAATTTACACTACCAACCACTAATGCCCGTGTCTTCACTCACTTGTACTCACTGTATTGATGTTTTTACTATGCGAGTTACACTACACGCCACTTATGTCTGTATCTTCACTCACTTGTACTCACTGTATTGATGTGTTTTCACTATGCGATTTACACTACGCACCACTTATGTCTGTATCTTCACTCACTTGTACTCACTGTATTGATGTGTTTTCACTGTGCGATTTGCACTATGTGCCACTTATGTCTGTATCTTCACTCACTTGTGCTCACTGTATTGATGTGTTTTCACTACACGATTTACACTATGCACCACTTATGTCTGTACCTTCACTCTGTTGTGCACACTGTATTGATGTGTTTTCACTATGTGAGTTACACTACACATCACTTATGTCTGTATCTTCACTCACTTGTACTCACTGTATTGATGTGTTTTCACTATGTGAGTTACACTACCCGCCACTTATGTCTGTATCTTCACTCACTTGTACTCACTGTATTGATGTGTTTTCACTATGTGATTTACACTGTGCACCACTTATGTCTGTATCTTCACTCACTTGTACTCACTGTATTGATATGTTTTCACTATGTGAGTTACACTACACATCACTTATGTCTGTATCTTCACTCACTTGTACTCACTGTATTGATGTGTTTTCTCTTTCTATAATGCCACTTGCTGTGGCCCAGGTCATGCATGAAAATGGTCCATCAGATCAGCACACACACGTACTCACCAAAGACTTAAATTAAAACTTTTCTCCAGCTAATTCATTATGTGTCTGGAGTGTAGTGTCAAAAGTGGCACCTTCCTATGAGTGGCACTTAGTGCTTACTAGTAGTAGTAGAGTTTGTTTATAAAGGGTGCGCTTCACCACAGGCTCGGGTGTCCTTACAGTGAAAAAGTACAAACAAACACAATGCAGGACAGTCAGCATACAATACATAACATTTTTTTTAATAGACCCTCTAAAATCTAAAAACAGACTCTATCCTAAACTGTTCAATAGTTCCAGTAACTATATCAAGTCCCAAAGGCCTGCTCAAACAGGAAGGTCTTCAAACATTTTAAAGATTTCTACAGAAGGCACCCCTGGAGATACCCCAGAAATGATTTCAGAGGACCGGGCTGCCACTTCACATGCCTGGTCCTTGAAAATGTTAATCCCGGCCTCCCAGAGAACCTAGGAGGGCTTCCCAGCAGATCTGGAGAGAGTGAGATGGGGTGTAGGGATGCAGGAGCTCTTTAGATAGCACCAACCCAACTCGTGTAGGGCTTTATATGTCACAAGACCTACTTTAAAGTTGATGCCAGTGCACCAACAGCCAAAGCAGTTACACAGCACTGGTGTAATATGACTGAACCCTCATGTCCAGTCAACTGGGCCACAGCATTCTGCAAAAACACGAGGTGCTGCATTGCACCTCCTCTGACCCTGAGGTAGAGTGCATTACAGTAGTCAAGCCCCAAAGTGATGGAAGCATGTACCAGAGTGGCGAGGTCATCAGTGAGGAATGAGGGACTTAATTCAGATAATGTTCCAGAGATGGTAAAACCCAGTCTGGACAACAGCTGACACCTGAGCATCAAGTGTCAGCGCATTATCCAAACCAACATGAGTATGTGTTTCGCTACTCCGACACGACTTATCTGACAGGATGCTATTTAAAATAAAGTCACATTAGACTAAAAGATTCACTCTCACCAGTCATTTCTTAGATCATTGACAGGTTACCAGTTGAAACAATATCGGGTCTGCATCAGAACTGCCACTAGATACACAATGCTAAGGGAGGAGCAATCTCTCAGATGGGACATCACATTCCCTGATAGGAAGATTCCCCTGCCTGTAATTATCTTGCTGTTGATTATTCTGTAATTATGTCCTCCCAGGACCTCCTTGTCAATGAGTTTCCTCAATGATGTTTATCCTAGTAAAACAAAAATTGAATTGAATTGAAGCTAGCTTTGCAGTGCAAGCTTCAATCTTTGCATGCACATGGAGTAATTTTGGAGAAAGAAATATGATGGAACAGGGTCATGGTTCTGAATAAGGCATAAAGGATGGGGCCAGAATTAAACAGCCTACATAGGAGTCAGTTAAATAAAACACTTCTTTACTTATGAAAATCCCAAAAGGTCTGGCTAGCCATGTGGCCATTCCAGTGACATCCCCAATCTTCCAGTCTCCTCTAGATACTGCTGTGATGGCACTTGCAGCTCTGTACTCAATTAAAACCTGTATATTGCTTTTACCAGCATACCTCTCAGCTGTCCCTGATTTTGAGGGACGTCCCTCATTTACCCTCAGATTTGCTCTGTCCCTTATACTGTACATCCCTTATTAAAAGGTGCTGCCCATACAGAGATGTGTTCTAAGATGCCAAATCATATACAAACTTTTCACAAGAAAATACTACGGTTTCCACAGTGTTCTTAGCTTGCATCTACTAGCTGGGGACATGCCCTTGCTAGGAGGCTCAGTGTCCCTAATTGCTCTTTATTTTGGTATTCTTGCTCTCATATTAGAGGTAAAAGATTGAGAGGTGTGGTGCTGTAGGTGTTGTTGCATCCCATCCAGAGGAGATGGGCAAATTGGGGTTAGACTAACATGGCTGTGTGAGCAGCCAATCATTTGGAGGATTTTTCTTGATGAGAAACATTTGTCAGTGCAAATAAAAATAGTGTATTATATAGGAAAATGCAGGAAAATTTCCCTAAAGTTATGAGGAAAATGCCAACTCACTCTGGGAGCACTGGTTTGTACGTCACACATGTCTATCAGGGCTGGGTGAGACTTTTCTTCTGCTGATGAAATTCTGGCAAAATTATGATTTCCTGTCAGTGAAATTTGTGTGAAAAGTTTGCTGCATTTTGCCAACATTGGGATTTCAGTTATTTCCCTCTGTTCTGAAACATAAATGTCCAAACTGCATCACATTTGGAAGAGTCTGCCAATGTCCATGTGCAGGTGTTCCATGTTTCAATCTCTATATTTAAAGGTGATGGAGTGATAAGCCTCCAAACATGTGGACATTCTAAAATTTCATTTAACAGAATACAATTAGGTAAATTTCAGAATTAAACTAGAGAATGGAATAGCACCAATTTTGTTAACTTTACTGACTCTAAATATTAGGCTTGAAGCCACTCAGTGGCACAGCAGCATAGCATCAGGCTGCCACGCTGATGACCAGTTTGGAAGCGGGTCAGGGAAGTGACATCAGGAGGCAGGCCATGCCTGAGACATGAGCTGCTGAGCAGTGCATCTTGATTGGGGATTGTTGGCAGCAGTTTGCACCAACATAGCAACCTCTACAACTGGGCCAGACAGCTTGCTGCTGCTGAAGTGGAAACTGTGTCTGTGCAAGGCTGATGGAAGCACCTCCCCCACCAGGATACTGTAGGTGAGAGGGAAAAATAGTGAGAGAAATAAATGGCAGCCGAATGAATGATAGCTGGGTTTAGCCTGATTGGGGTATATTGAGCTGCCCTGGTGGTGTGGAGGGTTAAACCACTGGCAGCACAATCAGCGTACCCTGACAGGCTCAGGTTCTGGTCCGGGCTATAGAACTTTTTTGGGGGGTGGAGGGGACTGCAGGAAGACCTGACCAAACTATAGGAATAGTGAGAGACATGGCAGTTGGGGTTCAATGCCAAGAAGTACAAGGTACTGCACTGTGGAGTAAGGATCCAGGGAGGAAATATCAGTTGGGGTACAGTTGGTATGCACAGTGGAGGAAAGGGATCCAGGGAGGAAATATCAGTTGGGGGGTACAGTTGGTATGCACAGTGGAGGAAAAGGATCCAAGGAGGAAATATCAGTTGGGGGTGCAGTTGGTATGCACAGTGGAGGAAAGGATCCAGGGGTGCCAATAATGGGGAACATGACCCAATCAGCTCAATGCAGGAAGGCAGCTGCAATGGCAAACAAGTTAGTGGGGTGCATAGCAAGGAGATCTCCTCCTGGCACAGGGAAGAGATCCTACCCCAGTTCAGGTCACTGGTCAGGCCGCACTTGGAAAACTGCATGCAGTACTGGTGTCCATTCCTGAAGGGGGACATCAGATTGCTGGAGGGAGTGCAGTGTAGGGCAACCAAGATGATACAGGGATTTGAGGCTAAATCCTATGAGGAGAGGCTGGGAGAGCGCAAATGTATTCCCTGGAAGAGAGGAGGGATGGCGGGATATGATCAAAATCTTTAAGAACCTAGAGGGTAGTAGCAAGATTAATACAAAGGGGTATTCTTCAGATCAGATGGGGAGGAAAAATAAGAGGGCATCAGCTGAGATTGGCAGCGGGGGAGATTCAGGAGGGAAATCAGGTGACACATTTTTACAGAAAGGGTGGTAAATAAGTGGAGCTCTCTGCCCGAGGAAGTGGTATCATGTAGAACAGTGGGAGGATTTAAGAGAGGGTGGGATAGAGTGAAGGGGGGTTAGTTATGAGGACGGAAGGGGAGGGTGGGGCAGCTGCAACTTGAGGGGCTAGCTGCACAGTCAGGCAGACTTGATAGACCGTGAGGCCTGTTTCTGTTGGCATTCATATGTTCATATGTTTGTGTATCCCTGTGAACAAGGTATGTCTCTGACAGACAAACTGCCAGCCAGGAGAAAAAAAAAAAAACATGATAAAAAAGAGGCTACGTTTGCCAGCTGTATAATCCTTTGTTCAAAGGCTGGCCAAGTTGTAAGCAGCCAAAGATTCCAAAATAGCATCAGAAACTAAAATTGAATTTCAGGAGCTTTGATGAAACAGTGGAATGTTCTGATACTTTTGTTTATGCCATGTCCCTACGTTGTATCCTAGCATACAAGTTGCCATTGCAGTGGAAGGTAAAGGCTGGGTAAAGTTAGGAGGGGCATTATAGGGTCATGATGCTAGTGCAGGTAAGGTGATTCATATTGCAACATGTTGCTGGGCGTCACTGTCATAGGAGTGTTGGAGGGGCATTACATGGCCATGATGCTAGTATTTTGAGTGACAAACCATAATGAATAGTTATGGACATCAGTGTGCACCCGCCTGACTTCTTGCAATATACCCGTTAACCACTAGAGCTCACTGATGTAATGACTTGTGGAAGTACATGCCCCTACAGCATTGTTTCTCTACAGTGTTATCTGCTGACCCTGTAATATGTACCAGATAACCACTAGAGCTCACTGACTTAATAACTTATGGAAGTACATGCCCCTACAGCATTGTTTCTGCACAGTGTTATCTGCTGACCCTGTAATATATACCAGTTAACCATTAGAGCTCACTGACGTAATGACTTGTGGAGGTACAGGCCTCTACAGCATTGTTTCTGTACAGTGTTATCTGCTGACCCTGTAATATATACCAGATAACGACTAGAGCTCACTGACGTAATGACTTGTGGAAGTACATGCTCCTACAGCACTGTTTCTCTACAGTGTTATCTGCTGACCCTGTAATATATGCCAGATAACTACTAGAGCTCACTGACGTAATGACTTCTGGAGGTACATGCCCCTATGGCACTGTTTCTCTACAGTGCTATATGCAGACCCTCTAATATATACCAGCTAACCACTAGAACTCACAGACATAATGACTTGTGGAAGTGCATGCCCCTACAGCACTGTTTCTCTACAATGTTATCTGCTGACCCTGGAATATATACCAGCTAACCACTAGAGCTCACTGACCTAATAACTTGTGGAAGTACATGCCCCTACAGCATTGTTTCTGTACTGTGTTATCTGCTGGCACTATAACAACCTTGTAGATAACAATGTATATTTTTAGTATTTTCAAAAAAAAGTGGCACCAAGTGACACGAAGCCTCAGCCTTACAACTAATTACGACTTAGGCCACGGTGACAGAAGTATCTGACTATCTTTTGCCATAATGGAGCATGATGCTGGGCATCACTGTCACAGGAGTGTTGAAGGGACATTGTAGGGCCATGATGCTAGTGCAGGTAAGGTTATTTATGATGGAACATGATGCTGGGCAACACTGTCACAGGAGTGTTGGAGGGACATTGTAGGGCCATGATGCTAGTGCAGGTAAGGCGATTCATAATGGAGCATGATGCAGGGCATCACTGTCACAGGAGTGTTGGAGGGGCATTACAGGGTCATGATGCTAGAGCAGGTAAGGTGATTCATGATGGAGCATGATGCTGGGCAACACTGTCACAGGAGTGTTGAAGGGACATTGAAGGGCCATGATGCTAGTGCAGGTAAGGTTATTTATGATGGAACATGATGCTGGGCAACACTGTCACAGGAGTGTTGGAGGGACATTGTAGGGCCATGATGCTAGTGCAGGTAAGGCGATTCATAATGGAGCATGATGCAGGGCATCACTGTCACAGGAGTGTTGGAGGGGCATTACAGGGTCATGATGCTAGAGCAGGTAAGGTGATTCATGATGGAGCATGATGCTGGGCAACACTGTCACAGGAGTGTTGGAGGGACATTGTAGGGCCATGCTGCTAGTGCAGGTAAGGTTATTTATGATGGAACATGATGCTGGGCATCACTATCACAGGAGTGTTGGTGGTGCATTACAGGGCCATGATTCTAGTGAAGGTAAGGTGATTCATGTTGCAACACAATGCTGGCATCACTGTCACAGGAGTGTTGGAGGGGAATTATAGGGCCATGCTAGAGGAGGTAAGGTGATTCATGACTGAGCATGATGCTTTGCAACATTGTCACAGAAGTGCAGGATGGGTATTGCAGGGCCATGATGCCAGTGCAGGTAAGGTGATTCATGATGGAGCAGACAGCGGGGCATCACTGTCACAGGAGTGTTGGAGGTGCATTACATGGCCATGATGCTAGTGCAGGTAAGGTGATTCATGATGGAACATGATGCTGGGCATCACTGTCACAGGAGTGCTGGAGGTGTATTGCAGGGCCATGATGCTAGTGCAGATACTATGATTCGTGAAGGAGCATGATGTTTGGCATCACTGTCACAGGAGTGTTTGAGGGGCATTGCAGGATCATGATGCTAGTGCAGGTAAGGTGATTCGTAATGGAGCATGATGCTGGGCATCACTGTCACAGGAGTATAGAGGGCATTCTTGGGACCATGATGCTAGTGCAGGTTAGGAGATTCATGATGGAGCATAATGCGGCATCTCCGTCACAGGAGTGTTGGAGGGTATGATAGGGCCATGATGCTAGTGCAGATGGGTGATTCATGATGGAGTATGATGCTGGGCATCACTGTCACAGGACGGTTGGATTGCT
This sequence comes from Neoceratodus forsteri, assembly GCA_016271365.2. NCBI lineage: Eukaryota > Metazoa > Chordata > Ceratodontiformes > Ceratodontidae > Neoceratodus > Neoceratodus forsteri. The sequence continues at coordinate 1,106,235,708 of CM028135.1, forward strand.
ATTGCAGGGCCGTGATGCTAGTGCAGGTGAGGTGATTCATGTTGCAACACAATGCTGGCATCACTGTCACAGGAGTGTTGGAGGGGAATTACAGGGCCATGCTAGAGGAGGTAAGGTGATTCATGACTGAGCATGATGCTGTGCAACATTGTCACAGAAGTGCAGGATGGGTATTGCAGGGCCATGATGCCAGTGCAGGTAAGGTGATTCATGATGGAGCAGGCAGTGGGGCATCACTGTCACAGGAGTGTTGGAGGTGCATTACATGGCCATGATGCTAGTGCAGGTAAGGTTATTTATGATGGAACATGATGCTGGGCATCACTATCACAGGAGTGTTGGTGGTGCATTACAGGGCCATGATTCTAGTGCAGGTAAAGTGATTCATGATGGAACAGAACGCTGGGCATCACTGTTACAGGAGTGTTGGAGGGGCATTACAGGGCCATGAAGCTGGTGGAGGTAAGGGGATTAACAACTGAGCATGATGCTCTGCACCACTGTCAGAGGAGTGTTGGAGGGGTATTGAGGGCCATGATGCTAGTGCAGGTAAGGTGATTCATGACGGAGCATGATGTTTGGCATCACTGTCACAGGAGTGTTGGAGGGGTATTGCAGGGCCATGATGCTAGTGCAGGTAAGGTGATGCATGATGGAGCATGATGCTGGGCAACACTGTCACAGGAGTTCTGGAGGGGTATTGCAGGGCCATGATGCTAGTGCAGGTAAGGTGATTCATAATGGAGCATGATGCTGGGCATCACTGTCACAGGAGTGTTGGAGGTGTATTGCAGGGCCAGGGTGCTAGTGCAGATACTATGATTCGTGAAGGAGCATGATGTTTGGCATCACTGTCACAGGAGTGTTTGAGGGGCATTGCAGGATCATGATGCTAGTGCAGGTAAGGTGATTCGTAATGGAGCATAATGCCGGCATCTCCGTCACAGGAGTGTTGGAGGGTATAGTAGGGCCATGATGCTAGTGCAGGTAAGGTGATTCATGATGGAGTATGATGCTGGGCATCACTGTCACAGGACGGTTGAATGGCTATTGCAGGGCCGTGATGCTAGTGCAGGTAAGGTGATTCATGATGGAGCATGATGCTGGGCATCACTGTCACAGGAGTATTGGAGGGGCATTGCGGGACCATGATGCTAGTGCAGGTTAGGAGATTCATGATGGAGCATAATGCCGGCATCTCCGTCACAGGAGTGTTGGAGGGTATAGTAAGGCCATGATGCTAGTGCAGGTAAGGTGATTGATGATGGAGTATGATGCTGGGCATCACTGTCGCAGGACGGTTGAATGGCTATTGCAGGGCCGTGATGCTAGTGCAGGTAAGGTGATTCATGATGGAGCATGATGCTGGGCATCACTGTCACAGGAGTATTGGAGGGGCATTGCGGGACCATGATGCTACTGCAGGTTAGGAGATTCATGATGGAGCATAATGCCGGCATCTCCGTCACAGGAGTGTTGGAGGGTATAGTAAGGCCATGATGCTAGTGCAGGTAAGGTGATTCATGATGGAGTATGATGCTGGGCATCACTGTCGCAGGACGGTTGAATGGCTATTGCAGGGCCGTGATGCTAGTGCAGGTAAGATGATTCATTATGGAGCATGATGCTAGTACAGGTAAGGTGATTCATGATGGAGCAAGTTGCTTGTCATCACTGTCACAGGAGTGTTGGGGGGGTATTGCAGGGCTATGATGCCAGTGCAGGTAAGGAGATTCATGATGGAGCATTATGCTGGATGTCACTGTGACAGGGGAGTTGCAGGTGAATTGCACTACCATGATGCTATTGCTGTCACAGGAGTGTTGGAGCGGCATTACAGGGCCATGATGCTAGTGCAGGTAAAGTGATTCATGATAGAGCATGATGCTGGGCATCTCTGTCACAGGAGTGTTGGGGGACATTACAGGGCCATGATGCAAGTGCAGGTAGATGATTCATGATGGAGCATTATGCTAACATCACTGTCGCAGGAGGGTGGAGGCGCATTGCGGGGCCATGATGCTAGTGCAGATAAGGTGATTCATGATGGAGCATGATGCTGGGCATCACTGTCACAGGAATGTTGGAGGCGTATTGCTGGGCCAGGGTGCTAGTGCAGATACTGTGATTCACGATGGAACATGATGCTGGGCATCACTGTCACAGGAGTGTTTAGGGGCATAGCAGGGTCATGATGCCAGTGCAGGTAAGGTGATTCATGATGGAGAATGATGCTGGGCATCACTGTCACAGGAGTGTTGAGGGGCATAGCAGGGTCATGATGCCAGTGCAGGTAAGGTGATTCACGATGGAACATGATGCTGGGCATCACTGCCACAGGAGTGTTTAGGGGCATAGTAGGGTCATGATGCCAGTGCAGGTAAGGTGATTCATGATGGAGCATGATGCTGGGCATCACTGTCACAGGAGTGTTAGAGGAACATTACAGGGCCATGATGCTGGTACAGGTAAGGTGATTCATGATGGAACATAATGCTTAGCATTACTGTCATAGCATGGCTGAATGGGTATTGTAGGACCATAATGCTAGTGCAGATAAGATGATTCATGATGTATCAAGATGCTTTGCATCACTGCCACAGGAGTATTGGAGTTACATTACAGGTCCATGATGTTGGTGCAGGTAAGGTGATTCATGATGATCCAAATTCAACACCAGGCTAGGGAGGGCAGCAATCAGCTATTCTCTAGCTATAGCATGGAATACCCTACAAAAATCCCTAAAACTGTCCAATATCATTCCATTTACATCCTTTAAACAGCATTGTACAGTCTTCTTCAAAGAGAAATGCAATTGCTGCCACTAGAGCTAGCATTGTCATCTCACAAATCTCCCTTCCAAACCATATATGGGATATTCTTTCCAGACAGACACCCCATCTTATGGCACTCAGTATACCCATCATCCTAGTATTACATTATGTTGAGTGTCTGCCATCCCCCACTGGGATATGTATATACTGTACATACTGTAAATATTAGCTTAACTTTCCTGTAACCATTTTTATCATGTGAATTTATTTTACATCACTGTGTTTATATACGTTATTTTCCCTGTATGTATAACTGTCTTATATAATTGTATGATGTATCTGTTGTGTATCAACTATTGAACCTTGACCTTATCAGGTCCATCTTGTAAATGAGCCTTGCTCAATGATGTTCCTGAATAAATAAAGATTTGATGATGATGATGATGATGATGATGGAACATAATGCTGGGCATCACTGTCACAGGACTGTTGGAGGGGCATTGCAGGGCCATGATGCTAGTGCAGGTAAGGTGATTCATGATGGAGCAAGTTGTTAGTCATCACTGTCACAGGAGTGTTGGGGGTTTGGATGGCGATGATGCAAGTGCAGGTAAGGAGATTCATGTTGGGCATTATGCTGGATGTCACTGTGACAGGGGACTTGCAGGGAATTGCAGCGCCATGATGCTAGTGCAGGTAAGGTGATTCATGCTGGAGCAAGATACTGGGCATCACTGTCACAGGAGTGTTTGAGCGGCATTAAAGGGCCATGATGCAAGTGCAGGTAAGGAGATTCATGATGGAACATAATGCTTGGCATTAGTGTCACAGGAGTGTTGGAGGGGCATTGTAGAGTCATGATGATAGTGCACGTAAGGTGATTCATGATGGAGCATGAGGCTGGGTATCAATGTCACAGGAGTGTTGGACGGGCATTGCAGGGTGATGATGATAGTGCAGGAAAGGTGATTCATGATGGAGCATGATGCTGAAGATTACTGTCACAGGTGTTTTGGAGGGGCAATGCGGGGCCATGACACTAGTGCAGGTAAGGTGATTCATGATGGAGGATGATGCTGGGCATCCCTGTCACGGGAGTGTTGGAGGCATATTGTAGGGCCAGGGCACTAGTGCAGATACTGTGATTCGTGATGGAGCATGATGCGGGGCATCACTGTCACAGAAGTGTTGGGGGACATTACAGGGCAAAGACGCTAGTGTAGGTGGTGATTCATGATGTAGCATGATGCTTGCATCACTGTCAAAGGAGAGTTGAAGGGACATTACAGGGCCATGATGCTAGTGCAGGTAAGGTGATTCATGATGGAGCGTGATGCTGGGCATACCTGTCACAAGAGTGTTGAAGGGGCATTGCAGGGTCAGGGTGCTAGTGCCGGTACTGTGATTCCTGATGGAGCATGATGCGGGACATATCTGTCACAAGAGTGTTGGGGGGCATTACAGGGCCATGATGCTAGTGCAGGTAAGGTGATTCATGATGTAGCATAATGCTAACATCACTGTCACAGGAGCATTGAAATGGCAGTACAGGGCCATGACGCTAGTGCAGGTAAGGTGATTCATGATCGAGCATGATGCTGGGCAACACTGTCACAGGAGTGTTGGAGGGACATTAGAGGGCCATGATGTTGATGCCAGGAAGGTGATTCATGTTGGAGCACAATGCTTGGCATAACTGCCAGGACAGTTGAATGGGTATTGTAGGGCCATGATGCTAGTGCAGGTAAGGTGATTCATGATCGAGCATGATGCTGGGCAACACTGTCACAGGAGTGTTGAGGACATTAGAGGGCCATGATGTTGGTGCCAGGAAGGTGATTCATGTTGGAGCACAATGTTGGGCATAACTGCCAGAGACAGTTGAATGGGTATTGTAGGGCCGCGATGCTAGTGCAGGTAAGGTGATTCATGATGGAGCACGTTGCTGGGCATCCCTGTCACAGGAGTGTTGGAGTGGCATTGTAGGACCATGACGCTAGTGCAGGTAAGTTGATTCATGATGGAGCATTATGCTGGACATCTCTGTCACAAGAGTGATGGAGGGGCATTGCAGGGTCATGATGTCAGTGCAGGTAAGGTGATTAATGATGGAGCACGATGCTGGGCATCACTGTCTCAGGAGTGTTGGAGGAACATTACAGGACCATGATGCTGGTGCAGGAAAGGTGATTCATGATGGAACACAATGCTTCGCATTACTGTCACAGGACGGTTGAATGGGTATTGTAGGGCCATGATGCTAGTGCAGGTAAGGTGATTCATGATGGAGCATGATGCTGGACATCACTGTCACAGGAGTGTTGGAGGGGCATTGCAGGGCCATGAAGCTAGTGCAGGTCAGGTGATTCATGATGGAGCATGATGCTGTGTATCACTGTCATAGGAGTGTTGGAGGGGCATTGCAGGGTCATGATGTCAGTGCAGGTAAGGTGATTAATGATGGAGCATGATGCTGGGCATCACTGTCACAGGAGTGTTGGAGGAACACTACAGGGCCATGATACTGGTGCAGGAAAGGTGATTCATGATGGAACACAATGCTTCGCATTACTGTCACAGGACGGTTGAATGGGTATTGTAGGGCCATGATGCTAGTGCAGGTAAGGTGATTCATGATGGAGCATGATGCTGGGCATCACTGTCACAAGAGTGCTGGACGGGCACTGCAGGGTCATGATGATAGTGCAGGTAAGTTGATTCATGATGGAGCATGAAGCTGGGCATCACTGTCACAGGAGTGTTGGGGGACATTACAGGGCCATGATGCAAGTGCAGAAAGATGATTCAAGAAGGAGCATTATGTTAACATCACTCTCGCAGGAGTGTTGGAGGTGTATTGTAGGGCCATGATGCTAGTGCAGATGATTTGATTCATGATGGAGCATGATGCTGGGCATCACTGTCACAAGACTGTTGGAGGACATTGCAATAGCGCAGGTAAGTTGATTCATGATGGAGCATGATGCTGAACATCAATTTCAAAGATGTTTTGAAGGGGCATTGCAGGGCCATAATGTTAGTGCAGGTAAAGTGATTCATGATAGAGCATGATGCTGGGCATCACTGTCACAGGAATTTTAGAGGCATATTGCAGGGCCAGGGTGATAATGTAGATACTGTGATTCGTGATGGAGCATGATGCTGGGCATCACTTTCACAGGAGTGTTGGGGGACATTACAGGGCCATGATGCTAGTGCAGGTAGATGATTCATGATGGAGCATTATGCTAACATCACTGTCACAGGAGGGTGGAGGGGTATTGCAGGGCCATGATGCTAGTGCAGGTAAGGTGATTCATGATGGAGCATGATGCTGGGCATCACTGTCACAGGAGTGTTGAAGGGGCATTGCGGGGCCATGATGCTAGTGCAGGAAAGGTGATTCTTGATGGAGCATGATGCTGGGCATCACTGTCACAGGATTGTTGAAGGGGAATTGCAGGGCCATGATGCTAATGCAGGTAAGATGATTCACAATGGAACATGAAGCTGGGCATCACTGTCACAGGAGTGCTATAGGGGCATTACAGGGCCATGATGCTAGTGCAGGTTAAGTGATTCATGATGGAGAATAATGCTGGGCATCACTGTCACAGGAGTGTTGGAGGGGCATTACAGGGCCATGATGCTAGTGCAGTGGGTGATTCATGATGGAGCATGATGCTGGGCATCACTGTCACAGGAGTGTTGAAGGGCATTTCAGGGCCATGATGCTAGTGCAGGTAAGGTGATCCATGATGGAGCAAGATGCTGGGCATACCTGTCACAGGAGTGTTGGAGGACATTACAGGGCCATGATGCTGGTGCCAGGAAGGTGATTCATGATGGATCATAATGCTTGGCTTTACTGTCACAGGACGGTTGAATGGGTATTGTAGGGCCATGATGTTTGTGCAGGTAAAGTGATTCATGATGGAGCACGTTGCTGGGCATCACTGTCACAGGAGTGTTGGAGGAACATTACAGTACCATGATGCTGGTGCAGGTAAGGTGATTCATGATGGAACATAATGTTTGGTATTACTGTCACAGGATGGCTGAATGGGTATTGGAGGACCATGATGCTAGTGCAGTTAAGGTGATTCATGATGGAGCATTATGCTGGACATCTTTGTCACAGGAGTGTTGGAGGGGCATTGCATGGTCATGATGTCAGTGCAGGTAAGGTGATTAATCATGGAGCATGATGCTGGACATCACTGTCACAGGAGTGTTGAAGGGGCATTGCAGGGTCATAGTGCCAGTGCAGGTAAGGTGATTCATGATGGAGCATGATGCTGGACATCACTGTTACAGGAGTGTTGTAGGAACATTACAGGGCCATGATGCTGATGCAGGAAAGGTGATTCATGATGGAACACAATGCTTCGCATTACTGTCACTGGATGGTTGAATGGGTATTGTAGGGCCATGACGCTATTGCAGGTATGGAGATTCATGATGGTGCATGATGCTGGGCATCACTGTCACAAGACTGTTGGAGGGGCATTACAGGGTCATGATGATAGCACAGGTAAGTTGATTCATGATGGAGCATGATGCTGAACATCACTGTCACAGGTGTTTTGGAGGTGTATTGCAGTGCCAGGGTTCTAGTGCAGATACTGTGATTCATGATGGAGCATGTTGCTGGGCATCACTGTCACAGGGAGTGTGGGAGGAGTATTGCAGGGCCAGGGTGCTAGTGCAGATACTGTGATTTGTGATGGAGCATGATGCTGGGTATCACTGTCACAGGAGTGTTGGGGGACATTACAGGGCCATGATGCTAGAGCAGGTAGATGATTCATGATGGAGCATTATGCTAACATCACTGTCGCAGGAGTGTTGGAGGGGCATTGCAGGGCCATAATGCCAGTGCAGATAAGGTGATTCATGATGCAGCATGATGTTGGAGGGGTATTGCAGCGCCATGATGCTAGTGTAGATAAGGTGATTCATGATGCAGCATGATGCTGGGAATCACTGTCACCGGAGTGTTGGAGAGGAATTGCAGGGTCATGGTGCTTCTGCAGGTAAGGTGATTCATGATGGAGCATGATGCTGGACATCTCTGTCACAGGAGTGTTGAACGGGCTTTGCAGGGTCATGATGCCAGTACAGGTAAGGTGATTCATGATGGAGCATGATCCTGGGCATCACAGTTACAGGAGTGTTGAAGGGACATTACAGGGCCATGATGCTGATCCAGGTAAGGTGATTCATGATGGAGCATTATGCTGGACATCTCTATCACAGGAGTGTAGAAGGGGCATTGCAGGTTCATGATGCCAGTGCAGGTAAGATGATTCATGATGGAGCATCATGCTGGACATCACTTAACAGGAGTGTTGGATGAACATCACAGGGCCATGATGCTGGTGTAGGTAATGTGATTCATGATGGAACAGAATGCTTCAAATTACTGTCACAGGATGGTTGAATGGGTATTGTAGGGCTGTGATGCTACTGCAGGTAAGGTGATTCATGATGGAGCATGATGCTGGGCATCACTGTCACAAGAGTGTTGGAGGGGCATTGCAGGGTCATGATGATAGCGCAGGTAAGTTGATTCATGATGAAGCATGATGCTGGGCATTACTGTAATGGGAGTGGGGGAGGAACACTACAGGGCCATGATGCTGATGCAGGTAAGGTGATTCATGATGGAGCATAATGCTTGGCATCTCTGTCACCGGACGGTTGAATGGGTATTGTAGTGCAATGATGCTAGTACAGGTAATGTGATTCATGATATAGCATGAAGTTGGGCATTACTGTCACAGGAGTGTGGGTGGGGCATTGCAGGGTCATGATGCTAGTGCAGGTAAGGTGATTCTTGATGGAGCATTATGCAGGACATCTCTGTCACAGGAGTGTTGGAGGGGCATTGCATGGTCATGATGCCAGTGCAGGTAAGGTGATTAATCATGGAGCATGATGCTGGACATCACTGTCAAAGGAGTGTTGAAGGGGCATTGCAGGGTCATAGTGCCAGTGCAGGTAAGGTGATTCATGATGGAGCATGATGCTGGACATCACTGTTTCAGGAGTGTTTGAGGAACATTACAGGGCCATGATGCTGATGCTGGTAAGGTGATTCATGATGGAACACAATGCTTCGCATTACTGTCACAGGAAGGTTGAATGGGTTTTGTAGGGAAATGATGCTATTGCAGGTATGGAGATTCATGATGGCGCATGATGCTGGGCATCACTGTCACAAGAGTGTTGGAGGGGCATTACAGGGTCATGATGATAGCACAGGTAAGTTGATTCATGATGGAGCATGATGCTGAACATCACTGTCACAGGAGTGTTGGCGGCGTATTGCAGTGCCAGGGTTCTAGTGCAGATACTGTGATTCATGATGGAGCATGTTGCTGGGCATCACTGTCACAGGAGTGTGGGAGGAGTATTGCAGGGCCAGGGTGCTAGTGCAGATACTGTGATTCGTGATGGAGCATGATGCTGGGTATCACTGTCACAGGAGTGTTGGGGACATTACAGGGCCATGATGCTTGAGCAGGTATATGATTCATGATGGAGCATTACTAACATCACTGTCACTGGGAGTGTTGGAGGGCATTGCAGGGCCATAATGCCAGTGCAGATAAGGTGATTCATGATGGAGCATGATGTTGGAGTTGCATTACAGGCCACGATGCTTGGTGCAGGTAGGTGTTTCATGATGGAGCATACTGCTGAGCATCACTGTCACAGGAGTGTTGGATGCATTGTGGCAGGGCCCGGGTGCTAGTGCACATACTGTGATTCGTGATGGAGCATGATGCTGGGCTTCACTGTCACAGGAGTGTTTTGGGACATTACAGAGCCATGATGCTAGTGCAGGAAGATGATTCATATTGAGCATTATGCTAACATCACTGTCGCAGGAGTGTTGGAGGGGCATTGCAGGGCCATGATGCTAGTGTAGATAAGGTGATTCATGATGCAGCATGATGCTGGGAATCACTGTCACCGGAGTGTTGGAGAGGAACTGCAGGGTCATGGTGCTTGAGCAGGTAAGGTGATTCATGATGGAGCATGATCCTGAGCATCACAGTCACAGGAGTGTTGGAGGAACATTATAGGGCCTTTATGCTTGAGCAGGTAAGGTGGTTCATGATGGAACTTAATGCTTGGCATTACTGTCACAAGATGTCTGAATGGGTATTGTAGGACCATGATGCTGGTGCAGGTAAGGTGATTCTTGATGGAGCATGATGCTGGGCGTCACTGTCACTGGAGTGTTGAAGGGACACTACAGGGCCATGATGCTGATCCAGGTAAGGTGATTCATGATGGAGCTTAATGCTTTGCATCACTGTCATGGGATGGTTGAATGGGTGTTGTAGTGCTATGATGATAGTGCATGTAATGTGAGTCATGATATAGCATTATTTTGGGCCTCACTGTCACAGGAGTGTTGATGGCGCATTGCAAGGTCATGATGCTAGTGCAGGTAAGGTGATTCATGATGGAGCATTATGCTGGACATCTCTGTCACGTGAGTGTAGGAGCGGCATTGCAGGGTCGTGATGCCAGTGCTGGCAAGATGATTCATGATGGAGCATGATGCTGGGCATCATTGTCACAGGAGTATTGGAGGGCATTGGGGCCATGATGCTAGTGCAGGTGGGGTGATTCATGATTTAACAGGATGCTGGGCATCACTGTCTAGGAGTGTAGAAGGGCATTGTATAGTCATGGATGCCAGTGCAGGTAAGGTAATTCATGATGGAGCATGATACTGAACATCACGGTCACAGGTGCTGGAAGTTTATTGCAGGGCCAGTGGTGCTACTGCAGAGTCTGTGATTCATGATGGAGCAGGATGCTGGGCATCACTGTCACAGTGAGTGGGAGGCATTTGCAGGGCAAGGGTGGGTGTTAGGCAGATACTGTGATTCGTGATGGAGCATGATGCTGCTCATCGCTGTCACAGGAGTGTTGGGAGACATTACAGGGCCGTGATGCTAGAGCAGGTAGATGATTCATGATGGAGCATTATGCTAACATCACTGTCGCAGGAGTGTTTGAGGGGTTTGCTGGGCCATGATGCCAGTGCAGATGAGGTGATTCATGATGGAGCATGATGCTGGGCATCAATGTCACTGGAGTGTTGGAGGGGAATTGCAGGGTCATGATGCTAGTGCAGGTAAGGTGATTCATGATGGAGCATAATGCTAAGCATTGCTGTCACAGGATGGCTGAATGGGTATTGTAGGACCATGATGCCAGTGCAGATAAGGTGATTCATGATGGAGCAAGATGCTGGGCATCACTGTCACAGGAGTGTTGGGGGACATAACTGGGCCATGATGTTAGTGCAGGTAAAGTGATTCATGATAGAGCATGATGCTGCGCATCACTGTCACAGGAGTGTTGGAGGCATTTTGCAGGGCCAGGGTGATAATGCAGATACTGTGATTCGTGATGGAGCATGATGCTGGGCATCACTTTCACAGGAGTGTTGGGGGACATTACAGGGCCATGATGCTAGTGCAGGAGGATGATTCATGATGGAGCATGATGCTGGGCATCATTTCACAGGAGTGTTGGGGGACATTACAGGGCCATGATGCTAGTGCAGGAAGATGATTCATGATGGAGCATTATGCTAACATCACTGTCGCAGGAGTCTTGGTGGGGCATTGCGGGACCATGATGCTAGTGCAGGAAAGGTGATTCATGATGGAGCATGATGCTGGGCATCACTGTCACAGGAGTGTTCTAGGGGCATTACAGGGCCATGATGTTAGTGCAGGTAAGGTGATCCATGATGGAGCAAGATGCTGGGCATACCTGTCACAGGAGTGTTGGAGGGACATTACAGGGCCATGATGCTGGTGCCAGGAAGGTGATTCATGATGGATCATCATGCTTGGCATTACTGTCACAGGATGGTTGAATGGGTATTATAGGGCCATGATGCTTGTGCAGGTAAAGTGATTCGTGATGGAGCACGTTGCTGGGCAGCCCTGTCACAGGAGTGTTGGAGGTGCATGGCAGGGTCATGATGCTAGCGCAGGTATGGTGATTCATGATGGAGCATGATGCGGGGCATCACTGTCACAGGAGTGTTGGAGGAACATTACAGGACCATTATGCTGGTGCAGGTAAGGTGATTCTTGTTGGAATATAATGCTTGGCATTACTGTCACAGGATGGTTGAATGGGTATTGGGGACCATGATGCTAGTGCAGTTAAGATGATTCATGATGGAGCATTATGCTGGACATCTCTGCCGCAGTAGTGTTGAGGGGCATTGCCTGGTCATGATGCCAGTGCAGGTAAGGTGATTAACTCATGACATAATGCTGGCATCTCTGTCAAGGGTGTTGAAGAGGCATTGCAGGGTCATAGTGCCAGTGCAGGTAAGGTGATTCATGATGGAGCATGATGCTGACATCACTGTCACAAGAGTGTTGGAGGTATATTGTAGAACCATGATGCTAGTGAAGGTAAGGTGATTCATGATGGAGCAAGATGCTGGACATTGCTGTCACAGGGGTGTTGGAGGATCATTACAGGGCCATGATGCTGATGCAGGAAGAGGTGATTCTTAATGGAACACAATGCTCGCATTACTGTCACAGGAAGGTTGAATGGGTATTGTAGGGCCATGATGCTATTGCAGGTATGGAGATACATAATGGCGCATGATGCTGGGCATCACTGTCACAAGAGTGTTGGAGGGACATTACAGGGTCATGATGATAGCACAGGTAAGTTGATTCATGATGGAGCATGATGATGAACTTTCACTGTCACAGGTGTTTTGGAGATGTAGTGCTGGGCCAGGGTTCTACTGCAGATACTGTGATTCGTGATGGAGCATGATGCTGGGCATCACTGTCACAGGAGTGTGGGAGGCGTATTGCAGGGCCAGGGTGCTAGTGCAGATTCTGTGATTTGTGATGGAGCATGATGCTGGGTATCTCTGTCACAGGAGTGTTGGGAGACATTACAGGGCCATGATGCTAGAGCAGGTAGATGATTCATGATGGAGCATTATGCTAACATCACTGTCGCAGGAGTGTTGGAGGAGCATTGCAGGGCCATAAAGCCAGTGCAGATAAGGTGATTCATGATGGAGCATGATGCTGGGCATCAATGTCACCGGAGTGTTGGAGGAACATTACAGGGCCATTATGCTGGAGCAGGTAAAGTGGTTCATGATGGAACATAATGCCTGGCATTACTGTCTGGATGTCTGAATGGGTATTGTAGGACCATGATGCTGGTGCAGGTAAGGTGATTCTTGATGGAGCATGATGCTGGGCATCACTGTCACTCGAGTGTTGAAGGGATGTTACAGGGCCGTGATGCTGATCCAGGTAAGGTGATTCATGATGGAGCATGATGCTGGGCATCACTGTCACTGGAGTGTTGAAGGGACGTTACAGGGCCATGATGCTGATCCAGGTAAGGTGATTCATGATGGAGCATAGTGCTTTGCATCACTGTCATGGGATGGTTGAATGGGTGTTGTAGTGCCATGTTGATAGTGCAGGTAATGTGAGTCATGATATAGCATGATGTTGGGCATCACTGTCACAGGAGTTTTGGTGGCAGTGCAAAGGTCATGATGCTAGTGCAGGTGGTGATTCATGATGGACATTATGCTGGACATCTCTGTCACAGGAGTGAAAGGAGGGCATTGCAGGTCTGTGATGCCAGTGCAGGTCAGGTGATTAATGATGGAGCATGATCCTCAGCATCACTGTCACCGAGTGTTGAAGGGCATTGCAGGTTCATGATGCCAGTGCAGGTAAGGCGATTCATGATGGAGCATGATGCTGGACATCACTGTCACAGTAGTGTTGGATGAACATTACAGGGCCATGATGCTGGTTTAGGTAATGTGATTCATAATGGAACATAATGCTTCAAATTACTGTCACAGGATGGTTGAATGGGTATTGTAGGGCCATGATGCTACTGCAGGTAAGGTGATTTATGATGGAGCATGATGCTGGGCATCACTGTCACAAGAGTGTTGGAGGGGCATTGCAGGGTCATGATGATAGCGCAGGTAAGTTAATTCATGGTGAAGCATGATGCTGGGCATTACTGTAATGGGAGTGTGGGAGTAACACTACTGGGCCATGATGCTGATGCAGGTAAGGTGATTCATGATGGAGCATAATGCTTGGCATCTCTGTCACCGGACGGTTGAATGGGTTTTGTAGTGCAATGATGCTAGTACAGGTAATGAGTTTCATGATATAGCATGAAGTTGGGCATCACTGTCACAGGAGTGTTGGTGGGGCATTGCAGTGTCATGATGCTAGTGCAGGTAAGGTGATTCATGATGGAGCATTATGCAGGACATCTCTGTCACAGGAGTATTAGTGGGGCATTGCAGGGCCATGATGGTAGTGCAGTTAAGGTGATTCATAATGGAGCATTATGATGGATGTCACTGTGACAGGGGAGTTGCAGGGGAATTGCAGCGCCATGATGCTAGTGCAGGTAAGGTGATTCATGCTGGAGTATGATGCTGGGCATCGCTGTCACAGCAGTGTTGGAGTGGCATTATGGGGCCATGATGCTAGTGCAGGTGTGGATTCATGATGGCGCATGATGCTGGGCATCACTGTCACAAGAGTGTTGGAGGGACATTACAGGGTCATGATGATAGCACAGGTAAGTTGATTCATGATGGAGCATGATGCTGAACATTCACTGTCACAGGTGTTTTGGAGACGTATTGCAGGGCCAGGGTTCTACTGCAGATACTGTGATTCGTGATGGAGCATGATGCTGGGCATCACTGTCACAGGAGTGTTGGAGGAGCATTGCAGAGCCATAATGCCAGTGCAGATAAGGTGATTCATGATGGAGCATGATGCTGGGCATCAATGTCACCGGAGTGTTGGAGGAACATTACAGGGCCATACTGCTAGAGCAGGTAGATGATTCATGATGGAGCATTATGCTAACATCACTGTCGCAGGAGTGTTGGAGGAGCATTGCAGAGCCATAATGCCAGTGCAGATAAGGTGATTCATGATGGAGCATGATGCTGGGCATCAATGTCACCGGAGTGTTGGAGGAACATTACAGGGCCATTATGCTGGAGCAAGTTAGGTGGTTCATGATGGAACATAATGCTTGGCATTACTGTCACAGGATGTCTGAATGGGTATTGTAGGACCATGATGCTTGTGCAGGTAAGGTGATTCTTGATGGAGCATGATGCTGGACATCACTGTCACTGGAGTGTTGAAGGGACGTCACAGGGCCATGATGCTGATCCAGGTAAGGTGATTCAAGATGGAACATAGTGCTTTGCATCACTGTCATAGGTTGGTTGAATGGGTGTTGTGAGTGCCATGATGATAGTGCAGGTAATGTGGGTCGATGATATAGCATGATGTTGGCATCACTGTCACAGGAGTGTTGGTGGCGAATTGCAAGGTCGTGATGCTAGTGCAGGTAAGGTGATTCATGATGGGCATTAGTTCACTACTCTCAAGTGAAGCCAGCTCCTGCTGTGAAATTCCAAGGCTGAGCCTGTCATACTGGGCTTCACCTTTCATTGGTGTGTCAGAGTCCACCCACTGTGGTGCTCAGCAATGGACTCCTCCCTAGCCTGCCTCTGAAATGGGTACTGTCCCAAGGTGTTTCTTGCAAGCAAACGTGAGGATTCAGAGAAGATTAAAGCATTACCCCACTGTTGCGATTCTCCCCACCCGACCCTCCTGTTCAACACCCCAAAAACATAACACTGACACTGGGGTGACCAATCCCCGTATCATAAACATAAATCCTCTGTCTTTTCTTTTCTTACAGTGACACTGGGGATGCCCAATCTCCATGTCATGATCCTATGTCCATCCCCTTTTTCATTTTCTCACCCAACCCTCCCTCTCAATGCCCATCACCCTCACCCCACCAGAAACACAAGACTGACACTGGGGTGCCCACTCCCCTCCATGTCATGTCTGGGAATCCTCAGTATTTTTTCTCCAACCTGAAAATAGAAAACCATCCATCATTATCTGTTGTGCCATTATCACTCCACCATCCCTCCAACTCACTACCACCAATCCCCAACTCCACGCCCACCCACCATCCCCAACTCCTGCCCACCCATCCCTCCAACTCACCACCCACCCATCCTCTAACTCACAGCCCCATCCCTCAACTCACCCACACCATCCCCCAACTCACTGCCCATCCATCCCTCCAACTCACCACCACCCATCCCTCCTAACTCACATCCCACCCATCCCTCAACTCCGCCCACCACAATCCCCAACTCCTGCCCACCCACCCATCCCCCAACTCACTGCCCACCATCCTCCAACTCACGCCCACCACCCATCCCCAACTCACTGCCCATCCATCCCTCAACTCACCACCACCCATCCCTCTAACTCACACCACCCACCAATCCCCAACTCACACCCACCACCCATCCCCAACTCACTGCCCATCCATCCCTCCAACTCAGCACCACCCATCCTCTAACTCACCACCCACCATCCTCATCACCACTCACCCATCCTCCAACTCACCACCCACCATCCCTCTAACTCACCACCACCATCCTTCCAACTCACCGCCCACCCATCCCTAACTCACTGCCCACCCATCCTCCTAACTCACCACCCATCCATCCCTCTAACTCACCACCCACCCACCACCCGTCCCCAGCTCACTGCCCACCCATCCCAACTCACTGCCCATCCATCCCTCAACTCACCACCCACCCATCCCTCTAACTCACCGCCCACCCATCCCTCCAACTCACCGCCCACCATCCCTCTAACTCATCCCACCCATCCTCAACTCACACGCCCACCCATCCCCTAACTCACTGCCCACCCATCCTCCAACTCACGCCCACCCATCCCCTAACTCACTGCCCACCCATCCTCAACTCACCACCACCATCCCTCCAACTCACCACCACCCATCCCCAACTCACCACCCACCCATCCCTCCAACTCACCACCCATCCATCCCTCCAACTCACACACCCCACCCATCCCTCCAACTCACCGCCCACCCATCCCTCCAACTCACCACCCACCACCCATCCCCCAGTCACTGCCCACCCATCCCCAACTCACCGCCCACCCATCCCTCCGACTCACCACCCACCCATCCTCCAACTCACCCCACCCATCCCTTTATCCCTACTAAGCCACCAGGAGGACTAGTGCTGTAATCATCTATGGACTGCAGACATGTCTTCACTCAGTAGAGCCAGACCATGAACTGAGGAAACAGGTATGTGGTACAATGTATTTCAATGGGGTTTCAACTTAGTGCCATCATTTGTTCCAATTGTTTCCCCTTCCTTACATTTCTCCTTTGACTGATCCCTTCTTCACTACTTTCTCCTTTGCTAGCCTACTACTTAGTTAAATAACTTGCATCCTGGTGAGACTCTCCCCTACAGAACTACCTACTCTGTCTCTGCTGTGATGGGTCACTTTCCCCCCTCCCAATTCCTCCCTCTCCCTCAACTGCTTTGAATTCAATCAAAGTAACATTTAAAGCATCCACTGAGGGCTATAGTTCACTCCTGGATGTATTCAGCCCATCACCTCTGCACAGAGTTTTTCCTTCCTGGTTGCTCCGGTCTCCAGCGTAGCCACACCCTCCTTTCTGCACCATTTATTCTACCTTTGATTAGAGCAGTGCGAAACTCCTCTCGTTCCCATATAGTACATGATGCACTTGCTATACACATTTTAAACACATGGAAACATAGGATCAACCCCATAAGTTATCTACATTGACCAATAAAAAACCTACACAAGCTCCTGACTATGCCACTTCAATTTTATGTTTAAGCCCATGACACACTTATCAAGTTAATGCATTAGCAGCCCTAGTGGCTCTGCCAGATTTTGTTCTTTGCATTCATTTGCATGCATAAGGAACATTTGGGACAGTATGACTTTTTAGAGGTATGTGACCCTCCTCTCCAATGCAATGCTCAGGTGTAGCAGGCATCATCATACGCACCAATGGATGCACAAGCTGTCTATGGCAGCAGTTGGCTGCAGTGGCCTTCAATTGAAAGCACCACTGCAATCAGCGGTAGTAACGTGTGTATTTAGCATATTGACATCACCCTATTCCCTCCGGCTGCTAATTAAATCCTTCCCACCTCCTCAGTCTGCTGTTGTCCTTCCCGCTCCCTCATTATTTCCCCCCAAACACATTGTGTGCATCAATGAGAGCTCAATCCCTGTCGGCTCCAGCCCCCAACAAACAACCCATTCATTTATGCCGAGGGCAGTGCCCAATCCCCCACGCTCATGCGCCCAACACATTGTATATGCTGATGGGGTGCCCAATCCCTGTCAGCTCCAGGCCCCCCAGTAAACACCCAGGTGGCATGATTGGAGCCCACCCTAGTGTGGCCATTGTCCCTGTAATTAAAAATCCTGTGAGGTTTTATTTTTTTAAACCTATGAAAACAGAACACAGTCCCTCACTGTCTGTGGCACCCCACACCATACCTGCACCCACCCTCTGAGCAACCCACCTCCCACCCCCTCATCCCATACTTATCTCCAGAGCCCAGTACTGTGATCTTGAGTGGAGGCGGGAACATGTCTGCACTCTTCAAAGCTGACTGCAAACTGAAGAAATGCCGGTAAGCTGTATAATGGCATAAATGTTTTGTTTAAACTGAGGTGGATATACATCAAGCTATGTTTGAGAATTTTGCCACCAAATTTTCAACATGGGGTTCTTGGGACCTCACCTCATGAATTCAGTCACTTTCATGTGGTTATTCTGTCCTGAAAGGTGATTTCGTGGTCACTACAGCGGAATCACCTTTTGGTTTCCGATTAATAAAGCGACAGTGTCCCTGTTCATGAGATGGGCTTCCAGCCATACTTACCAAATCTGGTGAAAAAAATCCAACAAATTACTGTGTTACGAGTGTGCATTGCACAGTTTCCATGCATACTCGTAACTTTGAGAATTTATATATTTTCACTTCAGATTTTCAACATTGCCATTTTTCACACCTCCTTTATGAAAGTACAGCTGTCATTTTCACATCCTGCCTGAAATTTGTTTTGCACATCAGTGCACAATGGTGCAGTCGCTGTGGAAATCAATGTTTGGGAGAGATTACAAAATCGCACTGCCACTGTTAATGAGTGGAGGTCCCAAAATGCCTATGTTGAACATTTGCTGACAAAAGTCCACAAAATGACTATATTGTGAGCATGCACTGCGCAGTTTCCATGCACACTATTAACTTTGAGAATTTGTAATATTTTCACTCCAGATTTTCAACATTGGCATTTTACTCCTTATGAACAGTACAGCTGTCATTTTCATGTCCTGCCAAACTGTGTTTTTGCACATGTGGCACAGAATAGCCTGTTCGCTGTGGAAATCAATGTTCAGGACAACAACAAAATCACAGTGTCATTGTTCATGAGCAGAGGTCCCAAATGCTTTTATGAGGTGGGGGTCACAAAACCATGTTGAAATTTGTAGTGCAAATACCAGCAAATGCCCAGGCATTAGGGTTTCTAACTATAGCATCCCACCCTGTACAGACTGACAGGCATCAGGGGTCTGCCTTTGGATTCCCGGCCTTAATGCTGATGCCACCCCACCCTGCAGCCAGTGACAGGCACAGAGGTGTGCCTTGGACTCTTCAGCCCCAGAGTTCACCCCTTCTCTACACTGCAACCATTTCAGCGTATCTTCCTTATGAAATTGGGTGACTGTAAGCTGAATACCCCAGAGCACACCTCAACACTTATCGGTGTCTGCAGGGTAGGGTGAGGTGAAATGGCATGAGCATTATGGTCGATGATCCAAAGGCACACCCCAATGCCTGTCCTTCTCTGCAGGGTGGGTTGGTTTAGCAACACTTCAGGACTTCACTGCCATTCCTATTCTGCATCTCTCTAACTCATGCACTTCCAATGCTAATACCAGCAAGCAAACATTTGGCATTGACAAATGCTTGTTTATAGAAAAGTTTGTGAGCGGCCCGCGCGCAGCAGTTGGATATCTGCTCTGGCGCCAGTGACCTGGTTTGGAAACAGACCCAGGGAGCTGGAGGGCCAGCCAGGGAGAAGGATTGAGCACCCTTAGGGCTGCTCTCCTTCTCCAGGGGAGGCTGGGGAGAATGCCCGGCATGTGTGGGACTCAGCGGAGGCAGGGAGGAATCCAGCACCGTGTCTGGAACTACTGAGGGAGGGCAGACACAGGCTGTCATTGCATGTCTCTACCCCTGGGGACACAAGGAAAATCCTCACTCATAGCTACAAATGATACCACCCTGGCCCTAATTAGCTTCCTGGCCAGCTCCTGAACTGGTCCCATGATTGCAGCACTGAGCTCAGGTGCCACAACCCCACCCAATGGGGAAGCTGGGGGTATCAGGAGATGTGGGCAGTATGGAAGTGGGGTCCAGGGGTCCCGTGACTGGGTGGATGTGCTGGTGGCTGCAGGCAGCAAGAAGAATAAATAAAAAAAAATGTTTTTGTGTTCACGTTGCTGTTCTCTGTTTTCAGTTTTCAGACATTTGCATGTTTTTTATCCTGTTCGTTTACTTTTCAGGGCATGATGTGACCATTTTCTTCAAAAAATTCTGAAGCCCTTCAGTCTGCTCTCACTCAGCTCACTCCCCTCCTATTTTTGATAGGCTAATGCCAAGCTCATTTAAATAAATTCTCTTGAAGGCATACCTCCAGGGCAGTTTCACCTAGCCAGCTAACTGCTATTGTTACCAATGCTAAAAGACCCTTGGAAGAAGATTACTACGGTGTCATTTTTCTTTTGGTCCCTCTTTGTCCTCCTTTTGATGGGAGGTCTAGCATGTTTGAAACTGGATCTGACCCAGAGTACAACATTTGCTCCCCAACTTTATGCACTTATTCTAAAGGGTTTAACCACTTCCGGTGTGATGGCTGCCTGCTGAGAAGCTTGTTCAGTTGGCTCCCCTACCCTACCTGCCTGTATCTAAATTAATGCCCACTAAATCACAACTGCATCAGGGAAAAGTTTGGTTAGTGGTCCTTAGTAAATCTGAGCCTTGATTTAATCCATTAAACCCACAAATTGTCTGTCGGTATGGAAGTGGAGATGGATAAGCTGCCATTTAAACACACCCTGCCACCAACTCCCGTGAAAGACAAGGCCTTGAAACGGGCCAAAGTGCATAGCAAGAAGCAAGCTCCTAAACTAGCTCCCAGACAGCACTTACTGATAAGTTTCTGGAGGAACTAGCCCGATGAAGGAAACCTTACTAATGCTGGCAACAGAATGTTGCAACATCGGACCTCTCTGGACCAGCTCACCACCCAAGCGATGGATAACGATGCCTGAATTTCATCACTGCATGATTGAGAGGCATGATGGACCCTAAGTAGTCAATTTGTGCCAGCAGCTTAACAAAACAGAGGAGTGACTAGAAGATCTAGAGGGGCTCTCATGACACAATAACCTGATGGTTT
This sequence comes from Neoceratodus forsteri, assembly GCA_016271365.2. NCBI lineage: Eukaryota > Metazoa > Chordata > Ceratodontiformes > Ceratodontidae > Neoceratodus > Neoceratodus forsteri. Next base: position 1,106,256,949 of record CM028135.1, read on the forward strand.
GGGCCTACCAGAGAAAGGAGGGTCTACAACTATCATCTTTGCCCAAAAGTTGTGCGAGAAGCTGGTGAGGCCTTCACCTAATGGCCCCTTTGTATATCATCGGCGGCCCTGTTCCATAAAGTCTGTGCCCTCAGCTGGCTCACTTCTGAGACCCTTGATTTTTCGTATGCTTAACCTTCTAGATAAGCAGCATGTCCTGAACCAACTGAGGGACATAAAGGAAATCAATGGGCTGGTAAAAAACTTGCATCGCTCAGGACTTACCACATTTGTGCACCAAAAGATCAGTTCTCCATCCATTGATTAGTAAATTCATCTCAGCGGGCATCAAATTTGGGTCCAGGACCAGCGACCTTACAAGTGAAAAAGGATGGTCAGTGGAAATCTTTGTCACGCTGGAATCAGCCACTAAAATTGCAAAGTCTTGTTCCCGGATTTATTTAAGTGAAATCCAACTTTCCCTTTGTTTCCTGGGGTACTAATGTCATCTAGTGGTGTAACTTGGAACTGCAAGTCTGCTACAAACAATAACAGATATTTAACTTCGCATGGGAGATTCCTCACTGACTCCAGCAGAGACTTTTAGTTTTGTTAAGACTGCTTCTGGTGATAACTTTGACACTTATTACTGTGCAGACTTACACCTGGGCTGGGGTGTTTTGTTTTACTGAGTTATTTATGCCTGGATTGGCTGAATCCCGAGAGTTGGGCAAGCTTTCATTTTGGATGTGGGGTCCTAGTTTTCTTATTTTCATGGAATCTAGGCCACTATTGGGGTCTACTTGATTTAAGTGAATAGACCCAAACAATGTTAAGGTTACCTGTAATTTAGTTTAATAGTTTTAGTGCAGACAATAGTAAGAGTTTGGTAGGTGGGGGGCTGGAAAGTTGGCATGTAGCATGGTCATCATCACACCAGGCATGGCAGTGAAGTTCAGTCATGGGACTGGGGCATGTGGGCATCTATGGTATTTTCTTTTGTGTTTCCTACAAGTTTTTTGATCCGACATAGGAGGGAGAGTTGGAGTTAGTTTACTTCGTTTTAGTTTTCTATGGAAAAATGGGATAAATATCTAAGGTATGGGGGCAGGAGGTTGTTTGGAGAGCTATTATGTTACATTGCCCAGCTGGGCTAACTTTTGTTAAACATGCCTGTTGATGTAGGTTATCCTTTAAATCTAGGCTATTAGAATTGTTTCTTGGAATATTAAGGAGCCGATTAAGGGTCAAGAGGTACCAGCCACTAAAACATCTAACCCTAATGTGTTGCCACATAGCATTTCTACAAGAGAAGCATTTAATAGAGCGGAGAACAACTTATTTTGTAGGGGCTTTATAGGGTGCATCTCTGCAGCGGGCAATTCCACTTCACATAGAGGGTTGTGATTTTTTTGCTAGAGGTTACAATTCCAGGAGCTGCAAAAATTGCAGACCCATAAGGCAAGTTCATTTTCCTTAGAGGCATTTTGGACCATAGAGAAATGATACTAGGCACAGTATATGATCCCAAAAAGATTTCTCAGAATTTTTCACTAATCTTTATCTCACTCTAACCCCTTTTAGTTATTTTCCTATTATTTTGGCAGGAGACTGGAATCTCACCTATGATCCTAACCTAGATAGGTCCTCCCAATGAAGTAATACTATTCCCTGCCCTGACCTTTTGGAGGCTTTTGGCCTGTGTGATCACTGGCCCTCCTTAATCCCAACACCGGAGTACATTTTTACTCACCCTGTCATAAATCTTCCTCCAGTATTGATTTTTGTGATGAACCAGACTGCGCTCTCGAGCCTGATAGGTTGTGGTATTGCACCCAGAGTGCTCTCGGACCATTCTTTAATCTGGATAGAGGGCAATATATCCCTACTATTCAAAAGACACCACATGGAAATTGAATATACAATTACTTTCTCAGGAGGAGACAGTGGCGTGGATCAGAACACTTGTAACTCAGTTTATGGAGCATAACGTGGGCTCTATCCCAGCTTTCGATCAGATATGGAGTTCCCTAAGTTTGAGCAGATTGTGTCTGGCACAGGAGCCAGTGGATCAAAGAAAAATACAAGGATGCGAATGAGCGCATCGTATCAATAGTCGCTGAATAGGGGCAGAGAAGCATGTACGACTACCTCGTGGGCTAGCGTACAATTTTAAGTTTCAGGTCTGATTAAAGGACATTGTTCTACTGATTCCCCACTCCATTACTGTATTAAATAATAAAGGAAGTGTTCTGTTGTCTGGAAGCACACGATTTCATGGTTCGATCACAACCGGTGATTGTTTTCTTAATTCATAAAGTTGCAATGTGGACGTCCTTGAATCAGACCTGATAATCAATTGTAATCAAAGCTCTTAGGGTTGGGTACTAGGTGCTGCATCTCAGAAGACCAGTAGTCATGATTATGTTTTGACTCGCTATTATATTTAACTACTGGCAGCGGCTAGGCGTTATTATTGCTATAGTTCATATGTCGCGTTTTAGGAGTTGCCATAAATTACTCAGATTCTGTAGTCACTGAAATGGAGTCGCGATTATCATGGGTTACCTTTATCCACTGTAAAATTCCTTGTTTCTAAGTTTTGCATCTCTACTGGACTCTTTTTTCAGGGTGGTCAAACTCCACAAAGTGTCAGTTCCTGAGTGACCTTCACTTCATGTAATCTCCACCTGGCAAGACTATGCAAAGTGGTGTGAGTGCTACAGGTAGGGCCATATGAAGTAGTGATACACCACACAGCACTACACAGAGTGCAGCATAAACACTCCGTTAGTACATTTGTTTCCTCTCCTGACCCCTGTCCCCGATGTGGCCATGCTGTCCCCACTCCCAGACATCCCGCATCTACACCAGCAGTGAGATTGCTTGAGAACTAGGTTGTGATTGGATGCAGATGGCAAGAAATGGACAACCCCTTCTGTCCAGGGCTCAACCCATAGAGACTGCATATCAGGCATTCTAACATGGCTCTCTATGGGGGATATTCTTGGGCAGCATGCAACCAAAATTGACACTGCACTCTTCTGATTTACTTCTGTGGTAGTGCCGTAAACAAATGATGAACCAATAGTCTGGAGCTCACATATTCAAAGGAGATCGCTGCTCAAAATGGAGATGTGCGGTGTATCTCAGAAAATGCATGGAAGTGCAATATTTGAAAGGTAGAGATATGTTGCACATTTTTGAATATGTGATCACACAGAAATAATGTATGTGGCTCAAAATATGGGCGGGTACATGAATATGCCATGCATCCATTATATTCAGCCAAAATGTGTGGCGCATCTGCCTTGCATACAGAAGTGAGCCACACAAAGTTAGGCAGACAAAAGCATGGCCTAAATCAGTCAGCCACCCCAGGAAGGTTGAGGAACTGAAGACAGGCCATCCTGAGACAGCACTTGGAGGTGCACCAGGATGTGCTCAGGCACTCATATACAGCAGTCTTGCCTGGACGGAAATACCCAAAGCCACAGGTGCCAGGACACTGTGGGCACCACCCAGTGAGCCATCCCCACACCACACCCAGGATGCAGATACCCAGCTGCCACATGCCAGTGCTATCTGGTGCCCCCTAGCATACTGGCAGTGCAGATGGTCACACTGCACCACATGTACCGGGCCCATGGCCTGCACCCATGTGACCTGCAGGGCACCACTCAATGGTGGCATGCACCCAGAGTGATGTCTGGGGTAATGGTGCCAGGCATGGTGGTGGTAGTAGTGTCAGCATGGAATGGTCCAGGGACTGACCCATGGCACACCCCTGTGGAGGTACACCATAAGTGCACACAGTATGCCCTTGCCAGACCCACACCACCGAGCCACATACATGTTACCGATGCCTGCTATGCAGTGTGGACACTGCCACAGGGGTACTGTGGTGGGGCAATGTGGTGTTCTGGTGGTGGACATAACACAACAGTGAGCAATGCAGGGAGGGTGACACTACCTGCCACATGGGGCAACATGGGCATGCCTCACTGGCTTCCGATCCTTCTGGTTTTGGCATGTGGCACCATTCATGGCCAGTGTTAAACTGGCCCACCAGGATAACATGGACTGGTCCAGGTGGTACACTCACTGGGTGCCTGGTCACCTTCTGAACACTGCCATTCTGTGCAGTTATTGCCATGTTTCTATCATAAGGGGGTGTGGGTGCTGCAAGTGACTTTATGTGGAAACAGAGCTGGTGTATCACATGCATGTGGTGTATCAAGCAGTGTGTGTCACCTATGCCCTTCCCTGTTGTTTGTACCCCGTCCGACCCTATACATGGCCATGAGTAATAATAGCATTGTACTCAGGTACTGTGCTCACCCACACACAAACATTCCATCACACCTGCCTGCTAGGCTGCAGTATCTCCTGTTCACCTTTGTGGTGTGCTGGGGCAGCCTGTAAAGCTGGAACTGTGCATGTACAAGAGATGCAAATGTGGGAATGGGCTCAGAATGTGCAATGAGACCATTTGCATCCCTGGCTGAATATTGCCATTCTGCACCCGCGTATCTGGCCACCTATCACGCATTTCAGAATGCTCCACATAGGTCTCAGATCACCAGTTGAGCCCACATGTCCCGCTGCGTGATCGCGCATGTTGAGATATTCAGCCAGTAATGTACAATCACATCTTATGGTGCATGTTCTGAATATACCATTACTTTTACCAGCGCATCTCAGTTGCGCTTAGCACTTGAGCAATGCATCCTGGGACTTTTGAATATGGCACCCCAATGTCAATACATTTCAAGATGTTAATTCAAATTATTGACAGTGCACACAAAACTCCGCACTTAGTTACTTGCTGTTTTAATGAATCACGCAGCAATGATGGAGTCTCGCGCCACACCAATGGTGCTTCATCAGGGGTGGGTACCATGGTAGACTGACTTCCCTTTTATACTGGTAGCCCATGATGACATCATCATGATGAGTCAGAAAAGGATCTTAGTGACTGGCAACAGCCCTCTGACAGCCTGTTTGCTTCCCCAGTAATGCTACAGTATAGTGGGAATAGAACAGTGAGGGAATGAATTTCAACATTAAGGAACAACAATGAATGCATATGAACACTGCAGAATTACAAAGCGAAAGCAGTAACTGAAAAAAGCCCTCAGTACCTACTTCTAAGTTCCATAGCAGAACTGCTAAAAATACACCAAAAGGTTTCACAGTGCATTTAAGAGCTCACGTTTGTGAATACATACAACGTTTAGTGCACAAATTAAATGGCACTAACTTATGCTTTGGCAAAGTAGGAACAATCCACTACTGAGCTGTAAGGGCAGAAATGGAAAGGGACCGGGGGTAGTCATATCGGATTACCTTAAGGTTGGCAAGCAATGTGAGAAGGCAGTAAGGAGGGCTGGTGGGATACTGGGATGCATAGGAGAGGCATCACCAATAGAAAACAGGAAGTTGTTATCCCTCTGTACAGACAGTTGGTGAAACCCCATCTGGAGTTCTGTGTTCAGTTCTGGAGACCCCATCTCCACAAGGAGATAGACAGGATGGAGGCTGTCCAGAGGAGGCAACTAAAATGGTGCAGGGTCTGCACGGAAGACATCTAAAGAGAGATTAAAAAGCTTAATATGTATACACTTGAGGAGAGGGGGGACATGATAGAAACGTTCAAGTACATCAATGGAATCAACAGAGTCCAAGATGGTAGAATCTTTCAGAAAAGAGGTGTGCAAGAACAAGGGGCACAATTTGAAGATGGGGGAGGCTCAGAGGTAATGTGAGGAAGTATTTTTTCATGGAGAGGTTGTGGATGGATGGAACAGCCTTCCTGAGGAGGTAGTGGAGTCAAAAACAGTGGTGGAATTCAGAATGCATGGGACAGACATAAGGCAATTCTAGTGGGGGATAGGAGGAAGTAGGCTGTTGGTTAACTAGGATCTGCAGCCAATGCATTAGGTAGGAAATGGGCAGACTAGGTGGGAGGCGGTCCTTATCTGCCGTCAAATTCTATGTTTCTATGTTTCTATTCCTCAGTGCCCTTTCGACACATTCATTTCACGTTTAGCATCTGAAGAAAATATCCGGTAAAAGGTTCAATTGAAAAAGTGCTGATGGAAGGAAAGAAAAGGTTGGGATCCTGTGAGTTGGGAGCTGACCTCGCAAATCATTATTCAGCTACCTTGTCAGAATTAACATTTTAATGGGATGTGTACAGGTATTCCTGTACTCTCCATAAATGCTGTAGCATCTAGAAAAATAAAAGTGGAGATAAATGTTAGAGTCTGCGAGAATTGTACTGCACAACAAAATAAATAAACACAATTAGGGCAAATAACAAAAGCAATAGCAAATGCTTAACAGCAGTAATGCCTTACTGTCTACAGTTTTAAGATCAAGTTACCATTTTAATAGTCAATGAAATTCTGCATAATGACTGGCAGTTAAAGGTATAAGAGGAGACAGGAAATAAAAAGAACTCTGATGGGATGGGAGGGCAGTTAGGAGGCAACTTGAATCCCAGTAGAACATTTTTGACAATCCTTTTCAATTTCAGAAAGGGTTTTAAATCCTAGGTTGTACTGAGACCTGCTGGATGTTGACTGTAAAGAAAAAAAAATGAATTAAACTTTCTCTCTAATAATCTTTTGTATCTGTCTGTTCAGACACTTACTGATTTATCAAGATCCGTGCCAAGAGCAGCTGCGGTGAAGCCTCTTCTCTTTTCAGAAGTCTCCATGCTCAGTGAGCATTAATGTAATCTGCCGCTGGATTGCTTGGACCCGGAAGCTTCAGTTCAGCAGCAGGTGTGGCATGTGGTTGTGGAGGCCTGTGATCCCTTGCTATCCATTTCTCCTTGTAATGATATTTTCCATCCAGTGATTCAGGAGGATACCTTCAGTTATACTTTCTCTGGGGCATGATGCATCCTCCTGACATGATTTCTGCTGGTGGTTTCTTGATATTTTGGAAATTCTGGAAGTTTTAGATCCCAGCTGAGGTGGATTGAAAAGCGCCAAGTGCCTTCCTGGCTCATAATATCAATAGAAGGCAGGGAAGTGCAATGACCATTACCAAACAGGAGAGGGACCTTGGAGTAACAATATTTGGTGACCTCAAAGCAGCAAGGCAGCGTGTCAAGGCAGTAGGTAGGAGAGTGGGAATACTGGGGTGCATAGAGAGTATCACCAACAGACATAGGGAGGTGATTATTATGTCAATGTACAAAAATTACATATTGGGTGCATCTATATCCCTCCCAGCACTCCTCCTCAACCATTACCTCTCTCTTTGCCTCCAGGACCTCTCTCCTGCCCACAAATGTGGTTTTATGTGGTGACTTTAATTGCAACTGGCTGGGCCCTGGCCTGGGTTCTGCTCACAATGCCCTATGTGAGTTACATCTTTCCTGGCTCATTAGTGATCCCGCCAGGCTTAACAATAAATCTGGTCACCATACTCTTCATGACTGGGTGCTTACTAACAATCCCCAGCACATTAAAGCCTCTGGCATTCTGCCTGATGCCTTGAGTGATCACTCCCCAACCTTTTCTGTTTGGAGGCATATTCTCCCAAATCCGCCCCCAAAATAGTGCTCTCTAGGGAATATGAACTTGTTCTGTCCCAAAACTTCCTAACCCTCTCTCCCAAGCCAACAGGTCACCAGTCAACAGTCTCGTGATGTCGATCTGGCCCAAGAATACTTACTAACATCTTCAATTCTGTTGTCAACCATCACACATCCTTGGTTAAGAGGAGGTCCAAGGGAGCTTCTTCCCTTGGCTCTCCAAGAATCTAAGAGCTCTCATGACTGCATGTGATGCTGCATGAAAGGTAAACAAGAGTTGTGGCATGCCATCTGACTGGCAGACCTACAGACACCTTCATAACCAATGTAAGTCCCGGATCCATTTGGTCAAGGTATATACCGTACCATCCAAACTGATAACCTCCTCTAACCCCAAATAATTCTGGAGACTGATAAACTCCTATTTAAAGGCAAATCCATTTCCTCACCCACACCACGCTCCTTAATGGCTCCGAGATCACTGACCCTGTCTCAGTTGCTACAGCATTTAATTTAACCTTCAAGGACCTATCGAAATATAAGAACTCCCTATCGACACATGTCTACAGCCACCCTCCCAACCTCCACTGATAGTAGTCCATCCTTCCATCTTAAACTGGCCACCCAGAAAGAGGTTCTGCATTACCTCAGCAGCATCAAAGAACACCCACTCACCTGGGTTCGACACTTTAGAACTGCATTTTCTTAAACTAGCTGCCCTACCATTGCCCCTCCCATGCACGACCTGATCAACAAGTCCTTTTGCTCAAGTACTGTCCCCAGTAAATGAAATCCACTACAGTCATCCCAATACACGAGGTGGTCCAGTTCTCTTGATTGAAACTACCATCCCATCTCCATCCTTTGCCCCTTGCTAAAATTCAGAAACATAATTCATGCCCAGCTTGCCCATCTTGAACTGAATAACCCTCTCCATGTTCCAGCATGCTTCAAACATCACGTAGTACCCGCCACCCAAAAATCACATAGTACCCACCACCCAAACATCACATAGTACCCACTCACCCAAAAATCACATAGTACCCATGCCACCCAAACATCACATAGTACCCACGCCACACCAAACATCACATAGTACCCACGCCACCCAAAATCACATAGTACCCACCCACCCAAAAATCACATAGTACCCGCCACCCAAAAATCACATAGTACCCACGCCACCCACATCACTGTTGCACCTGACATCCTTAGCAGTATGGACAAAGGCCTTGTGACTGGTGTAATATTTGTTTACCTACGCCAAGGCTTTTGACCTTGTTAATTATAATCTCCTGTGCGTACATTACTCAAGTTTGGACTCAACACCTAGCTCTGAATTGGTTCACTAACTACCTTACTGGCGTACTCAGTGTGTCACGTGGGTCAGCCAGACTTCGCTTTCAGTGCCATAAAGGATGGGGTCCTTCAGGGCTCCATTCTTGATCCACTTCTGTTCTCTTTATTTATCAGTGAGCTCCTGCAACATTGTGGGGTGCGTTGCTTCAACTATATGCAGGCGATGCCATCCTCTACCAGTCCTCCTCTGACTATGCTATGTTAAACAACCTTCTTCAGTGGGATTTCCTGAACCTTGAGACCTGGTTTCTTAATAACATCCACGTGCTTAATACTAAGAAAACTAAATCTATGTTCTACTTCCACCAGACCCCAAGCCTCCCACCCACCCCCACTATTACTCTACTCTCCTCTCAGGCGACCCTCTTGAAATGGTTTGGTCCTTTAAATATCTGGGCTTGACCTTGGACTCCCACCTCACCTTTGGCACCCATGTTTCCTCAGTGGCCAAGATCCTTCATCAGAAGTTCGAAATGCTGTACTACCTCAAGCCCCATCTTCGCCTGCCTCCTGCCTTGTCATTGCCTCCTCCTCCCCGCCACTTCTAATTATCTTCTATGGTGCCCCAATCCTCCACTCCACTCAGGTCTCCCCTTAACAAGCTAAAACAGTCTTACCACAGGATAGCTCAATTTTCCCTTGACACTAATGCAGAGATCACCCTGCACTGTCCCTGGCTCACTAGGCTGGTCTTCTGTTGAAACCAGGCTGCAGTTCCCGCCCTCTGCCTGACTTCCAAACTTGTGCATGCTTACACTCCTCCTTGCCTTTTGCCCATCATTCAATGTAAAGCTGTAACTAGACCTTTATGGTTTACTGGCTTACCGTTGCTCTCTATCCTAAACCCTGTCTAGCAGTGGGTGGCATGCCTTCACCTTCTCGGGTCCCTCTTTGGAGCTCTCTTCCATCCACTGTCATGACCTGTACCTCTATTCACCTGTTCAAGTGTTCTCTCACATCTCACCTTACCTCCACTCAGCTGTGTATCTGTCCCTACTACTCGCTCCCTTATCTCTCATCGCTCTCCCTCTCTCACCCTATTTCTGGGGTCCTTACCTGAGCCTGCTTAGCCTCCCTGTATTTACTGCACTGGTGCTATGCAAGTCACGCTTTGAATGTCTGGTTGGTCTCAGCTGTAAATAATTTCTCACTGTGCCTGTATACTCTATATTCAGATATACCTAATTGTACATATGCTTTGCTTAATCACTCTCTGACTTTTATCTCTATGCCAGTTTTGAAGATGTAACTTCATTTACTGCCTGTGTGATGTTTTGCCTTGTTTATTATGTATGTTTATGTAAAAGTGTCTCGTACACTTATCATGTGCCATTATGTATTGTATCACTGTTCCTGCTTTGTAACCCTTTTCCCCAGGGTGCACCTGAAAAGGGACATTCCATCTCAGTGTGCCTCTCTGGTTATCAAAATTCAAATAAATAAATAAATAAGCAGCCAGCCTGGTGGCACTAAGGGGTTGAGGTGCTGGACACCACACCTTCGCCACACCAGCAACCCGGGTTCAGGAACAAGCCCGGGTCATTGGGAGTCAGCAGGAGGAGAGGATCGAGCATCCATATACTACTGTTCTCTCCTGGAAAGGGATAAGGGGACTGTCCACTGCAGTGATGACACAGTGATGGCTGGGTGAACCACAGTCATAAGGACCTAACGAAGGGTTACAACGTTGGGTGGCCGCCTTGGACATGCACGGGCGTGCACATAATGGGCTGGGTGACACTGCACAGCCCTCGTTGGGAGGAAATTATGCAAAAATCCTCCCTCTCCAGTAGGTGAAGGTGGGGCCAGTGGCATAGGCCCCGTCCACTGCTGGGCATAGGATGCATGTTCTGGATCCCCCACCAGGCTGTCCTCCACCAGTCCTGTAGATAGGGCACCGGAGGAGATGGTGGTCCTTCCCAGAGGACATAGACCGGGGAGGCTTGGGTATGCTGCATGGATAATGGGGATAGCCACCGACCGGAATGGTGTGAAACCGCACTTCAGGCAGGACGGAAACCCAGATGACCATTGATGCTTACGTGGAGAGAGTCTGGAGGTAGGAGGCAGAAAATAAACTGTAAAAATAATAAATAAATAAATAAATAAATAAATCATCGATCATTAGTAAGAACCAGGTGCGAATTCTATACCTTAAATGCCCTGGGGCAGAGCAGTTTGCTTCAGGACACCTACGCATTTTAGTACCTGCCCCTTTGGGCACCTAAGGTATTTCATTGCAGTTCCATTTTTCCTCTTTTCTAGTGCTTGCGTGTATTTTTTGCAGTTTAACTTTCCTGGGGTGGGGAGCCACTTGAGGGCGCAGACGCAGAGCTGACATCGCTAGAGCTGATCATGAGTGTGTGCTCTTTGGGATGTCAGCTGACTGCTGTCTGCTTCATCACCCGCCGTGAAGGAGAGAAGGATGGAGGAGGAGTAGGCTGATGTGCCGAACTGGGTGGCACAGCGATCAGCCAGTCGATTCTTCTGGGATCCTTGTTTGCTCTTGAAGGCAGGCTGCAGCAGGCACACACGTACCAATAGGTGCCGTCATGAACTATTCACCCGCCTCCAGACAGTGTGAGCGAGCACCAGCAGAGTGAGCCATTCTGTGGCTGGAATTCGAGGAGACAGGTCATTCTGCAGTATTGTCTGCCAGTCAAAACCAATCTCAATCAACAGTTTAAAAAATAAATAGCCAAAAGCTCTTTCAAGAGCTGATTGAATTATTTAGATCTTTAAAAAACAAACTGGAGTACAAAGGAGGGTTTGAGTACATAGGGGCAGTGGGGAGGAGGAATTTGTGAAACTGCAAGGTTCTCTCCAGTCAGGAAATCGGCAGGGTAAAGAAAACAAACATCTGGGGAAAAAATGGAAATGCAGAAAGGAGGGAGGGAATATAACTAAACAAGGTGAAAGCCAGAGAGGAGTGTGTGTTTGTGAGACCATGAGGGTCTTTTGAGTCGGGACTCAGTTAGGAAGGAAGAAAATCATCATTTGGGAGAAAAATTATTTAAAAGCAATTTTGGCAAACCTAGAAAAAAAAGAACAGCAACTAGCAAAGCAGTCACAGATCTCTAAGCTAATCAAAGTCTGCTGAGCTGCTCTTGTCTTTGTGTCCGTTTTCTACTAATAAAAACAGTGGCAGTCTCAATATGACTTGAGGGGAGGCACTAACTGCAGACTTGTGCGAAGCCCTGCAGACACTGAATGAAGAAACTAGCTCTCTAAATAAATATACTACTACTACCAACCAGCAAGATAAAGTGTCCCAAAAGGAGGTAATTCCGTACTGTCCTTTGGATGTGGAATTAGAGACAGTATTACTGAGTAACAATTACTACTACTACTATTCATAAGTAAACACTAAACAGAGAAAGGGGACTCAGTGGGGGCCCATTCTCAGAGATTACAGGCTGCCTGCAGCAAATTCCAGTATAGTTTGCTAGCAAAGCAATCTTTTTGTTTTATGTAGCTAGTAGTGGCCACAGACTTGGAATTTAAAACCACACAGGACAGCTTAACGCTAACGCTTATATGTCTTATTTTTACTAAAAAGTTGCCTCCTGTCTGTGTGTTACTATGTCTTTTTTACCTACTCCTCAGCTAACTGAAGCTTAGCTATAAAGCAGCTAACTAATCCATCAAACATTAAAACAGCTCTAGCTAGGCGCTAGCTATACAACTTCAACTTGTTGGAGTTCAGTAGCTGAAGTGAAAACAGTCAGTCTGTCATCTTGATTTGTAATCGGTACTAGTCTGTACTGTCTGTGAAGGGATCGAAGTCTACAGCTTACACTACGTGGCCATGTACAATAAATCTTTAATATAGCTAGTTTTTACACGCTACTGTGTGGACTAACTAAAATCTAAAAGAGATCAGTCAGTTGATTATAATAATTAAAGTCTATTAAAGCTTTATTTACAAGCTACTCTGAGGACCAAGTAACTAAATGTAAATTCAGAGATCAGTTATAAAAAAATATTAAAAGTTGTTTTTTATTACCAATTCTGTGGACTAGACTACCTAAAAAATCTAGACAGCAGGGATCTACTGTTAAATGAGGCCTTTTACAGACTAGTTAAGCTTTTTTACAAGCAAGCTACTCTGTGGTCAGACTACTACCTATCTAAATACAGGGTCAGGATCTGATCTGAGTTATTGTTACAGTAAAGCCTATTTAAGTTAAAAGCTGTGTCTTAAACTAGTTACTCTGGTTACAACATTATTACATAATCTATCTAGAAGTACAGCAGGGTCCGTCTGTGTAATCTGTTGTACATTGTACATCATTGACTAAATAAAGTCTCATCTGGGACTAGCAGCACTGTAAACAAGATTGTATCATGATGATAACCACATAAGCAAACTGCAAAACAGTGCCTGTGTAACACTGAAACCATGATTTGCCTGTACTTGAATTGTATTGTTATCCGAGTCGCCCCTGAAAAAGGGACCTTGGGCCCAGTGGAGCCTACTCAGTCATGAAAATAAAATAAATAAATAAATAAAATCTGCATACAGTAAAGTTTTTTTCAGAATCTACTCTCTGGACATCACATTCAGTGACTAATCTCAAAAGGTTTTGATAAGGTCCAAACAGCTTTTTTAAAAGCTATTATTTGGAACTGGACCACCTACATTCAAAAGGGACAATTAAAGTTGTCTGAAGCCACAAATAGCTGGGCAACTGTCTGTGATCAAAAATCAGACAACACAGTTTTCTTGTTGTGTTTATTTTATTTTCAAGTACAGAGACAATCAGCACATACAGGCAGTTTTCTTGTTGTGCAGCATTTATTAATATTGACAGCTGAATCAATTCAGACAAGTTGAAGTTTAAAATCAACAACACATTAATAAACATTTTCTAAGTGCATAAGCGTGATAGCATAGCCTGACTAACAACAGTCTAGTTTGGACAGTTTGTTATTCTGTCTTAGTCTGTGCAAGTGCAAGCCACTTAGTGCCACCAGTCTGCACAACTGTCTGCTGACATACCCACATGCAGACAGACACCATGAGTCTTTTTAAATTTGGATTTAAGAGAAGCATATTGATGAAAATGTAGGAGCTGAGGTTCCCCAGCAGCAAGTACTAGCAGTTGTACCATCACCACAAGTGCTTCACCGACACCTACTGTAACGCCACCACCTCCTTGCCCAGACAGTCAAACTATTGTGGTGACCACTGATGTTTCCTCCAGTGCTACTGCACTGAAACCCCAGTTAAGGCCCAAACAGTTAGAAAATTTCAAGAATCATGGAAAAGAGGCAGGCAGTGGCTTACGTATGACACAGATAAATGTGCCATGTTCTGTACATGGTGTCAGAATTACGATAAAAGCCAAAGCAAAAATATTCCGGAACTGGATGCAGTACTTTTAGAGTACATACATTATCTCAGCACATGAAGTGTCCGTAGCACACAAAAATGCTAGGAGGCATACATTGCAAATAAAACAAAAGTTGGAGAAAGACCAATAGAAAAACATACAATTAATGGAACAAAAAGAAATGGATCAAATTTGTAAATTGTTCCTACTGCATAATACATTGCTAGGACCGAAAAGGCCTTTCAGGGATTTTCCTGGGTTGATAGATTTACAAAGAAGAAATCATGGGGATGGTGCTATGAGTCACAGTTACAGCAGTGACACGCAATGCCGTGTCTTCATTCACTATAGTGCCCAAGATATTCAAAGCACTACTGCTAGTCTACTACGACAATGACTTCTTTTCTTTTCTTGTTGATTCCTACACAGATAAAAGTGTGACTGAGGAGAAGATTATCTAGGAGACAGTATAGTACAGTGGTCTAAGGCTCTAAATTGCAAATTGGGTGACATCTAGCAGCTCAGACCTGGGTTTGAATCCACTTGTAGACTGTGTGACCCTAAACAAGTCACTTAACTTTCTTGTGCTCCAGGTGCACCTGGAAACAAGCTCTGGCTTAGTGTGCCTTTCTAGTTAAACAATTTTGCCTCCCTGTATGCGTGTTTTTGAAAATGGCCTACCTGTAACAAGATTTCTTGCACTGAAACCGGTCAGTGTCCCTAATTCAGAAAACATTTTAAATACTGTCATTGATGCTTTAGAGAGTGAAGGTGGTTTAAAGGATGGTGGCTGGAAACATAAGCTGATAAGTGCGACATCTGATGTTGCTGCTGTAATGTTGAGGGAGCACTTCAGGTGTCCTTACTCGAATAAAGCAAGATTTCCAGTGCCCACACTCATTGACATACACTGCTGTGCGCATCGTTTAGAGCTTGCTGTAAAGATTCATTCAGAGACTGTCCCTTTATAGTACCTGTGCTGTGTTCCTGGATTTGAGTAAAGCATTTGATACAGTGGATCATGAATCATTAATCTCCTCTCTTAGCTCTGTAGGCCTTGATTCCTCTCTCTCAATTGGTTTAGGTGCTATCTCTCTGGAAGGTTACAACTGGTAAAAATGAAAATTACCTATCTACCTCTAAACCACTGCTAAGAGAGTGTACATAAGAGCTCTATCCTAGGCCCCATCCCTTTGCCATTTATATTAATAACATTGATGCAACCTCTCTCATTCTAACATTCACCTGTTTGCTGATGATACTGTATTATATGTCAGCAATCCCTCACCATCAAAAGCCTGTGAACTGTTACAGTCAAATTCTCCATCCTACACACACCTATTGGAAAAAAAGTACTTCTAAATGCCAGAAAAACAAAAGCTATGTTCTTTGCCACAAAAATTGCTCTGCCACTACCCATCATTCATCACCCCACAATTATCCACCTTATTTGGAGAAAAGCTGGAATTTGTGGATAAATTCAAATATCTTAGAGTCTGGATTGACAATAAACTTGACTACTCTGTCCATATTGAAGAGCTATTAAAAAAGTTGAGACAAAGGCTTGGCCTATTTTACAGAATAAAACAATACCTTACCAGAGACTCCAAACAAAGATTAATCAGGCATCATTCCTATCCCTTATTGACTATGCTGACTTTCTCTATGGCCATTGCTCACTCTCCCTCTTAAATAAGCTGGACACCCTGTATCATAGAGCCATCAGATTTATTACAGACCTTCCCTCAGCACCCATCATTGCTCTCTTTACATGGCAGTCAATTGGACATCCCTACAGCACAGAAGAAAAAAAGAATGCCAATTTGGATCTTTAAAGCTTTATCAGGCAAACTCCCTCCTATATCTCAGACTGTTTCACCCGAATCACATCTAGGCCATACACTTAAGGATCAATAAGCTCATTATGCTAAAGATCCCAATACCTGCACCGGTTTGGGAGGGCTGCTATCAGCTATTCCTAGCATTTGTCTGGAACTCACTCCAAAGTCTATGAATCCAGATACCCTCTTATCCTTATTATCCTTCAAAAATTATACACCGCCCCTATTTCCAGAGTTGTGCAACTGCTTCCATAAGGCCTAGTCTCCCATCCAACCTACACCCCTCCCTTCTGTAATCCACTATGTTTAGTTCCTTTCTTCTACCCAGTCAGTTATCACATTTCATATAAAAGCCTACAAAGCCCTATTATTTGATTATTATCCTGCTATATCTATTATCCTCTTCATTTTACAGGTTAAGTTATTTTACTGTACCTTGTATATCTGTAAATTGTGTATATATCTCTTATTTATTTGATTGTACTAATGTTATGCTATTCTCATGTCTTTGTAAAAAAACTTGTATCCTTATTTGTATGACCACTCAGGTCCATCTTGTAAATGAGCTACGCTCAATGATGTTCGCCTGAATAAATAAAGATTTTGATTGATTGATTGATTGATTGATTGATTTTACAAGTCATTAGAACAACTTCTGCTGAACATTTACTCGTTTTACCACAGGTCACCAAAAAGTTGGAAGGCCTACAGAAAACAGGATCCCTTTTAAATATTAATGTGGTCAAACCAGTTAACACTGGTGGCACTAGGTAGCTTGCTTACACAGAATGGACCATTTCTGCCCTTGAAAGAACTACACTGCATTAGTGCCTCACCACCGAACATGTGTCACTGACAAACAAGCAGGACCATGGCCAAAAAGCACTAGGAATACTTAAAGTGCTTAAGACTTTAAAATGTGTCATATACATGAACTTTCTGAAAGTGTTTTTGGTTATTTATCTGCTCTTAGTCTGTGCTTTCAGCAAGAGGATGCCACTGTTGAAAAAGTTCACAGCAGAGTAAAGCACAATTCAAAGCGAAATGGTCTCTTGAATCAAGAAACTCTTAACGCATAACACTTACATCTGTAAATAGAGAACCTAACTCACTACAACAGCAGGCAAAGATCAGGTTCCCCTTTAGACATTGTAAAGCCACAATTTCAGAGATCAAAAAATTCTTCAGAAAACATCAGAGCACATTGAATCTACTTTCAGTCCTTCACGACCAATAAAGTGCTACTAGCTGCAAGAGCTTTAAATTTTCAGTCCAGGCCAACATCCACAGAGGCACTTGAGACATATGGAGATCAAGCAATTCAAACAATTGTTGATAACTATAAAGTGGTCCTAGAATCTCGTGGAGTTGATGTTACTTTAGTACTGCTGGAGTCACTAGACTTAAACAAGCATTTGTCAATGCCGAACGTTCACTTGCAGGTATTTGCAGTGGTATTTGGCACTTGGACATGGTTTAAAAATCAGTGACAAAGAAATACAAGTATTTGTCAATGCCGAATGTTGCTTGCTTCTATGTGCTGTTTAGGTATTTGGAAGTCATTGGAGTGCAAATATTGAAAATTCAGCGAACTTACAGTGTGCGTAGGAACTGCGCACACACTCGTAAAACAGTCATTTAAATTTTTCACCAAATTTTCAACATAGCCATTTAAGACCTCTGCTAATGAACAGTGTCACTGTGATTTTCTTAATGTGTCCCATACATTGATTTCGCACACCGACTGCGCCATTGTCACTACATGGGCGGAAACATGTTTTGGGCAGGATGTGAAAATGACAGCTGTACTGCTCATAAGGAGGTGTGGTAAAATAGCAATGTTGAAAATCTGGAATGAAAATCTTGAAAATTCGTGAACTTCCAAGCGTGCGTAGGAACTGCATAGCGCACTTCGTAAAACAGTCATTTTAGGAATTTTTCACCAAACTTTCAACATAGCCATTTTAAGACCTCTGCTAATGAACAGTGTCACTGTGATTTTCTTACTGTGTCCCATACATTGATTTCGCACACTGACTGCGCCATTATGCATAACATGGCGGAAACACATTTAGGGCAGGATGTGAAAAATGACAGCTGTACTGCTCATGAGGAGGGTATGGTAAAATGGCAATGTTGAAAATCTGAGTGAAAATATTGAAAATTAGTGAACTTACGAAGTCGTAGGAACTTACTACTAACTTGCAGCACAAGTAAAAGCGGTCATTTTAGGAATTTTTCACCAAATTTTCAAAATAGGCTTTTGAGAGCCCACATAATGAACACTGACAGTGTCGTTTCATTAATCATTCCGGAAAGGTGATTTCACACAGTGACTGTGAAATCACCCTTGACCTGAATAATGCCATGACAGTGACAGCATTCATGAGAAAGTCCCAAAACCCCATGTGAAAATTTGGTGCAAAATTCAAAAATCCTGGATATGCAATAAAGTTGAAAAACCCTATCTAACCCTTTATACAGCTTGCCGGCATTTCCCTCAGTTCGCGGTCGGCTTTGAAGAGTGCAGGCGTGTTCCCGGTCCACCACGATGATACGTCGCGCCCGAGCTCCGGAGGTAAGTATAGGGGTGGGGGGTGGTGGGGAGGCAGGAGTGCGCGGTGGGTGGAGTGCAGGTTGTGGGAGGGGGTGGAGACAGCGATGGAATGTTTTCTTATTTACAGTTTTTTACTTCAGGCGAGCGGGATGTTTGCCCACGCTGGGGTGGGCTCCCAGCGTGGAGCAGGAAAGCTGTTTGGGGGCGTGGAGCCGGCCGAGTTGGGCACCCCATCAGCCAAAACAAGATTTGCCACACTGGGGTGGGCTTCCAGCCTGGCACCAAAGCTTGGGGGAGGAATGCGCAAAGCGGCCAGGACAGCAACAGCGGTGGTTTCTTTGAACTGAACACCACCGCTGTCATACTACAACACCCGCATCCATTGGTGCAGGACCGCCATGCCTGCTCAATGGAGCAGTGGATGCACAGGAGAGTCACACCTCAAAGTGTGCTATTCTCCCAAGATGTTCCTTGCGCATGCGCATAGCTGACAGTAAAAATCATGCACTCCACTTGCTGTCTGTTGAAAGTTGTAAGTCTCTGAAATTGTGGCAGAAAGTGATTCTTGCAGATGTGCAGGATCAACAATTTCGAAATGTGTTGGCCATTGTCAGAATCATTCTCCTCATTCCTGTTCACACTGCTGCTGCAGAGCGAGGCTTCTCTCTAAGGGAAGAATAAAAATGGAGTTGGATTACTCCGGACACCTTACGACCTAATGTCTATATCTCAATGGACCCCAGGTTAGTGACTATAACCCTGAAGGTGCCATATCACTGTGGTGGAAAATGACAAAAGAAGGCCCACTACCAAAGCTTATGGCTCCAGAACACTGTCACTGCATTCTGCTTCTGCCAGCCCTAGTGGTGATGAAAACAAAAGTGCTTGGTCCAGTGAAGATGACATTTAAAATTATGTTAACTAAGGGCGATATGTAAATAGTATATTAGGCATGCACATTTTCATCTTACATGCCCAAGTAGGCATGTACTTTTCACAATTTCATACACGGTAAGAACCCACCCTAGAGCACTGTGTCTCGTGCGAAGACCAAAAGGGTGAAGGCCTACGTACAAGAAGGCAACTAACATGGTGCAGGGGCTACATCAGAAGCCGTAAGAGGAGACACTGACGGACTTCAATATGTACATAATGAAGAGAGGAGAGTGTGTGTGTGTGTGTTTGTGTGGAGGGTATGATGGAGACCTATAAACTGTATATTTTGTACCTTAAATTGTATATTTTACATTTATTATTTCCATTTGGTTGTATTATTTTATACTTTGTAGTAGTGGGCCACCGATCCTTTTGGGCTGGCGGTTCCTCGATCGCTGAGCAGTCCTTTATTTTTGTCCAGCTGATGTGGATGGTGAATGATGGTCCATTGTATATTGAACTTTATTCGTTGGCGTTATTTTTATTTTGTATTTTATATATAGGATATGTACTGTGTAGTTATTTTTGAGGATAATTTATGCAGTGAGTGCCTGTTTCCATCTTATATTCCACCTTCTCCAGTTCGGTGAGAGAGTCCGGAGGTGGTCTTTAAATTATTCCCTCTATCTATTTTTATTACTTTGTTATTAGCTTTGCTCTATTATTTTATTAATGTCCTCTGTTGTGAGGGCTTGTGGATATAAAATAATTTAATAGTTGTTGTATTAGAGTATTGGTTTAGTTTAATTTCTATTTTTGTTTTAGTGTTAGGTGGATTGTGGTGTTGCTTTATTTATTTCATTTGTTGTTTTAGTTTTGAGCAGCGTGATGTGCTGGCTAGCTCCACCTGTCTTTCGTTATTCAGCCTCCGCTCTCCATGCCCTCTGCCCTTTTCTTGTCCCCCTTGCCAGTCCATGTTTATCATCAGTGTCGGGCACTAGGGATTCTTGCAAGGTGGAGGGGAATTGGAGGGCATGGGGTTGTGGACAGCGGAGTGAGTGGTGTTCTCCATAGGGGTGGTTAGGCCTAGAAGACACCCTGGGGCGAAATGACCTCTGGAGCATGGCAGTTCCATTCTGGTTCCCATACCCAAAGGGCACCTCCTGTTCTGGAGGGCAAGTGGTTGGGACTACTCGTCATCCTCGTCCAATCCAGGTGCTGTTGTGAATGACCAGATCTGTCTGCAATAAGACCAGTCTTATTGCAGACTTTATCTGAGGGCAGATCTGGCTTGCATTACGAGACCTGGTTGGATGGGAATCTGACCCGCTTTTAGAGGCCGCTGTTTCCGCCAGGTTCGGTTATACACCGCCCGAGACTGGATCATGGGGGTGGCGTCTGTTTTAAGATTCCGACTGGGCCTAACTGGTGTTCCAGTTGAGGAGGCCAGATCATTTGAGTGTACTGTAGTAGCTGGTGTGGGGTGCAGGATTGCTCTCATTTACCGTCCACCAGGGATGAAGCTTTTCCTGCAGGAAATATCAGTTTGCCGCCGACATGGCCTTGGGTCGCCGGATTGATGGTGCTGGGCAACTTCAATCCATGGGTCGACCTACTGAATCTTCGCTTTTTGGTCAACATTTCCTCCAGGTGATGACACCTCTGGGCTTCACAGTTGTTTCACAGCTACCCACAAAGGAGGTCACTCTCTTGATCTGGTTTTCCTCCTGGGGATCAAGGCGACTGACTTGGTGGTGGAATCAGTCAGTTGGTCCGATCATTACTCAGTTGGGTTCAATTTTGGGGGCCCCCTGGGTAGGTCAGCCCTGTGGAGTTGGTCAAGTACCGCCCATTGCAGGATGTTGTCCCTGAAGACCTGATGGTGGTTATTGACCTCTTGTTGTTTGACAGTTGTGCACTGATCCTGACAGCTGGTAGTGGCCTATAATGGGGCCATCTCGGCTGCTCTTGATCAGTGCACCAACCATGTCTGCCCACTCCCAAGCTGTCCATTGCCCTTGGTTTGATGGGCGCTGAGAGGGCTGCGTGGGTTGGGGCGTAGGTTGGAGTGTCGTTGGAGGAAGACTGCCTCTGATGCCGACCATCTTATTTTGCTAAGCATTATAAGCTCTACCAAACAGCAATTTCCCATAAGAAGGCAGAATTCCTGTCCTAGAAATTTCTGTCGCTCGAGATCGACGGCTCAGCTCTTCAGAACTGTCGACAGACTGTGCAACCCAGTCTGTCGGCAGATCCATCGAGCTTCACGCAAAATGATTGCGAGGAGATTGCTCGATTCCTTGTGTAATAGGTGGAAGACATTCGGAGGCAGTGTCCCACCTCACTCTAAGGTTGTTGCAGTTGATCAATGTTTTGTCGCAGAGCCGGAGTTTCCTGGAGTTCCTTTAATCTACCTGATTTCGTAGACACTATGAGGATTGTCCATGAGATCGCCCAACATGCTGTAGTTTGGATCCGGGCCCTACTTCCCTGATTATGGGTTGTAGTGAGACTATTGGTCGGTCCTTGCTCGGATTATCCAGTGTTCTTTAGAGCGGAGTTTTCCTAGCTCTCTGAAGGAAGGGGTGGTGACTCCTTCTGAGAAAGCTTCTTTAGACCAGATGACCTAGCAAACTACGCCTATCTCTAACCTCCCTTTTGTGGGAAGGTTATTGAGAAAGTTATGGCGGCACAATTGGATAACCATTTGACCATCCATAGTTTATACAAACCTCTCCAGTCTGGTTTTGTAAGAGGCATAGCACTGAGACTGCTCTGGTTCGGTGCTCAATGATCTCCTGATGGCGAGAGATCAGAGACACCGCTCTATTCTGGTTCTCCTTGATCTGTCATCAGCTTTGATACTGTGGATCATGAGGTTTTGCTCGAACACCTGAGGTCCATTTGTGGACTATCGGGCATGGTCCTTAGATGGTTTTCATCTTACCTTGAGGGAGAGCATGAGAGTGGTCTCAGGTTTGCATTCATCTGGGGCCTTCTCTCTGCCTTGTGGGATTACCTCAGGGCTCAGTGCTTTCCCATGTTATTCGCAATATATATGCTACCCTCGGAGATATTGTAAGATGGTTTGAGCTGAGGTTTCACTGCTATGCTGATGATACCCAGCTCTACCTGTCTTTGCACCTGACCAGGCTAGTGCTATCTCGGTGCTGAATAACTTCTCTCTGATATCCAAGACTGGATGAATACCAGTGGTTTGAAGTTGAATCTAGGAAAGACTGAGGTTATGGTGGTGGACCCGGTCGCAGGGTTGGGGTTTAGGGGCGGGGTCCCCTTCTGGATTAATTCTGGGGTAGACCAGATCCTACCTCTGAATGGGTGCGTAACCTGGGTGTGGAGCTTGACACTGGTCTGACCCTTCGTTATCAGGTGTCTGCAGTTGTCAGGACTGCATTTTTCATCTTAGAAACATCACCAGGATTAGGCACCTGGTTCCACCTTGTGACTTGCAGGTTTTGGTCCACGCCTTTGTGACATCTCATGTTGATTACTGTAACTCCTTTACCTAGGACTTGCTGGGGTTGATATCTGCCGCTTGCAGCTAGTGCAGAATGCAGCAGCACGTTTGTTGACTGGGGCTTCAAGAAGGTCTCATATTACCCCAGTGCTCGCACTCTGCACTGGCTGCCAATACAGTGATGGATCACCTTTAAAGTAGGTCTTTTGACCTACAAAGTCCTACACAGTCTTGGTCCTGACTACTTGAAAGAGCTTCTGGTGTCCTCACCCCTCTGAGACAGCTCCGCTCGGCTGACAAGGGGTTGCTGGAATTCTGAGGGTAAATTTGAAGTCCTCTGGAGCCCGTGCCTTGCTTTGCGCTCCTACCCTCTGGAATTCTCTGCCTCGTCAGCTCCGAGAGAGTATGACGGTGGAAAGTTTTAAAAGGCCCTAAAGTCCTTTCTATGGGATAAGACATTTCCTGTTATGCTGTAATTGGTTATTTTAATCTTGTAATATTTGCTGTGCTGTTTTATTGTATGTTTGATTATGCTGGTGTTTTCATGTTTTATGTACAGCGCCTTGAAAATTTGAAAGGCGCTAACTAAATAAATTTTATTATTATTATTATTATTACTTAGTATTTGTTCTCTCTCTTATCTTCCCATCCCAGGATGCATTTGAACAAGCAGATACCAGCTCAGTATGACTTTCCTGGTAAAACGTTTAAAATAAATAAATACCTCACAGGGTTGAACAAGGTACAGGAGGGAGTATTTTGCAGTGGAAAAGATATATGAGAACAAGGAGACGTGTAATGAAGCTGGAAGGGGAAAATTTAAGAGAGATGAGGAAGACTTCTTCACTAAAAGAGTGGTAGATGTCTGGAACAGTGTCCCAGTGGTGGTAATGAGGATGAAAATGGCAGTGGGGTTCAAAAATGCATGGGGTAGGCATAAGAGAATCTTAGCTGGGGTGGTGTGAGGAGCCAGAGATTGAGTAGATTCTGCCACGACAGTACTGTACAGGCAGGGACAAATGGGCAGACAGAGGGCTAACTGGTCCTTATCTGCCATACAAATTTTATATTTCTATGTTTCTGTTTAAGTTAGGAGTAGTGCCTCTAAGGTCCCTGAGTTTGTGTGGTTTTTATGTTGCATTTTGGTTGATATTACATTAGTAGCTGAACATAGCACCTATGTCACTGCAGGATATGTTAGTAAAGCTGATTGTTTGCTGTTTAGCCACCTTTTATTCTACTGTCCCTCTCCTCAGAAAAGCTGAATACAACTCCCATAGCTTTTGATATCAGTGCATGGTGGTACAATACTGTCCCTGATTATTATTGAATGTCTTATTAATGTGTTTAATTGTTGCCGAAATGTTATGGTTTGTAATTCTCAAAAAAAAAGATTGGTTACTTTGTCTGTAGTTGCCATTTGCAGTAAGTTACTGTTACTCATTCACTAAAAGCAGACTACATCAATTCACAATGCCTTTCACCGATCTGTCAATATTTATAGGCAGTGTCAGCAGCGTTGATGTTGGACTCCACCCAGATTTGAACCGCTGATGCAAATAAAGGGGTCATCTCCTTGTTTAAATAAAATCTGCTGCTCCCTGTTGAAATCTGTGAAGTTCCAGAGTCTCTTGTAGGACTGTGATTCCTTTCCTTTAGTAATAAGGATAAGAGTTATTTTAGTTTTATATATTTTATGTGCATCATATTCAACATACAAGTTATTTTTAATTAATCGATTTACTACCTTACCTACGAAAGACATAGGCAGGGTAGAGAAGGTTCAGAGGAGGGCAACAAAGATGGTACAGGGATTGTATTACAAGTCCTATGAGAACAGGCTAAAGTTTTGAATATGTACCCCTGGAGGAGAGGAGGAGAGAGGGATATGATAGAGATATACAAGTACCTTACAGGAGGAACAGGGTGCAGGCATACACTATTTTCCAGCAAAAAGATGTTCCAGGATTAGAGGACATGGGATGAAGCTGGAAGGAGGGTGATTCAGAGGAAATGTGAGGAAGAATTTCTTCACAGAAAGGGTGGTGGACAAGTGGAACATCCTGCCAGAGGAAGTGGGGGCTGAAACAATCACAGGATTTAAGAATGCATGGGATAGACATAAGGAATTCTAGAGATCAGTGGTTAGGGGCAACATACTTTAGGAAAAACATAAAAAGAACTTACAAGCTCAAATTAATTTATTATTTTGTTGTTTAACAAGGAGTAGCACACTAAGCTGAAAGCTTTTTACAAAGAGTGACCTGGGAGCATATGGAAGTTAAATGACTTGCTTAAGATCACACAGTATGCAAGTAGAAGTTGTGGGATTCAAACCCCAGTGTGGTTTGCTGGATCTTGTTAAATTTGCAGCTCAGAGCCTTAAACCACTGTGCTATACTGCCAAATGGATAGATGGAGTGAGCCATGGACCTTATCTGCTGACAGTGCCTATGTATCTATGTAATTTAAACTATTTTACATGATTAATTTATGAATCTATGTACATGTAATACTCTGAACTACAAAACACATCTATTTGTGCTTCTAGGTGTCCAGTTTGATGTGATACTGATTCTGGTGGTGATGTAAAAGAAAGCCCAGAGAGACTTTCAGGCTGAGTTGTAAAGCCTCTGGGTTTAACTTTGATCCTGGTGGCTACTGCTATGAAATGTGTCGGGAGCAGCTCAGGAGGGAACTGGAGTGGGTAGCTGACAATTATATTAGCAGCGATGGTACAAAGAACAAAACTTCATTCTGCCGCAGCCCAGGGCTGGTTCGCATTTCCAGAGTTGTTTTCCAGAACTTGTTGTATTTGGATGTGAACAGCATAAAACCTGATGACATCACCATGTATTACTTTACAAGAGGCACAGCAACAGGAAACAATAAGGAAATCATACAATAACCTACAAGTCAGCCTGTTGTACAGGGCATTATAAAGATACCAGCCACTGCATTAGGTAGGTTCTTGTCAAGTTGGAGTTAACCATATTTGGAGACAGAGAATGGCGAACAATAGAAATGTGAAACTGATCTACGCCACTTGCCATCTTCAAGATTCACCTCAAATCCTGGCTGCTTGACAAGGCCAAATGCCGTTGCTCACCTGGTTAACCCTCCCTTCACCACTGACCACAACAGCCCTCCCTCCTGATTACCTGGCCTCCACCAAACACTCCTTCCCACGATCACTGCTCCTGTCTGACTGCCCTTCATACATGGTTCATGTACTCCCACTAGACTGCACCTCAGTGTGCTCTCATACTGTGCACTTAATTCACGATGTCAATTATCCTGTAGTAAATAATGTACAGTTTAGTCTCTTTTCTAATTTACCTCGATGAACTGATTTTAGTTAATAAGAATGTACAGCCTCTCCTTGCTTCTGTTTCTCTACTATGTAAATTTTTCTATCCACCAGTATTTTCACTATGTAATTTACACTACCCGCAAGTGATGTCTGTATCTTCACTCACTTGTGCTTACTGTATTGATGTGGATTTCATTATGTAATTTACACTACCAACCACTAATGCCCGTATCTCTACCTTCACTTGTACTCACGGTATTGATGTTTTTACCATGCTAGTTACACTACACGCCACTTATGTCTGTATCTTCACCACTTGTACTCACTGTATTGATGTGTTTTCACTGTGCGATTTACACTCGCACCACTTATGTCTGTATCTTCACTACTTGTACTCACTGTATTGATGTGTTTTCACTGTGCGATTTGCACTATGTGCCACTTATGTCTGTATCTTCACCACTTGTGCTCACTGTATTGATGTGTTTTCACTACACGATTTACACTATGCACCACTTATGTCTGCAATTCCTTCACTCTGTTGTGCACACTGTATTGATGTGTTTTCACTATGTGAGTTACACTACACATCACTTATGTCTGTATCTTCACCACTTGTACTCACTGTATTGATGTGTTTCACTATGTGAGTTACACTACCCGCCACTTATGTCTGTATCTTCACCACTTGTACTCACTGTATTGATGTGTTTTCACATGTGATTTACACTGTGCACCACTTATGTCTGTATCTTCACTCACTTGTACTCACTGTATTGATATGTTTTTACTATGGAGTTACACTACACATCACTTATGTCTGTATCTTCACTCACTTGTACTCACTGTATTGATGTGTTTTCTTTCTATAATGCCACTTGCTGTGGCCCAGGTCATGCATGAAAATGGTCCATCAGATCAGCACACACACGTACTCACCAAAGACTTAAATTAAAACTTTTCTCCAGCTAATTCATTATGTGTCTGGAGTGTAGTGTCAAAAGTGGCACCTTCCTATGAGTGGCACTTAGTGCTTACTAGTAGTAGTAGAGTTTGTTTATAAAGGGTGCGCTTCACCACAGGCTCGGGTGTCCTTACAGTGAAAAAGTACAAACAAACACAATGCAGGACAGTCAGCATACAATACATAACATTTTTTTAATAGACCCTCTAAAATCTAAAAACAGACTCTATCCTAAACTGTTCAATAGTTCCAGTAACTATATCAAGTCCCAAAGGCCTGCTCAAACAGGAAGGTCTTCAAACATTTTAAAGATTTCTACAGAAGGCACCCCTGGAGATACCCCAGAAATGATTTCAGAGGACCGGGCTGCCACTTCACATGCCTGGTCCTTGAAAATGTTAATCCCGGCCTCCCAGAGAACCTAGGAGGGCTTCCCAGCAGATCTGGAGAGAGTGAGATGGGGTGTAGGGATGCAGGAGCTCTTTAGATAGCACCAACCCAACTCGTGTAGGGCTTTATATGTCACAAGACCTACTTTAAAGTTGATGCCAGTGCACCAACAGCCAAAGCAGTTACACAGCACTGGTGTAATATGACTGAACCCTCATGTCCAGTCAACTGGGCCACAGCATTCTGCAAAAACACGAGGTGCTGCATTGCACCTCCTCTGACCCTGAGGTAGAGTGCATTACAGTAGTCAAGCCCCAAAGTGATGGAAGCATGTACCAGAGTGGCGAGGTCATCAGTGAGGAATGAGGACTTAATTCAGATAATGTTCCAGAGATGGTAAAACCAGTCTGGACAACAGCTGACACCTGAGCATCAAGTGTCAGCGCATTATCAAACCAACATGAGTATGTGTTTCCGCTACTCCGACCACGACTTATCTGACAGGATGCTATTTAAAATAAAGTCACATTAGACTAAAAGATTCACTCTCACCAGTCATTTCTTAGATCATTGACAGGTTACCAGTTGAAACAATATCGGGTCTGCATCAGAACTGCCACTAGATACACAATGCTAAGGGAGGAGCAATCTCTCAGATGGGACATCACATTCCCTGATAGGAAGATTCCCTGCCTGTAATTATCTTGCTGTTGATTATTCTGTAATTATGTCCTCCCAGGACCTCCTTGTCAATGAGTTTCCTCAATGATGTTTATCCTAGTAAAACAAAAATTGAATTGAATTGAAGCTAGCTTTGCAGTGCAAGCTTCAATCTTTGCATGCACATGGAGTAATTTTGGAGAAAGAAATATGATGGAACAGGGTCATGGTTCTGAATAAGGCATAAAGGATGGGGCCAGAATTAAACAGCCTACATAGGAGTCAGTTAAATAAAACACTTCTTTACTTATGAAAATCCCAAAAGGTCTGGCTAGCCATGTGGCCATTCCAGTGACATCCCCAATCTTCCAGTCTCCTCTAGATACTGCTGTGATGGCACTTGCAGCTCTGTACTCAATTAAAACCTGTATATTGCTTTTACCAGCATACCTCTCAGCTGTCCCTGATTTTGAGGGACGTCCCTCATTTACCCTCAGATTTGCTCTGTCCCTTATACTGTACATCCCTTATTAAAAGGTGCTGCCCATACAGAGATGTGTTCTAAGATGCCAAATCATATACAAACTTTTCACAAGAAAATACTACGGTTTCCACAGTGTTCTTAGCTTGCATCTACTAGCTGGGGACATGCCCTTGCTAGGAGGCTCAGTGTCCCTAATTGCTCTTTATTTTGGTATTCTTGCTCTCATATTAGAGGTAAAAGATTGAGAGGTGTGGTGCTGTAGGTGTTGTTGCATCCCATCCAGAGGAGATGGGCAAATTGGGGTTAGACTAACATGGCTGTGTGAGCAGCCAATCATTTGGAGGATTTTTCTTGATGAGAAACATTTGTCAGTGCAAATAAAATAGTGTATTATATAGGAAAATGCAGGAAAATTTCCTAAAGTTATGAGGAAAATGCCAACTCACTCTGGGAGCACTGGTTTGTACGTCACACATGTCTATCAGGGCTGGGTGAGACTTTTCTTCTGCTGATGAAATTCTGGCAAAATTATGATTTCCTGTCAGTGAAATTTGTGTGAAAAGTTTGCTGCATTTTGCCAACATTGGGATTTCAGTTATTTCCTCTGTTCTGAAACATAAATGTCAAACTGCATCACATTTGGAAGAGTCTGCCAATGTCCATGTGCAGGTGTTCCATGTTTCAATCTCTATATTTAAAGGTGATGGAGTGATAAGCCTCCAAACATGTGGACATTCTAAAATTTCATTTAACAGAATACAATTAGGTAAATTTCAGAATTAAACTAGAGAATGGAATAGCACCAATTTTGTTAACTTTACTGACTCTAAATATTAGGCTTGAAGCCACTCAGTGGCACAGCAGCATAGCATCAGGCTGCCACGCTGATGACCAGTTTGGAAGCGGGTCAGGAAGTGACATCAGGAGGCAGGCCATGCCTGAGACATGAGCTGCTGAGCAGTGCATCTTGATTGGGGATTGTTGGCAGCAGTTTGCACCAACATAGCAACCTTACAACTGGGCCAGACAGCTTGCTGCTGCTGAAGTGGAAACTGTGTCTGTGCAAGGCTGATGGAAGCACCTCCCACCAGGATACTGTAGGTGAGAGGAAAATAGTGAGAGAAATAAATGGCAGCCGAATGAATGATAGCTGGGTTTAGCCTGATTGGGGTATATTGAGCTGCCCTGGTGGTGTGGAGGGTTAAACCACTGGCAGCACAATCAGGCGTACCCTGACAGGCTCAGGTTCTGGTCCGGGCTATAGAACTTTTTGGGGGTGGAGGGACTGCAGGAAGACCTGACCAAACTATAGGAATAGTGAGAGACATGGCAGTTGGGGTTCAATGCCAAGAAGTACAAGGTACTGCACTGTGGAGTAAGGATCCAGGGAGGAAATATCAGTTGGGGTACAGTTGGTATGCACAGTGGAGGAAAGGGATCCAGGGAGGAAATATCAGTTGGGGGGTACAGTTGGTATGCACAGTGGAGGAAAAGGATCCAAGGAGGAAATATCAGTTGGGGGTGCAGTTGGTATGCACAGTGGAGGAAAGGATCCAGGGTGCCAATAATGGGGAACATGACCCAATCAGCTCAATGCAGGAAGGCAGCTGCAATGGCAAACAAGTTAGTGGGGTGCATAGCAAGGAGATCTCCTCCTGGCACAGGGAAGAGATCCTACCCCAGTTCAGGTCACTGGTCAGGCGCACTTGAAAACTGCATGCAGTACTGGTGTCCATTCCTGAAGGGGACATCAGATTGCTGGAGGGAGTGCAGTGTAGGCAACCAAGATGATACAGGGATTTGAGGCTAAATCCTATGAGGAGGGCTGGGAGAGCGCAAATGTATTCCCTGGAAGAGAGGAGGATGGCGGGATATGATCAAAATCTTTAAGAACCTAGAGGGTAGTAGCAAGATTAATACAAAGGGTATTCTTCAGATCAGATGGGGAGGAAAAAAAGAGGGCATCAGCTGAGATTGGCAGCGGGGAGATTCAGGAGGAAATCAGGTGACACATTTTACAGAAAGGGTGGTAAATAAGTGGAGCTCTCTGCCCGAGGAAGTGGTATCATGTAGAACAGTGGGAGGATTTAAGAGAGGTGGGATAGAATGAAGGGGTTAGTTATGAGGAGGGAGGGAGGGTGGGGCAGCTGCAACAGGGGCTAGCTGCACAGGTGGGCAGACGTGATAGACCATGAGGCCTGTTTCTGTTGGCATTCATATGTTCATATGTTTGTGATCCCTGTGAACAAGGTATGTCTCTGACAGACAAACTGCCAGCCAGGAGAAAAAAAAACATGATAAAAAAGAGGCTACGTTTGCCAGCTGTATAATCCTTTGTTCAAAGGCTGGCCAAGTTGTAAGCAGCCAAAGATTCCAAAATAGCATCAGAAACTAAAATTGAATTTCAGGAGCTTTGTGAAACAGTGGAATGTTCTGATACTTTGTTTATGCCATGTCCCCACGTTGTATCCTAGCATACAAGTTGCCATTGCAGTGGAAGGTAAAGGCTGGGTAAAGTTAGGAGAGGGCATTATAGGGTCATGATGCTAGTGCAGGTAAGGTGATTCATATTGCAACATGTTGCTGGCGCCACTGTCATAGGAGTGTTGGAGGGCATTACATGGCCATGATGCTAGTATTTTGAGTGACAAACCATAATGAATAGTTATGGACATCAGTGTGCACCCGCCTGACTTCTTGCAATATACCCGCTAACCACTAGAGCTCACTGATGTAATGACTTGTGGAAGTACATGCCCTACAGCATTGTTTCTCTACAGTGTTATCTGCTGACCCTGTAATATGTACCAGATAACCACTAGAGCTCACTGACTTAATAACTTATGGAAGTACATGCCCTACAGCATTGTTTCTGCACAGTGTTATCTGCTGACCCTGTAATATATACCAGTTAACCATTAGAGCTCACTGGCGTAATGACTTGTGGAGGTACAGGCCTCTACAGCATTGTTTCTGTACAGTGTTATCTGCTGACCCTGTAATATATACCAGATAACGACTAGAGCTCACTGACGTAATGACTTGTGGAGAGTACATGCTCCTACAGCACTGTTTCTCTCAGTGTTATCTGCTGACCCTGTAATATATGCCGGATAACCTACTAGAGCTCACTGACGTACTGACTTCTGGAGGACATGCCCCTATGGCACTGTTTCTCTACAGTGCTATATGCAGACCCTCTAATATATACCAGCTAACCACTAGAACTCACAGACATAATGACTTGTGGAAGTGCATGCCCCTACAGCACTGTTTCTCTACAATGTTATCTGCTGACCCTGGAATATATACCAGCTAACCACTAGAGCTCACTGACCTAATAACTTGTGAAGTACATGCCCTACAGCATTGTTTCTGTACTGTGTTATCTGCTGGCACTATAACAACCTTGAGATAACAATGTATATTTAGTATTTTCAAAAAAAGTGGCACAAGTGACCTGACCTCAACCTTACAACTAATTCGACTTAGGCCCACGGTGACAGAAGTATCTGACTATCTTTTGCCATAATGGAGCATGATGCTGGGCATCACTGTCACAGGAGTGTTGAAGGGACATTGTAGGGCCATGATGCTAGTGCAGGTAAGGTTATTTATGATGGAACATGATGCTGGGCAACACTGTCACAGGAGTGTTGGAGGACATTGTAGGGCCATGATGCTAGTGCAGGTAAGGCGATTCATAATGGAGCATGATGCAGGGGCATCACTGTCACAGGAGTGTTGGAGGGCATTACAGGGTCATGATGCTAGAGCAGGTAAGGTGATTCATGATGGAGCATGATGCTGGGCAACACTGTCACAGGAGTGTTGAAGGGACATTGAGGCCATGATGCTAGTGCAGGTAAGGTTATTTATGATGGAACATGATGCTGGGCAACACTGTCACAGGAGTGTTGGAGGGACATTGTAGGCCATGATGCTAGTGCAGGTAAGGCGATTCATAATGGAGCATGATGCAGGGCATCACTGTCACAGGAGTGTTGGAGGGCATTACAGGGTCATGATGCTAGAGCAGGTAAGGTGATTCATGATGGAGCATGATGCTGGGCAACACTGTCACAGGAGTGTTGGAGGGACATTGTAGGGCCATGCTGCTAGTGCAGGTAAGGTTATTTATGATGGAACATGATGCTGGGCATCACTATCACAGGAGTGTTGGTGTGCATTACAGGGCCATGATTCTAGTGAAGGTAAGGTGATTCATGTTGCAACACAATGCTGGCATCACTGTCACAGGAGTGTTGGAGGGAATTATAGGGCCATGCTAGAGGAGGTAAGGTGATTCATGACTGAGCATGATGCTTTGCAACATTGTCACAGAAGTGCAGGGATGGGTATTGCAGGGCCATGATGCCAGTGCAGGTAAGGTGATTCATGATGGAGCAGACAGCGGGGCATCACTGTCACAGGAGTGTTGGAGGTGCATTACATGGCCATGATGCTAGTGCAGGTAAGGTGATTCATGATGGAACATGATGCTGGGCATCACTGTCACAGGAGTGCTGGAGGTGTATTGCAGGGCCATGATGCTAGTGCAGATACTATGATTAGTGAAGGAGCATGATGTTTGGCATCACTGTCACAGGAGTGTTTGAGGGGCATTGCAGGATCATGATGCTAGTGCAGGTAGGTGATTAAGTAATGGAGCATGATGCTGAGCATCACTGTCACAGGAGTATAGAGGGCATTCTTGGGACCATGATGCTAGTGCAGGTTAGGAGATTCATGATGGAGCATAATGCGGCATCTCCGTCACAGGAGTGTTGGAGGGTATGATAGGGCCATGATGCTAGTGCAGATGGGTGATTCATGATGGAGTATGAGTGCTGGGCATCACTGTCACAGGACGGTTGGTGCTATTGCAGGGCGTGATGCTAGGTGCAGGTGGGTGATTCATGTTTGCAACACAATGCTGGCATCACTGTCACAGGAGTTGGAGGGAATTACAGGGCCATGCTAGAGGAGGTAAGGTGATTCATGACTGAGCATGATGCTGTGCAACATTGTCACAGAAGTGCAGGATGGTATTGCAGGGCCATGATGCCAGTGCAGGTAAGGTGATTCATGATGGAGCAGGCAGTGGGGCATCACTGTCACAGGAGTGTTGGAGGTGCATTACATGGCCATGATGCTAGTGCAGGTAAGGTTATTTATGATGGAACATGATGCTGGGCATCACTATCACAGGAGTGTTGGTGGTGCATTACAGGGCCATGATTCTAGTGCAGGTAAAGTGATTCATGATGGAACAGAACGCTGGGCATCACTGTTACAGGAGTGTTGGAGGGCATTACAGGGCCATGAAGCTGGTGGAGGTAAGGGATTAACAACTGAGCATGATGCTCTGCACCACTGTCAGAGGAGTGTTGGAGGGGTATTGAGGGCCATGATGCTAGTGCAGGTAAGGTGATTCATGACGGAGCATGATGTTTGGCATCACTGTCACAGGAGTGTTGGAGGGGTATTGCAGGGCCATGATGCTAGTGCAGGTAAGGTGATGCATGATGGAGCATGATGCTGGGCAACACTGTCACAGGAGTTCTGGAGGGTATTGCAGGGCCATGATGCTAGTGCAGGTAAGGTGATTCATAATGGAGCATGATGCTGGGCATCACTGTCACAGGAGTGTTGGAGGTGTATTGCAGGGCCAGGTGCTAGTGCAGATACTATGATTCGTGAAGGAGCATGATGTTTGGCATCACTGTCACAGGAGTGTTTGAGGGGCATTGCAGGATCATGATGCTAGTGCAGGTAGAGTGATTCGTAATGGAGCATAATGCCGGCATCTCCGTCACAGGAGTGTTGGAGGGTATAGTAGGGCCATGATGCTAGTGCAGGTAGGGTGATTCATGATGGAGTATGATGCTGGGCATCACTGTCACAGGACGGTTGAATGGCTATTGCAGGGCCGTGATGCTAGTGCAGGTAAGGTGATTCATGATGGAGCATGATGCTGGGCATCACTGTCACAGGAGTATTGGAGGGCATTGCGGGACCATGATGCTAGTGCAGGTTAGAGATTCATGATGGAGCATATCGCCGCATCTCCGTCACAGGAGTGTTGGAGGGTATAGTAAGGCCATGATGCTAGTGCAGGTAAGGTGATTGATGATGGAGTATGATGCTGGGCATCACTGTCGCAGGACGGTTGAATGGCTATTGCAGGGCCGTGATGCTAGTGCAGGTAAGGTGATTCATGATGGAGCATGATGCTGGGCATCACTGTCACAGGAGTATTGGAGGGCATTGCGGGACCATGATGCTACTGCAGGTTGGGAGATTCATGATGGAGCATAATGCCGGCATCTCCGTCACAGGGTGTTGGAGGGTATAGTAAGGCCATGATGCTAGTGCAGGTAAGGTGATTCATGATGGAGTATGATGTTGGGCATCACTAATGCAGGACGGTTGAATGGCTATTGCAGGGCCGTGATGCTAGTGCAGGTAAGATGATTCATTATGGAGCATGATGCTAGTACAGGTAAGGTGATTCATGATGGAGCAAGTTGCTTGTCATCACTGTCACAGGAGTGTTGGGGGTATTGCAGGGCTATGATGCCAGTGCAGGTAAGGAGATTCATGATGGAGCATTATGCTGGATGTCACTGTGACAGGGAGTTGCAGTGAATTGCACTACCATGATGCTATTGCTGTCACAGGAGTGTTGGAGCGGCATTACAGGGCCATGATGCTAGTGCAGGTAAAGTGATTCATGATAGAGCATGATGCTGGGCATCTCTGTCACAGGAGTGTTGGGGGACATTACAGGGCCATGATGCAAGTGCAGGTAGATGATTCATGATGGAGCATTATGCTAACATCACTGTCGCAGGAGGGTGGAGGCGCATTGCGGGCCATGATGCTAGTGCAGATAAGGTGATTCATGATGGAGCATGATGCTGGGCATCACTGTCACAGGAATGTTGGAGGCGTATTGCTGGGCCAGGTGCTAGTGCAGATACTGTGATTCCACGATGGAACATGATGCTGGGCATCACTGTCACAGGAGTGTTTAGGGGCATAACAGGGTCATGATGCCAGTGCAGGTAAGGTGATTCATGATGGAGAATGATGCTGGGCATCACTGTCACAGGAGTGTTGAGGGGCATAGCAGGGTCATGATGCCAGTGCAGGTAAGGTGATTCACGATGGAACATGATGCTGGGCATCACTGCCAGGAGTGTTTAGGGGCATAGTAGGGTCATGATGCCAGTGCAGGTAAGGTGATTCATGATGGAGCATGATGCTGGGCATCACTGTCACAGGAGTGTTAGAGGAACATTACAGGGCCATGATGCTGGTACAGGTAAGGTGATTCATGATGGAACATAATGCTTAGCATTACTGTCATAGCATGGCTTGAATGGGTATTGTAGGACCATAATGCTAGTGCAGATAAGATGATTCATGATGTATCAAGATGCTTTGCATCACTGCCACAGGAGTATTGGAGTTACATTACAGGTCCATGATGCTGGTGCAGGTAAGGTGATTCATGATGATCCAAATTCAACACCAGGCTAGGGAGGGCAGCAATCAGCTATTCTCTAGCTATAGCATGGAATACCCTACAAAAATCCCTAAAACTGTCCAATATCATTCCATTTACATCCTTTAAACAGCATTGTACAGTCTTCTTCAAAGAGAAATGCAATTGCTGCCACTAGAGCTAGCATTGTCATCTCACAAATCTCCTTCCAAACCATATATGGGATATTCTTCCAGACAGACACCCCATCTTATGGCCCAGTAATACCCCCATCATCCTAGTATTACATTATGTTGAGTGTCTGCCATCCCCCCACTGGGATATGTATATACTGTACATACTGTAAATATTAGCTTAACTTTCCTGTAACCATTTTTATCATGTGAATTTACTGTACATCACTGTGTTTATATACGTTATTTTCCCTGTATGTATAACTGTCTTATATAATTGTATGATGTATCTGTTGTGTATCAACTATTGAACCTTGACCTTATCAGGTCCATCTTGTAAATGAGCCTTGCTCAATGATGTTCAGCCTGAATAAATAAAGATTTGATGATGATGATGATGATGATGATGGAACATAATGCTGGGCATCACTGTCACAGGACTGTTGGAGGGGCATTGCAGGGCCATGATGCTAGTGCAGGTAAGGTGATTCATGATGGAGCAAGTTGCTAGTCATCACTGTCACAGGAGTGTTGGGGGTTTGGATGGCGATGATGCAAGTGCAGGTAAGGAGATTCATGTTGGAGCATTATGCTGGATGTCACTGTGACAGGGGACTTGCAGGGGAATTGCAGCGCCATGATGCTAGTGCAGGTAAGGTGATTCATGCTGGAGCAAGATACTGGGCATCACTGTCACAGGAGTGTTTGGCGGCATTAAAGGGCCATGATGCAAGTGCAGGTAAGGAGATTCATGATGGAACATAATGCTTGGCATTAGTGTCACAGGAGTGTTGGAGGGGCATTGTAGAGTCATGATGATAGTGCCGTAAGGTGATTCATGATGGAGCATGAGGCTGGGTATCAATGTCACAGGAGTGTTGGCGGGCATTGCAGGGTGATGATGATAGTGCAGGAAAGGTGATTCATGATGGAGCATGATGCTGAAGATTACTGTCACAGGTGTTTTGAGGGGCAATGCGGGGCCATGACACTAGTGCAGGTAAGGTGATTCATGATGGAGGATGATGCTGGGCATCCCTGTCACGGGAGTGTTGGAGGCATATTGTAGGCCAGGGCACTAGTGCAGATACTGTGATTCGTGATGGAGCATGATGCGGGGCATCACTGTCACAGAAGTGTTGGGGACATTACAGGGCAAAGACGCTAGTGTAGGTAGGTGATTCATGATGTAGCATGATGCTTGCATCACTGTCAAAGGAGAGTTGAAGGGACATTACAGGGCCATGATGCTAGTGCAGGTAAGGTGATTCATGATGGAGCGTGATGCTGGGCATACCTGTCACAAGAGTGTTGAAGGGCATTGCAGGGTCAGGGTGCTAGTGCCGGTACTGTGATTCCTGATGGAGCATGATGGGACATATCTGTCACAAGAGTGTTGGGGCATTACAGGCCATGATGCTAGTGCAGGTAAGGTGATTCATGATGTAGCATAATGCTAACATCACTGTCACAGGAGCATTGAAATGGCAGTACAGGGCCATGACGCTTAGTGCAGGTAAGGTGATTCATGATCGAGCATGATGCTGGGCAACACTGTCACAGGAGTGTTGGAGGGACATTAGAGGGCCATGATGTTGATGCCAGGAAGGTGATTCATGTTGGAGCACAATGCTTGGCATAACTGCCACAGGACAGTTGAATGGGTATTGTAGGGCCATGATGCTAGTGCAGGTAAGGTGATTCATGATCGAGCATGATGCTGGGCAACACTGTCACAGGAGTGTTGAGGACATTAGAGGGCCATGATGTTGGTGCCAGGAAGGTGATTCATGTTGGAGCACAATGCTGGGCATAACTGCCAGCAGACAGTTGAATGGGTATTGTAGGGCCATGATGCTAGTGCAGGTAAGGTGATTCATGATGGAGCACGTTGCTGGGCATCCCTGTCACAGGAGTGTTGGAGTGGCATT
This sequence comes from Neoceratodus forsteri, assembly GCA_016271365.2. Lineage (NCBI taxonomy): Eukaryota > Metazoa > Chordata > Ceratodontiformes > Ceratodontidae > Neoceratodus > Neoceratodus forsteri. The sequence goes on from CM028135.1 coordinate 1,106,295,355, forward strand.
GTAGGACCATGACGCTTAGTGCAGGTAGTTGATTCATGATGGAGCATTATGCTGGACATCTCTGTCACAAGAGTGATGGAGGGGCATTGCAGGGTCATGATGTCAGTGCAGGTAAGGTGATTAATGATGGAGACGATGCTGGGCATCACTGTCTCAGGAGTGTTGGAGGAACATTACAGGACCATGATGCTGGTGCAGGAAAGGTGATTCATGATGGAACACAATGCTCATTACTGTCACAGGACGGTTGAATGGGTATTGTAGGGCCGTGATGCTAGTGCAGGTAAGGTGATTCATGATGGAGCATGATGCTGGACATCACTGTCACAGGAGTGTTGGAGGGGCATTGCAGGGCCATGAAGCTAGTGCAGGTCAGGTGATTCATGATGGAGCATGATGCTGTGTATCACTGTCATAGAGTGTTGGAGGGCATTGCAGGGTCATGATGTCAGTGCAGGTAAGGTGATTAATGATGGAGCATGATGCTGGGCATCACTGTCACAGGAGTGTTGGAGGAACACTACAGGGCCATGATACTGGTGCAGGAAAGGTGATTCATGATGGAACAATGCTTAGCATTACTGTCACAGGGCCAGTTGAATGGGTATTGTAGGGCCATGATGCTAGTGCAGGTAAGGTGATTCATGATGGAGCATGATGCTGGGCATCACTGTCACAAGAGTGCTGGACGGCACTGCAGGGTCATGATGATAGTGCAGGTAAGTTGATTCATGATGGAGCATGAAGCTGGGCATCACTGTCACAGGAGTGTTGGGGACATTACAGGGCCATGATGCAAGTGCAGAAAGATGATTCAAGAAGGAGCATTATGTTAACATCACTCTCATGGGGAGTGTTGGAGGTGTATTGTAGGGCCATGATGCTAGTGCAGATGATTTGATTCATGATGGAGCATGATGCTGGGCATCACTGTCACAAGACTGTTGGAGGACATTGCAATAGCGCAGGTAAGTTGATTCATGATGGAGCATGATGCTGAACATCAATTTCAAAGATGTTTTGAAGGGGCATTGCAGGGCCATAATGTTAGTGCAGGTAAAGTGATTCATGATAGAGCATGATGCTGGGCATCACTGTCACAGGAATTTTAGAGGCATATTGCAGGGCCAGGGTGATAATGTAGATACTGTGATTCGTGATGGAGCATGATGCTGGGCATCACTTCACAGGAGTGTTGGGGACATTACAGGGCCATGATGCTAGTGCAGGTAGATGATTCATGATGGAGCATTATGCTAACATCACTGTCACAGGAGGGTGGAGGGTATTGCAGGGCCATGATGCTAGTGCAGGTAAGGTGATTCATGATGGAGCATGATGCTGGGCATCACTGTCACAGGAGTGTTGGAGGGCATTGGGGCCATGATGCTAGTGCAGGAAAGGTGATTCTTGATGGAGCATGATGTGGGCATCACTGTCACAGGATTGTTGAAGGGGAATTGCAGGGCCATGATGCTAATGCAGGTAAGATGATTCACAATGGAACATGAAGCTGGGCATCACTGTCACAGGAGTGCTATAGGGGCATTACAGGGCCATGATGCTAGTGCAGGTTAAGTGATTCATGATGGAGAATAATGCTGGGCATCACTGTCACAGGAGTGTTGGAGGGGCATTACAGGGCCATGATGCTAGTGCAGGTAAGGTGATTCATGATGGAGCATGATGCTGGGCATCACTGTCACAGGAGTGTTGAAGGGCATTTCAGGGCCATGATGCTAGTGCAGGTAAGGTGATCCATGATGGAGCAAGATGCTGGGCATACCTGTCACAGGAGTGTTGGAGGGACATTACAGGGCCATGATGCTGGTGCCAGGAAGGTGATTCATGATGGATCATAATGCTTGGCTTTACTGTCACAGGACAGTTGAGATGGGTATTGAGACGCCATGATGTTTGTGCAGGTAAAGTGATTCATGATGGAACACGTTGCTGGGCATCACTGTCACAGGAGTGTTGGAGGAACATTACAGTACCATGATGCTGGTGCAGGTAAGGTGATTCATGATGGAACATAATGTTTGGTATTACTGTCACAGGATGGCTGAATGGGTATTGCAGGACCATGATGCTAGTGCAGTTAAGGTGATTCATGATGGAGCATTATGCTGGACATCTTTGTCACAGGGTGTTGGAGGGCATTGCATGGTCATGATGTCAGTGCAGGTAGGGTGATTAATCATGGAGCATGATGCTGGACATCACTGTCACAGGAGTGTTGAAGGGGCATTGCAGGTCATAGTGCCAGTGCAGGTAAGGTGATTCATGATGGAGCATGATGCTGGACATCACTGTTACAGGAGTGTTGTAGGAACATTACAGGGGCCATGATGCTGATGCAGGAAAGGTGATTCATGATGGAACACAATAGCCGCGTTACTGTCACTGGATGGTTGAATGGGTATTGTAGGGCCATGGCCTGTGCAGGTATGGGAGATTCATGATGGTGCATGATGCTGGGCATCACTGTCACAAGACTGTTGGAGGGGCATTACAGGGTCATGATGATAGCACAGGTAAGATTGATTCATGATGGAGCATGATGCTGAACATCACTGTCACAGGTGTTTTGGAGGTGTATTGCAGTGCCAGGGTTCTAGTGCAGATACTGTGATTCATGATGGAGCATGTTGCTGGGCATCACTGTCACAGGGAGTGGGAGGAGTATTGCAGGCCAGGGTGCTAGTGCAGATACTGTGATTTGTGATGGAGCATGATGCTGGGTATCACTGTCACAGGAGTGTTTGGGGGACATTACAGGGCCATGATGCTAGAGCAGGTAGATGATTCATGATGGAGCATTATGCTAACATCACTGTCACGCAGGAGTGTTGGAGGGGCATTGCAGGCCATAATGCCAGTGCAGATAAGGTGATTCATGATGCAGCATGATGTTGGAGGGGTGTGCAGCGCCATGATGCTAGTGTAGAATAAGGTGATTCATGATGCAGCATGATGCTGGGAATCACTGTCGCGAGTGTTGGAGAGGAATTGCAGGGTCATGGTGCTTCTGCAGGTAAGGTGATTCATGATGGAGCATGATGCTGGACATCTCTGTCACAGGAGTGTTGAACGGGCTTTGCAGGGTCATGATGCCAGTACAGGTAAGGTGATTCATGATGGAGCATGATCCTGGGCATCACAGTTACAGGAGTGTTGAAGGGACATTACAGGGCCATGATGCTGATCCAGGTAAGGTGATTCATGATGGAGCATTATGCTGGACATCTCTATCACAGGAGTGTAGAGGGCATTGCAGGTTCATGATGCCAGTGCAGGTAAGATGATTCATGATGGAGCATCATGCTGGACATCACTTAACAGGAGTGTTGGATGAACATCACAGGGCCATGATGCTGGGTAGGTAATGTGATTCATGATGGAACAGAATGCTTCAAATTACTGTCACAGGATGGTTGAATGGGTATTGTGGGGCTGTGATGCTACTGCAGGTAAGGTGATTCATGATGGAGCATGATGCTGGGCATCACTGTCACAAGAGTGTTGGAGAGGCATTGCAGGGTCATGATGATGCGCAGGTAAGTTGATTCATGATGAAGCATGATGCTGGGCATTACTGTAATGGGAGTGGGGGAGGAACACTACAGGGCCATGATGCTGATGCAGGTAAGGTGATTCATGATGGAGCATAATGCTTGGCATCTCTGTCACCGGACGGTTGAATGGGTATTGTAGCGTAATGATGCTAGTACAGGTAATGATGATTCATGATTAGCATGAAGTTGGGCATTACTGTCACAGGAGTGTGGGTGGGGATTGCAGGGTCATGATGCTAGTGCAGGTAGGGTGATTCTTGATGGAGCATTATGCAGGACATCTCTGTCACAGGAGTGTTGGAGGGGCATTGCATGGTCATGATGCCCGGTGCAGGTAAGGTGATTAATCATGGAGCATGATGCTGGACATCACTGTCAAAGGAGTGTTGAAGGGCATTGCAGGGTCATAGTGCCAGTGCAGGTAAGGTGATTCATGATGGAGCATGATGCTGGACATCACTGTTTCAGGAGTGTTTGAGGAACATTACAGGGCCATGATGCTGATGCTGGTAAGGTGATTCATGATAGAACACAATGCTTAGCATTACTGTCACAGGAAGGTTGAATGGGTTTGTAAGGAAATGATGCTATTGCAGGTATGGAGATTCATGATGGCGCATGATGCTGGGCATCACTGTCACAAGAGTGTTGGAGGGCATTACTAGGGTCATGATGATAGCACAGGTAAGTTGATTCATGATGGAGCATGATGCTGAACATCACTGTCACAGGAGTGTTGGCGGTGTTGCAGTGCTTCGGGTTCTAGTGCAGATACTGTGATTCATGATGGAGCATGTTGCTGGGCATCACTGTCACAGGGAGTGTGGGAGGAGTATTGCAGGGCCAGGGTGCTAGTGCAGATACTGTGATTCGTGATGGAGCATGATGCTGGGTATCACTGTCACAGGAGTGTTGGGGGACATTACAGGGCCATGATGCTTGAGCAGGTATATGATTCATGATGGAGCATTATGCTAACATCACTGTCGAAGGAGTGTTGGAGGGCATTGCAGGGCCATAATGCCAGTGCAGATAAGGTGATTCATGATGGAGCATGATGTTGGAGTTGCATTACAGGCCACGATGCTTGGTGCAGGTAGGTGTTTCATGATGGAGCATAATGCTGGGCATCACTGTCACAGGATGTTGGATGCATGTTGCAGGGCCCAGGTGCTAGTGCACATACTGTGATTCGTGATGGAGCATGATGCTGGGCTTCACTGTCACAGGAGTGTTTTGGGACATTACAGAGCCATGATGCTAGTGCAGGAAGATGATTCATATTGAGCATTATGCTAACATCACTGTCGCAGGAGTGTTGGAGGGGCATTGCAGGGCCATGATGCTAGTGTAGATAAGGTGATTCATGATGCAGCATGATGCTGGGAATCACTGTCACCGGAGTGTTGGAGAGGAACTGCAGGGTCATGGTGCTTGAGCAGGTAAGGTGATTCATGATGGAGCATGATCCTGAGCATCACAGTCACAGGAGTGTTGGAGGAACATTATAGGGCCTTTAGTTGAGCAGGGTAAGGTGGTTCATGATGGAACTAATCGCTTGGCATTACTGTCACAAGATGTCTGAATGGGTATTGTAGGACCATGATGCTGGTGCAGGTAAGGTGATTCTTGATGGAGCATGATGCTGGGCGCCACTGTCACTGGAGTGGTTGAAGGGACACTACAGGGCCATGATGCTGATCCAGGTAAGGTGATTCATGATGGAGCTTAATGCTTTGCATCACTGTCATGGGATGGTTGAATGGGTGTTGTAGTGCTATGATGATAGTGCGCATGTAAGTGAGTCATGATATAGCATTATTTTGGGCCTCCACTGTCACAGGAGTGTTGATGGCGCATTGCAAGGTCATGATGCTAGTGCAGGTAAGGTGATTCATGATGGAGCATTATGCTGGACATCTCTGTCACGTGAGTGTAGGAGCGGCATTGCAGGGTCATGATGCCAGTGCTGGCAAGATGATTCATGATGGAGCATGATGCTGGGCATCATTGTCACAGGAGTATTGGAGGGCATTGGGGGCCATGATGCTAGTGCAGGTAAGGTGATTCATGATTTAACAGGATGCTGGGCATCACTGTCATAGGAGTGTGAGAAGGGCATTGTATAGTCATGGATGCCAGTGCAGGTAAGGTAATTCATGATGGAGCATGATACTGAACATCACGGTCACAGGTGCTGGAAGTTTATTGCAGGGCCAGTGGTGCTACTGCAGAGTCTGTGATTCATGATGGAGCAGGATGCTGGGCATCACTGTCACAGAGTGTGGGAGGCATATTGCAGGGCAAGGGTGCTAGTGCAGATACTGTGATTCGTGATGGAGCATGATGCTGCTCATCGCTGTCACAGGAGTGTTGGGAGACATTACAGGGCCGTGATGCTAGAGCAGGTAGATGATTCATGATGGAGCATTATGCTAACATCACTGTCGCAGGAGTGTTTGAGGGGTTTGCTAGGCCATGATGCCAGTGCAGATGGGTGATTCATGATGGAGCATGATGCCGGGCATCAATGTCACTGGAGTGTTGGAGGGAATTGCAGGGTCATGATGCTAGTGCAGGTAAGGTGATTCATGATGGAGCATAATGCTAGCATTGCTGTCACAGGATGGCTGAATGGGTACAGGACCATGATGCCAGTGCAGATAAGGTGATTCATGATGGAGCAAGATGCTGGGCATCACTGTCACAGGAGTGTTGGGGACATACCAGGCCAGCGATGTTCATGCAGGTAAAGTGATTCATGATAGAGCATGATGCCCGGCATCACTGTCACAGGAGTGTTGGAGGCATTTTGCAGGGCCAGGGTGATAATGCAGATACTGTGATTCGTGATGGAGCATGATGCTGAGGGATCACCTCACAGGAGTGTTGGGGACATTACAGGGCCATGATGCTAGTGCAGGAAGATGATTCATGATGGAGCATGATGCTGGGCATCACTTTCACAGGAGTGTTGGGGGACATTACAGGGCCATGATTCTATTGCAGGAAGATGATTCATGATGGAGCATTATGCTAACATCACTGTCTGAGGAGTCTTGGTGGGGCATTGCGGACCATGATGCTAGTGCAGGAAAGGTGATTCATGATGGAGCATGATGCTGGGCATCACTGTCACAGGAGTGTTCTAGGGGCATTACAGGGCCATGATGTTAGTGCAGGTAAGGTGATCCATGATGGAGCAAGATGCTGGGCATACCTGTCACAGGAGTGTTGGAGGGACATTACAGGGCCATGATGCTGTTGCGTGGAAGGTGATTCATGATGGATCATCATACGCATTACATCACAGGATGGTTGAATGGGTATTATAGGGCCAAAGATGCTTGTGCAGGTAAAGTGATTCGTGATGGAGCACGCTGGCTGGGCAGCCCTGTCACAGGAGTGTTGGAGGTGCATGGCAGGGTCATGATGCTAGCGCAGGTATGGTGATTCATGATGGAGCATGATGCGGGCATCACTGTCCAGGAGTGTTGGAGGAACATTACAGGACCATTATGCTGGTGCAGGTAAGGTGATTCTTGTTGGAATATAATGCTTGGCATTACTGTCACAGGATGGCTGAATGGGTATTGGAGGACCATGATGCTAGTGCAGTCAAGATGATTCATGATGGAGCATTATGCGGACATCTCTGTCACAGTAGTGTTGGAGGGGCATTGCCTGGTCATGCATGCCAGTGCGGTAAGGTGATTAATCAGGAGCATAATGCTGCATCTCTGTCAAGGGTGTTGAAGAGGCATTGCAGGGTCATAGTGCCAGTGCAGGTAAGGTGATTCATGATGGAGCATGATGCTGACATCACTGTCACAAGAGTGTTGGAGGTATATTGTAGAACCATGATGCTAGTGAAGGTAAGGTGATTCATGATGGAGCAAGATGCTGGACATTACTGTCACAGGGGTGTTGGAGGATCATTACAGGGCCATGATGCTGATGCAGGAAGAAGGTGATTCTTAATGGAACACAATGCTCGCATTAACTGTCACAGGAAGGTTGAATGGGTATTGTAGGGCCATGATGCTATTGCAGGTATGGAGATACATAATGGCGCATGATGCTGGGCATCACTGTCACAAGAGTGTTGGAGGACATACAGGTCATGATGATAGCACAGGTAAGTTGATTCATGATGGAGCATGATGATGAACTTTCACTGTCACAGGTGTTTGGAGATGTAGTGCTGGGGCCAGGGTTCTACTGCAGATACTGTGATTCAGTGATGGAGCATGATGCTGGGCATCACTGTCACAGGAGTGTGGGGCGTAGTGCAGGGCCAGGGTGCTAGTGCAGATTCTGTGATTTGTGATGGAGCATGATGCTGGGTATCTCTGTCACAGGAGTGTTGGGAGACATTACAGGGCCATGATGCTAGAGCAGGTAGATGATTCATGATGGAGCATTATGCTAACATCACTGTCGCAGGAGTGTTGGAGGAGCATTGCAGGGCCTAAAGCCAGTGCAGATAAGGTGATTCATGATGGAGCATGATGCTGGGCATCAATGTCACCGAGTGTTGGAGGAACATTACAGGGCCATTGTGCTGGAGCAGGTAAAGTGGTTCATGATGGAACATAATGCCTGGCATTACTGTCACAGGATGTCTGAATGGGTATTGTAGGACCATGATGCTGGTGCAGGTAAGGTGATTCTTGATGGAGCATGATGCTGGGCATCACTGTCACTGGAGTGTTGAAGGGATGTTACAGGGCCGTGATGCTGATCCAGGTAAGGTGATTCATGATGGAGCATGATGCTGGGCATCACTGTCACTGGAGTGTTGAAGGGACGTTACAGGGCCATGATGCTGATCCAGGTAAGGGTGATTCATGATGGAGCATAGTGCTTGCATCACTGTCATGGGATGGTTGAATGGGTGTTGTAGTGCCATGTTGATAGTGCAGGTAATATGAGTCATGATATAGCATGATGTTGGGCATCACTGTCACAGGAGTTTGGTGGCAGTGCAAAGGTCATGATGCTAGTGCAGGTAAGGTGATTCATGATGGAACATTATGCTGGACATCTCTGTCACAGGAGTGAAAGGAGGGCATTGCAGGGTCCGTGATGCCAGTGCAGGTCAGGTGATTAATGATGGAGCATGATCCTCAGCATCACTGTCACGGAGTGTTGAAGGGGCATTGCAGGTTCATGATGCCAGTGCAGGTAAGACGATTCATGATGGAGCATGATGCTGGACATCACTGTGCAGTAGTGTTGGATGAACATTACAGGGCCATGATGCTGGTTTAGGTAATGTGATTCATAATGGAACATAATGCTTCAAATTACTGTCACAGGATGGTTGAATGGGTATTGTAGGGCCATGGATGCTACAGGCCAGGTGATTTATGATGGAGCATGATGCTGGGCATCACTGTCACAAGAGTGTTGGAGGGGCATTGCAGGGTCATGATGATAGCAGGTAAGTTAATTCAGCGGTGAAGCATGATGCTGGGGGCATTACTGTAATGGGGAGTGGAGTAACACTACTGGGCCATGATGCTGATGCAGGTAAGGTGATTCATGATGGAGCATAATGCTTGGCATCTCTGTCACTGAAGACGGTTGAATGGGTTTCGTGGTGCAATGATGCTAGTACAGGTAACGAGTTTCATGATATAGCATGAAGTTGGGCATCACTGTCACAGGAGTGTTGGTGGGGCATTGCAGTGTCATGATGCTAGTGCAGGTAAGGTGATTCATGATGGGAGCATATGCAGGACATCTCTGTCACAGGAGTGATGATATGGGGCATTGGGGCCATGATGGTAGTGCAGTTAAGGTGATTCATAATGGAGCATTATGATGGATGTCACTGTGACAGGGGAGTTGCAGGGAATTGCAGCGCCAATGATGCTAGTGCAGGTAAGGTGATTCATGCTGGAGTATGATGCTGGGCATCGCTGTCACAGCAGTGTTGGAGTGGCATTATGGGGCCATGATGCTAGTGCAGCTGGAGTTACATGATGGCGGCATGATGCTGGGCATCACTGTCACAAGAGTGTTGGAGGACAACACAGGGTCAAGGATGATAGCACAGGTAAGTTGATTCATGATGGAGCATGATGCTGAAACATCCACTGCTCAGGTGTTTTGGAGACGTATTACAGGGCCAGGGTTCTACTGCAGATACTGTGATTAGTGATGGAGCATGATGCTGGGCATCACTGTCACAGGAGTGTTGGAGGAGCATTGCAGAGCCATAAATGCCAGTGCAGATAAGGTGATTCATGATGGAGCATGATGCTGCGGCATCAATGTCACCGGAGTGTTGAGGAACATTACAGGGCCATACTGCTAGAGCAGGTAGATGATTCATGATGGAGCATTATGCTAACATCACTGTCGCAGGAGTGTTGGAGGAGCATTGCAGAGCCATAATGCCAGTGCAGATAAGGTGATTCATGATGGAGCATGATGCTCGGGCATCAATGTCACCGGAGTGTTGGAGGAACATTACAGGGCCATTATGCAGGAACAAGTTAGGTGGTTCATGATGGAACATAATGCTTGGCATTACTGTCACAGGATGTCTGAATGGGTATTGTGAGACCATGATGCTTGTGCAGGTAAGGTGATTCTTGATGGAGCATGATGCTGAAATCACTGTCACTGGAGTGAAGGGGCGGGCCATGATGCTGATCCGGGTAAGGTGATTCAAGATGGAACATAGTGCTTTGCATCACTGTCATAGGTTGGTTGAATGGGTGTTGTGAGTGCCATGATGATAGTGCGGGTAATGTGGGTCATGATATAGCATGATGTTGGAAATCACTGTCACAGGAGTGTTGGTGGCGAATTGCAAGGTCATGATGCTAGTGCAGGTAAGGTGATTCATGATGGAGCATTATGCTGGACTTCTGTCACAGGAGTGTAGGAGGGCATTGCAGGTCATGATGCCAGTGCAGGTAAGATGATTCAGCGAGTGGAGCATGATGCTGGACATCACTGTCACAGTAGTGTTGGATGAACATTACAAGGGCCATGATGCTGGTTTAGGGTAATATGATTCATGATGGAACATAATGCTTCAAATTACGTCGCAGGATGGTTGAATGGGTATTGTAGGGGCCATGATGCTGAATGCGGGTAAGGTGATTCATGATGGAGCATGATGCTGGGCAGCACTGTCTTAAGAGTGTTGGAGGGCATTGCAGGGGTTATGTGATAGCGCAGGTGTTAATTCATGTTGAAGCATGATGCTGGCATTACTGTAACGGGAGTGGAGGAACACTACAGGGCTCGTGATGCTGATGCAGGAAAGGTGATTCATGATAGAGCATAATGCTTGGCATCTCTGTCACCGGACGGTTGAATGGGTTTGTAGTGCAATGATGCTAGTACAGGTAATGTGTTTCATGACATAGCATGAAGTTGAGCATCACTGTAACAGGGTGTTGGTGAGGCATTGCAGGGTCATGATGCTAGTGCAAGTAAGGTGATTCATGATGGAGCATTATGCAGGACATTTCTGTCACAGGAGTGTTTGAGGGGCATTGCAGGGGTCACGATGGCAGTGCAGGTAGGGTGATTCATGATGGAGCATTATGCTGGATATCACTGTCACAGGAGTGTTGGAGGAACACTAAAGAGGCCATGATGCTGGTACAGGCAAGTGATTCATGATGGAAAATAATGGCTGGTATTACTGTCTACAGGACAGTTGAATGGGTAATGTAGGCCATGATGTAGTGCAGTTAAGGTGATTCATAATGGAGCATTATGATGGATGTCACTGTGACAGGGGAGCTAGGGAATTGCAGCGCCATGATGCTAGTGCTGGTAAGGTGATTCATGCTGGAGTATGATGCTGGCATCGCTGTCACAGCAGATGTTGAGAGGGCGTGCACGAGGCCATGATGCCTAGTGCAGGTAAGTTTATTCATGATGCAGCATGATGCTGGGCATCACTATCACAGGAGTGTTGGAGGCGGCATTTCAGGGCCATTATGTCAAGTGCGGTAAGGTGATTCATGATGCAGCATGATGCTGGGCATCACTGTCACTGCAGGAGTGTGGAAGGGGCATTGCAGGGTGATGATGATAGTGCAAGTAAGGTGATTCTTGATGGAGCATGATGCTGAACATCTCTCACAGGTGTTTTGGAGGGGCATTGCAAGGCCGGTGATGTTAGTGCAGGTAAAGTGATTCAAGATGGGGCATGATGCTGGACATCACTATCACAGGAGTGTTGGAGGCATATTGCAGGGCCAGGTTGCTAGTGCAGATACTGTGATTTGTGATGGAGCATGATGCAGGGCATCACAGTCACAGAACTGTTGGGGGACATTACAGGGCCATGACACCAGTGCAAGGTGAGGTGATTCATGATGTAGCATGATGCTAGCATCACTGGCATAGGAGAGTTGAAGGAGTTGCAGGGCCATGATGCTAGTGCATGAAAAGTTATTCATGATGGAGCATAATGCTGGGCATCACTGTCACAGGAGTGTTGGAGGCACTACAGGGCCCATGGCTGGAGTGCAGGTAAGGTGATTCATGATGTAGCATGATGCTAGCATCACCTGCATAGGAGAGTTGAAGGGGCATTGCAGGAGGCCCATGAGGCGCTAGTGCAGGCAAAGTTATTCATGATGGAGCATGATGCTGGGCATACCTGTCACAGGAGTTTGGAGACATTACAGGACCATGATGCTGCTGCAGATGAGATGATCCATGATGGAGCATAATGCGTAGCAGTACTGTCACAGGACAGGTTGAATGGGTATTGTGGAGGACCATGATGCTGGTGCAGGTAAGTGATTCATGATGGAACCAGTTGCTGGGCAGCCTGGTCGGCTGGAGTGTTGGAGGGGCATTGCAGGGTCATGATGCTAGCGTAGGTATGGTGATTCACGATGGAGCATGATGCTGGGCATCACTGTCACAGGAGTGTTGGAGGAACATTACAGGACCATGATGCTGGTGTGGGTAAGGTGATTCATGATGGAACATAATGCTTGGCATTACTGTCCAGGATAGCTGAATGGGTATTGAGGACCATGATGCTAGTGCAGTTAAGGTGATTCATGATGGAGCATTATGCTGACAACTCTGTCAGAGGGTGTTGAAGGAGCATTGCAGGGTCATGATGATAGTGCAGGTAAGGTGATTCATGATAGAGCATGTTGCTGGGCATCACTGTCACAGGAGTGTTGGAGGAACATTACAGGACCATGATGCTGGTGCAGGTGGGTGATTATGATGTAACATAATGCTTGGCATTACTGTCACAGGATGGCTGAATAGGTGTGTAGGACCATAATGCTGAACAGTCGAAAGGTGATTCATGATGGAGCATTATGGACATCTCTGTCTCAGGACTGTTGGAGGGCATTGCAAAGGTCATGATGCCAGTGCAGGTAAGGTGATTAATCATGGAGCATGATGCTGGACATCACTGTCAAGGAGTATGAAGGGGCATTGCAGGGTTATAGTGCCAGTGCAGGTAAGGTGATTCATGATGAAGCATCATGCTGGACATCACTGTCACAGGAGTGTTGGAGGAACATTACAGGGCCATGATGCAGATGCAGGAAAGGTGATTCATGATGGAACACAATGCTTCGCATTACTGTCAAGCAGTAAGGGTTGAGATAGGTATTGCAGGGCCATGATGCTAGTGCAGGTAAGTTGATTCATGATGGAGCATGATATTGGGCATCACTGTCACAGGAGTGAGGGAGGCGTATTGCAGGGCCAGGGTGCTAGTGCAGATACTGTGATTCATGATGGGGCATGATGCTGGGTATCACTGTCACAGGGTGTTGGGAGACATTATAGAGCCATGATGCTAGAGCAGGTAGATGATTCATGATGGAGCATTATGCTAACATCACTATCGCAGGAGTGTTGGAGGGTATTGCTGAGCCATGATACCAGTGCAGATAAAGGCGATTCATGATGGAGCAGGATACTGGGCATCAATGTCACCAGAGTGTTGGAGGAATTGCAGGGTCATGATCCTAGTGCAGGTAAGGTGATTCATGATGGAACATAATGCTAAGCATTAATGTCTTAGGATGAAAGCCGAATGGGTATTGTAGGACCATGATGCTAGTGCAAATCCAATCTGATTCATGATGGAACAGGATGCGCCAGCATCCCTGTTACAAGAGTTGGAGCATTACAGGGCCATGATGCTGGTGCAGTTAAGGGGTTTCATGATGGAGCATAATGCTGGGCATCACTGCCACAGGAGGTTGGGCGTATTGCAGGGGCCTGCGTGCTAGTGCAGATACTGTGATTCTTGATGGAGCATGATGCTGGGCATCACTGTCACAGAAGTGTCTTGGGACATTACAGAACCATGATGCTAGTGCAGGGAAGATGATTCATGTTGGAGACATTATGCTAACATCACTATTAGGAGTATTGGAGAGGGATTGCAGGGCCATGATGCTAGTGTAGATAAGGTGATTCATGATGGAGCATGATGCTGGGAGATCACTGTCTCCGGAGGAGTTGGAAACGAATTGCAGGTCATGATGCTACTGCAGGTAAGGGATTCATGATGGAGTATGATTCCTGGACATCTCTGTCACAGGAGTGTTGAACGGGCATTGCAGGGTCATGATGCCAGTGCAGGTAGGTGATTAAGTAATGGAGCATGATGCTGGCATCACAGTCACCAGGAGTGTTGGAGGAACATTACAGGGCCATTATGCTATAGCCGGTAAGGTGGTTCATGATGGAACATTATGCTTGACATTACTGTCACAGGGGATGTCTGAAATGGGTATTGTAAGACGTGATGCTGGTAGAGTAAGGTGATTCTTGATGGAGCATGATGCTGAGGAATCGCTGTCACTGGAGTGTCGAAGGAAGTTACAGGGCCATAAAACGTTGATCTAGGCAAAGGTGATTCATGATGGAGCTTAATGCTTTGGCATCACTGTCATGGGATGGTTGAATGGGTGTTGTAGTGCCATGATGATGGTGCATGTAATGTGAGTCATGATGAGAGCATGATGTTGGGCATCCACTGTCATAGGAGTGTTGGTGGCACAGTGCAAGGTCATGATGCTAGTGCAGGTAAGGTGATTGCATGATGGAGCATTATTCTGAACATCTCTGTCACACGGGGTGTGGGAGGGCATTGCAGGTCATGATGCCAGAGCAGGTAGATTATTCATGATGGAGCATGATGCGGACATCACTGTCACAAGGTTTTGGATGAACATTACAGGGCCATGATGCTGGTGTAGGTAATGTGATTCATGATGGAACAGAATGCTTCAAATTACTGTCACAGGACGGTTGAATGGGTATGTAGGGCCAAGATGCTACTGCAGAAAGGTGATTCATGATGGAGCATGATGCTGGGCATTACTGTCACAAGAGTGTTGAAGGGACATTACAGGGTCATGATGATAGCACAGGTAGTTGATTCATGATGGAGCATGATGATGAACTTTCACTGTCACAGGTGTTTGGAGATGTAGTGCTGGGCGGGTTACTACTGCAGATACTGTGATTCATGATGGAGCATGATGCTGGGCATCACTGTCACAAGAGTAGGAGGCGGATGGCAGGGCCAGGGTGTTAGGTCCAGATTCTGTGATTCGTGATGGAGCATTGATGCTGGGTATCTACTGTCACAGGAGTGTTGAGACATCACAGGCCGCATGATGCTAGAGCACGGATAGATGATTCATGATGGAGCATTATACTAACATCACTGTCGCAAGGAGTGTTGAGGAGCATTGCAGAGACCACAAAGCCAGTGCAGATAAGGTGATTCATGATGGAGCATGATGCAGGCATCAATGTCACAGAGTGTTGGAGGAAAATTACAGGGCCATTGTGCTGGGACAGGTAAAGTGGTTCATGATGAACATAAGCCTGGCATTACTGTCACAGGATGTCTGAATGGCATGATAGGACCATGATGCTGGTGCAGGTAAGGTGATTCTTGATGGAGCATGATGCAAGGCATCACTGTCACTGGAGTGGAAGGGGACGTTACAGGGCATTGATGCTGATCCAGGTAAGGTGATTCATGATGGAGCATGATGCGCATCACTGTCACTGGAGTGTTGAAGGGACGTTACAGGGCCATGATGCTGATCAGAGTAAGGTGATTCATGATGGAGCATAGTGCTTTGCATCACTGTCATGGGATGGTTGAATGGGTGTTGTAGTGCCATGTTGATAGTGCAGAGCATGGCAGTCATGATATAGCATGTATGGGCATCACTGTCACAGGAGTTTTGGTGGAAGTGCAAGGTCATGATGATGCTAAGCAGGTAGGTGATTCATGATGGAGCATTATGCTGGACATCTCTGTCACAGGGTGTGGAGGGCATTGCAGGGTCATGATGCCAGTGCAGGTCAGGTGATTAATGATGGAGCATGATCCTCAACATCACTGTCACCGGTGTTAGAAGGGCATTGCAGGTTCATGATGCCAGTGCAGGTAAGGCGATTCCATGATGGAGCATGATGCTGGACATCACTGTCACAATGGTGTTGGATGAACATTACGGGCCACCGATGCTGGTTTAGGTAATGTAGTTCATAATAGAACATAATGCTTCAAATTACTGTCCTGGGATGGTTGAATGGTATTGTAGAGGCCATGATGCTACAGGTAAGGTGATTTATGATGGAGAATGATGCTGGGCATCACTGTCACAAGAGTGTTGGAGGAAGCATTGCAGAGGTCACGATGAAAGCGCAGGTAAGTTAATTCACGGTGAAGTATGATGCCGGGCATTACTGTAATGGGAGTGTGGGAGCACAACACTGGGCCGATGCTGATGCGGAAGGTGATTCATGATGGAGCATAATGCTTGGCATCTCTGTCACCGGACGGTTGAATGGGGTTTTGTAGTGCAATGATGCTAGTACAGGTAATGAGTTTCATGATATAGCATGAAGTTGGCAACACTGTCACAGAGTGTTGGTGGGCATTGCAGTGTCATGATGTTAGTGCAGGTAAGGTGATTCATGATGGAGCATTATGCAGGACATCTCTGTCACAGGAGTATTGGTGGGGCATTGCAGGAGGCCATGATGGTAGTGCAGTTAAGGTGATTCATAATGGAGCATTATGATGGATCTGTCACTGTGAGCAGGGGGGGTTGCAGAAATTGCGGGCGCCATGATGCTAGTGCAGGTAAGGTGATTCATGCTGGAGTATGATGGGCATGGCTGTCACAACAGTGTTGGAGTGGCATTATGGGGCCATGATGCTGGTGCAGGTAAGTTGATACATGATGCAGCATGATGCTGGGCATCACTATCACAGGAGTGTTGGAGGCGGTGTTCAGGCCGATGTGTAATGGGGTCACTAGATTAAAATGTTTCTTTGCCTGGTCCTGGTCTCTCTCTGTCTCACTGTCTGGGCTGATAGGGAGTTTCCTCTGAGATGGGTCCCAGTTCAGATGAAAGGACCACCTACAAGTCTGGGTGCACAGGACACAGTTT
This sequence comes from Neoceratodus forsteri, assembly GCA_016271365.2. NCBI lineage: Eukaryota > Metazoa > Chordata > Ceratodontiformes > Ceratodontidae > Neoceratodus > Neoceratodus forsteri. The sequence continues at coordinate 1,106,312,388 of CM028135.1, forward strand.
TGGAACTGGGGAAGGGATGTAGGAGGAAGATGAGAGCTTGGTCCGCCTGTCCGGTCAACAGCTGAGAGGCATGGTGCCAACGGAGAGAGGAGAATACATGATCCTCTGACACTAACAGTACCAATAAACTGCAGTCCGGGGGGAGGGAAGAGAATTAAACAAGACTAGGACACTTGGCTGCAACAATCAGGGATCACCCATCATCCACCGTCAGCTTGTCCTCTGCACTTTGGAGACCCAGTGGAGGGTGGATGGTGATGCTTCAATGAGTTGCTCCTGATTGAGGAGCCATTCGTTTCAGGTTGGTGGTAGGCTTACTGAACTAGTGTCACCAGCAGCCTGCCACCGCATTGGTTACAGACAGCCAAGCCCAGAAATGCACTGGTGGCACTGGCCACCACAGTGCCACACCTCCACAACCAGCTTCTCTCCTAAGCTGCCACATAATGTTTCTTGCACATGTGCACAAGCAAACATTAAAATGGTGAAATCCTCAATTGACATCAGTGCAGTGTTCGCCTATATGATGCATTTGTAAGCAAAATAGTGTACACAAAATACTAATTTGTGATGAGACTTCGGAGGTGCTACCCACACTAATTTAAAAGGCAGATAAAACATTAAAAAAGGTGCACAGTCAGCTTCATCCAGAGGTTTAACTGAGAATTTTGTTGTATTTACAAAGTTAACATATGTGAACAGCCTGCCTGAAAATAGAGAAGGCAAAATCAACGTTTAAACACTGCATGCAGCAATACAGCTTCAACAGGGTGCAATGCAGTCGAAAACATTGTCTCCATATGCCGAAGCTTTTTAAATACTACAGCACCTTTCTCATTTTTACAGCTGCACTGTGACAGCTATGCTGACCTTTTCAAACAGAGGTGGAGAGGGAGCAGGGTCAGAAAGTATGTAACTGGTCTGAGTCAGATACACATTACCTTCTGGGCAGTGGAATCTCATAGAAACATAGAAACACTGACTATGACAGCAGATAAGGACCGCTTGACGAACCCAGTCTGCCCATTTCCCTACCTATCGAATAAGCTGCATGCCCTAGTTAACCAAGAGCCTACTTCTTCCTTCCCCCTATATTTGCCTTATGTCTAGTCTGTCCCATGCATTCTTGAATTCCCCACTGTTTTTGACCACATGACCCCCTCTGGAAAGCTGTTCCATGTGTTCACCACCCTCTCTATGAAAACATACTTTCTCATGTTGCCCCTGAGCCATCCCCCTCTATCTTCAAATTGTGCCCCCTTGTTCTTGCCCACCTCTTTTTCTGAAAGATGCAACCCTCTAGGACTTTGTTGATTCCCTTGATGTACTTGAAAGTTTCTATCATGTCCCCCCTCTCCCTCCTTTCCTCCAGGGTATACATATTGAGCTCCTTTAGTCTCTCTTTGTATGGCTTCTGGTGCAGACCCTACACCATTTTAGTTGCCCTCCTCTGGACTGCCTCCATCCTGTCTATGTCCTTGCAGTGATGGGGTCTCCAGAACTGCATGCAATACTCCAGATGGGGTTTCATCAACTGTCTGTACAGAGGGATAACAACTTCCTGTTTTCTACTGGTGATGCCTCTCCCTATGCCTTAGCCTGCCAGTATAGCCTAGAGGTTAGAGCAACAAGGTGTGAACAAGCTTGATACATCCAGCAGACCAGACCTGAGTTTGATTCTCACAACCTCCACTGCATACTGTGTGACTCTGAGCAAGTCACTTAACCACCCAGTGCTCCCAGGTCACCCCTGAAAACAGGCACTTGTGCCTAGTGGGCCTTACCCGGTTACAAAGACTGAAAAAAAAATGCATCCCAGTATCCCATCAGCCCTCCTTACTGCCTTCTCATATTGCTTGCCCACCTTAAGGTCATCTGATATGACTACCCCCAGGTCCCTTTCCATTTTTGTTGTTGTTATTATCTCACACACCATTGTGTACTCTTCCCCTGGGTTTTTGTTTCCCAGGTGCATTACTTTGCACTTCTTTGCATTGAATCTAAGCTGCTATACATTTGACCATTCCTCCAACCTTGCCAAGTCCCTTTGCATCCTTTCCACGACAGCTTCTGTATCAACCCTGTTGCAGATCTTTGTGTCGGCTGCAAAGAGACATACTTTTCCTTCCAGTCCCTCTGCAATGTCACTTATAAAGACATTAAAGAGGACTGTCCCAGTACTGAACCCTGTGGTACCCCACTAGTAACCCCACTTTTGCAGAGTGATCTCCATTGACTATTACCCTCTGTATCCTGTTGTCCAGCCAATGTTTTACCCAGGCTACCACTTTGGGACCCACTCCATGTCTGGCTAACTTGTAAAGGGTAAACTTCCTGTTTGTTAGACAGCTAGGTTGTTCCAGAATTAGGTTTCACAGAGACAGAGATAAAGGGATTGGTTTGGGCAGCTGCAGAGGTAGGGAACAGAAGTGAACCTAACTGCATTTTAGAAAATGCAGTTCACTTTAGTATAGCACCCACACCTCTCAAGCTCTTAAGCATTACAATTCATAACACTGGTCTTTAAAATTCAGAAGCAAATGGCCAGAATGGGTGGAATGTTATTATTTTAAAGAATATTATGTCTACAGATAGTAGGCCCTATATATGTTGTACTAAGGAATGTTACCATGCCAGCTTTAATTTTCACCTGGGAGGCCGTTGTATCAGGTTAAGCAGTGGATGGTTCATACCTTATATGGAGCTGTTGGAGGTAATCCAATGAGGAGAGGATGGGGCTGAACAACGTATTCCCTGAAAGAGAGGAGGGATAGGGAGGATACTTAAGGGAATAAACAAGAGTAATACACAAGAGATTTTTCAGATCAAAAGGGGGAGGGACATGAGAGGACACCAGCTGAGATAGGAGGGGGAAGATTCCGGGGAAATACTAACATACTAAAATGCCAGCAGAATAGGCCTAATGGTCTTTGAGTCTGTGCAATTTTCAGCACCTGCACTGAGGGCCGATTTTGGTGTTTTCCCTCCCCTTGGGTTATACTGTCCCCAGTCCCAGATGTGCCACCTGCATTGGACCTGGTTAGATTTCCCCTCCCCCATACCTGTCCCATCCCCTCTTAAACCTGTCCACAGTCTCTGCCTCTACCAGCTCCATGGGCAGTGCATTCCATGGCTCCACCACCCTTTCAGTGAAATAACACCTCCTCCTCTCCTCTGAGCCTGCCCTTTCCAGTTCCGAACATACAAAATTTACCAGCAGATAAAGGCCTTGAAGTCTATCAAGTCTGCTCGAATGTGCAGCTAGCACCCCTTATTCTGCAGCTGCCCCTCCCTTCCACCCTCCCTCTGCATTGACCCTCCCCTTGTCCTGTCCCATCCCCTTTTGAAGCAGTCCACTGTTCTACTGGATACCACTTCTGCAGGTAATGCATTCCACCCAGCTACCACCTCTCTGTAAAAGTGTCTTCTCATCTCCTCCTGAACCTTCCTCCCTCCAGTCTCCTATCATGGCCCTGGTGTCCCACCCTCCCTTACTTTGAACAGCCCCTCTGTACCTGTCTTGTTTATTCTTTTCATGTACTTAAAGGTTTCAATCATGTCCCCTTGTCCCTCCTCTCCTCTAGCAGTACATGTTCAACTCCCTCAGCCTCCTCTATGATAAGTCCCCAGTCCCTTGATCATCTTTGTTGCCCTCGCTGCACCCCTCCAGTAACTTAATGTCCCTCTTCAGATACAGGCGCCAGTACTGCACAGTACTCGGCGCTGTCTAACCAATGACCTATACAGTGGCAGAATCACCTCCTCCTCCTCGAGGATATACCCCTTGAAATGCAACCCAGCATTCTGTTGGCCTTTGCAGCTACCTTCCTACATTGTGTTGAGTTGTTCATTGACCCCGTAATGAGCCCCCCACAGATCCTTCTCCTCCTCTTTCTGGGCTAGCTGCACTCCCCCCAGCAGGTAACTCCTCCTTGGATTCTTCACCCGAAAATGTGGCACCTTGCACTTTTTGGCATTAAACCCCAGTTGCCAGGTGTCTGACCAGGTTTCAAGCTTTGCCAGATCATTCTGCAACCCCTGCCATCCTCCTAGGTTGTCCACCACCACTCCCATCTTAGCAACATCAGCAAACAGACTGATCTTGCTCTTGATGTCCAATGACATGTCTGCAGTGAATATCCAAAACAACACTGGTCCTAACACCAAGCCCTGTGGGACACCGCTTGTCACTATCCTTGGTGTGAGAGCCCCCTACCCACCACCCCCCTCTATTGCCTTCCCTGAAGCCACTTTCCTACCCATCTCACCAGCTTTGTACCTGCCCTTGTGCCTTCTAACACTTCCCAGCCTCCCATGTGGCACTGGGTCAAATGCCTTACTGTAGTCTAGATACAGGACATCCACTGCAAAGCCCCTGTCCAGTTGCCTAGTTACCCAGTCATAGAACTCCACCAGGTTGGTTTGGCAGGATCTGCCACATATGAAGCCATGCTGTCTGCTGTCCTGTAGTCCTTTGGCCTCTAGGAGGGCCACCAGCCTCTCCTTCAGGATAGTCTCCATCAGCTTACCCACGATGGATGTGAGGCTCACTGGTCTGTAGTTCCCTGGTTCATCCTTGGGGCCACTCTTGTGGAGGGGCACCACATGAGCCATCTTCCAATCCTGAGGTACACACCCTGAGTGTAGTGAGGCATTAAATAGGTCTGCCAAAGGTCTGCAAGGACCTCTGCCAGCTCCTTCAGTACCCTGGGGTAGATGCCATCTGGGCCTGGAGCCTTGTCCACCCTCAGTGCCTTCAAACCCTCCTGAACTCTGCCCTCCATGATTTCCCCATCTGTCACCTCATCCCCCCTGTTTCTGCCGTTCCTCCCCTTTGGGTATCACCCCCTCTTCTCCTTAGTAAATACCGAGCAGAAGTAATCATTTAGCACTTCTGCCTTATCGCACCCTGCTTCCACCCAACCCCTTCCTAATCCTTACTATGTGGTCCTTACAGCTCCTTTTCTCCCTGATGTACCTAAAGAAGTCCTTCTCCCTTCTAATGCCTTGTGCCAGCCTGAGCTCTGTAGATGCCTTGGCTCCCCTTACTGCCTGTGTCACCTCCTTTGATTCTGTAAGGTACTCCTCCCTGTCCTCCCTGTCCTCTCCTGTTTTCTTGTACCTCCTAAAGGCAGCTCTTTTCCTTCTTACCTTTTCCATGACCTCCTTGCTCAACCAGCTCAGTTTCTTAGCCCTAGCCTTCTTGCTCTGGGCCTTGCAGCAGGTTTTGATTGCCTCCTCTATCCCAAGCTTTATGAGCTCCTACCACTGGTTAGTGCCCATACTAGGTTTAAATCTGGCTAGGTATCCTTTTACCACTTCCCCATCCTCCCAAAGTCAGCCCTCCTGAAGTCCAGCACTCTTGTGCCAGATTACCTCTTCTTTGCCCATATCCAATGTGAGCCATACTGAGTGGTGGTCACTCCCTGACAGCAGTTCTTCCACCATAGGTTCTCTCACAAAGTCCCATTTGCCAGCACAAGGTCAAGGGTATTCCCTAACCTGGTTGGTTCACTGACCATTTGCTGCAGGAAGCTGTCCTGGAAGGCATCCAGCAGTACCTGCTCCTTTCTATTCCTGGTTGTTGGGGTACTCAGTCCAATCCTGGCATGATGAAGTCCCCACAAACACCACACTACCTTTCTCGCAGGTCCTCCTGATCTGTCCTGCTAGTTCCCTGTCTAACTCCTCCATCTAAGAGGGTGGCCTGTACACCACTCCCATTCTGAGAATCCTATACTTGGAATCCTGAGTTTGCATACAAAGTGACTCCATATTACCCTCCTCCCCTTCCTCCCTTACACACTTCAGTCCTTTCTTCACATATAGTGCCACCCCCCCTCCTTTCCCAATCACCCTGCCCCTACAAAATAACCTGTACCCAGATACAGACAGGTCCCAGTCATTGTATTGGGTGGCCCATGTTTCTGTGATGGCTGCAATGTCCACCTCTCCCTCTGCCATGAATAACTCTGCAGTTTTCTTCCCAAGCTTCCTAACATTAAGGGTAACTACCAGTTTACACCAGTTCCCTCTCATTGCCCCCTCCTCCTTCCTTTAGAACACCCTGACTGGGCCCCCCTTATTGATCCCTTTTATGTACTTAAAGACCTCTATCATGTCCCCCATCCCTCCTCTCATCCAGGGTGTACATGTCGAGCTCCCTGAGCCTCTCCTCATAGGTTCTCTCCCCCAGGCCCCAGATCATTTTGGTTGCCCTCCTTTGGACCCTCTCTAGGAGTGTAACGTCCCTCTTTAAATGTGTCTTAAATGTCTCTCAAACTGCACACAATACTCAGAGGTGTGGTCTAACCAAGCAGTTGTAATAATAATAATAATTCTTTATTTATATGGTGCCTTTCTACAACCAAGGCTCCTAACAAACAATTAAAAGTTAAGTAATACATTTAAAACATCATAAATAGCATAAAATACAGATAATACAGGAAAGCATGGGTTAAATCAGACCCATAAGCTTGTTTCCATAGATGAGTTTTAAGAGCCTGTTTAAATCCTCCACGGTTGCATGCTCCTGTACCTAATGGGGTGAAGATTCCAAAAGGTAGGGGCCACGTACATAAACACTCGGGCCCCAGAAGATTTTAAACATACCCTTGGAACCTCTAGCAACCCCTCATCAGCTGAGCAGAGTGATTGCCCAGGGTGGTAAGGGACCAGAAGCTCTTTCAGGTAGTCCAGGCCTTGTCCATGTAGGGCTTTGTATGTCAGAAGTCTGACTTTAAAGGTGATCTGCCACTGTACTGGCAGCCAGTGCAGTCCGTGCAGCACCGGGAAATATGACAGGACCAAGTATTTCCTGTCAATAATTGGGCCGCCGCATTCTGCACCAGCTGCAAGCGGTGGATATCCACCCCAGGTAGCCCTAGGTATAGGGAGTTGCAATAATCTAAATGTGAGGACACAAAGGCATGGACCAGTGTGGGAAGATTGCCAGACGGAACAAGGTGCTTAATCCTGGAGATATTCCTCCGGTGGTAAAAAGGATTTGACAACAGCCGACACCTGCGATTGCAGTGTTAGCCCTTTGTCAAAAATTACCCCCAGGTGTTGCACCCATTCAGAGGTCGGGAGTGGCATGCCCCCGAGACAAAGTCCCAAAGTCAAGCCCACCCCCAGCCCCCCTATCCGGCACCCGGGTCCACAACCAACACCTCAGTCTTTTCTGAGTTTAGCCTCAGCCTGCTCGAATTCATCCAGTCTTGGATTTCTGTGAGGCAGTTATTAAAGACTGAGAGAGCTCTATCCTGGTCAGGTGCAAAGAAAGGTAGAGCTGGGTATCATCAGCATAGCAGTGAAACCTCAACCCATACCTTCCTACAATGTCTCAGGGGCAGCATATACACTGCGAACAACATGGGGGACAAAGCCAATCCCTGAGGAACCCCACATGACAGAGGAACTGGGTCAGAGGAATAAATCCCCGACACCACCCTCTGAGTTCTTCTGGTGAGGAAGGATGTAAACCACCTGAGGACTGTCGCTGATAGGCCACGGACGAACCTCAGATGACTGAGCAGAACCCCATGGTCCACAGTGTCAAACGCTGAAGAGAGATCCAAAGGACCAAGATGGAACAGTTCTTTTGATCTCTTGCCATCGGGAGGTCATTGGGCACCCAAACTAGTGCCGTCTCAGTACTATGCCTCTTTCGAAAACCAGACTGGAGAAGTTCATAGATGTCATGGATGGTTAAATGGTTCTCCAGTTGTATGGCAACTACTTTCTCAATCACCTTCCCTATAAAGAGAAGGTTTGAGATTGGTCTATTGTTCGCATGGCAGTCTGGGTCCAAAGAAGCTTTCTTCAGGAGGGGTGTTACCACTGCCTCCTTCAAGGAGCTGGGAAACTCACCCGTTTCAAAAGAGCACCAAATTATCCATACTAGGATCGGACCAATGATGTCACTACAACCCATAATCAGGGTAATTGGTCCTAGGTCCAAACTACAACCCATGGGCACATACTGTGGACAATCTGCATGACATCCACGAATTCTGACCTGTTGAAGGTATTCCAGGAAAACGAAGGCAGCTACTGAAGTTCTGATCCAAAGCAACATCCATTGAATGTGCTGGATGGATCGCTGCACTGCTGTCAACCTTAGTGACAAAGAATCACGCAACCTCATCGCACTCTACTTGCGAAAAGGCTTTTCAAAGCTGCAGACAGGCTGGGTTGCACAGTCTGTCTACAGTTTGAAACAGCTGAGCTGGTTGGTTCTGAGTGGCTGCAATCTCCCTGGACAGGAACTCTGTCTTTTTACGGGTGATTGCAGATTGATAAACTTGATAATGGTCCATCAGTCTAAGGTGGTTGGCATCCAGGGTGGATTTCCACCAGCAACACTCTAAATTTCATCCTAATCGCCTCCCTCAAGGTCCCATCAAACCAAGGGGACTGAGGGAAAAGGAAGAGAGGGTGAACATGAACAATAGCAATGGCATCCAGGACCACAGAAATGGCCTTATTATAGGCCACCATTAGACCTCTGGGTTGCTGTTTGCCGATGGAAGACCAATAGGTCAGAACCGCCGCCAGGCTTTCAGAGCTTACATCTCATAAAGGCGGTACCTGACCATCTCCAGAGGGTAGGCCTATGAAGGGGCCAGAAACTGAACCCCACGGTGTAATGATCGGACCATCTGACTGGTTCCACCCACAAATCTGAGGCCTGATCCCCAGGAGGAAGACTAAGTCAAGGAGTGACCATGTTTATGGGTAGCAGTGGTAACAATCTGTGTTAGGCCCAGAGATATCATCAATTGGAGGAAGTGTTGTCCAAATTGTGAGAGCTCATCATTGACCCAGGCGTTAAAGTCACCCAGGACCATCAGCCTGGGTGACTCAAATCCATGTCGATCACAAAATCCACCACTTCCTGAAGGAACCACTTCTCATCACTGGGTGGATGGTAGATTAGGGTGATCCTTTAACCTACTCACCTGCTGCCACAGTACACCCAGATGACTCAGTCTCCTCAACTGGTACACTCGTGAGGCCCAGTTTGGTCTTAAAGCAGACCACAACCCCCCCGCGATCCAATCTTGAGTGGTGAATCACCGAGTACCTGGCTGAAGTTGTGGCCTCCAATATGGGGCCAGAGTTCTCATCCAGCCAGGTCTTGGTGATGCAGGCCAGGTTTGCTGTTCCCACAAGATCTGCAATAATAGCAGTCTTGTTTTTAATAGACTTGGTGTTGTATAACACAGCTCAAGTCCGATGAGCCTCCAGGGCTGCCTGAATGACCTGCCCTCCAAAACTGGTAGTGCCCTTTGGTAAGGAAACCAGGAACAGAGAACCACAGTCTGAGTTCCATTTCACCCCAGAGTGTCTTCTGGCTCTTTCAACCCTGATGCAATGACCCTTCTCATTCAACCTCCTCCGTTCACACCCCCAACCCCTCTCCCCCACCGGTGAGTAATACCCAGCACTCTACAGCTCTGGTAGATTGTAAACTGCAAAGGGGGATATTAAGGGCTGAAGGGCGTGAAGGGAGGACGACGAATAGCGTACAATGTAGGGGCAGGCCTCCAGCACATCTTGCTGATTCAATAAAATACACCAATCTATAAAAATGAAAATAAAACAAAATTGCAAACAACCCTAATCACTCAGTTCAACTAAATCTACTCATAAAACAAAATAAACTTACAATACTTAAATAAAATATAAATCCCTCAACTCTCCCTTGTGGGGGAAAGGGGGGAAAATTAAACAAAATCTATAATCAAATAAAGCATCATAGCTTAAAATAAAATATACAGTCAGCAAAACAAGCTCTAAACCCAACCTCAAAATCCACACATAGAATTAAAGACAAATAAAATATCATAATATGAACATACGAACATATATCCGAACATGCTTATCATCATAATCATTCAATGCAGATCACAAGTGTAGGCAATCCAGAAACATTCAAAACTTACAATTGAATCTGAATACTATATATATATATATATATATATATATATATATATATATATATATATATATATATATATATCAGTCAAACTACAAGACATATTGAGATTTTCAGCCCCCAATGGTCCTCACACCACCATATGGGAATAATAGATGAAACAAGGTCTTGGAGATTTCCTTAGCCCCCCAAATACTCTCACTACAGGGGGAAAACTGAAATGTTGAAGATATGACCAAACCCTTTGATAATGCAATACACTCTCACTGTATGCAAACAAAGGAAAAGTGGTTCTCTCACTGCCTCTTGCCAGATTATAAATGAACATTTTAGAAGGTCTGACCGTGTTCGCAGGACACAGATCTAGGATATTCCTCTTCAAATGTCAGTTGCTCTAGAGCCACAGCAGACCCCAATAAATCCTGCTGGGAGGGTGAACTGCACACCTGTGGCCCCTGCTAGAGGCCCCAGCCCAGTTGTACAGGGGAAGGATATCACCTCCACCTTTCTGAAGGTAATCCCCCTGGTGATGCATCCCAGCATCCTATTTGCCTTTGCCGCTGCCAACCTACAGGTCTCTGAGTTGTTCACTTTGATATCTACCACAACCCCAGGTTCTTCTCACCCTCCATGACTTCAATATTGTCTCCTCACAGAGCATACCCCTGGTCTGGATTTCTGATTCAAAGGGGCACAACCTTGCACTTCCCCACATTTAATTTTAGTTTCCATTTTCCTGACCATCTTTTCAGAGCCCCCAGATCCTCTTGCAAGGCCACCCTCCCCTCCCCCTCATCTACCACTGCACCCAGCTTTGAGTCATCTGCAAAGAGACTCATTTCCCTCCTGATCCCCTTCCTTATGTCTGAGGCATAGGCATTGAATAGGAGTGGCCCCAGCACTGACCCCTGGGGCACCCCACTAGTAACCTGCCTTGGGGATGAGGCTAACCCACCAGCCACCACCCTCCATCTTAACAACTGTCTCCCTACCCCCATTTCCTTCAGTTTAGCTAGCAGGCCATTGTGGGGTACTGAATCAAACACATTGCTGAAGTTCAGAAAGAGGAGTCCACTGGCCTACCCAGTACAGTTGGCCTCGTCACCCAGTCATAGAACTCCACAAGATTCATCCAACATGATCTTCCCAGGAACAAAAGCCATGTCTGTCTATTGTTCAAATACCCAGTTTGCTCCAGTAACCCTAGTCTGTTACTTGATAATACCCTCCATCACCTTACCAACCACCAATGTCAGGCCTAATGGGCCTGTAATTTCCCACCTCCTCCCTTCACCCCCTTGTGGATTGGCATGACATGACTACCCTCCAGCCTTATCGATTCTGGGCTCAGGAATGTTTTATTTTGTAATTCTATAAGCATACTAGCAGGCGTCCTGAGGTGCATGATTCCACAGGGACTGCTCCAGTCCATAGTAGCTACTATTTAAACCCCCATTCCACTCTAAGTGATGTGTCACATTCGACCTAATTTCCTGACTGCCTACTAGCACCTAGTCCTGCTGTCTGGTTGCCTATATCATCAAAGTGCTGCTACAGCTACGAGTAAGGTTTAACAATTCAGTCCCACTCTCTTCTTTAAAGGTTCAGTCTGCCTAGCCACATGCCCAACTGTAACCGATCTCTTGTTTTTCATTTCTCTATTTTTCTCTAATCAAATCTGCTTTTGCACCTTGATGGCTAAAAACCTTGTTTGATGAAACAAAGTGGGCCAGCAGTGCACGAAACCAAACTTGTCGACATGCCTCTCGCTTTTGCTGCCAGGTAACGAATGGTGAGGCTCACGCTCATTCAGACAATTCAAATCCCAAATAAATGAGTTGACAACATGACTCTTGTGGGACTACCCAGCGTCACTGGTTATTTTGCTTGTTGGTTTTTGCAGTAGCTGTTTTCATTTATTTGTGATTTTAATTTAAAAAAAATGAATTCAGCTTTGGCAATACCAAACCAGTAAAATAGCCTTGCACATCTGGACAGAACCATTTTTGGGGAATCACCAAGTTTCCAAGGGTTTCCTGAAGGAACCCAACAGAAGCAAAGTTGTTACAAATGTATCACAAATGTAACTGCATATGTACGCTTACGTAACCTGTAGATTGTTCATCACATTTTATTAAATGCTTGCTCATTAACTCTATAGTGTAAGTTACACTACAGTTACTGATCAAGCATTTATTATGTTTGCTTGTGCATGTGCAAGAAACATGATGTGGAAGCTTAGGAGAGAAGCGGGTTGTGGAGGTGCAGCACTGTGGCATCCAACACCCGCACTGCATTTGTGAGCTTGGCACTGTTCACCCAGTGCAGGCCCAGTGTCCGGATGACATTGGTTCTGCATAAGTGCCACCAAGTTGAAACAATTTGGCCCCTGCAATGAGAGGCTGCCTTGTCATTGCAGCATCAGCCGATTCCATGCTAATGAGGGGTGACCCATCATTGCAGGGTGTGGTCCTTGCCTGGTGTAACATGTCCATAAACATGGCAGCAGAGGGAAAGTCGATTGATTGGGGTGCCCAATCCCCCGTCAGCATGCCCCTGGCCCAGTTAATTTGCCGACAGGGAGCCCACTTCCCATGAGCATAATGCCCCCCCATTTGTTGTATGCCAAGGAGGGTGCCCCATCCCCCTTGGCATCATGCCCCCCAAACAGTCATTCTTTCCTGATGGAGGGCCCAATCTCCATTGGCTTAAGTCCTCCGGCCCAAAAAGGCAGGTGGTACACTGGGAGCCCACCCCAGTGTGCCAAAAAGCCTGCAAAAAAAAAAACCTTCTTGCGATGTCTTTTTTTCTGTCCCTGAAAGAAAGAAACAGTCCCACACTGATTGGGTCCTCTCCCCAACCGACACCCACCCACTGTGCACCCTATCTCCCCACCCCTGCACCCTTACTTACCTCCCAGAGCTTAGTGCGACATGATCTTCAGTGGACTGGAGACATCTGCACTCTTCAAAGCTGACTGCAAGCTGAAGAAATGCGGGTAAGCTGTATAATGGCATAAATAGGTTTTTTCAATGTTGGTGCATATCGTGGGCATTTTTGTGAATTTTGACACCAAATGTTCAACATGGGGTTATTGAGACCCCTCCTCATGACTTCAATTACTATCATGGTGTTATTCGGTATGGAAAGGTGATTTTGCGGTCACTGTGTGGACTCACCTTTCGGGACTGATTAATGTAATGAAAAACCACTGTTCATGAGGTGGGATCTCAAAAAGCCTATGCTGCAAATTTGATGGAAAAAATCCCAAAAATAACTATTTTAAGAGCATGCATTGTGCAGTTTCCATGCACGCAATTTGTAATATTTCCACCAGATTTTCAAAATTGTCATTTTACACACTCCTTATGAACAGTATAGTGGTCCTTTTCACATCCTGGCCAAAATATGTTTTCACCACTTCGGTGTTAAATAGACACAGTGGCTGTGGGAAATCAGTGTTTGGGACACATTAAGAAAATTGCAATGTCACTGTTCATGAGCAGAGGTCCTATAATGCCTAGGCTGAAAATTTGGTGACGAAGTCCATAAAATGACTGTGTTACTAGCTGTCTGTTGCATAGTTTCCAAACCTACTAATAACTGTGAATTTATAATATTTTCTACTCCAGATTTTTCAACATTGGCATTTTTCCACACCTCCTTATGAACAGTAGCTAGTCATTTTTCACATCCTGGCCAAAATGTGTTTTCACACTTCCACGCAGAATAGCACGGTTGCTGTGGGAAATCAGTGTTTGGGACACATTAAGAAAATTACAGTGACACTGTTCATGAGCAGAGGTCCTAAAATGACTATGTTAAAGATCTGATGATGAAAGTCCATAAAATGACTGTGTTATGAGAGTGCATAGCGAGTTCCCACACACCCTTGTAACTTCACAAATTTGTTACATTTTCATTCCAAATTTTCAAAATTGGCATTTGTTCACACCTCCTTACGAACAGTACAGCTGTCATTATTCGCATCCTTGTCAAAATGTATTTTTGTACTTTCGGAACACAATAGCGCAGTTGCTGTGGGAAGTCAGTGTTCGGGACAGATTAAAAAAAAACATGGTAACACTGTTCAAATTTAGTGACAAAAGACCATAAAATGACTGTGTTATGAATGTATGTTGAGCAGTTTCCATACACCCTCGTAATTTCACACATTTGTAAAATTTTCACTCCAGATTTTCAACATTGCCTTTTTTTCACACCTCCTTATGAACAGTACAGCTCACATTTTTCATATCCTGCCTGAAATATGCATTTACACATCTAGTGCAGAATAACGTGGTTGCTGTGAGAAATCAATGTTCGGGACAGATTAAGGAAATCATAGTGACAGTGTTCATGAGCAGAGATCACAAAATACCTATGCTGAAAATCTGGGGAAATAATTCCACTAAATGACTGTGTTACATGCATGCATTGCATAGCTTCCACATATGCTCGGAAGTGCGAACATTTTTAATATTTCCACTGCAGATTTTCAACATTGCCATTTCTTCACACCTCCCTACAGATGGTACAGCTGGCATTCTTCACATCCTGCCTGATCTGTGTTTTCGTACATCTGGTGCAGAATGGCACGGTCACTGTGGAACTCAAAATTCAGGACACATTAACAAAATTGCACTGCCATTCTTCATGAGAAGAGGTCTCAAATGCTTTCATGAAGTGGGGTCACAAAAAGACAATGTTGAAAATGTGCAGTGCAAATACCAACAAACACCCGGGGCATTAGAGTTTCAACCATAACATCCACCCTGTACAATACTGACAGGCATCGAGGTGTGCCTTTGGATTGCCGACTAGAATGCTCATGCCATCCCCCCACCACCCTCAGCCAGTGACAGGCATCAAGGTGTGCTTGGACTCTTCAGCCCCAGAGTTCACCCCATTCTCCCTTCTGCACCCATTTCAGCATATGTCCTTATGGAATGTGGTGACTGTAAAACTGAACACTCAGGCAGCACACATCAACACGTGTCACTGTCTGCAGATAGGGTGAGGTGATGGCATGAACGTCATGGTGATGACCCAAATGCATACTCCAATGCCTGTCCATCTCTGCAATGTGGAGGTGGGATTGGTGTGGAGTTCAATACTTCACTGCCATCCCTCTTTTTAAACAGAGTTACTGGGGTTGAGGAGTGGTCACAGAAAATCCTGCAGTGTGAACTGGAAACACAGACAGCCTTAGGGGCAGGACATTGTTTTCAGACCAAACAGGTTGTATTGGAACAGGAAGGGCTACATAACCATTGGCAACAAATTGCCCTGGGTGGAGATATCCAGACTAGATCAGATTACTATAAGTCACTACAGGCTGCAATTTTTAAAGACACAAAGCACATTTGCTGGAGCTGGAAGGATACTGCTTTGTTCAACTGCGAGCTGTGTGAGAAATTCTATATTGCACTTGATATCTGCAACAAGCGTGCACTTTTACTTAATTCTGTGGGAGGTGAAACTAACTACCCTTGGTAATTGCTTTTTATTCACATATTTATTTAGGTTTAACCAAGAAGGGCTTGTAAACTCTGTTTATCTTGTTAGTAACTTCAGAAGGATTTAAATACTGCATTTGGGTGG
The DNA here is from genome assembly GCA_016271365.2 of Neoceratodus forsteri. Classification (NCBI taxonomy): domain Eukaryota; kingdom Metazoa; phylum Chordata; order Ceratodontiformes; family Ceratodontidae; genus Neoceratodus; species Neoceratodus forsteri. Next base: position 1,106,327,935 of record CM028135.1, read on the forward strand.
TCCTTAGGGTAGCTAGATTGTCTACTAGGATTTGCTGACAGTTAAACTATTTTTAAATTTCAGGTGGCTGAGGAGTTGAAAAAGAAACTGCAAACTCTGCTTATCTTGGAAGTAACCTCATAAGTGTTTAAATACTTCATTCTGGTTGTCCTTAGGGGTAGCTGGATTGACTACTAGGCTTTGGGACTGAAACTATTTTAAATAATTTACTGATGCGTAGGGTTTGTGATAGTTAAACTCTTTTTAAACAGAGTTACTGGTGTTAAGGAGTGGTCACAGAAAATCCTGCAGTGTGAACTCGAAACACAGACAGCCTCAGGGGCAGGACATTGTTTTCAGACCAAACAGGTTGTATTGGAACAGGAAGGCTACATATAACCATTGGCAACAAATTGCCCTGGGTGGAGATATCAGACTAGATCAGATTACTATAAGTCACTACAGGCTGCATTTTCAAGACACAAAGCACATTTGCTGGAGCTGGAAGGATACTGCTTTGTTTAACTCGAAGCTGTGTGAGAAATCTATATTGCCCTTGATATCTGCAACAAAAGTGCACTTTTACCAAATTCTGGGAGGTGAAACTAACTACCCTTGGTAATTGCTTTTATTCACATATTTATTTAGGGTTTAACAGAGGGCTTGTAAACTCTGTTTGTCTTGTTGTTAGCCAACTGAAGTTTAAATACTGCATTTGGGTAGGGCCTTGAGGTAGCTAGATTGTCTACTAGGATTTGCTGACGATTAAACTATTTTTAAATTTCAGGTGGCTGAGGAGTTGAAAAAGAAACTTGCAAACTCTGCTTATCTTGGGAAGTAACCTCATAAGTGTTTAAATACTTCATTCTGTTGTCTCTTGAGGTAGCTGGATTGACTACTAGGCTTTTGGGACTGAAACTATTTGTAAATAATTTACTGGTGTGTAGGAGTTTGTGATAGTTAAACTCTTTTAAACAAGTTACTGGGGTTAAAGGTGGTACAGAAAAACCTGCAGTGTGAAACAGGAAAGACGGTCTTTCAAGCAACAGAGGGTGGTGGATTAAGGTTTCGTTTGTTTGTTACAATTCTTAAGATTTTCAGTGCAGGAAGAGTTTAAAGGCACAGCTGACTTTATTTTGGGGCGGACAGCTCAGAGCACAAACCACCAGGCCTGTTTGGGGCTGGAAAGGTTTACCTGTGTCTGACTTGGATGTGTGGATTTTCTCTGATTGATTACTAGGGTATTTCTCAATCAAATTGTTGTGTGGGCATCTCCTGACAGGAAGGCACTCATTGCAGCAGTGGGTCAGAGCTTCAGCTGATTGTTTTGCAAGAGGCACAGTTTGGGCCCAACCCCTTCCCACCCCCCCCACCCACCCATGGAAATAGTTCCTTTATACCTGGGGTTCTGACATCATTTCCTCAAGGTGCAAAGGTGCATGTCACTGTCATATCCTCTCTAGCACACTGCACTGACAATATAAGCATAACATTGTTATAATAGAAATATATATTTCTACATTACAAACCAATCACACACACAAAAAAAAAAAAAAATGTGGGAGTAGTGCAATGTAATGGCTGTGGGGCAGCAGTCTTCTGGGAGACTTTCTGGAGGCTGAGATGCTGCCTATTGCAGACAACTGTCTGCCCTGAGGAGGAAGTTGCCGTCTTCAGGCCACACTGGACAGTAGGCACGGGACCCTCCCAGGCCACAATGACAGTAGGGAAGGGAACCTCCCCATCCAGGGAGCACCAGGAACCACCACCACTACCAGAGGTTGCAAAAAGGCACAGCAGTTGGACCACAGTGGGCTCAGGGAGGATGAGGATGGTGAAACAGAGGACACCCAGTCAGATGTTACACACACAATCCATACGCCATTCTGAGGAGCATTGGCTCCCTATAGATACACCCGCAGAGGAGACTAAGGAGGCTGAGAACAACTGTCACAAGGGAGGCCCACAGGAAGGAGGCAGAGGACACCAAGGAAGGAAGCAGCTCCTGGTGGGGGACTCAATTATTAGGGGATAGAACTGGGAGGAGCTGGGAAATCTCAGAGTAGTGCCTGCCTGGTGCCCATGGCTTGGAGGGACAGGAGGCGCATCCTCAGGATCACAACAACAGCTGCAAGGTTCTGAGCTGGACATAATTGTCCACCTAGGGACAAATGACTTGGCTCATCATGAGGTTAGAGCAGTGCAGGAGGACATTGCAGAGTTGAGGAGGAGCCTAAGACAAGTAGACACACAGTATCCTTCTCAGAGGTGCTGCCTGTCAAAGGCATGGGGAGGCGAGGTAATTGGCACCATGCAGTTTAATGAATGGTTGAAAAATGGTGTGGAGCACAGGGGTTTGGCTTCATTGGGGACTGGGGTTCCACCTGGAGGGACACCAGCCTATACTGGCAGGATGGTCTGCATCTGTCCAGGAAGGGAACAAGTCTTTTGAGCAATCGGTTTAAATGCTTCATTGGCAAGCTTTTAAACTAGTCAATGGGGAAGGCACTGACAAGCAGCAGAAAAATCCCAGCCTCTCCCTACAAAACAGGGTACTAAATGAGAAAAAGACCAAGGTAGAACAGTCAGTGGGGATGCTGCAACAGAAGGTAAGGCCATCAAAAATGGAGAGCAATGAGTACCAATGCCGTAGTCTGGGTAACAAGCTCCTGAATTAGTGGCCTTGATGGAGGAGGAACATCTGGATATTGTGGCAGTCACAGAAACATGGTACACAAAACCATGACTGGGACGTAAACATACCAGGATGCACTATCTACAGGAGGGACAGGGGAGGGTAAGGGGAGGAGTAGTTCTTTACATAAGGGAAGGAATAAAGCAACAGAACAAAAAGGGTAAACAGGAGGAGGAAAAGAAGCACTGTGGGTGAATTTCGAGACAGGCAATGGCACCACAATCCACAGGGTTGTATACAGACCCCTTCTCAGGGGAGGAAGTGGATGAAGAAATGATAGAAGTATACTTAGAATGGCAGAAAAGGGAGATATTGCTGATGGGTGATCTAGAATATGCCAGATGTTAACTGGGCGCAGTTGCGCTGCCACTTGACAAGTGCAGTTATTCTAGATGCCCTACAGGGGGCATGCCTTAGACAACTAGCTGGAGCCCACTCGAGAGGGAGCAATATTAGACTTGATACTCTCAAATGGAGATGGAGAGAGGATCACAGATGTAAGTGGGTAGCCATCTGGGAACTAGCGACCATCGAACAATATGGTTCACAATAAACACAGCAATAGAGTCAAGCCATACAAAGACAAAAGTACTGGACTTTAGGAGGGCTGACTTTTAGAAAATGAGTAGAGTGCCTAAGGAATGCACTAGCAAAATGGGCAGGAAGGAGGGTGGAAGAACAATGGGAATAATAAAAACTGCCATCACAGAGGTAACAAGCCTTTGTGTGAAGCAAATAAACAAAACAAGACGATGTAAAAACCACTATGGTTCTCAAAGGAAGTGGCAGTGAAGGTTCAAGAGAAAAGAAAGCATTCAGGAATACAAGGAATAGTCAGCAGGAGCAGGACAGAGAACTGTATCAGTTAAAGCAAAAAGGAGGCTGGGAAGGCAGTCAGAACAGCAAAGGCCCAAACTGAGGAAAGGATAGCCAACTCCAGTTAAGAAGGATAAAACCTTTTATGGGTACATCAGGAGCAAAGGAAGACCAAGGGAGGGATAGTGAGGCTTAATAAAGGGAGGAGGGTGGGCAGAAGGAGAATGTGAAAAGGCAGAGATACTAAACAAATATTTTGCTCAGTATTTACAAAGGAAGAGGGAGGTACATAAAACAAACAGTAGTAACACTCTGGATACAGAAGTTGATACCAGCCATTTACAGAAGAAAGGGTTCTGAAAGAACTCATTAAAACTGAAGGTGGACAAAGCAATGGGGCCTGATGGGATTCACCCAAGAATTCTAAAGAACTAAGGGTAGAACTAGTGACACCTGACTACCCTCTTTAACAAATCATGGGAGGATGGGGTGGTACCTGAGGACTGGAGGAGGGCAGATGTGATTCCCCTTCACAAAGTGGGAGCAAGGCAGAAGCAGGAAACTAAGACCTGTTAGTTTAGACCTCAGTGATAGGGAAAATGATGGAATCACTTCTGAAGGAAAGAATTGTTGAGTATCTAGAGGCCAGTGGGGCCAGGACCCTAGGCAGCATGGATTCATGATGGGAAGGTCATGCCAGACAGAATCTGATAGATTTCTTTGACTGGGTGACCAAAGTAGATAGATCAGGGAGGGCTGTGGACATGGCCTACCTAGACTTTAGCAAGGCATTTGACTACAGTCCCACAAAGATTAATATACAAGTTAGCCAGCCTGGGAGTGGGTCCCAAGATGACAGCCTGGATAAAGAATTGGCTGGAGAATAGGACACAGAGAGTAATAGTAAATGGAGTCCACTCAGAAGAAAGGAGGTTACTAGTGGGGTACGCGAGGTTCAGTATAGGACCAGTCCTCTTTAATGTCTTTATAAGTGACATTGCAGAGGAACTGGAAGGAAAAAGTATGTCTCTTTGCAGATGACACAGAGATCTGCAACAGAGTTGATACACAGGAGTGGGGTGGAAAGGAGAGAAGGGACTTGGCAAGGTTGGAGGAATGGTCAAATGTATGGCAGCTTAGATTCAATGCTAAGGGTGCAAGGTAATGCACCTGGAAACAAAAACCCAGGGAAGAGTACACAGTGGGGGTGAGATACTAACAACAACAAAAATGGAAAGGGACCTGGGGTAGTCATATCAGATGACCTAAAGGTGGGCAAGCAATGTGAGAAGGCAGCAAGGAGGGCTGGGGGATACTGGGATGCATGGGAGGCATCACCAGTAGAAAACAGGAAGTTATTATCCCTCTGTACAGACAGCTGGTGAGACCCCATCTGGAGTACTGTGTGCAGTTCTGGAGACCCCATCTCCATAAAGACATAGACAGAGTGGAGGCTGTCAGAGGAGGCACAAAATGGTGCAGGGTCTGCACCAGAAGACACTATGAAGACAGACTTAAGGAGCTTAATATGTATACCCTCGAGGAAAAGGAGGAGAGGGGACATGATAGAAACTTTCAAGTACCTCAAGGAATCAACAAAGTCCAAGAGGGTAGCATCTTTCAGAAAAAGAGATGTGCAAGAACAAGGGGGCACAATTTGAAGATAGAGGGGGGATGGCTCAGAGGTAATGTGAGGAAGTATTTTTTCATGCAGAGGGTTGTGGATGCATGGAACAGCCTCCTGAGGAGGTCAGTGGAGTCAAGAAAAGTGGGGGAATTCAAGAATGCATGGGACAGACATAAGGCAGTCCTAGTGGGGGGGTAGGACGAAGTAAGCTGTTGGTTAACTAGGATCTGCAGCTTATCTGTTATGTAGGAAAATGGGCAGACTAGGTGGGCCAAGTGGTCCTTCTCTGCCATCAAATTCTATGTTTCTATGTTTCTATATACCGCAATAACACAGGTGAAAGCACAGAGCTCTGGGGTACCCCACTTGGTAAAGAGAACATATTACAGGAATAAATTCCTGACGCAACTCTCTGAAATCTACCAGTGAGGAATGAGTGGAACAATCTGGGGACTGTCCCTGACAGTCCACAGATAACCTGCAGGCTCTCAAGCAATATGCCATGATCCACAGTGTCAAATGCTGCAGAGAGATCGAGGAGGACTAAGATGGAATGAGTCCTCCAGTCTCTCACTATCAGGAGATCATTGAGCACCCGGACCGGGGGGGCGGGGTCTTGGTGCTATGCCTCTTCCTAAATCCCGACTGGAGAGGATCATAGATGTTATGGATGGTAAGGTGGTCATCCAGCTACAGTGTGACCACCTTCTCAATAACCTTGCCCACAGAGGGCAGGAAGTCAGAGCGGTTCAGATTCTGGAAATGTATTATTCATGCAAAATTTTCTGAACTTACTTCTATGCTTGCAACTTAGCCACCTTTGGAGCTAGACAACTGAAAATGTATATGCGTACTTCCTAGGAAGAGACTCAGAAACTGCTAAATAGAGAGGTAGTTAGTTACGTAAACTCAAAGTTACAAAAGTTCAAAATATCACTATATTCATTATGGTATCCCATCAACTGAGTGCTACCAGAATAGTGCAGAACTGTGTGTCACTAGTCTGGTTGGTGCTCACCACGGACAATGACAGGGATTTACAGCCTTAGTCAAGCTCTCCCTGTTGCTGTCCATGGTGCTGAAGGAGTAGATGGGCACCAGAATCCAAGATGCTGGCTGAGTTGTTCCTGTGGTGTGGAGGGCTGGGGCATTAAACAAGCTCATCCCATAGCTCCCCCAAAGCAATAAAGACCAGGGTTCTAATCCTGGTCTCCAACATTTTAGCATACCTGGGGACTTAGAATTTCTTTTTACATGGGGCCATATCGGCCCCCAGAATTGTAACTTCCCCTGGGATCTGATCCCACTTGGAGTGAGAATCCAATAGATGGGAGGTGTGGGGGGTTAAAACCCTCCTACACAAAAAAGCTGCTCCTGTTTTACTGCATGCACCACGCTGACACTATTCTTGTTGGCACTATTCAGACCCAGTGCCTGTAACTATTTGTTAAATTGACAGAAAATGTTCAAAATATTTGGAAATTTCCAGCTCCATTTCTATTGCAGGTATACACTCAAGATGTGGCATGCACACAAAATGTAAGTATGTCCTGGAATCTAATTAAGCAGGATGAATGTGGCTTAGTAGGATAAAATTTACTGGGGATACCTTAGAAATTAATAATTGGCAACATTTGCTCACAAATTCATGAACACATAATAGGTATAACCCAAAATTCCATTTGTGGGATTTAACTTTTACAAACCATTTATCACTACTGAATTATCGTGCCTGTACTGGCATCATAAACCTGCAATACCCCCCAACACTCCTGCGACAGTGATGCCCAGCTTCATGCTCCATCATGAATCACCTTACCTGCATTAGCATCATGGCCCTGCAATGCCCCTCCAACACTCCTGTGACAGTGATGCCAGCATCATGCTCCATTATGAATCACTTTACCTGCACTAGCATCATGGTCCTACAATATACCTCCAACACTCCAGTGACAGAGGTGTTACCATCATTCTCCATCATGAATCACCTTACCTACACTAGCATCATGGCCCTACAATACTCCTCCAACATTCCTGTGACAGTGATTTTACCATCATGCTCCATCATGAATCACCTTGCCTGTACTAGCATCATGGCCCTGTAATACCCCTCCAACGCTCCTGTGACAGTGATGGGCCAGCATCATGCTCCATCATGAATCACCTTACCTGCACTAGCATCATGGACCTACAATACCCTCCAACACTCCTGTGACAGTGAACCCCAGTATCATGTCCCATCATGAATCACCTTACCTGCACTAGCATCATAACCCTGCAATAACCACCCCCCAACACTCCTGTGACAGTGATGTCCAGCATCATGTTCCATCATGACTAAAGATATCCAGATACTTCTGTCACAATAGCCTAAGTCGCAACTAGTTGTAAAGCTTGTCATCACTTGGTACTATTGCTCTCGAATAGTAAAGATATACATTGCTATCTACAGGGTTGTTAAGTTTGTTCCCAATTGTTTAACCAAGAGAGAGACACAGTAAGCTGAAAGCTTGTTTACAGGTGCGACCTGGGAGCACAAGAGACATACTTTTCCTTCCAATTCCTCTGCAATGTCACTTATAAAGACATTAAAAAGGACCGGTCCAAGTACAGAAACCCTCACGGTACCCGCTAGTAACCCTCCTTTCTTCACTGTGTACTCCATTTACTACTACCCTTTGTCGCCGTTGTCTAGCCAATTTTTATCCAGGCTACCACCTTGGGGCCAACTCAAGGCTAGCTAACGTGTATTAATCTTTTGTGGGACTGTATCAAATGCCTTGCTAAAATCTAGGTAGGCCATGTCCAGGCCCCTCCTAGTCTATTATTTTGGTCACCCAGTCAAAGAAATCTATTAGATTTGTCTGACATGACCTTCCCATCGAGTATCCATGCTGTCTTGGGTCCTGTGCCACACTGGCCTCTAGATACTCAACAATTCTTTCCTTCAGAAGTGATTCCATCATTTTCACTACCACTGAGGTCAAACTAACTGGTCTGTAGTTTCCTGCCTCTGTCCTGCTCCCACTTTTGCGAAAAGGAATCACATCTGCCCTCCCAATCCTCCCATGATTTGTTAAAGAGAGTAGTCAGCGGTGTCACTAGTTCTACCCTTAGTTCTTTTAGAATTCTTAGGTGAATCTCATCAGGCCCCATTGCTTTGTCCACCTTCAATTTTATTAGTTCTTTCATAACCCTTTCTTCTGTAAATGGACTGGTATCAACCCCCGTCATCAGAGTGTTTCTCTTGTTTGGCTTAGGTACCTCCCCCTCCCTTCTTTTGTGAATACTGAGTAGAAATATTTGTTCAGTATCCCTGCTTTTTTACTGTCCCCTTCTACCCACATTCCCTCCCCTTTATTAAGCCTTAGTATCCCTCCTTTGGCCTTTCTTCACTCCCTAATGTACCTATAAAAGGTCTTATCCCCTTCTTAATAGAATTGGCTATCCTTTCCTCGGTTTGGGCCTTTGCTATTCTGACTGCCTTCCAGCCTCTTTCTGCTTTAACTGATAAAGTTCTCTGTCCTGCTCCTTCTGTGTATCCTTATATTTCCTGAATACTATCCTTTTCTCTTAACCTTCCCACCGCTCTCTTTTGAGAACCATAGCGGTTTTTTCCTTCATTGTGTTTTATTGATTTGCTTTACACAAAGGCTTGTTGCCTCTGTGATGGCTGTTTTGATTACTCCCCATTGTTCCTCCACCCCTCCTTCTTGCCTGTTTGCTAGTGTTTTTCTAAAGCACTCTCTCATTTTCAGCCCTCCTAAAGTCCAATACTCTTGCTTTTGTTTGGCTTGATTGTATGGCTGTGTTTATCGTGAACCACACTGTTTGGTGGTCGCTTGTTCCCAGATGGCTACCCACCTCTAAATCTGAGATTCTTTCTCCAACTTCATTTGAGAGTACCAGGTCTAAGATTGCTCCCTCCCGAGTGGGTTCCCATACTAGCTGTCTGAGGCATGCCCCAGTAGGGCATCAAGAATGACCCTGCTCTTGGATATGCCTGCAGCAAAGGTGCTCCAGTTAACATCTGGCATATTCAGGTCCCCCATCAACAATAACTCCCCTTTTTCTGCCATTCTAAGGAAGCCTTCTATCATTTCCTTGTCCATTCCCTCCTCCTGAGATAGGGGTCTGTATACAACACCTGTGCAGATTGTGGTGCCATTTCCTGTCTCCAGGGTGACCCAGAGTGCCTCATCTGCTCCCTGTTTACTCTTTAGTTCTGTTGCTTTGATCCCTTCCTTTACATAGATAGCTACTCCTCCTCCTCTTTTACCCTCCCTGTCCCTCCTGTAGATTGTGTATCCTGGTATGTTGACATCCCAGTCATGGTTCTCTGTGTACCATGATTCTGTGACTGCCACAATATCCAGGCAACCCTCTTCCATCAAGGCCACTAGTTCAGGGAGCTTGTTACACAGACTACGGGCATTGGTACTCATCACCCTCCACTTTTTGGTAGCCTTACCCCTTTTAGCCCCATTCCTGTCCTTACTGCCTTTGCCTTTTTTACATTTACCTCTGTCCTGCTCCCTAATAACTTCTCTACCGTGGTGTTTACCTTACTAATTACAATGTTTTTTGGGGGGAGGCTGGGATTTCCCTGCTCCTTTTCAGTGCCTCCCCCCTTGGCTAGTTTAAATGCTTGCCAATGAAGCATTTAAATCTCTCACCTAGGATCCTGGTTCCCCCCAGACAGATACAGACCATTGCACCAGTATAGGTCTGCATCCCTCCAGGTGGCTCCCCAGTCCCCAGTGAAGCAAAACCCTGAGCTCCACACCAGTTTTTCAACCACTCATTGAATTCCCTGGTGAGGAGTGCCCTAGCATCACCCTTGCCATAGACAGGCAGCACCTCCGAGAAAGTTACCGTACGCACTACTTGTCTAAGGCCCCTCCCCAACTCTACAAACTCCTCTTGCACTGCTCTGATCCCATTTCCTAGTCAGGTCATTTGTCCCTAGGTGGACAATGACATCCAGCTCCCTCCCTCATGCAGCTCCTCCCATGATCCTGAGGATTCGCTTCCTGTCCCTCCAAGCCTTGGCGCCAGGAAGCGCACTTACCTCCTTCTCCCTTCCTCCCCATTTCTACCCCCTAATGATTCGGTCCCCACCAGAAGTTGTTTCCTTCCCTGTGGGGTCCCATGCCACCCTCCTGTGGGTCTCCTTTGTGAAGGTTCCCAGCATCCTCCTTGGTCTCCACTGCAGGTGCCTCCATAGAGGAACCACTATCTACCAGAAGAGCGAATGAATTGTGGAGAGGTACAGCTGGAGGGATGCAACTCTGTTCCACCACCCTCTCCCTCCCTGAGCCCACCCTGGTCCAGCCTCTCCTCTTTCTTGGCAACCTCTGAGGTAGTGGCATTGGCCCTGGTGGTCCCTGAGTGGGGAGGAGGTTTCACGAATCCTAGCCAGGTCAGCCTGGAGACGGGCAACCTCCTCTCTCAGACCAGAGAGGTGCCTGCAAATAGGGCAGCATTGCAGACTCCAGAATGTCTCCTGGAACACTGCTGCCACACAGCCATTGCACTGCACCACTCCTACCGTGTCTTATTTTGTGTCCCCTCTCCTGTTTCTCTGTATGCTTACTCTATCCTCTCCTTACAACTCTCACCCTTCCTGTTCTGGGACAGCAACTTCCTAACTTCTTTAGTAGCCTCTTTCTTCCTTGCTCAATGTCAGACCACCAGCAGCTGGGGGGGGGGGTTAACTACTTTTTTCCTTTAGGGTTGACAAAACCAATGTTTCTCTATGATCCTTCCCTTCCTACTGCCAAACAGGAAGTTCCTGTTGACAGTCAGATCCAGTGGCTATAAAAGTGGAACTGGCTTAGGGTGAGTGGGATGGAGGGCAATTAGTAAGAAAAAAGGCTATCAACAGGAAGTTGTAATTTGAGTCACCTGCTTTTATAGTGTCTAAGCCACACCCCCAATTAAGCTCTCTCTCCTCCTACTGGTTTTGCAAAGTCAGCTGATACAATACCCTTCCCAGCACAGAACACACACTGACTTTTTCTTTTCTTTCTTTTTTTAACCCTAAATAAGATCCATTCTACTTCTAATAAAGTATCTGTCTACTTAATCTCAACAGACACTGACTCCTGCTGAGACATAAGTTTTAAATTAATAAGAAAATGTAGCTTTTTTAGTTAGCTGCTTTCTGCTCTACAAGCAAGGCTAACAAATGCTGCCGTTGTGAGACCTTGTAAGGCAGCATGGCTTGAGTTTTCACTGCTATGCAGATGACACTTAGCTATACATGTCCTTTCTGCCTGACCAGGATGATGCGGTCTTGGTGTTCAACAACTGCCTCGCCAAGATCCAGGACTGGATGGGTGCCAACTGGCCGAAGCTGAACCCTGACAAAACTAAGTTTTTTGTGGTGGACCCAAGTTGGGTAGAGGGGTCCTCAGCAGGGCAGGCCTCTGGGCTTTTGCTTGGTGGTCACCAGCTGATGTCCTCCAAATGGGTGCAGAGTCTGGGTGTTATTTTTAATGAGGGTTCAACACTGAAGTCTCAGGTGTCATCCGTCATCAAGACCTCATTCTACCGTCTGAGCAATATTGCCTGGATTAAGCACCTGGTTCCACCCAGTGATCTTCTGACATTGATCCATGCCTTGATTACCACAATGTCCTGTACCTAGGACTTCCAGTGGCTGATATCCCTGCTTGCAGCTGGTGCGAGAATGCTGCAGCCAGGTTGTTGACTGGGCTTTCTTGATGTAGTCATGTCACACCTGTGCTGCACAGACTGCAATGGCTGCTGGTTCAGTGGCAGATCACCTTCAAGGTTGGCTTGCTAACCTACAAGACCCTACACAGACAGGGACCAAGTTATCTGCAGGAGCTCCTTTGTCCCTAATGCCCCTTCTGACCACTTCGCTGTACCAAAGAGGGATTAATCGAAATTCCCAGGGTGCATTTGCTTTTGCAGCTCTGACCCTGTGGAACTCTCTAGCTCTTGAGATAAGGGGGTGCCTGACTGTGGAGAGCTTTAAATCTGCTCTTAAAACATTTTTATTTTCTCTTGCCTACCCTGATTATTAATTTGAGGAATCTAGTTATTTTAATTGGTTTTAATTATTTATTGTTCTGTATGGCCTGGATATTCAAACTGCGCTGAAAACTGGCGCAACAGTAGGAGCAAGCACAATCCAGTTGCGTAAATGTAAGCATGAAAGGGACATTCAAACATGGAGCAGGAGCAATTGAGCAAGCAACCAACGCCTCAATATCGCACATACTGCGCCATCGCGAACCAGGAAGGAGAAGCTGAGCCAAATGTTGTGCTATGATGCAAATCCATGAAGCTCAGCTGAGCATTCCAGACTGCCATAGTGCAAGCACAGCCCCCGAGCAATGGAACTGCACATCCAGGGAGGCAGGCTGGGGCCCACCGCCAGCCATGCCACACATGGGCACAGGAACACACTGCGGAACCCACACCACACCGACACACCCCAAGCACAGCATCACTGGGGGTGGGACGGATGATCCACGTGCCCATGGGGACAAGCCAACAATGCATAGCAGAGCCATGACACCCCAGCACAACCACTGGCAGGCGGAGAGTGCCACACACAGGGGGTTGACAACCACAGTGCACATCAGCCCCCCCGTATGCACAGCACACCGTGCACCGTGACCCCAAGACACCACTCATGTGCAGTGACTGGCACTGCAGGAAACACCATGCATCCCCCCTGCCACACGTCAACCCCATGCTGCAGAGAAGCATACCAGCCAGACCCACCCTGTGCACCCAGCAGTGGGTGGCAGCAGACGGCAAGACCAACAGAAAGTCAATGCCATGCTGGTGATACTCCCATGGACACACACATATATACCCAGGACCATACCAGCCCAGATGGCTTACACCTGCAACAGAGCACCCATAGCCAGTTGCAAATCAGAGACCAACACAGCAGTCGTATCAAAATAGAAATGTATATTTAAAAGATCAACATATAAACATAAACAGGTGAAACTATGTACAAGTGGGGGGACGGGTAAAAGGCAGGGGTGTTCAAGGGAGGAATAAAAACTGAGAGGGAAGGCAGGGTGATAGGGATGGGAGAAGTGGGAGGAATGTGGCCTATGGCTCAGCTGGCTGCTGGTCTTCCACCTGCTGGTGTCCCGTCCTGTGCCTCTGCCTCCTGGAACCATGGCTGTGTGGCCTGCAGTATCGCCTGGTTCTCCTGTGACACCTGGGTGAGGTGCGAATACCCTCTCAATCCTCCGGAGTACCTCGAGGCCTAGGAAATGCAACACAGTCAATGGCTGAGACTGACCACAACCCTGAACACCACCCAACCTGCAAGCCATGTAACCCAATGTCCCGCACCTGTGATGGCATGCACCCCCCCGCAGTGAACATGCAAATGGCCATCACAAACAGGCGGCACCAGCTATGCACACCACCGCCCACACACACTGCCCACGTCAATCACAGTACAAGCTAGGCTGGCAAGTGATGTGGCAACGTGGTGCGATGCCAGTTACACAGCTATGTGCCCAGTGCATGCCTGGACCACCTGTGATGCATACACAGACGTGCCGTGATGCTTCACTGTGATGCAGGTCACCTGTGTCATGCCTACATACATGGATACATAGACAGTGTCGGCAGATAAGGGCCTATGGGACACCCAGTCTGTCCATTTGACCTTGTACGTCACTCTGTTGTCCTATAAGTCCGTTCCCCCTCACCCCTGACCTCCAGAATTCCTTTATGGCTAACCCATGCATTCATAAATCCCGTGACCAAGTCAGCCCCTACCACTTCCTCTTGCAGGGTGTTCCACTTGTCCACCACCCATCCTGTGAAGAAATACTTTCTCATGTTTCCTCTTAAATGACCCCCCTCCAACTGCATCCCATGCCCTCTAGTCCTGGAACATCCTTTACGCTTACAAATATTGATTTCCTGCACTCTGTCCCCCCCTGTAGGATACTTGTATGTCCCCATCATATCCCCACACCCTCCTCCCCTCCAGGGAGTACATGTTCAGTTCCGTCAACATGTCTGCATAGGACTTGTGATGCAATCTATGCACCATCCATGTCGCCCTCCTCTGAACCCTCTCCACCCAGTCCATGTCCATACGCAGGTATGGTCTCCGGAACTGTACACTGTACTCCAGTGTGGGGACTCACCCTAGTGTTTTGTATAGTGGAACCATGACCTCCCCTTGGTTGTGTCCCGCATGGCTGGTGGTCTTGCCCCCCCAGCATGCAATAGCATCCATGAAGTAATGATACTACACTCCTCCAGCAGCTGTGTCTGACGCTGCTGCTGCTGCTGCTGCTGCTGTGGCACAACACCTCCTGGCACGGGGCCCTGGCATGGCCCACATCACCCTGGTCCTGTGTCCTCACAATCCGGCCTGTGGGAGACATATGTTGAGACAAACATCAGTGTGACTCAAAGCAGAGTGCCCCTGCCCCAGTGAGAGTGCCTGCCCACACAGCCATAACCATCCATCCATCGCACAGCTGCACACACTGACACACCTATGCACAGCCACCCAAGCACACACACACACCCCTACAGAGAATATAGGTGCATAGATGGTACACTCACCTGGCCTAGGCAACCACGCCCCGCCTGGCGTGAGCAGCTGCGTCGGCAGTTCCGCTCCCTCCGGCGGAGGTCACTGTACAGTGTGCGGCACTGCTCAGCAGACCGGCCCCGCCAGTGACCTCCACCAGGTCAGTGGCCACTTGCTGCCACACATGGTCCTAGGCATGGTGAGGGGGCCTCACCATACAGTGCCTCACAGTGGGGCTGCACCAGGACCACCAGGTTGGCCACTTCAAGCTGGCTCAGGACACCACCCTCCTCCCAGCCATGGCACCAACTTTACAGCAGGCAATATGGCGCCGCCGCACGCAACCCCATGTGAGTTGTTGTGCAATGAGACCAGCACAGGCTCCAATGGCGCTGTTCAACAGCGTCAGTATTTTGACATGGCGCCGTCACCAGACAGCGCAATAGGGACGTACACATGGCATGCCAACAGCGCCAGGGGCAGAGGGCATACACAAGGTCACGGCAATGATGCAAGGCTACGCACAGCGCCATCGGACGTATAGGCATCCTGCACGACTGCCAAGCTGCGTACCAGTGCCACAGTGGACTATTGCGCAGTAGTGCCACAGCGCCATACTGCCCAGTGCTGTAGCACCACTGGCACAATGGTGGCCATGGCCTGAATCGCCTATCGCGCTCAGCAGGTCTGCAGCGCGATCGACACATGCGTAACTTGTCTGGGCATGCACAATGCAGTGTATCACGCAGCCACAAACATGCACCATTGGCTCAGCCGGCCCTTCCGTACTGCGCAAAGCGCAAATTTGCGATATTCAGCCGACATATGCAAATCATTCGATCAGTCATTCAAAGGCGCAGTGGCGCGATTATCATGTCATTAAAGTTGCTCCACTCCTAATTTGCATGTGTTGCGCTATAAAAATGCGACAGTGGGTTGTGCTGGCCAGATTTGGTTGCTGAGGTGAGAGGTGAGTTACATGCTGTGTGATGCTCAGGACAATACTCATGGGCAGGGTGCCGGAGGATGATAAAGGCTGAGGGCTGAGCATGAAAGGGCACTAGAAAGGGACAAGGGCACCCTTTCTATCAGTATCTACCATCGGAAGGAAGCGTGGGGAGCTTCTGCCCGGGCAGCAGCTATGCTCATGAGAAATGCTGTGGCCTGCACAGTGACAGGTGTCCACTTCCACCCATACAGATCACCATGACTGACCAGAGCCAGGCTGAGGGTGTGGGACGGCGGGTGTAGGAGGCCGAACTTCACGCGGCAGAGACAGAGGCCCTCTTTCAGGCCTACCTGGAAGATCAGCCAGTATTGGTGGACGGAGGCACCCCTCAGGGTGTGCAGCTGCATGGGAGGGGGTAGCTCCAGGCCGTCAACCTGCCGGAAGCCACCAGCGCTCCGTGCGAGGAATGCCGAGAAGAAGATGGGGGACTGACGCAGGAGGCTGAAGGAGAAAGGTGGCAGCCTTCAGGGTGGCGCGATGCTGGCACTGGTGGGCCCACCAGTGGTGTTGCAGCTGACCCTACAGAGGAGACACTGGTCACGGCCATGCAGCCAAGTGCCATTAAGGGCATTCCAGGCGGAGGATTCCAGACAGGTGGAAGCCCATCACTGCATGGTATGACATGGTGATGTTGTTGGGGGCTGTTGTTCACATGCACTCATGTACTCTCTTTCTGTTACAGATACTGTTCATCTGCAGGAGACGGTGGTGGTGGTGGGTCCAGACAGTGAGGCAGACCTGCTGGACGTGGAGGAGGGACCATCCACCTCCGCCACCAGCCTGCAGGCACTGCAGCAGCATGCAGGCTGGGCCAACAACTCCGGCGTCAGTGATCACGAGTGCAGGGGTGCACAGCCTGTGTCACAGCAGTCTGGCATGCAGGTATGCCAGCATGCTGTGCCTATGGCAGTGGCACGCACCTGCACCATGATGATAGCAGGCCTGCAATGGCCAGTGATAGGTGTGTGTCCCACGACGGACACATGGCAGGCCAGCACGTGACCCTGGGCCTTCCTGGTTCACACCTGTGTACCAGCATGCTGGCACAGTCCCAGGCTGTGGCTTTCAGCACCGGTGGGACAGCATCGGTGGCTGTGCAGGTGTCTGGCACTGTTGACAGCACGGAGGTGGAACAGGTGGACCTGGGGTCTCAGCAGTTGGAGGGGCGGCAGCAGCAGTTGCACACCAGGTCTGAGGGGACAGTGTCAAGCAGTGGCACATGTCCACCACCCTTTGATCTGCCCATACCTGGTCCTGGCTAACAGCACCCACCCTCAAGGGGTGCTGTGCACCAAACCGTCCACCCTAGGGGTGACGATGCCATTGGGGCACAGTACCCATTGGACGGCGCACACCTGCTGCTGCAGGAGTCGGTACAGCTGCAGGGGTGGGTTGCGGGTCCGTGAGGCACTGTCTGTGTCCGTGGAGCTGCATAGTAAGGAGTGTGCTCAGGACCGAGCCAAGCTGGTCCTTATGCGGGACGGATGTGACCGCTGCCATTGACAGGCTGACCCAGGCAGTGGTCTCTATGGCGAACACATTGGCCACACCTGTCAGGTGCCCTGCACCACACACACAGTGCACACTCCACTCCCGTTCGGCGTTGTGCGACACCAGGCCTGTCGGCGCGGGTTCTGCTGTGGGCATCCTGGAGCACCCCTGGTGCAAGTTTGTTTTGGCAGGATGCACAGACCCCTGTGCGAGCAAGGTTAACGGTCACGCACTGGGACCCCTGGTGGTGCACCAGTGCCACCTGATGTGGCCCTGCTCAGCCTGCCAGTGCTGCTAGGCCACGGCGGGCCACCCACGCATCCATGGTGGCCGTGGGACAGTGCTACCTGACTGAGCTGTCCCCAATGCAGGCCCTGTCTGGTGCTGCCCTGTGTGCAATGTGTGTCATGGTGGGCGTGCACTGCTGGGTGCTCTGCTCTTCGCTGACTTTACGGACCACCTGCACCTCTCCCAACTGCTGTGTACAGGTGCGTGTGCATGATGATGCCTGCATTGCACTGTACACCAAGGTGCAAGGTTGCCCAGGTCCTGACACACGTACGTGGACAGTCCAGGTGGTGGGGGTGGTAGGTGGTGCTGTGTGTTGGCAATGTCATTTCTGCAGTGCTGTGCTGCTGCCCCTGTATGCTGCCTGGTGTGTGTGTGTGTCCATATGAGTGCTCACCCGTCTCTGATGGTGTGTTGGTATGCCTGGACCCTTCAACTCCCCTGACCTTCATGCACGGTGTGTTCTCCTGTGTGCCTGTGGTTTGCCATGGACAATGTTTCCTGCACATGTCCCTTGACTTACCTGTGTTGGGCATA
This sequence comes from Neoceratodus forsteri, assembly GCA_016271365.2. NCBI lineage: Eukaryota > Metazoa > Chordata > Ceratodontiformes > Ceratodontidae > Neoceratodus > Neoceratodus forsteri. The sequence continues at coordinate 1,106,345,936 of CM028135.1, forward strand.
GTGCTCTTCTGCAATGGTGTCCCGGTGCAGCTGGGCCTGCGGGTCAGTCGGGGTCCCTCCGTCCTGGGGGCTGCTTATCACCACATCACGGTGCCACTGGCGTCCCATCGCTGTCCCCTCTTGGACCTGTATGGCTATCCCATGGTCTTTGGCCATGTTGTGCAGGATGCAACAGGCCAGGAATATCCCCACAGGCCTTTGGGGGCTGTACTGTAGGGAGCTCCGCCAGGTGTCCAGGCATCGGAAGCGTGCCTTAAGCATCCCAAACACCCGCTCTATGATGTTACGTGTTGCGGCATGTGCCTCATTGAAACCGAGCTGTGCTGGGGTCGAGGGGCACCGGTAGATGTGAGCAGCCAGGGGACGGGTGGGTATCCACGATCACCTGTGTGGAGATAGTGGTGATCAGTGTCATGTCAGGTCCATATGCCCATATCCTTGTGTGCCACTACCATGGCACCTGTGTCATTCCACCCTTGCACAGTGTTTGCATTCCATACATGTGTACTCACCCACTAGATGACCCGTGGGGATGTTCCCACTCTTGAATCGATGGCACAGTGCAGACTGGTGCCATATGAAAGCATCATGTGCTCCGCCAAGGTATGTGTGGCACAGACATTGATGATGCACCCAGTGGCATCACACACCACCTGGCAGTTGACACTGGAAAGCCCTTTCAGTTCCGATAAGCATGGCCGTGGGGCCAGGTGGCGTCACGAATGGCCACATGGGTGCATCTCTATGGCCCCTAGCATGTCAGGCATTTGTGCCCCTGTGGAACTCCTGCATGTTTGTTATACGCTCTGCCGGCGGTGCTGGGGAAATGGATGTACTCCGCGGCATGAGGCAGCAGTGCGCTGAGGAATTGGGTGAGGATGCGTGACATGGCCAACTGCTGTAATGCCTGTGGTGTCCCTGTCGGCCTCTGGAAGGATCCCGTGAGCAGGCACATGCAGGCTGTCACCTGGTCTCCACGGACAGAGCATGACTCCGTCGTGGGGTGCCTGCATCACATCACTGCACAGCTCGCTGAGCCGTCTCAGTATTGCCCTGTTCAGGCGGTGCCGGGCCACTATCTCGGCGTCTGTGTACAGCTCGAGAGCTGATGCAGACGCGATACCGCCTGTCGGGGCATACCGCCCGATGGGCCCCTCCCGCCACGTCCCCTGCAGCATGGTGTCTCACCCCCTCAGTTACAGCTTCCATGTGGAGGCTGACACTATCCATCTCCTGGCTTCTGCCCCCGGCTGCTGTTCCCTCGTTACCTCGCTGCCCCCACTGCTGCTTCCACTGCACGGGCACCCCCACTGGCCTCTCTGTCCTCCTGGACCCACTGTCCCTCTCTGCCCTTCCAGCTCCTGTCTCTCTCTCTCTCTCTCTGTCTCTTCTCTCTCCCCAGTTTGTGGCCTGCTAGGGTTCTTGCGCGCTTCCTTGAGCCTTTTATTTGGCTCAAATCCGGTGACTCATAACTTCCCGGCTCAGCCACTCTTGCGCGTGCGCGATGTTCGGATGCTCGCATTCGCCTTTGTACATGGACCCACCCCCTTCGATTGCGCATGCCTTCATTTCCATTGCGCTGTTGCTCAGCATGTTTTTCGGTGCTAGCTGGCCCCTTCTGAATATTGCAGAATGGCGCATTTTGGAGTTCGCGCCATGACAGTTCTTATCGGCGCAACCCTTTGCGAATATCTGGGCCTATGTGTTTTGTTAAAGGGCTTTGGTATTTTTTGAATCGGCGCTTGAAACAAATTATTATTACTATTATTATTTATTATTCCTGGCCACTCATCCAGCTGTTAAACTTGGTATCCATTTAGGACCTCTTCCAAGGAAAATTCAGATCTCTAGTTATAATACTGACCCAGTTGTGACCAGTTTACAATTAAACAATTTAGGAAACTTCCTAGCCCTAATACAGGATATTTAACAACAGCCCCATTCCATCATATTTTATTTCAACAAAATGGCGATATTCACATGGGAAGAGTGAAACTTGCATTGCAAAGTTTGCTGCCTGTCAGAGTCAGGAAATGTGAAGTGATGAGGAAGAGACAAATCCCAAATGTTAATGCTCCATTTCACTTCATAACGTGCTTTTCTCCATCAGCAATTTGTGGCACACTGGCGGTTCAAGTCGCAGAGTTGTCATTTGCTCCAAAGAATCAACATCACACCCAATAAAGGGCACCAGAAGTGGCTGCTGAAAATGAATCTAACACAGCTTATTTTAAACAGTGCCTGTTGACACGGTGAAACCAATTAGATGTATTCAAAAAGAGCCTTATTTTTTAAAGCGTTGCAGTCTGTAACAGTGCTAGGGTACATACTGTAGGAGTACGGCAACAGGTACTGTACATTCCGAGCCTCAGTGCCACTCAAGGAACACGCACACACCACTGGAGAAAAAAAAATGGAGTTTGTGTATTTTTTCAATCATTTGCTGTTTGTCTCAAAATTAGTATTTTGTTTTGTTTTTTTAATAACTTCATCCTGGTATGCCCTCATCTTGCATTCGGAATCATCATGCGATCCCTGGACCCCAGTTAACCATTGTCCCGCAGGTTATTGTATGAGTTCCTCATTGGTTTGTGTCACTGTGACTCTCTGGTACAGTAATACCGGGCGGTGTCTTCAGGTTTCAGGCTGGTCATGTCTAAATACAAGAGGCTCTGGGGATTGTCTCTGGAGATGGTAAACCGCCCCTGTACTGAGGCAGAGTAATATTTGGTGGCTCCATTGGGGTTGATAAATGCAACCCAGTCCAGTCCCCTCCCGGGTTGCTGCCGGACCCAGGCCATCCAGTAGCTACTAAATGTGAACCCGGAGGCTACACAGCTCAGCCTGAGAGTCTCTCCGGGCTTTTTCACATCTCCTCCGGACTCCGTCAGCACCACATCGGAGCGGACACCTGGAAGAAAGCATAAATGTGTTTAGTAGTTAAGAGTATATCACAGCTTCACACATTAGTTCTGTAAAATAAAGTAAATTAAAAACTCACATTGTAAATTTGATAAGCATAACATATATAAAACTAAAATAATTTGCATCCTCATTACTAAGGGAACTCGAATTTTTGAAGATTCACACTCTGAACATGGACCCACCGCTGATCTTCAGTGGAGCGACAGCGGATTCTATTTAAACAGCAACGGGGTCCTTCATTTGCATCTTGCGTTCTAATCTGGAGTCCGATCTCAACAGGACACTCCCTATAAATACTGACCGATCATTGAATCATCGCTGCATTACAATTCAGTATGCTCTGTCTGTGTGCTGTGATTTTGGAATTACTTGGAAGATGCAGCATCATTAACACTTCTGTTGTTTTTGAGTATTACACATCTGAACGTTTCTATACTGATTAAACACTTTAGTAAGATTTTCAGTAATCATTTTTTGTGCCAGGCAACAACGTTATGGTCAAACACATTTCATTTTAGTTTCCTGCAGAAAATCCTGATATAATTGAAGATTTATGAGCTGTGTATTATGAAGAAATCTGTATTATATTGCAAAAGATTGCATTCTTTTTAACTAGAATTTTATTGACACGAACACCATACAGTGATATTTAAAGCACATTAGATCAGAATTGTATGTGGCCTTTATACACTACATAATATATCAGTCCATTTAAGGTGTTTATGCTCTGGTATCATGCATCAATAATAATAATATTATTAATAATAAATGTCACTGTGTGGTCTACTGGTATTCGTAAATTTCCCTTCTTAATGTCTTTGCTAGGTGTTTTTATTTGTCCCATCCTGCAGTTGTAAGACTTAACAGAAGTTATCAGATCAGGGGTTTAACTGTGTCCAGTGTTAGGTAATTCATTATATCCTCCTGAAGAGCCCTTACCCCAACCAGAGGATGTCCTCCACTGCTTCGCCTCTCTGATCCCCATATCCATGATACTGAATTATGTAGACTTTAACTAATTATTTAATTATTTTATTCTTTGGTAACCTGGTAGGCCCACTAAATGCAAATGCCTATTTTCAGAGATAACATGGGAGTACTGGGGAGGTTAAGTGAACTGCTCACAGTCACACAGTATGCAAGTGAAGGTTATGGGAATCAAACCCAGGTCTGCTAGATGTACCAAACTCATTCACAGCTTATCTGACCACTTCGCTGTATTGCCAGCCCCTAATGACTTAATGTATGTCTATGTGCTATTTATAAAACTTCTGTTAATGTTATTCTTTGCCCCGATGTCCTGTTTTATCCCCTAGTCCCATTATGAACTTAACCTGTGCCCCCCCAACTTCCTCACAACATAACTTGCCAAGCTAGAGCTGCTACAACATTGGCCCATCCAGTGATCCTGCATTAATAATGATCCTGTGGCAGCGGGACACTCCTCAGACCTTTGCATAGAATAGAACAATCAAACATAATACAATATGAATCCAAGTGAGGACAAAACATGTGTCTGTGTCTCGCTATTCTCAGCCTTTGCTGATTGTAGTGTGAGGCATATTGGCACCATGCTTAAAGTTGAGCCAGTCCAAATTAATTCATTGTCATTTGCATATGCTTCTCATGATGCTTTGCATTATTGGGTAGTATGTGTATTTTCTTTAAAACAGCAGCGCAATGTAAAAAAATGTTGCCCTTTCTTGATTGTTTATTCCCTGTGCTTTGCTGAGCATGCATGAACATATGAACATACAAAATTTGCCAGCAGATAAAGGCCTAGAAGTCTATCAAGTCTGCTCGAATGTGCAGTTAGCACCTCTATTCTGCAGCTGCCCTCCTTCCACCCTTCCACTCCATTGACCCTCCCTTGTCCTGCCCAATACCCTTTTGAAACAGTCCACTGTTCTACTGGATACCACTTCTGCAGGTAACACATTCCACCCAGCTACCACCCTCTCTGTAAAAGTGTCTCCTCATCTCCTCTTGAACCTTCCTCTCCAGTCTCATATCATGGCCCCTGGTGTCCCTCCTTCTTCACTTTGAACAGCCCCTCTGTACCTGTCTTGTTTATTCCTTTCATGTACTTAAAGGGTTCAATCATGTCTCACCATCCTTCTTCTCATCCAGTGAGTACATGTTCAACTCCCTCAGCCTCCTCTCATATGCTAAGTCCCCCAGTCCCTTGGTCATCTTTGTCACACTGCACTGCACCCCTTCCAGTAACTTAATGTCCCTCTTTAGATACTGGCACCAGAACTGCACGCAGTACTCCAGGTGCGGTCTAACTAATTACCTATACAGTGGCAGAATCACCTCCTCCATCCTCAAGGATATACCCCTTGCAATGAAACCATGAAACCCAGCATTCTGTTGGCCTTTGCTGCTGTCTTCCTACATTGTGCTGAGTTCCTCATTGACCCTGTAATGAGCACCCCCAGATCCTTCTCCTCCTCTGTCTGGGCTAGCTGCACTCCTCCCAGCTGATAACTCCTACTTGGGTTTTTCACTCCAAAATGTAGCACCTTGCACTTTTTGGCATTAAACCCCAGTTGTCAGATGTCTGACCAGGTTTCAAGCTTTGCCAGATCATTCTTCAACCCCTGCCATCCCTCTAGGTTATCCACCACTGCTCCCATCTTGGTATCATCAGCAAACAGACTGATCTTGCTCTTGATGTCCGATGATATGTCTGCAATGAATATCCCAAACAACACTGGTCCCAACACCGAGCCCTATGGAACACCTCTCGTCACTGCCCTTGGGTGTGAGAGCTCCCCACCCTCACCACCACCTTCTTTTGCCTTCCCTGCAGCCAGTTCTCTTCCCATCTCACCAACTTTGCACCGCCCGAATGCCTTCTAACACTTCCCAGCCTCCCATGTGGCACCAATTCGAATGCCTTACTGATGTCCAGATACAGGACATCTACTGCATGACCCCTGTCCAGTTGCCTAGTTACCCAGTAATAGAACTCCAGCAGGTTGGTTTGGCAGGATCTGCCACATATGAAGCCATGCTGTCTGCTGTCCTGTAGTCCTCTGGCCTCTAGGAGGGCAACCAGCTTACCTGCAATGGATGTGAGACTCTCTGGTCTGTAGTTCCCTGGTTCATTCTTGGTACGTGTGCATGTACCTAGTACTCTTTCGCGCCAGCAATGTACTATCACCCTGTAATGTGCTCAGTTATCCTTTGTGTTTGTTTACATTTCCTCCACCTGCAGCACTGACAGCAGTAGTACTAGATAGCAGCCGCCATATTTTCTGTGGTGCTACAATGGTCATAACAGGTCACTTCCTGGGTAGGTAGTGCTGCTGCTTTAAAATTTGGCTGTATGGCCAATATCCTCCAGGATAACCCATACCCCAGTGCATTTGCTCTGGGGTTCTTTTATATAATGTAATATAATACATTTCCAACACAACAGAATTTAATAGCAGCACAGCCCTCTACCGGTAGTTACCACTGCTCAGCACAAGATTATAGAAACAGACATTTTTGACTGCTTGCTGACAGTCCATCACCTTATAGCCTATCTCCATTCGTTACTTCCACAGGACCCTTTTAAAATACTGGATCCAGCACTGTCTGTATCTTCGGTGCACTGTTCTCCCATTCCCTTGTGCCGCCCCATTTTTAGGGGTTGCACCAGTATTTGCTCTAAAATCAGGGTCCCCTCCCTATTGTCTAGAAGTATAAAATGTTGTAACCATCTGCTGTTAAATTTACCTTTCCGCAGTCTCAGTAGGGCTGGAATTGTTATTTATTTATTTAAAGGTTTTACCAGGAAGAACATACTGACCAGTAAGCTCATTTCCAGATGTGTCCTGGGGGAGGAGGAAACAGAATGGGAGTACAGATCTATATAGTAAATACAGCATTTGAGAATTAAGAATACAGAAAATACAGCTTGAATACACAAAATCAAATTCAGAATAGAGAAACTATACAGAAAATGTACAGCAAAACTAAATATGTATTTTACAACATGAATAATCTCAGATTTTCAATTATCTGCATTACACATTATATAAATATGAACACAGAGGCATTTCTGAGTTAAAGGTTAAGAGGAGGAATTGTAGGCCTATAGCTGGAAAACACTAGTTGTAATAAAGACGGGTAGTATATAAAGAGACAGGGAAGGTTAGCAGGGGCAGATGAGGGAGGGGATTAGAAACAGGTGCAGGGACAGTGGAAGTGGTTTTAATAAGGTAATTGAAAACCCTAGGAGAGGGGTTAAAATGTAAGTGGCATGGGACGGAGTTCCACAGACTTGGAAACCTGTAGGAAAAGGTGGCCTGACCTGCTGAGAAGGTATGACGAGGGATGGTTAAATTGAGAGGGTCAGAGTTTCTGTGTGAATAAGGAGAAGGAAGGTGAAGAGAGAGGAGGAAAGATAGGAAGGAAGGGACTGGGACCAGAATTTGACCAAGAAGCTGGTGCCATGTGAGCACCATCTTTCCTCAAGGGAGGGGAGGGACAGTGATTTGTAAAGGGTACAGTAGTGAGTGCGAGGGGGACAGTCAAGGATGTAACAGCAGGAAGAGTGGAAGAGATTATCCAGTCTGGTTAAGGAGGAGGTTGGCATGGCACTGCATACAATATCCCCATAATCGAAGATGTGGGGATCATTTTCTGTATAATGGACCTGTGAGCTGGTGGCTGGATGCAGCCCTAGTTGTGGAACAAGACACACAGTTCAGGGTCCAATGTCTCATTGATCACCTCTTATATGTACAGAAAAAGTGAGGTGGCAGTTAAGCCAGACACCAAGGTATCTAAAGGAGAAACAGTCCTCAAGCATTTTCTCAACTAGGGTGTGGAAGAAGGGGCGGCAGAGGAGTCAAGAGAGTCTGCCTTGTGCCCAAAGTCATGGAGACTGTTTTTTTATGCAGAAGATGATTTGAGCAGAACCACAGCTGAACATTCTTGAAGTCATGCTGAAGTCTGGTTGCCACATCTGTGATGGAGGGGCCAGATGCATACAAGTTGGTGTTGTTTGCATACAAATGGAAAGATGTGTATGGACAGGCAGTGGGCAGGTCATTTAGGAAGATTGAAAATAGCAGGGGGCTAAGGATGGAGCCTTGAGGAACACCAGTGGTTATGGAGAGGGGGGAGAGAGCGAGTTGCCAATCCAAACAGATTGTGACCTACTTACTAAGTAGGAGTGGAACCAACTGGTGGACTCAATGGAGAGCCCTACATTGGAAAGATAAAAGAGGAGCAGGGGATGTGACACAGTGTCAAAAGCCTTTGCTAGGCTGATGAAGATTGTGGAGGTGATGTGTCCCTGGTCCATGCCTGTTTGGATGGAGTCAGTGATCTTCAACTGTGAGGTGATGGTAGAATGGGATCTCCAAAGCCAGACTGATAAGGAGTGAAAAGGAAGTTGAGTCAAAGAAGGAGGAAAGCTGAGATAGAACTAGACATTCCTGCAGTTTAGTGAAAATTGGGAGGAGGGAGATTGGGCAATGGTTTTCAGTGGAGGTGGGGTCACCTCCTTATGGAGGGGGACAATAGTGGCATGTTTCCACTTAGCAGGAACAGTAGCAAGGGGGAAAGAGAGATTTAGGAGAGATGCAAAGGGGGGCAATGGCAGGGGCGGATCAATAGAGCATTTTAGCATCCAGCCGTCAGGGGCATTTGCCCTTTGAGCGGTTAAGTGCAATAAGAGTATTGAAGACTTCCTCAGGGGTAGCTGGGATGAAAGCCAAGGAATGTGAGGAGGATGGAGTTTGGGGGGAAATGGGGAGGACAGGATTGGCAGGAACCAAGGGGAGAGAGGACAGCAGGGATGACACACAGGTGGTAAAGAAGGAATTGAACTCTGTTGCTGCAGATTGAGGAGCTGACAAAGTGCTGTTTCCAGTGTTGATCACAGGTGTGGGGGGGCCTAGATTGAGGGTGGAATAATGAATTTACCACTTTCCAGAACTTGGAGGGGTGATTTATATTTGTAAGGAAGGTGTCCTTAAAGTATTTTGCCTTAGCATGTCTGATTGCCCTGGTACAGGCATTTCAAAGCATTCTATTAGCCGGCCTGGTGACGCAGAGGGTTGAGGTACTGGCACCTTACCTTGAGCCACACCGGTGATCCAGATTGGCAGGGGAAGGTGAAGGATCGAGCATCCAGAGGACTGCTCTCCTCTCCTGGGGTGGGCTGGGAGAGTCCTCACTCTGTAGCGGCCCCTGGTGGAGACAAGGGGCAGTTCAGATGCAACGCGAGGAAGGGAAGCAGAGGAAACACAGAAAAATGGTGCCTCCACCTACCGGATGATGGCCGCCTGGACCAGTGCCTCCTGGAACTCCATCAAGTTGACCCAACCTCAGTAGCACCCAAGGCCAATGCCGTTGGCTACCAGGCCCTTTCTAAGGAAGGAAGAGGAGGATCTACCCAATGAAGGATTACGTCGGGTTACCCAAAGGTGGCTGTGATGTGGGGTTGGGATTAGCGTAGGAGTAATGGAGGTGAGAGTCCTTGGCAATTGGCCTGAAGGAGTGATAGGTGGGGATGCAGGAGAGATAAATAATACAAACAAATATATAAAATAAAGTGTTCTATATTTCTGGAAATCTGTGGGAAGGCTGGAAGATTTGAGAGTCTTCCATGCTTGGTCTCTTTCACGATGACAGGTTAAGAGGTCAGCAGATACCCAGGGCAGGTGGTTTCCATGCACGTGGATTCTTCTCGGTGGTGCATGCTTATCTCAGAAGGAGAGAAAGAGTGACTTGAAGTATGCAATAGCAGAGTCAATGGAGGGAACACCAGTGATAAAGGACCAGCCTGTGTTAGCCAAATCATTTAGGAGAGAAGCGATATCTAGAGAGTTATAGGACCGTAGTAGCAGTGTTTTTCTTAGGGGGTGATTTAGGGCAGTGGATTTTCCAACTGCATAGATTAGGTGGTGGTCACTGTGACAGAAATGGGAAGGAAGGAGTTAATGGTGGATTCTGTAGTTGGCATTGTTTAGCAGTCTGGAAAAGAACACAAGCTGGAATTCTACAAGCTGAAATTCCACTGTCCCCAGCTTCTGCTTGGTTGGTCATAAATCTCAGAGTGGACATGTCCACACAAAGACTCACAGTTTAAATGGATTGGATCATTCAAATATAAACCCAAGGTTAAGGATGAATGTTAGTGAACACAGATAGGTGTGCAGTCGGACTGGGACAATTAAATACATACATTATAGATGGTGCATTCAAAGGGGAAAAAGGAATCACCTATTCTCAGAAGAGTATATAAGATGCAGAAAGACAGTGAGAGGTGTTGTTGGTTACTCTGGGAGTTACTCTTGGAGCTGGAGGGAGAAAAATAAGCTTGGAGCCCACCCTTCTAGCTATGTCCATGGAGCTGGCAGATAGCATAGCGTCAGTATTTCTTGAAAGAATGGAAGGGTAAGTGTAATACTAGCACATATCTCAGTAATAGCTTTTTCTGTTGCCATCTGTTATTTTAAAACATTTGTTTACTTTTCCTGTATCAGTGTTATTCTATTGTGTTGAAAATATATATCCTGTAATGCTCTGTTCATTTTCTGTTAAGTAAAAAGCTATTTATTTACTCAACAGTTGTGATTGTGATGTAATTTTTCGAAGGTAATACATGGTTTCCACTGACTGAGGTAAACTCTGTTTAGCATCCGCCATCCAAGAGAAACACACTACCAGACATTGATTTGTTGAATTGCACATTTGACTGCCCAGTTCTGTAAACATGATGGTGGGTGCTGGAGCAAACTCCAGCTGGTGGCAGCGAATACAGACACCTCTCTAAAAGCTGTTCCAGCCCAGAGAGAGGGGTGGGTCACTTATTGAGTCCGGGAGTAGATCAGTCATTATTATACAATGTGGGTGGGAAGATAGGACCCAGTCTATCAGAGAGTGGCTGAGGGATTTTGAATTTAGATAGGAGGGTTCATTGAGCAGTTGAGTAAGGTTTAGGACAGCAATGTCTTACCAAATTTTGGATTGAGAAGGGGTGAGACAATTCACTTTGAAATCACCCAGGACATGGAGTTTGCCACTAGCTGCGTGTGTTTGTAGAATGGCTAAGAGGTCAGCAATCGAGGATATTGCTGCGCTGGGGCAGCAGTAGAGCCCATGATGAAGACAGGTTAGATGCAAGGAAAGGTGAGTTTCACCAGCAGAGACTCATGCATCTGAGGGATGGATGCAGCAAGTATCGGGGTGAGTGTGTGGGAAGAGGCTACATACATGGCTAAACCTCCAACCTTACCATTTCCCAGGCCAGTCCTGGAGGATGAGGCAGTATCCAGGATAAAGACACAGTTATTTTGGATGTGAGGTTTTAGCCAAGATTCTGTGATGATTAGAACATCAGGTCTGAGGGAGAGGGCTGAGGGTTGAGCAGCTATACTTTATTGAGGAGGCTCCTGATGTTTAGGTAAGCCAGCCTGTGGTCTTGCGGAAGTTGCAAGGATGTGGCAGGGAGAGGACTAGATTGGGTTCAATGTCCCTGCTAATAGTAGTATCAGTATTAGCATAAGCTTTAGAGGAGTGCCAGGCAATCATGGTTGGAAGAGGAGTGGGGGGTGAGTATTGAGGGGCTTATGGGACAAGAGTTGTGCAGGCAGGAGTTGGGCAGTGGTGGGAAGGAGGAGGTGTAAAAGGTTGGTGGGAGAGTGAGACAGAGGTATGCTGATTTATTTGCTGGAGAGATAGGTGCAGAAGAGGGGGGAAGAGATGGCAAGGGAAATAGCAGAGGGGAGATAAAGATACTGAGAGGGAGCATGATGGAGAGGAGAAACCAGGGGAAGAGTACACAATGGGGGTGAGATAATAACAACAACAAAAATGGAAAGGGGCCTGGGGTAGTCATATCAGATGACCTTAAGGTGGGCAAGCAATATGAGAAGGCAATAAGGAGGAATGATGGGATACTGGAATGCATAGCGAGAGGCATCACCAGTAGAAAACAAGAAGTTATTATCCCTCTGTACAGACAGTTGATGAGACCCCATCTGGAGTACTGCGTCCAGTTCTGGAGACCCCATCTCTGCAAGGACATAGACTGGATGGAGGCTATCCAGAGGAGAGCAACTAAAAATGGTGCAGGGTCTGCACCAGAAGACATACGAAGAGAGATTAAAGAAGCTTAATATGTATACACTCGAGGAGATGAGTGAGAGAGGGACATGACAGAAACTTTCAAGTACATCAAGGGAATCAATGGCATCCAAGAGGGTAGCATCTTTAGAAAAGAGATGTGCAAGAACAAGGGGCACAGATTGAAAATAAAGGGGGCAGCTCAGAGGTAATGTGAAGAAGTAGTTTTTCACAGCGAGGGCTGTGGATACATGGAACAGCCTTCCTGAGGAGGTAGTTGAGTCAAAAACACTGGAGGATTTCAAGAATGCATGGGACAGACATAAAGCAATTCTAGTGGGGGGGGGTAGGAGGAAGTAGACTGTTGGTTAACTAGGATCTGCAACCTATCCACTAGGTAGGGAAATGGGCAGACTAGGTGGGCCAAGTGGTCTTATCAGCTGTGAAATTATATGTTTCTATGCTTCTATGTTACTTTCTCCTATATTTTAAGAAGTAAAAGCTTGGTGTGTTTTCCTTTTTTTTATGTGTATGTGTTTTTTTTCCCCCTTGCTTGCCTGGGCAATCTACAGGAAGACATTTACTATTGCAAGGGGTGGCTTACTTCTTAATGCTCATATGTGCACTAAAAAAAGAGCAAGAAATACATACTGCTGGGTGGGGAATGGAATTAAAGTGTACCCTGGTAGAGACAAACTTCGACTTCTACTAGGCTACGCTTTAATTCCTACGCCAGCAGTATTTATTTTTTTGTAGTGCACACTGTTGTCAAACCTTGAGGTATGTTCTAGAGAAAACTTGAAAACAACATCAAAGCTCCCCTCTGTGTAACATTCTAATGACTTTAAAATGTCATTTAAATGTAACAGTTGAAGTTCAATTAGAAAATATCAAAAAAAGATTCCTTCAAACTAAATGCCTGCTTCATTTTCAGTGTTTTGCTGTGGTTTTCTGTCCCAGACTAATTACTGCAGAAGATGGTGTTGCATAATTTTTTTGGTCCCTTTACAAAGCTGTCTCTGGAAGTCTGAAGTTCAGCAATATGATACAGAATACTTCACTTCAGATTTCCAGAATCGGTTTGTAAAGGGAGCAAATTATACAACACTGCCTTCTGCAGTTATGAGTTTGGGACAGAAAACAACAGCAAAATACTAGAAATGAAGCCGCCCATAGTTTGAGCCCTTGAGGGAGACTTTTTTGTGCATTTTGTAATTGAACTTCAACTTACTTTTAAATTACATTTAAAATATATTTCAGTTTAGGGCATCCGATCCATATTTTTTCATCTAGTTTAGGCTAAAAACATTTAAATTGGTAAGATCTGGCAGCATATAAGCCACTGAGATGCAACTCAGACATGCTTCACAATGAAGATTACAATGGCAAAGCCGAATACTTGCCAGCAGATCTGCCTTTCTCTGTCTTTCTGTGACATAGTACAAATCAGAACAAGCATTTGTCAATGCCGAACGTTCGCTTTCGGGTATTTGCAGTGGTGTTTGGCATGTATGGTTCTTTACCCTAATGCCCTGTGCGATTGCTGGTATTTGCACAATAAATTGTCAGCATGATCTTTTTGTTATCCCCATTGTGCGCTACATAGGCGGAAACACATTTTGGGCAGGATGTGAAAAATGACAGCTGTACTGCTCATAAGGAAGTCTGGTAAAATGCCAATGTTGAAAAATCGGGGTGGAAATATTGAAAATTTGCAAGCCTACGCGTGATGGAACTGTGCAACGACGTCAGAAACAGTAATTTTAGGAATTTTTCACCAAATTTTCAACATTGCCATTTTAAAACCTCTGCTAATGAACAGTGTTGCTGTGATTTTCTTACTGTGTCCCATACATTGATTTCATGACACCGACTGCGCCATTGTGCACTACATGGGGAAAAGACATTTTGGGCAGGATGTGAAAATGACAGCTGTACTGCTCTCATAAGGAGGTGTGGTAAATGTATTGAAAATCTGAGTGAAAATATTGAATTCGCAAACACGAGCGTGCGAGGAACTGCAAACACGCCAGAAACAGTTACTTGTAGGAATTCTTTCAAATTTTCAACATAGCCATTTAAGATCTTTGCTCATGAACAGTGACACTGTGATTTTCTTAATGTGTCCCATACACTGAGTTCACACACGACTGTGCCATTGTCGCTTCATGTGCGGAAACACGTTTTGGACAAGATGTGAAAAATGACAGCTGCAGTGCTCATAAGGAGGTGTGGTAAAATGGCAATGTTGAAAATCTGGAGGAAAATATTGAAAATTGCAAACTTACGAACGTGCATAGGAACTCGCGCAACACAGACTCATAAAACAGTCATTTTTAGGAATTTTTTCACCAAATTTTCAGCACAGCCATTTTAAGACCTCTGCTCATGATCAGTGTCACTGTGATTTTCTTAATGTGTTAAATACATTGAGTTCACACACTGACTGCGCCATTGTGCGCTACATGGGCAGAAACACATTTTGGGCAGGATGTGAAAAATGACAGCTGTACTACTCATGAGGAGGTGTGGTAAAATGGCAATGTTGAAAATGTGGAGTGCAAATATTGAAAATTAGCAAACGTACGAGCGTGCGTAGGAACTGCACAACGCACGCTCGTAAAACAGTCATTTCTGGAATTTTTTCACCAAATTTTCAACATAGCCATTTTAAGACCTCTGCTCATGAACAGTGTCACTGTGATTTTCTTAATGTGTTCCATACATTGATTTGCACACCGACTGCGCCATTATGCTACATGGGGAAACATGTTTTAGGTGAGATGTGAAAAATGACAGCTGTACATCTCATAAGAAGGTGTGATAAAATGGCAATGTTGAAAATCTGGAGTGAAAACATTGAAAATTCGTGAACTTACGAGCCTGCGTAGGAACTGCGCAAAGCACACTCATAAAACAGTCATTTTTTGGAATTTTGGCACCAAATTTTCAACATGGGTTTTTTGGGACCCCTTCTCATGAATGATGTCACTGTCATGGTGTTATTCAAGGCCAAAGGGTGATTTTGCGCAGTGACTGTGCAGTGCCTGTGTAATCACCCTTCAGGCCCAAATAACGCCATGACAGTGACATCATTCATGAGAAGGGTTCCCAAAAACCCCATGTTGAAAATTTGGTGCAAAAATTCCAAAAAATGACTGAGATATGCAATAAAGTTGAAACCCCCCGATGTAGCCCATTATACAGCTTACCGGCATTTCCTCAGTTCGCGGTCGGCTTTGAAGAGTGCAGACGTGTTCCTGGTCCACCGAAGATCATCGCGCCCGGAGTCCGGAGGTAAGTATGGGGTAGGGGGTGGGAGGCTAAAAGCGAGTGGGTGGGTGTGGGTTGTGGGAGGGGGTTTGGGAGACGTGCAAGGGACCGCTTTTGTTTTACAGGAAAAAAAGATGACGTGGGACATTTGCCACGCTGGGGTGGGCCCCAGCATGGCAGAAGATGTGGGGGCTGAGGAGCTGACGGGATTGGGCACCCGCCGGCAACCACGGTGGGCCGAGGAGCCGACGGGGAATTGGGCACCCCTGGCCGGCAAAACAATAACTTTGCCATGCTGGGGTGGGCCCCAGCACGGCAGGAAAGCTTTGGGGCGCATGATGGCCATGGGGAGCACGTGACAGAGGGATGGCGGGTGGCGCTCAGTATGGCAGCGGTGTTTTCCTTTGAAGCAGAGGAACACTGCTGTCACACTGAGCTCCTGTACCCATTGGTGCAGGACGCCGCGCCCTGCTCAAAGACAGTGCATTGGATGGGAGAGGCACACCTCCAAGTGTGCTACTCTCCCAAAACATTCCTTGCGCAAGCGCTCAAGCGAACATAATAAATGGGACCAAAAAACAAAACCACACATTCACAGACACATAATGACTCGAACTCTGTTTCTCATTTAATTTGTCATGGGGCTATTTAAAGTAAACTGCAACAACCAATTCAATGTAATATTAACATAGAACATATTACATTACACTCGAGTAACATCGAACATCTAGATCTACAGGGTACCCTTACCTTTTCTTTACATGTCTTCAGACAAAGGAGTTATTTTTAACAATTCATTCAGCAAATTCATCTGTAGTCATACCTCTCAATCTCCTGTCTCATAAATCAGGGACAACGCTTAAAAAAATCAGGGACAAAGGACCAAAATCAGGGACACATTTTAAAAATTGGTGATATACACTCAGGAAGCTGGTAGAATAAGGGGCTTAGTGTAAAATGTATTTTCTAATGAAGAACAAGTCTGTAACTTTAATGTCTGACATCTTTTTGTGCTTACAACCCCCACTGTTTGGTCACGGAAACACAATTTTTAGGAGGGACAGAGTAAAATTTTGAGGCAAAATCAGGGACGTCCCTGAAAATCAGGGACAGTTGAGAGGTATGTCTGTAGTAGACCCTTGTACTATAGAAAACAGCACCTACCTACAGTAATGATCACTCCATTTTTTTTATCAAGAATGTATTCATTTAGGAGTTAGACTTTTATTTCTGTATTTCAGCTAGCACAGCTACGTGATTGGGTGGAGTGGAGTATAATTTCAGCCACATCCTGTAGTGTGTTTTTCACTGTTTCTCTGGTATACCCCACCCCCGTAGCCCAGGCTGCATTTACTGTGTATTCCTCAGAGACAGGACAAGGGCACTGTAGTACAGCCTAGATGCTACTAAAGATAAAGAGCTGAGTTGTGGACATAAGTCAGTTGTCACGAGGCTGTCATCTCAGCAGAGGCAAACAAATGGTGACTGCTGCATGCACTTTTTAATCTCCTTGTATCTTTTTTACAAGATATTTAATAAATTCACCATGAAAATAAGTTCTTGTCTTTTGTTGATTGTGTGTTTTTTCCTGAGTGGCTTGATGTGTGAAGATATGAAATATATTACTTGTTTTGGAGGAAAAGGCTACACGTATACGCACACACCCGACACACAGTTTGGGGGGGGTAAATAATTATACATATACATTGATATTATTGCATGTTTCATTCGATTTCATTGGAAGAAAATGAAATCCTGCTTTGCATTTAATTTCATGCTTTGCCTGGCCTGGTTGGCAAACATCTTGGCAGACTAACACAGGAGCATGACACAAGTTAGAATGCAATATCACACAGC
Organism: Neoceratodus forsteri; assembly: GCA_016271365.2. Lineage (NCBI taxonomy): Eukaryota > Metazoa > Chordata > Ceratodontiformes > Ceratodontidae > Neoceratodus > Neoceratodus forsteri. The sequence continues at coordinate 1,106,363,066 of CM028135.1, forward strand.
CACCAATGAACAAAATGTAAGAGCAGCAAAGAGAGGAACGGACTCTGTGTGATCCCCTACTGTGTTTTATACCTGCTGGTTCTCCCATTTCCCCTGAAGTCTCCATTGTTTGCCAGTTCCTGAAACAGGCAGGGAGACACCAATGCAAGAGGCACATCGAAGAAGCCCTCAAGAGAAGTGTAAACTGCTATGTTGCTAAGTTCTGACATTAATGGTATGCAGCTGGAACGGAGAGTCCTAGACTTGTCCCTATTGTTTATGACTTGATAAGCAATTTATACCGCTAGGGACGGCAAGGCAAGGAGGCACTTAGACACAGCACCTCTTTTGTTTCCTTTTGTATCAAGATGGGGCTGGCAGAGTGTGTGGCAGATTTGAAGGGACAGTTTCAAAGTTTGTCAGTTTCCCCAGGCTTGTTGGGGGGGAGGGGAGCACTTACAAGGAGGTGAGAGAGTTTCCAGCTGGTCAGTGGTGACCAAGTTACTGTAGCGTGACACTTCAGAATATTGGCAGGCTGGCAGTATAGCCTAGAGGTTAGAGTAATGAGCTGTGAATGAGCTTGGTACATCCAGCAGACTAGACTTGGGATTGATTCTCACAACCTCCAACTGCATACTGTGTGACTCTGAGCAAGTCAATTAACTACCCAGTGCTCCCAGGTCACCCCTGAAAACAGGCACTTGTGCTTAGTGGGCCTTACCTGGTTACCAAAGACTAAAATAAATAAGCAAACCAGAATCCACTAAAGCAAAACAAAGAGGTCCCTGCCAGAGGCTGAGCACAGCAGGGTTAATTACTTAATTTGTTAGTTTTATCACTCATCTTTCAGGCAGTCTATCCTTGTGCAGTTACACTTATGTTTGTGTGTGTCTGACTGCAGCAGTTCTGAAAGGAAAGGGTCAGGTGCAAGAATGCAAGGTTTGGGGGGGCACTCACTTCTATGGCAAAAAAGTGATCTCTACAGACAATGTATGGGGTTTATGTAATAGATAACCCACTCTTAGGTGTGCAGTCACACTATGATATATGCACGCCATGGAGTGCTTGTAGGGTCGAGTGCGTCAACCACCCAAGGTGTGCGTATATCAGAGTGCGACTGCACATCCTAGAGTGGGTTATCTGTCTTATAAAATGGCAAAATTGTTTTTTTGGGGGGGGGGGTAAAAGTGCAGGTGTGCAGTCACGCTCTGATATACACACGGTCATGTGGTGCTCAGGCTCCAATAAATAAGCAGCAATTTCCCTACGCATTTTATAAATATTAATTACCGTGGTGGTTATATTTCACTGTAAGTCTGGCATACAATCGCCAGTTGCATGGTTGGTAGAGTAAAGCTACCATTTAAAAAAGTTTTGATCTTTCTTTCTTTCTTTCTTTCTTTCTTTCTTTCTTTCTTTCTTTCTTTCTTTCTTTCTTTCTTCTTTTGTGTTTTGATTTGTTTTATGGATTTGTTACTAATTTTCTCATTTTCAGAAATTATGTGTCATGATATGGGTGTATTAACACACATTTCTGTTGCTTTCTCTCTCTCCTGTCCTTCCCTTTGGTGACAGCAAATGTCCAGAGGTGTTCAAATAATAAAAATTAAACATGTTAATACCCCACTTATGTTGTCTGCGAGTTTTTTTCAAGATTTTAAGTCAGTAATGATACAGTACAGCACAGCAATCTGTACTTTTATGTAATCATTGTCTCCGTTTTTTTCCAGCACAGTTTCAGGTGCTCATGCAGTCCATTCCATTTGGTGACGACAACAACTCCTTGATGCCAGTGCTGACTCAGCCTACATACTACTGCTGAATTTGACTTTTGAAATTCTGTGTAGCAATACGTAGGTTATCATATTGTGTCATACCTTGAATGCTGTAAGTAGTGAAGGTAATTTATTATGGTCCTTAGGTAGAATGTGGTTATGTTCAGCTGACTGAGTGAAATGTGAACCACCATAGCATTTCAACAATGAGAATAAAGCAAAAAAAAACAAGCATTTGTCAATGCCGAATGTTTGCTTGCTGGCACTAGCATTGGTAGTGTAGAAGTTACAGAGCTGCATAATAGGAATGGCAGCGAAGTATTGAACTGAAGCCAACCCCACCACCACCCTGCAGAGAGTGACAGGCATTAGGGTGTGCCTTTGGGTCATCAGGCATAACAACCATGCCATTTCACCACACCCTACTCTGCAGACACTGACAAGTGTCACTGTGCCTTGGGGTCTTTGGCCCTTATGCGCACCCCACTCCATCAGGAAATATGGTGAGATAATAATAATAATAATAATAATTTTATTTTTAAAGCACCTTTCAAATTTCAAAGCGCTGTACAATCATATAAAAGTAAAACCATACAATCATCATTATAATACAATATAAAACAGTCATAAAACCACAATTTTATAAACAGATCACATTATACTATAAAAAGGCCATGTGAAACAAATGAGTTTTAAGGCCACTCTTAAATTCCCCCAGGGAGGTGCACTGCCGTAACCGACGGGGTAGAGAATTCCAGAGAGTAGGGGCAGCGTAAGAGAAAGCTCTACAGCCAGATGAATTTAAACACACTCTCGGAATCTCTAGCAATCCCTCGTCGGCCGAGTGGAGCAAACGGCCAGGGCAGTAAGATACAAGAAGGTCTTTCAGATAAGCTGGACCCTGATCGTGTAGGGCTTTGAAAGTCAATAAACAGACTTTAAAGGTGATCCGCCACCTAACCAGAAGCCAGTGCAGTTCGCGTAGCACCGGGTAATATGACAGACACTACTGGTTCCCGCCAGAACCCGGGCTGCCGCGTTCTGCACTAGCTGAAGGCGGCGGATTTCAACCCCAGAAAGCCCAAAATACAGGGAGTTGCAGTAGTCCAGGCGAGAGGACACAAAGGCGTGGACCAGCATAGGTAACATGTCAGACGGAAAAAGATGTTTCACTCTAGCGATATTCCTAAGATGGTAAAAGGAAGTCTTGATGACAGCCGACACCTACAGATGCAGTGTCAGCCTGTCATCCAAGATAACCCCTAGGTTACGCACCTGTTCAGAGGTTGGAAGCGAAACACCCCCAAGAAAAATTCCTGACGGTGAAACAACAGGCGACCCCTCTATCCGACAGCCTGGGTCCACCACCAAAACCTCCGTCTTTTCTGCGTTCAACTTCAGCCAGCTAGAATCCATCCAACCCTGGATTTCTCTAAGACAGTTGTTAAACACTGAGACAGCTCTATCCTGGACAGGAGTGAAAGACAGGTATAGCTGGGTATCATCTGCATAACAATGAAACCTCAGCTCATACGTCTTATAATGTCTCTGAGGGGCAGCATATACACCGCAAATAACATGGGAGACAGCACAGAACCCTGAGGCACCCCACATAACAAAGGCATAGGGCCAGAGGAGGAAAGTCCCGACACAACCCTTTGTGATCTTCCAGTGAGGAATGAGGTAAACCATCGAAGGATGGTTCCTGATATTCCACAAATCTGCCTCAGGCGTGCTAGCAACACCACGTGATCCACGGTGTCAAAAGCTGACGAGAGATCAAGAAGAACTAAGATAGAACATCTCTTCTGGTCTCTTGCCCTCAAGAGATCATTAAGCACCCGAACCAGTGCAGTCTCAGTGCTGTGTCTTTTACAAAAACCTGATTGGAAGGGTTTGTAGATGTCATGGATGGCTAAATGGTTCTGCAGTTGGGACGCCACTACTTTCTCAATCACCTTCCCAATAAAGGGAAGGTTTGAGATAGGTCTGTAGTTTGTGAAACAGTTGGGGTCCAAGGAAGCTTTTTTCAAGAGGGGTGTCACCACCGCCTCTTTCTGGGAGCTAGGAAACTCACCTGATTCCAAGGAGCACCAGACTATTTGCACAAGGATTGGGCCGATGATGTCACAACAACCCAATATTAGGAGGTCGCCCAGGATCCAAACTACAGCTCGTAGGGCGTACACCATGGATAATCCTCATGACATCCACAAAGTCTGGCCTGCTGAAGGAACACCAGGAAGACAGAGGTACTGTGAACTCATGCTGTTCAACGGCATCTCCCTTAGAAGCCACCGGACGTAAATCCATCCTGATATCAGCCACCTTATTAGCAAAGAATTGAGCAAGCTCCTCGCACTCTAATTGCAAAAAAATTTCTGAGCTTGTAGACAGGCTGGGTTGCACAGCCTGTCCACAGTTCGAAAAAGCTGAGCCAGTCGATTCCTGGTTACTGCAATCTCCCTGGACAGGAATTCTGCCTTCTTATGGGAGATTGCAGATTGATAGACAGAATAATGGTCCATCAATCTAAGGCGGTCAGCTTCAAGGGCGGATCTGCGCCAGCAGCGTTCTAATCTTCGCCCCTGTCTCCTCATCTCCCTCAGCGTCCCATCAAACCAGGGCGCCTTGGGATGAAGGGAGAGGGGGCGTACCCGAACAGGAGCAATAGTATCCAGAGCCAGTGTAACAGCCTTATTATAGGCTGTCTCCGCATCTCCCTCAGCGTCCCATCAAACCAGGGTGCCTTGGGATGAAGGGAGAGGGGCGTACACGAACAGGAGCAATAGTATCCAGAGCCAGTGTAACACCTTGTTATAGGCTGTCACCACAGTCTCCGGACTACTGCTCGCCAACGCAGGGGACGAGAGGTCGAGAACCGCCGCAAGGATGGGTGCAGTATAGGAGAATGGGGTGAAGTTTGGGTCCGAAGAGTCTGAGGCACACCCGATGCCTCTCACTGGCTGCAGGGTGTAGGTGGGGGTGGAATGGTATGAGCATTACAGGCAAGAATCGCAAGTCACACCCCTGATGCCTGTCATTCTCTACATGGTGGGGCGTTATGGTCGGAAACCCTAACGCCTCACGCATTCGTTGGTATTTTCACTCCAAATTTTCAACATGTTTTTTTTGTGACCCCCACCTCATGAACAGTGGCAATATCAGTTTGTTAGCTGAAGACTGCTTTTGTACAGCGACTACGGCATTTGGCACCCCAGGTGCAAAAACACATTCTGAACAGGATGTGAAAAATAACAGTGGTACTGTTCATGGGAGGTGTAAAAAATGGCAATGTTGAACATCTGCTGTGAAAATCTTAAAAAAACTGGTGAAGTCACAAGCTTACATAGAAACTGTGCAACGCACACCCGTAATGTAACTAGTTTGGGAATTTTTTACAGCAGATTGTTAACACAGGCATTTTGGGACATCCAATCATGAACAGTGTCAGTGTGATTTTCTTTATCTGTCCCAAACAATGATTTCCCACAGCGACCACGCATTTCTGCGCTGAAAGTGTGAAAACACATTTCAGCCATGTTGTGGAAAATGACAGCTGTACTGTTCGTAAGGAGGTGTGGAAAATGCCACTGGTGAAAATCTGGACTGAAAATATCACAAATTCATGAACTTACGAGGTGCATGGAAACTGTGCAATGCTGACTCATAACACAGTCATTTTATGGAGTTTTGTCACCAAATTTTCAACATAGCCATTTTAAGACCTCTGCTCATGACCAGTGTCACTGTGATTTTCTTAATCTGTCCCAACATTGTTTCTCTCAACAACTGTATCATTGTGTGCTACATGTGCAGAAACACGTTTTGGGCAAGATGTGAAAATGACAGCTGCACTGCACATAAGGAGTGTGGTAAAATGGCACTGTTGAAAATCTGGTGTGCAAATATTACAATTCGCAAACTTGTCAGTGTGCGAGGAACTGCTCAACGGCGCTCTTAAAACAGTCATTTTTGGGAATTTTTTCACCAAATTTTCAACATAGCCATTTTAACGCCTCTGCTCATGACCAGTGTCACTGTGATTTTCTTAATGTGTCCCATACATTGATTTTGCACACCGACTGCGCCATTGTGCGCTACATGGGTGGAAACACATTATGTGCAAGGTGGGAAAAATGACAGCTGTACTGCTCATAAGGAGGTGTGGTAAAATGGCAATGCTGAAAATCTGGAATGAAAATATTGAAAATTTGTGAACTTACCAGCGTGCATAGGAACTCTGCAATGCACGCTCGTAAAACAGTCATTTTTAGGAATTTTTTCACCAAATTTTCAACATAGCCATTTTAAGACCTCTGCTCATGAACAGTGTCACTGTGATTTTCTTAATGTGTCCCGTACATTGATTTTGCACACCGACTGCACCATTGTGTGCTACATGGCCGGAAATACGTTTTGAGTGAGATGTGAAAATGACAGCTGTACTGGTCATAAGGAGGTGTGGTAAAAGGCAATGTTGAAAATCTGAGGAAAATATTTGAAAATTCACGAATTTACTGAACATGCGTAGGAACTGTGCAACGCACGCTAGTGAAACAGTCATTTTAAGGAATTTTTTCACCACATTTTCAACATAGGCTTTTTGAGAGCCCGCCTTATGAACACTGGCAGTGTTGTTTCATTAATCGGTCCCGAAAGGTGATTTCACGAAGTGACTGCAAAATCACCCTTAGGGTCCAATTAACGCCATGATAGTGCAAGAATTCATGAGGAGGGGGCCCAAAAGCCCATGTTGGAAAATGTGGGCCCAAATTCCCAAAATGCCTGAGATATGCAACAAAGTTGAAAACCCTATTTATTCCATTATACAGCTTACCGCATTTCCTCAGTTCACGGTCGGCTTTGAAAAGTGCAGATGTGTTCCGGTCCATCAGGTGATCGCCGCCAAGCTCCGGAGGTAAGTATGGGGTGTGGGGGTGTGGGGAGGCAGGGTGCGCAGTGGGTGGGTGCGGGTTGTGGGGGGGCAGGGAGACTGCAAGGGGAGGTTTTCTTCTTTACAGGTTTTTAGTCAATGCAGGACATTTGCCACACTGGGGTGGGCTCTCAGCATGGCAGCTGGAAAGGCTGTTTGGGGGGGCTGGAGCCGACGGGGGATTGGGCACCCATGTCAGCCATAACATGCTTTGTCACACTGGGGTGGGCTCCCAGCATAGCACATGGAAAGTTTTTTTGGGGGGCATGCAGCCGTGGAGCAGATGGGGGATTGGGCACCCCCGTTGGCCATGACAGTTCTTGCCACGCTGGGGTGGGCTCCCAGCATGGCACCTGGACAGCTGTTGTTGGGGGCATGGAGCTGACAGGGATTGAGCACCCCATTGGCCATCCAGTGTGCGTGGAGGAGGAGTGCATCAGCACGCATATGCGTGTTTATGTGTAAATGTGGGGGAGAACTCTGCTCACTGAAGTCGAGCTCTCCTTTCAACTGTATGCCACTGCATTTTCCTGCTGTCATAGACAGCTGCAGCATTGATTGGCGACTGCAACCGCGCTTGCAAACACACTGACTGAATTGAAAGAGGCTGACACACCTCTAGAAAACTCATATGATCGCACTGTGTTTCTTGAAGATGCATGCAAGCAAACATAAACAAGCATTTGTCATGCCTTAACGCTTGCTTGCAGGTATTTGCAGTGGTGTTTGACACGTATGGTGCTTTACCCTAATGCCCTGTGTGATTGCTGGTATTTGCACAATAAATTTTCAGCATGACCTTTTTGTTATCCCGATTATGCGCTACATAGGCGGAAACACGTTTTGGGCAGGATGTGAAAAATGACAGCTGTACTGCTCATAAGGAAGTCTGGTAAAATGGCAGTGTTGAAAATCTGGAGTGGAAATATTGAAAATTCACAAACCTACGAGCGTGTGTGGGAACTGTGCAATGCACGCTCATAAAACAGTCATTGTTAGGAGTTTTTTCACCAAATTTTCAACATTGGCATTTTAAAACCTCTTCTAATGAACAGTGTCACTGGAGATTTTCTTACTGTGTCCTATAAATTGATTTCTCAGACATCACCGCTGCCATTGTGCACTAAATGGGCGGAAACACATTTTGGGCAGGATGGAAAAAATGACAGCTGTACTGCTCATAAGGAGGTGTGGTAAAAAGCAATGTTGAAAATCTGGAGTGAAATATTGAAAATTCGAGAACTTACGAAATGCGCAGTACATAGAACTGCAACAACGCACGTCAGAAACAGTTAATTTAGAATTTGTTCACCAAATTTTCAACATTGCCATTTTAAAACCTCTAGCAATGAACAGTGTCAATGTGATTTTCTTACTGTGTCCCATATGATTGATTTCAAGACAACGACTAAAGCCATTGTGCACTACATGGGCGGAAACACGCTTTGGGCAGGATGTGAAAAATGACAGCTGTACTGCTCATATGATGAGAGTAATGGCAATGTTGAAAATGTGGAGTGAAAATACTGAAAATTCACAATCTTACGAGCGTGTATAGGAAGTGCACAACGCACGCTCGTAAAACAGTTATTTTTAGGAATTTTTTCACCAAATTTTCAACATAGCCATTTTAAGATCTCTACTCATGAACAGTGACACTGTGATTTTCTTAATGTGTCCCATACACTGAGTTCGCACACCGACTGTGCCATTGTGCGCTACATGGGCGGAAACACATTTTGGGCAAGATGTGAAAAATGACAGCTGCACTGCACATAAGGAGGTGTGGTAAAATGGCAATGTTGAAAATCTGGAGTGAAAATATTGAAAATTACAAACTTACGAGCATGCATAGGAGCTGCGCAATGAACGCTCGTAAAACAGTCATTTTTAAGAATTTTTTCACCAAATTTTCAACACAGCCATTTTAAGATCTCTACTCATGAACAGTGTCACTGTGATTTTCTTAATGTGTCCCATACATTGAGTTCACACACCGACTGCGCCATTGTGCGCTACATGGGCGGAAACATGTTTTGGGCAGGATGTGAAAATGATAGCTGTACTGCTCATGAGGAAGTGTGGTAAATGGCAATGTTGAAAATCTGGAATGAAAATATTGAAAATTGCGAAACTTACGAACGGTGAGGAACTGCGCTAATCGAGACTCGTGAAACAGTCATTTTAGAATTTTGTCACCAAATTTTCAACATAGCCATTTTAAGACCTCTGCTCATGAACAGTGTCACTGTGATTTTCTTAATGTGTTCCATACATTGATTTTGCACACCGACTGTGCCATTGTGTGCTACATGGGCGAAACACGCTTTGGGTGAGATGTGAAAAATGACAGCTGTACTACTCATAAGAAGGTCTGCAAAATGGTAATGTTGAAAATCTGGAGTGGAAATATTGAAAATCTGAAACCCATAGTGTGTGTAGGAACTGCGCAACGCAGACTCGTAAAACAGTCATTTTAGGAATTTTTCAAAATTTCAACATAGCCATTTTAAGACCTCTGCTAATGAACAGTGTCACTGTGATTTTCTTAACGCATCCCATACATTGATTTTCGACACCAACTGCACCATAGTGCGCTACATGGGCGGAAACACATTTTGGGCAGGATGTGAAAAATAATCACTGTACTGCTCATAAGGAGGTGTGGTAAAATGGCAATGTTGAAAATCTGAGGAAAAATATTGAAATTCGTGAACTTACGAGCCTCATGAACTGTGCAACGCACGGCCAGAAACAGTCATTTTTTGAATTTTGCACCGACTTCACTGATGACTTACATGATTGATAAACATTGTCAGTGGCAGGCCGTGCCCTATGGGAGATTTACGCAGTGATCTGGCAAATCACCTTGCGCCCGAAAACGCCATGACAGTGACATCATTCATGAGAAGGGTCCCAAACCCCATGTTGAAACTTTTGCAAATTCTCAAAAATACCTGAGATATGCAATAAAGTTGAAAACCCCTATCTAGCCCATTATACAGCTTACCGGCATTTCCTCAGTTGTGGTCGACTTTGAAGAGTGCAGACGTGTTCCCGGTCCACCAAAGATCATCGGCTGAGTCTGGAGGTAAGTATAGGGTGAGGGGTGTGGGAGGCTGGGTGCGCAGGGTGGTGCGGTAGTGGAGGGGACTGGGAGAAGGCCGTGGGACAGTTTTTGCTTTACAGGTGAAAAAAAACAAGACTACGTGGGACGCTTGCACGCTTGGGGTGGCCTCCAGTATGGAAGAAGGATGGTTGGGGTCGAGGAGCCAACGGGATTGGGCACCCTGCTGGCAGACAACCTGAGACGTCTTGCCACGCTGGGTTGGGCTCCCAGCGTGGGCAGAAGGATGGCTTGGGGGCCGTGAGCCGACGGGGATTGGGCACCCCGCGCAGATGACACTGGACGCTGCCATGCTGGGGTGGGCTCCCAGTGTGGCAGCAAAGATTTGGGGGCGGCGTGACATGGAGGTGGCGTGACGCTGGGGGTGGCGTGACCCGTGCTCTATACATGACAGCTGTGGTTTTCGAAGCGAAGACCACTGCTGTCATACACAGCTCCCACACCCATTGGTGCAGGACTCACCACGCCTGCTCAACGGAGCAGTGGATTGAAGGGAGAGGCACACCTCCAAAGTGTGCTATTTTCAACGCGCTCGCGCATGCCATGTTTAACGTAAAAGGACTGTTACTGCTCCTCATCAGCAGAAGTCTGCTCGTGGTGTTCATGCAAATGTCACACACAGTGGTCTTCATGAATGGCAAGGCCAGCAAAAAGTTCACAAAAACAAATGAAAAGGAGACGGCTCTATTAGGACATTGGTTACCATCGGTAGACAGTCAGCAATGCAATGCAAAGACAGTTGCACCTGAACATTTTATTCAAGAAATATTTCAAGTTTTCTAAACATGAATTATATGAACCTCTGTAGAAAAAAATAATTAAAAAAAAACTTCCATCAAGTGTGTATCCTGAAAAAATAAACACAATAAAAAATAACGACAACCGAGCGAGGCAAACAAGGGCATAACTGTACTGCATGACCTTCAAACAACCAGAACTGCAGGCAGTGTGTTTTATCTTCTTGAATAAACGGACACTCAGAGTTGTGCAGTACAGTGTTGTCTGTGTATGCATTTTTTTAATTACATTACATGTAGACCATTGCTGACTTGGAAAGAAAAGTAAGCACTGCTTGCTTTCAATATTTGTTATCTTGTTTTTCTTTGTTACAAGGTAAGGCCCACTAGGCACAAGTGCCTGTTTTCAGGGGCAATCAGGAAGCACTGTGGAGATCTAGTGACTTGATAAGAGTCACACAGTATGCAAGGGGAGGTTATGGGAATTGAACCCAGGTCGCTAGATGTACTAAGCTCATTCAAAGCTCATTACTCTAACCAAACATTTACTTATATCTGTCATTACCCGACCAAACCCTGACCAAATTCAATGCTCATTATGCCCTCGCTTGCAGTGTCTTTTTGGCAGCCACCTGTTCCTGGATAGAGATTATAGTTATGATCTTCAGATAATCTCATGCACCCCCCCCCAATATTGTCCTTTCTGATCTGAATTATAACAGGTTAATTTGTACGTTGTAGTTTGCCCCTCGCATGTTCTTCTAAGAACGTCAACATTTGTCTTGTATGCAGACTGCGCTGATATAAGAGAATGGAGATCGTTTCTTTGGTGGATTTTGCCATTGTCTAGACAGACCATTGAGCTCTACCCTCAGTGTAATCTACATACCATCGTGTCTTTTTATTTATGTATTTCTTTTTTAAATATTCATAACAATTATTTTGACCAGAAAAAAATAAACAAGATTAGCCACTGTAAATGCAGGGACACACCATTCATGGACTTCTGGCAGATGACTCGGTAGAGACGGCACTACCAGCTGTTTCGTTTTGGGAACTACAACTGCACCGGGGAGCAGGCTCTTACATGTAGGGCCGAATCATCGTTTCTCTCTACTGATAGATGTACAGCTGTTCCTCTTCTGACTCCTCACTAAATTCATTATCTGCCTCGGTGAACTCTTCAACCGAAGGGCTAACGTAGAAAAACAATGTCTTGAGGTAGAGAGAGGGAGTTACTGATGTCATAACGATCAGTAAGGCATGCAGAAAACATGGCAGAAAAAAAGTTACAAAGATCACAGTTCTCTGAAACCTGCAGCATCAACACATCAACAGAACTCAAGAAAAAGACAAGAGCCATAACTTTTCTACAACACAGTTTAATGTCAAGACCATTTAACGTCAAAGGAGGGTGCAAGAGCATTAAAAATGCAAAATTAATTTCCTATCTCCTTTAAATAAGTATTTTTCTATACTGCGCTGTTATTCACTTTTTAGAGTATTATGTATATTTTGCTGTTGTATAGGTGGAATCCCAGGGACTATAATCCACCAGTCTCCAGGTTTTCTCTCTCGCCTCCCATCTGAGCCAGCACAGATGGATTGATCGGAGGAGGGCAATGAAGAACCCTATATGTACTGGTACCAGAGGGAGATAGAAATTGTTTTATCGAGAACTGTTAACTCTGTGGATGGCAACCCTATAAACAAGTTCAAAGCCAGCAGGACCTCAAAGCAAAACTCACTCTAGAAGCAGCAGGTCTGAGTGCAAATGACACCGATGTGTACCTCTGTGCATGGAGTATCATGCTGTCAATACCGAGTCAGAGCACTGAATTTGTAATGGGGTCACTAGATTAAAATGTTTCTTTGCCTGGTCCTGGTCTCTCTCTGTCTCAGTCTCTGGGCTGATAGGGAGATTCCTCTGAGATGGGTCCCAGTTCAGATGAAAGGACCACCTACAAGTCTGGGTGCACAGGACACAGTTTTGGAACTGGGGGAAGGGATGTAGGAGGGAAGATGAGAGCTTGGTCTGCCTGTCCGGTCAACAGCTGAGAGGCATGGTGCCAACCGGAGAGAGGAGAATACATGATCCTCTGACACTAACAGTACCAATAAACTGCAGTCCGGGGGGGAATAGAAAGAGAGATTAAACAAGACTAGGACACTTGTCGGCTGCAACAATCAGGGATCACCCATCATCACACCGTCAGCTTGTCCTCTGCACTTTGGAGACCCAGTGGAGGGTGGATGGGTGATGCTGCAATGACGAGGCGTTCCCTGATTGAGGCGGCCAATTCGTTTCAGGTTGGTGGCAGGCTTACTGAACTAGTGTCACCAGCAGCCTGCCGCAGCATTGGTTACAGACAGCCAAGCCCAGAAATGCACTGGCGACACTGGCCGCCAAAGTGCCGCACCTCCACAACCAGCTTCTCTCCTAAGCTGCCACATAATGTTTCTTGCACATGTGCACAAGCAAACATTAAAATGGTGAAATCCTCAATTGACATCAGTGCTGTGTTCGCCTATATGATGCATTTGTAAGCAAAATAGTGTACACAAAATATTAATTTGTGATGAGACTTCGGAGGTGCTACTCACACTAATTTAAAAAGCAGATAAAACATTAAAAAAGGTGCACAGTCAGCTTCATCCAGAGGTTTAACTGAGAATTTTGTTGTATTTACAAAATTAACATATGTGAACAACCTGCCTGAAAATAGAGAAGGCAAAATCAATGTTTAAACATTGCATGCAGCAATACAGTTTCAACAGGGTGCAATGCAGTCCAAAACATAGTCTCCATATGCTGCAGCTTTTAAATACTACAGCACATTTCTCATTTACAGCTGCACTGTGACAGCAATGCTGATCTTTACAAACAGAGGTGGAGCAGTAGCAGGGCCAGAAAGTATGTAACTGGTCTGAGTCAGATACACATTACCTTCTGGCAGTGGAATCTCATAGAAACATAGACACACAGACTATGACGGCAGATAAGAACCACTTACGAACCCAGTCTGCCCATTTCCCTACCTATCGAATAAGCTGCATGCCCTAGTTAACCAAGCCTACTTCTTCCTACCCCCTCTAATTTGCCTTATGTCTAGTCTGTCCCATGCATTCTTGAATTCTCCCACTGTTTTTGACCCCATGACCCCTCTGGAAAGCTGTTCCATGTGTTCACCACCCTCTATGAAAACATACTTTCTCATGTTGCCCTGAGCCATCCTCCTATCTTCAAATTGTGCCCCTTGTTCTTGCCCACCTCTTTTTCTGAAAGATGCAACCTCTAGGACTTTGTTGATTCTCTTGATGTACTTGAAAGTTTATATCATGCTCCTCTCCTCCTTTCCTCCAGGGTATACATATTGAGCTCCTTTAGTCTCTCTTGTATGGCTTCTGTGCAAACCTACACCATTTTAGTTGCCCTCCTCTGGACTGCCTCCATCCTGTCTATGTCCTTGCAGTGATGGGGTCTCCTGCATGCAGTACTCCAGATGGGGTTTCATCAACTGTCTGTACAGAGGATAACAACTTCCTGATTTCTGCTGATGATGCCTCTCCCATGCCTTGGGCTGCCAGTATAGCCTAGATGTTAGAGGAACGAGGTGTGAACAAGCTTGATACATCCAGCAGACCAGACCTGAGTTTGATTCTCACAACCTCCACTTGCATACTGTGTGACTCTGAGTATGTCACTTAACCACCCAGTGCTCCTAGGTCACCCCTGAAAACAGGCACTATAGTGGACCTTACCCGGTTACCAAAGACTGAAAAAGAAATGCATCCCAGTATCCCAACAGCCCTCCTTACTGCCTTCTCATATTGCTTGCCCACCTTAAGATCATCTGATAAGACTACCCCCAGGTCCCTTTCCATTTTTGTTGTTGTTATTATCTCACACAACATTGTGTACTCTTCTCCTGGGTTTTTGTTTCCCAGTGCATTACTTTGCATTTCTTTGCATTGAATCTAAGCTGCTATACATCTGACCATTCCTCCAACCTTGCCAAGTCCCTTCTCATCCTTTCCACGACAGCTTCTGTATCAACCCTGTTGCAGATCTTTGTATCGGCTGCAAAGAGACATACTTTTCCTTCCAGTCCCTCTGCAATGTCACTTATAAAGACATTAAAGAGGACCTGTCCCAGTACTGAACCCTGTGGTACCCCACTAGTAACCCCACTTTTTTCAGAGTGATCTCCATTGACTATTACCCTCTGTATCCTGTCGTCCAGCCAATGTTTTACCCAGGCTACCACTTTGGGACCCACTCCAAGGCTGGCTAACTTATAAAGGGTAAACTTCTTGTTTGTTAGACAGCTAGGTTATTCCAGAATTAGGTTTCACAGAGACAGAGATTAATGGATTGGTTTGGGCAGCTACAGAGGTAGGGAACAGAAGTGAACCTAACTGCATTTTAGAAAATGCAGTTCACTTTAGTATAGCACCCACACTTCTCAACCTGTTAAGCATTACAATTCATAACACTGGTCTTTAAAATTCAGAGCAAATGGCCAGAATGGGTGGAATGTTATTATTTTAAAGAATATTATGTCTACAGATAGTGGGCCCTGTATATGTTGTACTAAGGAATGTTACCATGCCAGCTTTAATTCTCACCTGGGAGGCTGCTGTATCAGGTTAAGCAGTGGATGGTTCATGCTTTATATGGAGCTGTTGGAGGAATCCAATGAGAGGATGGAAGCCTGAACACGTATTCCCTGAAAGAGAGGAGGATAGGGAGATACTTAAAGGAATAAACAAGAGTAATACACAAGAGGTTTTCAGATCAAACGGGAGGGACATGAGAGGACACCAGCTGAGATTGAGGGGAAGATTCCGGAGGAAATATTAACATACTAAACTGCCAGCAGAATAGGCCTAATGGTCTTTGAGTCTGTGCAATTTTCAGCACCTGCACTGAGGCCGATTTTGGTGTTCTCCCTCCCCTTGGGTTATACTGTCCCCAGTCCCAGATGTGCCACCTGCATTGGACCTGGTAGATTTCCCTCCCATACCTGTCCCATCCCCTTAAACCTGTCCACAGATTCTCACCTTACTAACTCCATGGGCAGTGCATTCCATGGCTCCACCAATCTTTCAGTGAAATAACACCTCCTCCTCCCCTCTGAGCCTGCCCCTTCCAGTTACGAACATACAAACTTTACCAGCAGATAAAGGCCTAGAAAGTCTATCAAGCCTGCTTGAATGTGCAGCTAGCAGCCCTTATTCTGCAGCTGCCCCTCCTTCCACCCTTCCCCTGCATTGACTCTCCTCCTTGTCCTGACACATCCCCTTTTGAAGCAGTCCGCTGTTCTACTGGATACTACTTCTGCAGGTAATGCATTCCACCCAGCTACCACACTCTCTGTAAAAAAGTGTCTTCTCATCTCCCTCCTGAACTTTCCTCCCTCCAGTCTCCTATCATGGCCCCTGGTGCCCCACCCTTCCCTTACTTTGAACAGCCCCTCTGTACCTGTCTTGTTTATTCTTTTCATGTACTTAAAGGTTTCAATCATGTCCCCCTTGTCCCTCCTCTCCTCTAGCGAGTACATGTTCAACTCCCTCAACCTCCTCTCATATGATAAGTCCCCCAGTCCCTTGATCATCTTTGTTGCCCTGCGCTGCACCCCCTCCAGTAACTTAATGTCCCTCTTCAGATACAGGCGCCAGTACTGCATACAGTACTCCAGGTGCTGTCTAACCAGTGATATATACAGTGGCAGAATCACCTCCTCCCTCCTCGAGGATATACCCCTTGAAATGCAACCCAGCATTCTGTTGGCCTTAGCAGCTGCCTTCCTACATTGTGCCGAGTTGTTCATTGACCCTGTAATGAGCCCCCCAGATCCTTCTCCTCCTCTTTCTGGGCTAGCTGCACTCCCCCCAGCTGGTAACTCCTCCTTGGGTTCTTCATCCCAAAATGCAGCACCTTGTACTTTTTGGCATTAAACCCCAGTTGCCAGGCGTCTGACCAGGTTTCAAGCTTTGCCAGATCATCCTGCAACCCCTGCCATCCTCCTAGGTTGTCCACCACTGCTCCCATCTTAGCATCATCAGCAAACAGACTGATCTTGCTCTTGATGTCCAATGATATGTCTGCAATGAATATCCAAAATAATACTGGTCCCAACACCAAGCCCTATGGGACACTGCTTGTCACTATCCTTGGTGTGAGAGCCCCCTACCCACCACCACCCTCTATTGCCTTCACTGAAGCCACTTTCCTACCCATCTCACCAGCTTTGTACCTGCCCTTGTGCCTTCTAACTTACTTCCCAGCCTCCCATGTGGCACTGAGTCAAATGCCTTACTGTAGTCCAGATACAGGACATCCACTGCAATGCCCCTGTCTAGTTGCCTAGTTACCCAGTCATAGAACTCCACCAGGTTGGTTTGGCAGGATCTGCCACATATGAAGCCATGCTGTCTGCTGTCCTGTAGTCCTTTGGCCTCTAGGAGGGCCACCAGCCTCTCCTTCAGGATAGTCTTTATCAGCTTACCCACGATGGACGTGAGGCTCACTGGTCTGTAGTTCCCTGGTTCATCCTTGGGGCCACTCTTGTGGAGGGGCACCACATGAGCCATCTTCCAATCCTGAGGTACACACCCTGAGTGTAGTGAGGCTTTAAATAGGTCAGCCAAAGGTCCTGCAAGGACCTCTGCCAGCTCCTTCAGTACTCTGGGGTAGATGCCATCTGGGCCTGGAGCCTTGTCCACCCTCAGTGCCTTCAAACCTCCCGAACTCTGCCTCCATGATTTCCCATCTGTCACCCCATCCCTCTGTTTCTGCTGCCTCCTCCCTTTGGGTATCACCCTCCTTCTCCTTAGTAAATACTGAGCAGAAGTAATCATTTAGCGCTCTGCCTTATCGCACCCTGCTTCCACCCAACCCCTTCCTAATCCTTACAGCCCTTTTCTCCTGATGTACCTAAAGAAGTCCTTCTCCCCTTCTGAATGCCTTTGCCAGCCTGAGCTCTGTAGATGCCTTGGCACCCCTACTGCCTGTGTCACCTCCTTTGATTCTGTAAGGTACCTCCCTGTCCTCTCCCCTTCCTGTTTTCTTGTACCTCCTAAAGGCAGCTCTTTTCCTTCTTACCTTTTCCATGACCTCCTTGCTCAACCAGCTCAGTTTCTTAGCCCTAGCTTTCTTGCTCTGGGCCTTGCAGCAGGTTTTGATTGCCTCCTCTATCCCCAGCTTTATGACCTCCCACCTCTGGTAAGTGCCCATACTAGACTGAATTCTGGCTAGGTACCCTTTTACCTCTTCCCCCATCCTCTCAAAGTCAGCCCTCCTGAAGTCCAGCACTCTTGTGCCAGATTACACTCCTTCTTTGCCCATATCCAATGTGAGCCATACTGAGTGGTGGTCACTCCCTGACAGCGGTTCTTCCACCATAGGTTCTCTCACAAAGTTCCCATTTGCCAGCACAAGGTCAAGGGTGTTCCCTTATCTGGTTGGTTCACTGACCATTTGCTGCAGGAAGCTGTCCTGGAAGGCATCCAGCAGTACCTGCTCCCTTCTATTCCTGGTTGTTGGGGTACTCCAGTCCACTCCTGGCATGTTGAAGTCCCCCACAAACACCACACTACCCTTCTTGCATGTCCTCCTGATCTGTCCTGCTAGTTCCCTGTCTAACTCCTCCATCTAAGAGGCTGGCCTGTACACCACTCCCATTCTGAGAATCCTATTCTTGGAATCCTGGATTTGCATACAAAGTGACTCCGTATTACCCTCCTTCCCTTCCTTCCTAACACATTTCAGTCCTTCCTTCACATAGAGTACCACCCCCTCTCCTTTCCCAATCATCCCGTCCCTAGGAAATAACCTGTACCCTAGTACAGACAGGTCCCAGTCATTGTACTGGGTGGCCCATGTTTCTGTGATGGCTGCAATGTCCACCTCTCCCTCTGCCATGAGTAACTCTGCAGTTTTCCTCTCAAGGCTCCTGACATTAAGGGTAACTACCAGTTTACACCAGTTCCCACTCATTGCCCCCTCCTCCTTCCTTTGGAGCACCCTGACTGGCCCCCCCCTTTATTGATCCCTTTTATGTACTTAAAGGCCTCTATCATGTCCCCCCATTTCTCCTTGCCTCCAGGGTGTACATGTCGAGCTCCCTGAGCCTCTTCTCATAGGTTCTTTCCCCCAGGCCCCAGATCATTTTGGTTGCCCTCCTTTGGACCCTCTCTAGGAGTGTAACGTCCTTCTTTAAATGTGGTCTTCAAAACTGCACACAATACTCGAGGTGTGGTCTAACCAAGCAGTTGTAATAATAATAATAATTCTTTATTTATATGGTGCCTTTCACAACCAAGGCTCCTAACAAACAATTAAAAGTTAAGTAATATATTGAAAACATCATAAATAGCATAAAATACAGATAATACAGGAAAGCAAGGGTTAATCAGACACCATAAGCTTGTTTCCATAGATGAGTTTTAAGAGCCTGTTTAAATCCTCCACGGTTGCATGCTCCTGTACCTAATGGGGTGAGAATTCCAAAATAGTAGGTAAGGTGAAGGGATCAGTCGAAGGAGAAATGTGAAGAAGGGGAAACTACTGGAACAAATGATGGCACTAAGTTCAAAACCTATTGAAATACATTGTAGCACATACCTGTTTCTCAGTTCATGGTCTGGCTTTACTGATGAAGACATGTCTGTGTCCACAGATGATTACAACACTAGACCTCCTGGTGGGTTAGTAAGGGCTAGAGGGATGGGTGGGTGATGAGATGGAGGGATGGATGGTGGGTGGTGATTGGAGGATGGGTGGGCGTGAGCTGGAGGGATGGGTGGGTGGTGAGTTGGAGGGATGGGTGGGGAGAGTTGGAGGGTGGGTGAATTTGAGTTGATGGATGGATGGGTGGTGAGTTGGAGGGATAATGGGGCAGTGAGCTGGAGGGATGGGTGGGTGGTTAGTTGGAGGGATGGGTGGGTGGTGAGTCGGAGGGATGGGTAGGCAGTGAGTTGGAGGATGGGTGGGTGGGTGAGTTGGAGGATGGGTGGGGTGAGTTGGAGGATGGTGGGCAGTGTGGCTGGGGATGGTGGGTGGGTGGGTGGTGAATCAGAGGGATGGGTGGGCGGTGAGCTGGGGATGGGTGGGTGGGTGGAGATTGGAGGATAGGTGGGTGGTTAGTTGAGGGATGGGTGGGCTGAGTTGGAAGGATGGGTGGGTAGTGAGAGTCGAGGATGGTGGGCAGTGAGTTGGAGGATGGGTGGGCAGTGAGTTGGGGATGGGTGAGCAGAGTTTTTGAGGGATGGGTGGGCAGTGAGTTGGAGGATGGGTGGGCAGTGAGTTGGAGGGATGGGTGGGCAGTGAGTTGGAGGAATAGATGGGTGGTGAGTTGAGGGATGAGGGTGGTGAGTCAGGGATGGGTGCATGGTGAGTCAGGAGGATGGTGGGCAGTGAGTTGGATGGATGGGTGGGTGGTGAGTTGGAGGGATGGGTCAGGGTGAGTTGGTTGGATGGGTGGTAATGAGTTGGTGGATGGATGGGAATCAGTTGGAGGATGGGGTGGGTGGTAGAGTTGGATGGATGGATGGGTGGGAGTTGGAGGGATAGATGGGGCAAGTGAGCTGGAGGATGGGTGGGTGGTTGGTTGGAGGGATGGGTTGGTGGTGAGTCGGAGGGATGGGTGTTATGAGTTGGAGGATGGGTGGGTGGTTGGTTGGAGGATGGGTGGGTGGTGAGTTGAGGGAGGGGTGGGCAGTGAGTTGGAGGGATGGGTGGGCAGTGAGCTGGGGATGGTTGGGTGGGTGGTGAGTCGGAGGGATGGGTGTGTGAGCTGGGGATGGGTGGGTGGGTGGAGTTGGAGGGTTGGTGGGTGGTTAGTTGGAGGGATGGGTTTAGTTGGAGGATGGGAGGGCAGTGAGTTGGAAGGATGGGTGGGTAGTGAGTTGGGAGGGATGGGGTGTGCAGTGAGTTGGAGGGTTGGGTGGGTGGTGATTTGAGGAAGGGTGGGCAGTGAGTTGGAGGGATGGGTGGGTAGTGAGTTGAGGGATAGGTGGGTGGCGAGTTGGAGGATGGGTGGGTGGGTGAGTTGGAGGATGGGTGTTGGTGAGGTTGGAGGTGGATGGGTGGGGCAGTGAGTTGGAGGGATGGGGTGGGCGTTAGTTGGAGGGATGGGTGGGCAGTGAGTTAGAGGATGGGTGAGCAGTAGTTGGAGGGATGGGTGGGCAGTGAGTTGGGAGGATGGGTGGATCTGTGAGTTGGAGGGATGGGTGGGTAGTGAGTCGGAAGGATGGGTGGTTAGTGTGAGAGGAGGATGGGTGGGTGTGAGTTGGAGGGATGGGTGGCAGTGAGTTGGGGATGGGTGGCAGTGAGTTGAGGGATGGGTGGGCTGTGAGTTGGAGGGAGGTGGTGGTGAGTTGAGGATGGATGGGTGGTGGAGCTGAGGGATGGGTGGGTGGTGAGTTGGAGGATGGATGGGCAGGAGTTGAGGATGGTGGTAGTGAGCTGGGGATGGGTGGGTGGGCAGTGGTTGGAGGCAATGGGTGGGCAGTGAGTTGGAGGGATGGGTGGGTGGTGAGTTGGATGGATGGGTGGGTGGTGAGTTGGAGTGATGGGTGGGCGGTGAGTTGGAGGGATGGATGGGTAGTGAGTTGGAGGGATGGCCTGGTGGTGAGTTGGAGGTATGGGTGAGCAGTGAGTTGGTGGGATGGGTGGGTGGTGAGTTGGAGGGATGGGTGGTCAGTGAGTTGGAGGGATGGATGGGGCGGTGAGTTGAAGGGATGGGTGGGTGGTGATTTGGAGGTATGGGTGGGGTGGTGAGTTGGAGGGATGGGTTGGTAGTGAGTTGGAGGGATGGGTGGACAGTGAGTTGGAGGAATGGATGGGGTGGTGAGTTGGAGGGATGAGTGGGCGGTGAGTCGGAGGGATGGGTGCATGGTGAGTTGGAGGGATGGGTGAGTGGTGAGTTGGAGGGATGGGTCGGTGGTGAGTTGGTGGGATGGGTGGGCAATGAGTTGGTGGGATGGATGGGGCAATGAGTTGAGTGATGGGTGGTGGTGAGTTGGAGGATGGGTGGCAGTGAGTTGAGGATGGGTGGTGGTGAGTTGGAGGATGGGTGGGAGTGAGTTGGAGGATGGGTGGTTGGTGGGTTGCAGGGATGGATGGGCAGTGAGTTGGAGGATGGGTGGGTGGTGAGGTTGGAGGGGATGGTGGGCCATGAGTTGGAGGATGGATGGGCAGTGAGTTGGAGTGGTTGGGTGGGTGGTGAGTTGGAGGATGGGTGGGCAGTGAGTTGGTGGGATGGGGTGGTGAGTTGGAGGATGGTGGGCAGTGAGTTAGGTGGATGAGTGGGCGGTGAGTTTGAGGGATGGGTGGGCAGTGAGTTAGAGGATGGGTTGGGCGGTGAGTTGGAGGGATGGGTGGGCGGTGAGTTAGAGGGATGGGTGGGTGGTGAGTTGGAGGGATGGGTGGGCGGTGAGTTGGAGGATGGGTGGGTGGTGAGCTGAGGATGGGTGGGTGGTGAGTCGGAGGGATGGTGGGCAGTGAGTTGGAGGGATGGGTGGTTGGTGAGTTGGAGGGATGGGTGGGTGGTGAGTTGGAGGGATGGTGGTGGTGAGTTGGAGGGATGGGTGGGCGGTGAGTTAGAGGGATGGGTGGGTGGTGAGTTGGAGGGATGGGTGGGTGGTAAGTTGGAGGGATGGGTGGTGGTGTGAGTCAGGAGGGATGGGTGGACAATGAGTTGGAGGATGGATGGGTGGTGAGTCGGGGATGGGTGGCAGTGAGTTGGAAGGATGGGTGGGTGAGTGAGTTAGAGGATGGGTGGGCAGTGAGTTGGAGGGATGGGTGAGGAAGTAAGTTGGAGGGATGGGTGGAATGATGAGTTGGAGGGGGTGGGTGGTGAGTGGCGGAGGGATGGGTGGTTAGTGAGTTGGAGGATGGTGGGCGTGAGTTGGAGGGATTGGTGGGTGGTGAGTTTGAGGGATGGTGGGTGGTGGTAGTTGGAGGATGGGTGGGTGGTGAGTCGGAGGTATGGGTGGGCAGCGGAGTCGGGGATGGGTGGGCGGTGAGTTGGGGGCTGGGTGGGCGGTGAGCTGGGGATGGGTGAGTGGGTGGTGAGTTGGAGGGATGGGTGGGCAGTGAGTTGGAGAGATGGGTGGGTGTTGAGTTGGAGGGATGGGTGAGGCAGATAATGGCACAACAGATAATGATGGATGGTTTTCTTATTTTCAGGTTGTAGAAAAAAAATACAGGGGATTCCCAGACACGACATGGGGGGATTGGGTACCCCTAGTGTCAATCTTGTGTTTCTGGTGGGGTGTGGGGTGATGGGCGTTGAGAGGGAGGGTTGGCTGAGGAAAAAATGAAACAAAAAAAAGGGATGGATACACAGGATCATGATATGGGAGACTGGGTATCCCCAGTGTCACTGTAAGAAAGAAAAAGACAAAGGATTTATGTTTATGATACATGGGGATTGGGTCACCCCAGTGTCATTGTTATGCTTTTGTGGGGCTGTTGAGAAGGATGGTCGGGTGGGGGGAGAATCGCAACAGTGGGGTAAAGCTTCTCGAATCTTCTGAATCCTCATTGTGTTTGCTTGCAAGAAACACCTTGGAACAGTACCCATTTCAGAGGTGCGTCAGGGAGGAGTCCATTGCTGAGCACTGCACAGTGGGTTGGACTCTGACACACTAATGAAAGGTGAAGCCCAGTGTGACAGGCTCAGCCCTTGGAATTTCACAGCAGGAGCTGGCCTTCACTTGAGAGTAGTGAACTGCACCAATGAGAGAGTGTGCTTCATTCCTCTCATTTGCATAAGCAGCACCCCCAAGGGAAAACAAAGCTACTGCCCCCTTATGGAAAGCAGCAGTGGGCAGCCACTAACACCTACTCCTTCCCCTTCCTACACTGCGCTTTGTTTTTCCCTTCCATTCCCTACCTCCTTCATCTCTCAAATGCAGTCCTTACTTAAAGAAATAGCCAACGATCAATAGATATTCCCTGGCACCTTATTTATTTCATTGTATTTTTAAACAAGAAATTAAAATGTAATGATTTTTCTCCATAAAAGCTTTTGAATTGAAAAGGATTCTGGAAAGACTTATCAATAAATCACAGCAAGCCGGGCCAGTGGCACTGAGGGATGAGGCGCTGGTTCCATACCTCACACCACACCGGTGACCAGTGTTTGGGAATGAGCATGGGTCACCAGTGGCACTGAGGGCTGAGGCGCTGGTTGCCATACCTCACACCATGCCAGTGACCAGTGTTTGGAAATGAGCATGGGTCACCAGTGGCACTGAGGGCTGAGGCACTGGTTGCCATACCTCACACCACACCAGTGACCAGTGTTTGGAATGAGCATGGGTCACCAGTGGCACTGAGGGCTGAGGCACTGGTTGCCATACCTCACACCATACCAGTGACCAGTGTTTGGGAATGAGCATGGGTCACCAGTGGCACTGAGGGCTGAGGCGCTGGTTGCCACACCTCACACCACGCCGGTGACCAGTGTTTGGGAATGAGCACGGGTCACCAATGGCACTGAGGGCTGAGGCGCTGGTTTCCATACCTCCAACCACACCGGTGACCAGTGTTTGAGAATGAGCATGGATCACCAGTGGCACTGAGGGCTGAGGCACTGATTGCCATACCTCACACCACACCGGTGACCAGTGTTTGTGAATGAGCATGGGTCACCAGTGGCACTGAGGGCTGAGGGGCTGGTTGCCATACCTCACACCATGCTGGTGACCAGTGTTTGGGAATGAGCATGGTTCACCAGTGGCACTGAGGGCTGAGGCACTGATTGCCATACCTCACACCATGCCGGTGACCAGTGTTTGAGACTGAGCATGGATCACCAGTGGCACTGAGGGCTGAGGCACTGATTGCCATACCTCACACCACGCCGGTGACCAGTGTTTGGGAATGAGCATGGGTCGCCAGTGGCACTGAGGGCTGAGGCGCTGGTTGCCACACCTCACACCACGCCGGTGACCAGTGTTTGGGAATGAGCATGGGTCACCAGTGGCACTGAGGGCTGAGGGCTGGTTGCCATACCTCACACCACACCAGTGACCAGTGTTTGGGAATGAGCATGGGTCACCAGTGGCACTGAGGGCTGAGGCGCTGGTTCCATACCTCACCCACGCTGACCAGTGTTTGTGAATGAGCACAGGTCACCGGTGGCACTGAGGGCTGAGTCGCTGGTTGCCATACCTCACACCATGCCGGTGACCAGTGTTTGGGAATGAGCATGGGTCACCAGTGGCACTGAGGGCTGAGGCGCTGGTTGCCATACTTCACACCACGCCGGTGACCAGTGTTTGGGAATGAGCACGGGTCACCAGTGGCACTGAGGGCTGAGGCGCTGGTTGCCATACCTCACACCACACCAGTGACCAGTGTTTGGGAATGAGCATGGTTCACCGGGGGTTGGCAGTGTAGGAGAAAGATTGAGCATCTGAAGGACTACTCTCTTTCCCTGGGGGGGAAGTCCAGCACAGTCTCACAGGGTTGCCTCCTGACAGAGGCTGGGAGGCAATATGCTCCACTGTCCATAGGGGAGGAGCTGGGGACAGATGTCCAGAGGCAGCACATGCGGTCGCATGCACGCACCCCTTTGTAGATATCATTGCATGTCCTCAGCTGTGGAGCAGTAAAAAACAAGAAAAAAAAATCGGACAGCACCTGGCTCGAGTGGCTTGATGGCTGTCCGTGAGTTTCATCCCAGTAGTACAGCACGCACCTGAATCCATGTTCTGTGGGGAGTTGGGGACTCACTGAAGCCCTGCAGTGGGGGTAAAACCACCGGAGCAGGGTGCTGGGCTGGCAGCAGCAGAGGCGGATGGTGGCTGGATATCCCGAAAAGGATGCGACTACAAGGAGAGCAGGGCCAGGTGACCAAGAAGGTACAAAGATATAACAAACAAAAAAGAAAATAAATAAATAAATAAATAAATCACAGCTGACAAGTTCAGGTAAAAAACAGCACAAATAGATTGCAGAATGGAGTCATGTTTCACCGATCAGTTTGCATTTATGGGATATCTCCCAGCTGATGTCTGACTCTAAATCCGAACCCCAGGTGCAAACAAAGGGACCCCGCTGTGCAGCTTTAAATAGAATCAGCTGCGCTCCCTGCTGCAGATCCCAGCCAGATCCATGTCCAGGTCTTTGGTGGGCACCTGTGATTCATCAAAAGATTCATTTTATCGAAATGAAGTTGAGAATGAGATTTATTTTAATTGTATATATTCTAACTGCCGATTCACCATGTGAGTTTCTTTTATTTTTATTTTAAATTATTAAAAAATCATGAAATTATAATGAGGTATAGTGTAATCAGCCAACAAATAAAATGTTACTTTTTGTATTCCAGGTGTTCGCTCTGATGTGGTACTGACTCAGTCTGATGGAGATGATGAAGTCCTGGAGAGGCCCGCAGGCTGAGCTGTGAAGTCTCCGGGTACACCTTCACTGATCAGGGGATGCACTGGGTCCAGCAACAACCCGGAGGGGACTAGAGTAGATAGCTTCTATCACCCATGCTAATGGCAGCACTAAATATTACTCTCCTTTGGTGAAGGACCAGTTCAGCATCTCCAGACACAATCCCCAGAACACGTTGTATTTAGATATGAACCATCTGAAACCTGAAGATACCGCCATGTATTGCTGTTCGAGATGGGCAGGACACTCTGATCTGAAACAATGAGGAACTCATACAATAACCTGCAGGGTACTGGCTGTGTATGGACCATACTTCCCAACCTCTCGTCCTTAATAAGTTGAATAGTTTGTATGCCCAGATATACTCTAGCCTTATAAGGAACATTGGTGCAATTCACAGTGCAAGGGTATAATGAGGTGTGACATACATCACACTGTGTGAAATGCATAGCAGTTGAGAGTCAGGTTGCCAGCTTGGACCAGAGTTAGATTCATACTGGGATGAAGTTTGCCACATACTGTGCTAGCGGATGGCAATTTTTAAAAAACGTGAACATTGGGTTACCATCAGTGTTTTCCCACATGTGTGTAGTGTGGACAGTGACACGATCCTTTGAGTGCCACTGGCTCTGAGAGAATGCATTGCGCTACTGAGATACAACTTATTTGACTAAGGCACAGAATTAAAATAGAGAGGTCAGACGTCCATGTCCACTAGTAAGCATCTAGATTCTAAGAATAGTGATAGCTCTGTGGTCTGAACCACTGGTGTAGGCACAAAAGCCGAGGGAGAAGGGCATTGAAAGTGAGATAATACACTAATACAAGGAGCCATTATTCATCTTTTTATAGGCCCTAGCCCTGATAGGAAGCAGGCGTTGCAATGTGCAAGTTTCACTCTTTGCATGCAAATGGCATTACTTCATTGTGTTAAATACCAGGGAACCAGGTCCTAATGTGTTGCAGAGACAGCATGGGGGTATTAAACATCCTGTATTGGGGTCCCTGCAGAAACTATTGTGCTCCAACATTGATTAAACATTTTCACTGTAACTCCAGTGCAATGTCTCTATTTTCATTTGCTGTGACTACATTATTTTTCATGGAAGCTGAATTGTTATATTAGACACTTCTCATTAGGAGAAAATCCCACAAAGCTAGCTGTCCACTTGGATTTTGTCAGCTCTAGCAACTAGCCCCAGACAGTCAGCACTTCTCCTCTGCATGCCAGTGTGGTGGTATTTACACAAGTTCCATCATGTTTATTTTAGTATCATCACAGCAAATATGCTTATTAAAATCATGCTGTTTTATTCTTTTGTATTTTCACCACAGCAGCACTGGTGTCCCTTTCTAGTCTGGTATAAGCTGTCTACAGGCGTGCGGATGTTCCTCCTTATCGTACATGCGGGTGCACTAGCTGGATGTGGATATCATGAACACGCATTTGCTATTGTGCACACGCACTGTCAGCTTGCCACCTGGCATGGTGTCTTCCTCCTCTGTATACTTTATAATCACTTCTTCTGAGGTAAATCTACAATTAATTTGTAAAATAAAAATATTTTTAGGATTACATTTGGCAGAAAGTTGTGCAAATCTAATTCATATTGTTGCTGTTAATGACATTCACTGTCAGATTTTTATTTCTTGAAAATGGTAATCAAAATCTGTATCACATCAAAGTTCCTAAAATAATCACTGTTTTATAAATGATTATCTGATTAGAAAACAAAACAGAAGACATGTTCACAGACATTATAAAATGTGTCTGTCAGTTGAACATATTGGCCCAGATATTCAAACTGTGCCAGGCTGTGGCGCAAACCTGGGCGCAGCTCAACTTGGCTGCACAGGGTCGTTGACCGGGCGATATTCAGTGGAGCTACGCCATGGCTCAGCATCATTGAATGTTGCACCCTGGCCACCAGCATAGTGCACATGGTGCAGTGGCACTGCGCCAGCACCAGTGGCCAGAGTGGAGCATGGGGATGCGCTAGAGCAAAGTTCCATTGCGCTAGGCGCAACTACCGTGATATTCAAAAGTTGACATGCAAATGGCTCCATTTGCATGTCATTATGGTCCCATTTGCATGCAGGTGCGCCGATCCCTGATGACTTGCACTTGGCGCCCTGCCAGGCAGCAGCTGTCAGGGACCAACCCCCCCCCCCGCAGCCTGATCGCAGGCATTAGTAAAAGAAATAAACTCTCCAATATCCCTGGTGGTCCAGTGGACTGCTGTCTGCCTGATCGCAGGCTTAAGTAAATAACAAAATCTAATATCCATGGTGGACCACTGGACTGCTGTCTGCCCGATCACAGGCTTAAGTAAATTATAAACATAATCCTATATCCCTGGTGGTCCAGTGGACCAGTGTCTGCCCGATCACAGGCTTAAGTAAATTATAAACATAATCCTATATCCCTGGTGGTCCAGTGGACCAGTGTCTGCCCGATCACAGGCTTAAGTAAATTATAAACATAATCCTATATCCCTGGTGGTCCAGTGGACCAGTGTCAGCCCGATCACAGGCTTCATAAATTATAAACATAATCCTATATCCCTGGTGGTCCAGTGGACCAGTGTCAGCCCGATCACAGGCTTAAGTAAATTATAAACATAATCCTATATCCCTGGTGGTCCAGTGGACCAGTGTCTGCCCGATCACAGGTTTAAGTAAATTATAAACATAATCCTATATCCCTGGTGGTCCAGTGGACCAGTGTCTGCCCGATCACAGGCTCAAGTAAATTATAAACATAATCCTATATCCCTGGTGGTCCAGTGGACCAGTGTCTGCCCGATCACAGGCTCAAGTAAATTATAAACATAATCCTATATCCCTGGTGGTCCAGTGGACCAGTGTCTGCCCGATCACAGGCTCAAGTAAATTATAAACATAATCCTATATCCCTGGTGGTCCAGTGGACCAGTGTCAGCCCGATCACAGGCTCAAGTAAATTATAAACATAATCCTATATCCCTGGTGGTCCAGTGGACCAGTGTCAGCCCGATCACAGGCTCAAGTAAATTATAAACATAATCCTATATCCCTGGTGGTCCAGTGGACCAGTGTCTGCCCGATCACAGGCTCAAGTAAATTATAAACATAATCCTATATCCCTGGTGGTCCAGTGGACCAGTGTCTGCCCGATCACAGGCTTAAGTAAATTATAAACATAATCCTATATCCCTGGTGGTCCAGTGGACCAGTGTCTGCCCGATCACAGGCTTAAGTAAATTATAAACATAATCCTATATCCCTGGTGGTCCAGTGGACCAGTGTCTGCCCGATCACAGGCTTAAGTAAATTATAAACATAATCCTATATCCCTGGTGGTCCAGTGGACCAGTGTCTGCCCGATCACAGGCTTAAGTAAATTATAAACATAATCCTATATCCCTGGTGGTCCAGTGGACCAGTGTCTGCCCGATCACAGGCTTAAGTAAATTATAAACATAATCCTATATCCCTGGTGGTCCAGTGGACCAGTGTCTGCCCGATCACAGGCTTAAGTAAATTATAAACATAATCCTATATCCCTGGTGGTCCAGGGGACCAGTGTCTGCCCGATCACAGGCTTAAGTAAATTATAAACATAATCCTATATCCCTGGTGGTCCAGTGGACCAGTGTCTGCCCGATCACAGGCTTAAGTAAATTATAAACATAATCCTATATCCCTGGTGGTCCAGTGGACCAGTGTCTGCCCGATCACAGGCTTAAGTAAATTATAAACATAATCCTATATCCCTGGTGGTCCAGTGGACCAGTGTCTGCCCGATCACAGGCTTAAGTAAATTATAAACATAATCCTATATCCCTGGTGGTCCAGTGGACCAGTGTCTGCCCGATCACAGGCTTAAGTAAATTATAAACATAATCCTATATCCCTGGTGGTCCAGTGGACCAGTGTCTGCCCGATCACAGGCTTAAGTAAATTATAAACATAATCCTATATCCCTGGTGGTCCAGTGGACCAGTGTCTGCCCGATCACAGGCTTAAGTAAATTATAAACATAATCCTATATCCCTGGTGGTCCAGTGGACCAGTGTCAGCCCGATCACAGGCTCAAGTAAATTATAAACATAATCCTATATCCCTGGTGGTCCAGTGGACCAGTGTCTGCCCGATCACAGGCTTAAGTAAATTATAAACATAACTTATATCCCTGCTGGTCCAGTGGACCAGTGTCTGCCCGATCACAGGCTTAAGTAAATTATAAACATAATCCTATATCCCTGCTGGTCCAGTGGACCAGTGTCTGCCCGATCACAGGCTTAAGTAAATTATAAACATAATCCTATATCCTGGTGGTCCAGTGGACCAGTGTCTGCCCGATCACAGGCTTAGTAAATTATAAACATAATCCTATATCCCTGCTGGTCCAGTGGACCAGTGTCTGCCCGATCACAGGCTTAAGTAAATTATAAACATAATCCTATATCCCTGGTGGTCCAGTGGACCAGTGTCTGCCCGATCACAGGCTTAAGGTAAATTATAAACATAATCCTATATCCCTGGTGGTCCAGTGGACCAGTGTCTGCCCGATCACAGGCTTAAGTAAATTATAAACATAATCCTATATCCTGGTGGTCCAGTGGACCAGTGTCTGCCCGATCACAGGCTTAAGTAAATTATAAACATAATCCTATATCCCTGGTGGTCCAGTGGACAGTGTCTGCCCGATCACAGGCTTAAGTAAATTATAAACATAATCCTATATCCCTGGTGGTCCAGTGGACCAGTGTCTGCCCGATCACAGGCTTATGTAAATTATAAACATAATCCTATATCCCTGGTGGTCCAGTGGACCAGTGTCTGCCCGATCACAGGCTTAAGTAAATTATAAACATAATCCTATATCCCTGGTGGTCCAGTGGACCAGTGTCTGCCCGATCACAGGCTTAAGTAAATTATAAACATAATCCTATATCCCTGGTGGTCCAGTGGACCAGTGTCAGCCCGATCACAGGCTTAAGTAAATTATAAACATAATCCTATATCCTGGTGGTCCAGTGGACCAGTGTCTGCCCGATCACAGGCTTAAGTAAATTATAAACATAATCTTATATCCCTGGTGGTCCAGTGGACCAGTGTCTGCCCGATCACAGGCTTAAGTAAATTATAAACATAATCCTATATCCCTGGTGGTCCAGTGGACCAGTGTCTGCCCGATCACAGGCTTAAGTAAATTATAAACATAATCCTATATCCCTGGTGGTCCAGTGGACCAGTGTCTGCCCGATCACAGGCTTAAGTAAATTATAAACATAATCCTATATCCCTGGTGGTCCAGTGGACCAGTGTCTGCCCGATCACAGGCTTAAGTAAATTATAAACATAATCCTATATCCCTGGTGGTCCAGTGGACCAGTGTCTGCCCGATCACAGGCTTAAGTAAATTATAAACATAATCCTATATCCCTGGTGGTCCAGTGGACCAGTGTTCGCCCGATCACAGGCTCAAGTAAATTATAAACATAATCCTATATCCCTGGTGGTCCAGTGGACCAGTGTCTGCCCGATCACAGGCTCAAGTAAATTATAAACATAATCCTATATCCCTGGTGGTCCAGTGGACCAGTGTCTGCCCGATCACAGGCTTAAGTAAATTATAAACATAATCCTATATCCCTGGTGGTCCAGTGGACCAGTGTCTGCCCATCACAGGCTTAAGTAAATTATAAACATAATCCTATATCCCTGGTGGTCCAGTGGACCAGTGTCTGCCCGATCACAGGCTTAAGTAAATTATAAACATAATCTTATATCCCTGGTGGTCCAGTGGACCAGTGTCTGCCCGATCACAGGCTTAAGTAAATTATAAACATAATCCTATATCCCTGGTGGTCCAGTGGACCAGTGTCTGCCCGATCACAGGCTTAAGTAAATTATAAACATAATCCTATATCCTGGTGGTCCAGTGGACCAGTGTCTGCCCGATCACAGGCTTAAGTAAATTATAAACATAATCCTATATCCCTGGTGGTCCAGGGGACCAGTGTCTGCCCGATCACAGGCTTAAGTAAATTATAAACATAATCCTATATCCTGGTGGTCCAGTGGACCAGTGTCTGCCCGATCACAGGCTTAAGTAAATTATAAACATAATCCTATATCCCTGGTGGTCCAGTGGACCAGTGTCTGCCCGATCACAGGCTTAAGTAAATTATAAACATAATCCTATATCCCTGGTGGTCCAGTGGACCAGTGTCTGCCCGATCACAGGCTTAAGTAAATTATAAACATCCATATATCTGGTGGTCCAGTGGACCAGTGTCTGCCCGATCACAGGCTTAAGTAAATTATAAACATAATCCTATATCCCTGGTGGTCCAGTGGACCAGTGTCTGCCTGATCACAGGCTTAAGTAAATTATAAACATAATCCTATATCCTGGTGGTCCAGTGGACCAGTGTCTGCCCGATCACAGGCTTAAGTAAATTATAAACATAATCCTATATCCCTGGTGGTCCAGTGGACCAGTGTCAGCCCGATCACAGGCTTAAGTAAATTATAAACATAATCTTATATCCCTGGCTGGTCCAGTGGACCAGTGTCGTCCGATCACAGGCTTAAGTAAATTATAAACATAATCCTATATCCCTGCTGGTCCAGTGGACCAGTGTCTGCCCGATCACAGGCTTAAGTAAATTATAAACATAATCCTATATCCCTGCTGGTCCAGTGGACCAGTGTCTGCCCGATCACAGGCTTAAGTAAATTATAAACATAATCCTATATCCTGCTGGTCCAGTGGACCAGTGTCTGCCCGATCACAGGCTTAAGTAAATTATAAACATAATCCTATATCCCTGCTGGTCCAGTGGACCAGTGTCTGCCCGATCACAGGCTTAAGTAAATTATAAACATAATCCTATATCCCTGGTGGTCCAGTGGACCAGTGTCTGCCCGATCACAGGCTTAAGTAAATTATAAACATAATCCTATATCCCTGGTGGTCCAGTGGACCAGTGTCTGCCCGATCACAGGCTTAAGTAAATTATAAACATAATCCTATATCCCTGGTGGTCCAGTGGACCAGTGTCTGCCCGATCACAGGCTTAAGTAAATTATAAACATAATCCTATATCCCTGGTGGTCCAGTGGACCAGTGTCTGCCCGATCACAGGCTTAAGTAAATTATAAACATAATCCTATATCCCTGGTGGTCCAGTGGACCAGTGTCAGCCCGATCACAGGCTTAAGTAAATTATAAACATAATCCTATATCCCTGGTGGTCCAGTGGACCAGTGTCTGCCCGATCACAGGCTTAAGTAAATTATAAACATAATCCTATATCCCTGGTGGTCCAGTGGACCAGTGTCTGCCCGATCACAGGCTTAAGTAAATTATAAACATAATCCTATATCCCTGGTGGTCCAGTGGACCAGTGTCAGCCCGATCACAGGCTTAAGTAAATTATAAACATAATCCTATATCCCTGGTGGTCCAGTGGACCAGTGTCTGCCCGATCACAGGCTTAAGTAAATTATAAACATAATCCTATATCCCTGGTGGTCCAGTGGACCAGTGTCTGCCCGATCACAGGCTTAAGTAAATTATAAACATAATCCTATATCCCTGGTGGTCCAGTGGACCAGTGTCTGCCCGATCACAGGCTTAAGTAAATTATAAACATAATCCTATATCCCTGGTGGTCCAGTGGACCAGTGTCTGCCCGATCACAGGCTTAAGTAAATTATAAACATAATCCTATATCCCTGGTGGTCCAGTGGACCAGTGTCTGCCCGATCACAGGCTTAAGTAAATTATAAACATAATCCTATATCCCTGGTGGTCCAGTGGACCAGTGTCTGCCCGATCACAGGCTTAAGTAAATTATAAACATAATCCTATATCCCTGGTGGTCCAGTGGACCAGTGTCTGCCCGATCACAGGCTTAAGTAAATTATAAACATAATCCTATATCCCTGGTGGTCCAGTGGACCAGTGTCTGCCCGATCACAGGCTTCTGAAATTATAAACATAATCCTATATCCCTGGTGGTCCAGTGGACCAGTGTCTGCCCGATCACAGGCTTAAGTAAATTATAAACATAATCCTATATCCCTGGTGGTCCAGTGGACCAGTGTCTGCCTCTGATCACAGGCTTAGTAAATTATAAACATAATCCTATATCCCTGGTGGTCCAGTGGACCAGTGTCTGCCCGATCACAGGCTTAAGTAAATTATAAACATAATCCTATATCCTGGTGGTCCAGTGGACCAGTGTCTGCCCGATCACAGGCTTAAGTAAATTATAAACATAATCCTATATCCCTGGTGGTCCAGTGGACCAGTGTCAGCCCGATCACAGGCTTAAGTAAATTATAAACATAATCCTATATCCCTGGTGGTCCAGTGGACCAGTGTCAGCCCGATCACAGGTTTAGGTAAATTATAAACATAATCCTATATCCCTGGTGGTCCAGTGGACCAGTGTCTGCCGATCACAGGCTTAAGTAAATTATAAACATAATCCTATATCCCTGGTGGTCCAGTGGACCAGTGTCTGCCCGATCACAGGCTTAAGTAAATTATAAACATAATCCTATATCCCTGGTGGTCCAGTGGACCAGTGTCTGCCCGATCACAGGCTTAAGTAAATTATAAAATAATCCTATATCCCTGGTGGTCCAGTGGACCAGTGTCTGCCCGATCACAGGCTTAAGTAAATTATAAACATAATCCTATATCCCTGGTGGTCCAGTGGACCAGTGTCTGCCCGATCACAGGCTTAAGTAAATTATAAACATAATCCTATATCCCTGGTGGTCCAGTGGCCCAGTGTCTGCCCGATCACAGGCTTAAGTAAATTATAAACATAAATCCTATATCCTGGTGGTCCAGTGGACCAGTGTCTGCCCGATCACAGGCTTAAGTAAATTATAAACATAATCCTATATCCCTGGTGGTCCAGTGGACCAGTGTCTGCCCGATCACAGGCTTAAGTAAATTATAAACATAATCCTATATCCCTGGTGGTCCAGTGGACCAGTGTCTGCCCGATCACAGGCTTAAGTAAATTATAAACATAATCCTATATCCCTGGTGGTCCAGTGGACCAGTGTCTGCCCGATCACCCGCTTAAGTAAATTATAAACATAATCCTATATCCCTGGTGGTCCAGTGGACCAGTGTCTGCCCGATCACAGGCTTAAGTAAATTATAAACATAATCCTATATCCCTGGTGGTCCAGTGGACCAGTGTCAGCCCGATCACAGGCTTAGTAAATTATAAACATAATCCTATATCCCTGGTGGTCCAGTGGACCAGTGTCAGCCCGATCACAGGCTTAAGTAAATTATAAACATAATCCTATATCCCTGGTGGTCCAGTGGACCAGTGTCTGCCGATCACAGGCTTAAGTAAATTATAAACATAATCCTATATCCCTGGTGGTCCAGTGGACCAGTGTCAGCCCGATCACAGGCTCAAGTAAATTATAAACATAATCCTATATCCCTGGTGGTCCAGTGGACCAGTGTCAGCCGATCACAGGCTTAAGTAAATTATAAACATAATCCTATATCCCTGGTGGTCCAGTGGACCAGTGTCTGCCCGATCACAGGCTTAAGTAAATTATAAACATAATCTATATCCCTGGTGGTCCAGTGGACCAGTGTCTGCCCGATCACAGGCTTAAGTAAATTATAAACATAATCCATATCCCTGGTGGTCCAGTGGACCAGTGTCTGCCCGATCACAGGCTTAAGTAAATTATAAACATAATCCTATATCCCTGGTGGTCCAGTGGACCAGTGTCTGCCCGATCACAGGCTTGAGTAAATTATAAACATAATCCTATATCCCTGGTGGTCCAGTGGACCAGTGTCTGCCCGATCACAGGCTTAAGTAAATTATAAACATAATCCTATATCCCTGGTGGTCCAGTGGACCAGTGTCAGCCCGATCACAGGCTTAAGTAAATTATAAACATAATCCTATATCCCTGGTGGTCCAGTGGACCAGTGTCTGCCCGATCACAGGCTTAAGTAAATTATAAACATAATCCTATATCCCTGGTGGTCCAGTGGACCAGTGTCTGCCCGATCACAGGCTTAAGTAAATTATAAACATAATCCTATATCCCTGGTGGTCCAGTGGACCAGTGTCTGCCCGATCACAGGCTTAAGTAAATTATAAACATAATCCTATATCCCTGGTGGTCCAGTGGACCAGTGCTGCCCGATCACAGGCTTAAGTAAATTATAAACATAATCCTATATCCCTGGTGGTCCAGTGGACCAGTGCCTGCCCGATCACAGGCTTAAGTAAATTATAAACATAATCCTATATCCCTGGTGGTCCAGTGGACCAGTGTCTGCCGATCACAGGCTTAAGTAAATTATAAACATAATCCTATATCCTGGTGGTCCAGTGGACCAGTGTCTGCCCGATCACAGGCTTAAGTAAATTATAAACATAATCCTATATCCCTGGTGGTCCAGTGGACCAGTGTCTGCCCGATCACAGGCTTAAGTAAATTATAAACATAATCCTATATCCCTGGTGGTCCAGTGGGCCAGTGTCTCGCCGATCACAGGCTTAAGTAAATTATAAACATAATCCTATATCCCTGGTGGTCCAGTGGACCAGTGTCTGCCCGATCACAGGCTTAAGTAAATTATAAACATAATCCTATATCCCTGGTGGTCCAGTGGACCAGTGTCAGCCCGATCACAGGCTTAAGTAAATTATAAACATAATCCTATATCCCTGGTGGTCCAGTGGACCAGTGTCTGCCCGATCACAGGCTTAAGTAAATTATAAACATAATCCTATATCCCTGGTGGTCCAGTGGGCCAGTGTCTGCCCGATCACAGGCTTAAGTAAATTATAAACATAATCCTATATCCCTGGTGGTCCAGTGGGCCAGTGTCTGCCCGATCACAGGCTTAAGTAAATTATAAACATAATCCTATATCCCTGGTGGTCCAGTGGGCAGTGTCTGCCCGATCACAGGCTTAGTGAAATTATAAACATAATCCTATATCCTGGTGGTCCAGTGGACCAGTGTCTGCCCGATCACAGGCTTAAGTAAATTATAAACATAATCCTATATCCCTGGTGGTCCAGTGGACCAGTGTCAGCCCGATCACAGGCTTAAGTAAATTATAAACATAATCCTATATCCCTGGTGGTCCAGTGGACCAGTGTCTGCCCGATCACAGGCTTAAGTAAATTATAAACATAATCCTATATCCCTGGTGGTCCAGTGGACCAGTGTCTGCCCGATCACAGGCTTAAGTAAATTATAAACATAATCCTATATCCCTGGTGGTCCAGTGGACCAGTGTCTGCCCGATCACAGGCTTAGTAAATTATAAACATAATCCTATATCCCTGGTGGTCCAGTGGACCAGTGTCTGCCGATCACAGGCTTAAGTAAATTATAAACATAATCCTATATCCCTGGTGGTCCAGTGGACCAGTGTCTGCCCGATCACAGGCTTAAGTAAATTATAAACATAATCCTATATCCCTGGTGGTCCAGTGGACCAGTGTCTGCCCGATCACAGGCTTAAGAAAATTATAAACATAATCCTATATCCCTGGTGGTCCAGTGGACCAGTGTCTGCCCGATCACAGGCTTAAGTAAATTATAAACATAATCCTATATCCCTGGTGGTCCAGTGGCCCAGTGTCTGCCCGATCACAGGCTTAAGTAAATTATAAACATAATCCTATATCCCTGGTGGTCCAGTGGACCAGTGTCTGCCGATCACAGGCTTAAGTAAATTATAAACATAATCCTATATCCCTGGTGGTCCAGTGGGACCAGTGTCTGCCCGATCATAGGCTTAAGTAAATTATAAACATAATCCTATATCCCTGGTGGTCCAGTGGACCAGTGTCTGCCCGATCACAGGCTTAAGTAAATTATAAACATAATCCTATATCCCTGGTGGTCCAGTGGACCAGTGTCAGCCCGATCACAGGCTTAAGTAAATTATAAACATAATCCTATCCCTGGTGGTCCAGTGGACCAGTGTCTGCCCGATCACAGGCTTAAGTAAATTATAAACATAATCCTATATCCCTGGTGGTCCAGTGGACCAGTGTCTGCCCGATCACAGGCTTAAGTAAATTATAAACATAATCCTATATCCCTGGTGGTCCAGTGGACCA
Organism: Neoceratodus forsteri; assembly: GCA_016271365.2. Classification (NCBI taxonomy): domain Eukaryota; kingdom Metazoa; phylum Chordata; order Ceratodontiformes; family Ceratodontidae; genus Neoceratodus; species Neoceratodus forsteri. Next base: position 1,106,401,184 of record CM028135.1, read on the forward strand.
GTGTCTGCCCGATCACAGGCTTAAGTAAATTATAAACATAATCCTATATCCCTGGTGGTCCAGTGGACCAGTGTCTGCCCGATCACAGGCTTAAGTAAATTATAAACATAATCCTATATCCCTGGTGGTCCAGTGGACCAGTGTCTGCCTGATCACAGGCTTAAGTAAATTATAAACATAATCCTATATCCCTGGTGGTCCAGTGGACCAGTGTCAGCCCGATCACAGGCTTAAGTAAATTATAAACATAATCCTATATCCCTGGTGGTCCAGTGGACCAGTGTCTGCCCGATCACAGGCTTAAGTAAATTATAAACATAATCCTTATATCCCTGTTGGTCCAGTGGACCAGTGTCTGCCCGATCACAGGCTTAAGTAAATTATAAACATAATCCTATATCCCTGGTGGTCCAGTGGACCAGTGTCTGCCCGATCACAGGCTTAAGTAAATTATAAACATAATCCTATATCCCTGTGGTCCAGTGGACCAGTGTCTGCCCGATCACAGGCTTAAGTAAATTATAAACATAATCCTATATCCCTGGTGGTCCAGTGGACCAGTGTCTGCTCGATCACAGGCTTAAGTAAATTATAAACATAATCCTATATCCCTGGTGGTCCAGTGGACCAGTGTCAGCCCGATCACAGGCTTAAGTAAATTATAAACATAATCCTATATCCCTGGTGGTCCAGTGGACCAGTGTCTGCCCGATCACAGGCTTAAGTAAATTATAAACATAATCCTATATCCCTGGTGGTCCAGTGGACAGTGTGTCTGCCCGATCACAGGCTTAAAAATTATAAACATAATCCATATCCTGGTGGTCCAGTGGACCAGTGTCTGCCCATCACAGGCTTAAGTAAATTATAAACATAATCCTATATCCCTGGTGGTCCAGTGGACCAGTGTCTGCCCGATCACAGGCTTAAGTAAATTATAAACATAATCTATATCCCTGGTGGTCCAGTGGACCAGTGTCTGCCCGATCACAGGCTTAGTAAATTATAAACATAATCCTATATCCCTGGTGGTCCAGTGGACCAGTGTCTGCCCGATCACAGGCTTAAGTAAATTATAAACATAATCCTATATCCCTGGTGGTCCAGTGGACCAGTGTCAGCCCGATCACAGGCTTAAGTAAATTATAAACATAATCCTATATCCCTGGTGGTCCAGTGGACCAGTGTCAGCCCGATCACAGGCTCAAGTAAATTATAAACATAATCCTATATCCCTGGTGGTCCAGTGGACCAGTGTCTGCCCGATCACAGGCTTAAGTAAATTATAAACATAATCCTATATCCCTGGTGGTCCAGTGGACCAGTGTCTGCCCGATCACAGGCTTAAGTAAATTATAAACATAATCCTATATCCCTGGTGGTCCAGTGGACCAGTGTCTGCCCGATCACAGGCTTAAGTAAATTATAAACATAATCCTATATCCCTGGTGGTCCAGTGGACCAGTGTCTGCCCGATCACAGGCTTAAGTAAATTATAAACATAATCCTATATCCTGGTGGTCCAGTGGACCAGTGTCTGCCCGATCACAGGCTTAAGTAAATTATAAACATAATCCTATATCCCTGGTGGTCCAGTGGACCAGTGTCTGCCCGATCACAGGCTTAAGTAAATTATAAACATAATCCTATATCCCTGTGGTCCAGTGGACTAGTGTCTGCCCGATCACAGGCTTAAGTAAATTATAAACATAATCCTATATCCCTGGTGGTCCAGTGGACCAGTGTCTGCCCGATCACAGGCTTAAGTAAATTATAAACATAATCCTATATCCCTGGTGGTCCAGTGGACCAGTGTCTGCCCGATCACAGGCTTAAGTAAATTATAAACATAATCCTATATCCCTGGTGGTCCAGTGGACCAGTGTCTGCCCGATCACAGGCTTAAGTAAATTATAAACATAATCCTATATCCCTGGTGGTCCAGTGGACCAGTGTCTGCCCGATCACAGGCTTAAGTAAATTATAAACATAATCTTATATCCCTGGTGGTCCAGTGGACGAGTGTCTGCGTCGATCACAGGCTTAAGTAAATTATAAACATAATCCTATATCCCTGGTGGTCCAGTGGACTAGTGTCTGCCTGATCACAGGCTTAAGTAAATTATAAACATAATCCTATATCCCTGGTGGTCCAGTGGACCAGTGTCTGCCCGATCACAGGCTTAAGTAAATTATAAACATAATCCTATATCCCTGGTGGTCCAGTGGACCAGTGTCTCGCCGATCACAGGCTTAAGTAAATTATAAACATAATCCTATATCCCTGGTGGTCCAGTGGACCAGTGTCTGCCCGATCACAGGCTTAAGTAAATTATAAACATAATCCTATATCCCTGGTGGTCCAGTGGCCAGTGTGCTCGATCACAGGCTTAAGTAAATTATAAACATAATCCTATATCCCTGGTGGTCCAGTGGGCCAGTGTCTGCCCGATCACAGGCTTAAGTAAATTATAAACATAATCCTATATCCCTGGTGGTCCAGTGGACCAGTGTCTGCCCGATCACAGGCTTAAGTAAATTATAAACATAATCCTATATCCCTGGTGGTCCAGTGGACCAGTGTCTGCCCGATCACAGGCTTAAGTAAATTATAAACATAATCCTATATCCCTGGTGGTCCAGTGGACCAGTGTCTGCCCGATCACAGGCTTAGTGAAATTATAAACATAATCCTATATCCCTGGTGGTCCAGTGGACCAGTGTCTGCCCGATCACAGGCTTAGGTAAATTATAAACATAATCCTATATCCCTGGTGGTCCAGTGGACCAGTGTCTGCCCGATCACAGGCTTAAGTAAATTATAAACATAATCCTATATCCCTGGTGGTCCAGTAGGACCAGTGTCTGCCCGATCACAGGCTTAAGTAAATTATAAACATAATCCTATATCCCTGGTGGTCCAGTGGACCAGTGTCTGCCCGATCACAGGCTTAAGTAAATTATAAACATAATCCTATATCCCTGGTGGTCCAGTGGACCAGTGTCTGCCCGATCACAGGCTTAAGTAAATTTTAAACATAATCCTATATCCCTGGTGGTCCAGTGGCCAGTGTCAGCCCGATCACAGGCTTAAGTAAATTATAAACATAATCCTATCTCCTGGTGGTCCAGTGGACCAGTGTCTGCCCGATCACAGGCTTAAGTAAATTATAAACATAATCCTATATCCCTGGTGGTCCAGTGGACCAGTGTCTGCCGATCACAGGCTTAAGTAAATTATAAACATAATCCTATATCCCTGGTGGTCCAGTGGACCAGTGTCTGCCCGATCACAGGCTTAAGTAAATTATAAACATAATCCTATATCCCTGGTGGTCCAGTGGACCAGTGTCTGCCTGATCACAGGCTTAAGTAAATTATAAACATAATCCTATATCCCTGGTGGTCCAGTGGACCAGTGTCAGCCTGATCACAGGCTTAAGTAAATTATAAACATAATCCTATATCCCTGGTGGTCCAGTGGACCAGTGTCTGCCCGATCACAGGCTTAAGTAAATTATAAACATAATCCTATATCCCTGGTGGTCCAGTGGACCAGTGTCTGCCCGATCACAGGCTTAAGTAAATTATAAACATAATCTTATATCCCTGGTGGTCCAGTGGACCAGTGTCAGCCCGATCACAGGCTTAAGTAAATTATAAACATAATCCTATATCCTGGTGGTCCAGTGGACCAGTGTCTGCCCGATCACAGGCTTAAGTAAATTATAAACATAATCCTATATCCCTGGTGGTCCAGTGGACCAGTGTCTGCCCGATCACAGGCTTAAGTAAATTATAAACATAATCCTATATCCCTGGTGGTCCAGTGGCCAGTGTCAGCCCGATCACAGGCTTAAGTAAATTATAAACATAATCCTTATCCCTGGTGGTCCAGTGGACCAGTGTCTGCCCGATCACAGGCTTAAGTAAATTATAAACATAATCCTATATCCCTGGTGGTCCAGTGGACCAGTGTCAGCCTGATCACAGGCTTAAGTAAATTATAAACATAATCCTATATCCCTGGTGGTCCAGTGGACCAGTCATCTCCGATCACAGGCTTAAGTAAATTATAAACATAATCCTATATCCCTGGTGGTCCAGTGGACCAGTGCCTGCCCGATCACAGGCTTAAGTAAATTATAAACATAATCCTATCCCTGGTGGTCCAGTGGACCAGTGTCTGCCCGATCACAGGCTTAAGTAAATTATAAACATAATCCTATATCCCTGGTGGTCCAGTGGACCAGTGTCAGCCCGATCACAGGCTTAAGTAAATTATAAACATAATCCTATATCCCTGGTGGTCCAGTGGACCAGTGTCAGCCGATCACAGGCTTAAGTAAATTATAAACATAATCCTATATCCCTGGTGGTCCAGTGGACCAGTGTCTGCCCGATCACAGGCTTAGTAAATTATAAACATAATCCTATATCCCTGGTGGTCCAGTGGACCAGTGTCAGCCCGATCACAGGCTTAAGTAAATTATAAACATAATCCTATATCCCTGGTGGTCCAGTGGACCCAGTGTCTGCCCGATCACAGGCTTAAGTAAATTATAAACATAATCCTATATCCCTGGTGGTCCAGTGGACCAGTGTCAGCCTGATCACAGGCTTGTAAATTATAAACATAATCCTATATCCCTGGTGGTCCAGTGGACCAGTGTCTGCCCGATCACAGGCTTAAGTAAATTATAAACATAATCCTATATCCCTGGTGGTCCAGTGGACCAGTGTCTGCCCGATCACAGGCTTAAGTAAATTATAAACATAATCCTATATCCCTGGTGGTCCAGTGGACCAGTGTCAGCCCGATCACAGGCTTAAGTAAATTATAAACATAATCCTATATCCCTGGTGGTCCAGTGGACCAGTGTCAGCCCGATCACAGGCTTAAGTAAATTATAAACATAATCCTATATCCCTGGTGGTCCAGTGGGCCAGTGTCAGCCCGATCACAGGCTTAAGTAAATTATAAACATAATCCTATATCCCTGGTGGTCCAGTGGACCAGTGTCTGCCCGATCACAGGCTTAAGTAAATTATAAACATAATCCTATATCCCTGGTGGTCCAGTGGACCAGTGCCTGCCCGATCACAGGCTTAAGTAAATTATAAACATAATCCTATATCCCTGGTGGTCCAGTGGGCCAGTGCCTGCCCGATCACAGGCTTAAGTAAATTATAAACATAATCCTATATCCCTGGTGGTCCAGTGGACCAGTGTCAGCCCGATCACAGGCTTAAGTAAATTATAAACATAATCCTATATCCCTGGTGGTCCAGTGGACCAGTGTCAGCCCGATCACAGGCTTAAGTAAATTATAAACATAATCCTATATCCCTGGTGGTCCAGTGGACCAGTGTCTGCCCGATCACAGGCTTAAGTAAATTATAAACATAATCCTATATCCCTGGTGGTCCAGTGGCCCAGTGTCAGCCCGATCACAGGCTTAAGTAAATTATAAACATAATCCTATATCCCTGGTGGTCCAGTGGACCAGTGTCTGCCCGATCACAGGCATAGTAAATTATAAACATAATCCTATATCCCTGGTGGTCCAGTGGACCAGTGTCTGCCCGATCACAGGCTTAAGTAAATTATAAACATAATCCTATATCCCTGGTGGTCCAGTGGACCAGTGTCTGCCCGATCACAGGCTTAAGTAAATTATAAACATAATCCTATATCCCTGGTGGTCCAGTGGACCAGTGTCAGCCCGATCACAGGCTTAAGTAAATTATAAACATAATCCTATATCCCTGGTGGTCCAGTGGGCCAGTGTCTGCCCGATCACAGGCTTAAGTAAATTATAAACATAATCCTATATCCCTGGTGGTCCAGTGGACCAGTGTCTGCCCGATCACAGGCTTAAGTAAATTATAAACATAATCCTATATCCCTGGTGGTCCAGTGGACCCCTCTCCCCACCCGTAATGATCCCCACCTTCTGCTCCCCATCAGCGGAGGGAGGCAGCACCCACCTACCTGCCGCCCCACTGCCCGCCGACTGACACCATTGGTAGGGCTGTACGCCCATTGGTCCACAGCATGAGCCAATGGGCGTGCAGCCCGTACCGTACTACACATTCCAGATATGTGAATGGATCCCATTGTGCCATGAGCAACCCTTTTGAATATCTGCCCTTTGAGTTTATTTTATAAATATGTACATTGCATGAAATTGGCAAGTTCCGCCAGCATGCACTTTACAATAACATATTTTCTGACCTATTGATTGGGCTCGAAATAAAACATCTAGTTTCTATCATGCATTATAATAAATACTCTTGCAGAATCTATAGTTATTTATCTGGAAATCTGTTTAGTATGAAGGAACTAAGGCAGAGATTATCGAGTAGTTCATTTGCATGTCCACTCGGTCCCTGTCAGCTCTTCTTGCATCTGACTTACTCAGTTTGACAGCACCAACATGAAATCATACATTGCTGCACAACACTGAGCTGTACTACAGTGTTAATGGTGATCACATAGATGTTCAATGTCCGACGCAGCCAGTATAGTTTTATGCTTGTGCAACTGTGTTAGTTTGGTTTTGGCCGTTTGCACTCTCTATTCCACAGGAATTGCCACCCTGTAGGGATACGAAAGGCAAGGAACCCTCGGAGAGGGTTCCACCCCTAGAGGTGCCACAGGACAATTCCCATGGCTAAAGGTTCCTTAGGAATCTCCCTAAGGAAAGAGTGCTGCCACTGGAGGAGGAGGAGAGGAGGAGGAGGCAAAGAAAAAGTGTTTCCCAATGAGGCTGAGAGGAACTGCTTCTATAGCCCAGGAAGTGGGAGTGGCTGCTGCTTGGCCATTGAACTCCAGGCATAGCCTTTCCAATTCAATGTCCTGTGTAGCCAGTATAGTGTTATGCTTGTGCAACTATGTTAGCTTGGTTTTGGCCATTCGCACTCTCTATTCCAGAGGAATTACCACCCTGTAGGGGCACAAAAGGCAAGGAACGCTCAGAGAGGGTTCCACCCCAGAGGTGCCACGGGATGATTCCTGTGGCTAAAGGTACCTTAGCAATCCCCAAAATAAATGTAGTACAATCATATCCCAAAGCATGAGGTGACACAAAACTTATGAGCAAGCAGTAACTGTGACGTAGGAGCAATTACTGTAACATAGTAGTAGAGAAGCATAGACAGTTTGATAACGCAATGAGATGCTCAGTTTGATAACATAATGAAGTGCCCAGGTTTGTGTAGCATGATACTAATGGTTTGTGTAGCGAATGAGGGATCCTCTAAGGAGAGAGGGAATGGCAGGACATCCTCCACCTCCATCCAACAGTGGAGCCTACCTAAAGAAACTAGGGGACACTACTATGCTAACTAACAGTTATGACCGGAGGCAACGGAGGAGAGAAAAAAACCCTATGAGGAGGAAATCTCTGGGGATCCAAGGCCTAGTTTGCCTTCCCTCTAGGCTTGGGATAATTTATGTAGTGACAGCTCTGCAGTTGCAATTTGGAAGACCCAATTAAGGAGAGGTGGAAAATATTCCAATTTGAAGGAAGGCTCTCACTCAAACCCTCTAGGGGGAATGCCGTGAAAGGTTGTGAGAAAACTCTGCAACAATATGTACAAGCAAGCAGAGGAGGAGGAGAGCAATGACTGCTGAAGCACTCACCTGGCCTACCCACCCTAAACTCAAACCAGGTGAACCAGAGGCAATCGTAGGGAGAGTGCGGTGAAGGTGCCTTGCTAAAAAAAACACTAAAATCAATGGCTAACCGTTATAGTGGAACACTAGAGCCAAAGTCGTAACCACCCTTCACCACTAGTCTTAAATTCTACACCAGGAGCTGCTGTCATGTAGCAGGCAGCTAAAGCCAAGCCAAGGGGAGGACATTCCTAGCTATGGGCCAGGTGAGAGAGCTCCCACCCAAGTCAGACATGCTCAAGATGTGGACTAGATGCAGAGGAGATCATCAGCTGCAGGGACCCTGCACCATAATAGAATGGCTGTCATGCCCCAGAATTAGACTGACAGCTGAGAAGCTGGCGAGCTGATTGAGCATGGTGTGCTGATTGTAATGAGCAGTGAGTGCTGAGACCCTGCAAGGTTGAAAGCAGATTGAGTGCAGCAGACATCCCAGAGGCTGAAGTCGAGACGATGCTGTAGGAATGAACAATCGATTGTGTAAGGAAGCTTGGACCTGTACGTAGGTCAGTAAACAGAGTAGTAAGTTGACCTGCATGTAGGTCTGCATAATGTAGTAGCAATGAAACAGCACTAAATAGTGAGGCAAGCCAGCCAGACATTTAAAAGCCAAATCAAGGTGACAAATACTCAGAGGATTTTTGGCAGTGAAGGCAGGATTTAAAACAGAAATAATAAGCCCCATGAGGCCATGACTTCCCAAACACTTCCCAGTCCCCGCTGTAGGACAAATAAAATGATGGAAGGGCTGAGAACCACATGCAGATATAAAGCTAATTTAACAGCCTCAGCAGGAACTTTTTAACTGACCTCAGAGTATAACAGAGTGAAAATATAAAAGCAACATCCATATGGAGTACACTGAGTTGTAACTGTAATAAACAGAAATAAGGAGCACAATGCTCTGAAAGCAGGTGTAGCCAGGCAGTGCAATGAAGCTGTTATAATGAGGTAAGCAGAATGCGAGAGCATAATCGAGCTGCATAGCTGGGTTCAGAGTAAGCCTTAGGTAAAATCAATTGAGTATGCAACATGGAGCAGCTATGGTTGAGCTGCAACACACAAATAATGATTGCAGTTGCATTGCAGTAGTTTGAGAGATGAGTGACTGAAAGCAAGTAGTTGGAGCTCTGGAACAATATGCTAGGGCCCAGATATTCAAAGGGGTTGCGCATGGCGCAACAGAGTTGTGCCAGCGCAACCCTGCATTGCTCCCTGGTGGGATATTGAAAAGGCTGCTTGGCACAGTGCAAATCCTGATGCACCAGGGTGCAATGTTAATGTATGTAGCACAGATGCTGGGGCCATGCCCATGCATATGTGGCACATCCCAGTATTCAGCCTGGGATGTGCAGTGCATATGCTGGCACAACCATGCATTGCGCCACATAGAGGGGTTCAAAGTTGACCCCCTGAATTGGTGGAACAACTCCTGGTCACCCACAGGCAGGCTGCTGTATTGCAGGGTGCAACAAAGCAGCCGCCAGCTGTGGGTAGCCACCCACCCACCCAGAACACTGTCCACAAGCACCCATATCTCCTTGGTAGTCCAGTGGTACCCCCCTCCCTCCCATTTCCCGATCATGGTAAATCACTGTAACATAATTCCCTGGTGATCCAGTGGCACCCCCCACCCTCCCACCCATACAGGAACCCTTTCCCTGCTCCCCATCATCCGTGGGTGGCTGCAACCGCCCGCATACCGCCAGGCTACCCGCTGAATGACAGGTACAGTGTGGGCTGAAAGCTCTTTGGGCCACAGTGTGGACCAATGGGCTTGCAGGGCATACTGTACTAGACAGTCCCAAATATGTGAATGACTGGAAAGAGAGAATTTAATTAAACTAAAGGGGCCATGGTTAGTGGGGCTTGATAACATAGATTTCTTAATGTTTCTTATATAATGAAGAATCTCTGCACTGACTACTTGTAAGTCAATTACTTTATAAGAGAATAGGCAGGCAGGTTGTTATAAAAAATGTTTTACTCGATCCATCTCCCAATGGTGGCACACATAGTATGACACACATTCACATTTTGCAAAGTCACAAAAAGAAGTTTTCATTATGTTTTATCTGTGATAAAAAATTAACTTTTTCCAAGAAAAAAGACAAAAAAAAAAACCCCCAAAAAAACAGAGTTTGAGATTCTCTCATGAAATGACTAGCTGTATCGAAATGTTAAAATAAGTCATATGTGGGAAATTGAACTCATAGTCTTTAGCTCTGACACTTTTAAAGGCACGTGTCATATCCATTAACCTACTAACACTCATTGTAAGACACTGAACTTCTGGATATAGTGGTTATTTCTAAGCATGTTGGGCTTAATGTACTTTTCAGTCTGTAAACTGCAAAACTGAACTTTCAGAGTAAAAGGAAACACAATGGATCTTCAGTATCTGCTTTCATAAAATGTCTGGCTGTTTAAACAAAAAGTTAGTAATGTCACTGACAAGCAAAACAAAAGGTTACCATTCCACATTATTGGTAAATGGGCAGAGACACGTCAATGTTGTCTAAACATGTTAGACTATACACATCAGTGGTGCATTACTACTACATCATGGGTTCACATACGTTTACCAATGTAAAACAGAGTTTTGAAACAGCCAGCATTTTATGAGAGTAGATATAGAAGCTCCCTCACTTTCTATTTTAGTCAGAAAGTCCAATCTGGCACATTTTATGAAATAAAAACAAATACATTAAGCACTACAAGTTCACACATGACCACTATAAACTGTATACTTGTAGTTGAATCAATTGTTTAATTGCATGTGTACTTCCGCGAGTAGAACTAAATACTGTGGGTTCGATCCACATTACAGAACTTTTTTACATTCTTATACAGCCAGCCATTTTGTGGGAGAAGAATCAGAAACTCTGTTTGTTCTATTTTCTCTCCAAAAATCCAATGTTTAGCACAGATAAAACAAAATGACAAGTGACAGACCACAATATAAGCACATGTCTGATCTTTTCAATTAATAAATTTGTTCAATAAACATTCTTATTCACATACATCCTTTTTACCCTGCAAGATTTTCAGTCAAACCCTCTTGAATAAAGGAGTCATTCATTTATATTAAGCACATTAATTGGGGAAAGGGCGTGGTCTTATAAAGAGACATGGCAAGTCTATTTAGAAAGGAAAAGCATTCTGTTCTGCACTAAAATACATCTCACATTTGTTGGTGCTCTTTAATTAAAATAAATACAGTCCTTATTCTCTGTCCCACAATAGTAAAGAAAAGGGTTTGAACCTCAACAATCAGTTTCCTTTAGTGATGAGTAAGGGCAACATTTACTTTCTTTATATCAACACACGCTAAAAAGATAGGAATTTAATGTGGCTTACCTCACTAATCATTAAAGGCAGAAAGACCTGCTTCTGTTGTGGTGAAAAAGGCCCATTTTGTCAGGAGAGCAGTTTGGTGTGTGGGGGGAGGGGCTGGTAGGCATGGGGCATTAGCTACAGACATCTTTTTGTCTTAATGTTTTGGAGAAGACAATATAATTATTTGATTCTGTATGTCTCTGTGCTGCAAAATTCTTGGACTAGGGCATGGGGGGGGGGTACAAGCACCTGTCCAATGGAACACTTCTTAAAATATAGTAAGAGTGCTCTTCACATTAACGTTCAGATATAATAAATAAAATAAGTAAATTAAAACTAGATTAACATTCGGAGGCCCAGATATTCAAAAGGGTTGCGCATGGTGCAACAGTGTTGCACCATCGCAACCACTGATCCACCAGCGCGATATTCAAACGGGAATTGTGCTCTGGCATAAACTCCCGGCGCGCTGGAGCACATCAGTAATGTATGCGGCGCAGGTGGGGGGGCATGCCCATGCATACTTTGCACATCCCGATATTCAGCCCGGGATGTGCTGAGCCATGCATGCGCAACCCCTACTTGTGCAGCACAAAGTTGATCCAAAATAAAAAAGAACACCGGCTGGTCACCGACAGGTAAACTGCCGTGTTGCAGGGCACAACACAGCAGCTGCCACCTGTGGGTGGCCACCCGAGCTCTGGCTGCACCTCCGTGGTGGCGCCGCCCCCATGCCCGATCGCAGGCATCTGTTAAAAATAATAACATCCAATATCCCTGGTGGTCCAGTGGACCACTGTCAGCCTGATCACGGGCATTTGTAATAATAAAGATAATCCAATATCCCTGGTGGTCTAGTGGACCGCTCTCAGCCTGATCTCGGGCATGTGTAAAAATAAAGATAATCCAATATCCCTGGTGGTCCAGGGGACCGCTCTCAGCCCGATTGTGGGCATTTGTATAAAAAAGGTATGTCTACTATTCCTGGTGGTCCAGCGAACCCCCCTCTCCACCCGCCCACTGAGCCCCACTGCCCTGCTCCCCCCGGTCAGCAGCGGGCAGCAGCCCCCCACCCGCCTGCCGCCCCGCCGCCAGCCAACTGACACCATAGGTAGGGCTGTATGCCCATTGGTCCACAGCGTGCAGCCCATACCATACTACACTTTTCAGATATCCTTGGGATAGTGCCACCTAGGGGTTACATCAATGTCATTCTGTCCAGGAGAGTGTGAAATGTCCAAGTAGGCACTTACTTGTGTTTTCATGACAGCTGTCAAAAACAGTGACTAAGCAACTGACTAGATATATGGGAGCATGTGATACGATAAATGAAAGGAGCAGCTTCTGAAAACCCATGGTTTCAGAATCCCTTTTCATTTTGAAATTGTAATGGAATGGGCTGGAATATTCTTAAATATGAAATGCACCCTGTTAGCAGCCCGCCAATAACATTTCTATTGCTGTGTACACCTATTCCTTTTATTTCCATTGTCATCTGTTTTGTTTAGTCACTGCTCAGTTGGTGAGTTGTCTGATTATACCACAATGCAATATCTTTGGTATTGAAATGTCATGAGGTTTGGTGTCTATAGCAAGCTCTGATCACTCAAAAGTTGTGAAACTTTCATAAGGCTCTGCATTTTTCTTTCATCACTCGATGGAAAAGCACCTTGTTTGCTTGTTATATGCATTGTGTACACCTGCTTTTGAAGGCCATTTTACTAATTTTTCTATACTTGGTATGCAGCTGCCTCAGTTGTTTCACTTGTGCACTGTACACTGTCTGACAAGTACGATGCCACGCGTAGTATGTTACAGCCGAGATTGTACATGGACTGCTCATTCTTATAACCGCTTCTCACACTTTTGTCACTGAGTCTTTTTAACCTTTGTACTTTTTTTCTATAACTAAGGGCTCATACCCTGATCTGAGAATCCAAATTTAATGGGGTGGGGTGGGGACTATTCTGAAGTGGCAGTTTCTATCAGAATGGAGTGTAGGCATCCCTTTAGTTTCAGTATTGCAACAACTGTGATCAGGAACTATAAAAGTAACATGACTGGAGTTAGAAGATTGTCATTACTGGTGCAGCAGTGAGAAATGAGATTTGTCAGAACTGCATTATCAGTCATAAATAACTCAGAATTCAAAGTATAGCAGTAAATAAAAGTGACACTGGGGTCTGTGCATTTATCACTGTTGTTTTGTCCTGGCCATCCATCTCTCGCTCGCTTAACATGCAACAAAATGGCACCAAACTTTCAAAACAATTGTCCGGAGGACATGTAAGTCTCAGAATGTAAAAAAAAAAAAAAAAACCTCCATCATTCTCTAAAATATACCTGCTCCCAGAGAAACTATTACAAACTGTGAGAATGTTTTTCTTTTCACCGCTCACATCTTCTGGGCTCTTAAAGATGCATGATTAGGACTCTATTCGTGCAATAAGTATGTTCCTTCTATTATTATTCATTTACTTTTATCAGTATCTGAAAGTTCTCTTAGGAATAATTTAGGAGCCAGAAATATTAATAAGCAAGGAAAGAAACACTGAGTAAATTGCAGCTTCAGTGGTTCACATAAAAGTTTTTTGTTTGTTTTGTTTGGAAGGCAAATTGTCTTTCCCCCAACAATCACTTGAAAAACATTTTACAATCTTAGGCATATGTTTATTTATTTGTTTTTTCTTTTAATACAAGAAAGGTAAAATCAGAATTGAAACTGAGCAACGTTTGAAGTCTCAGCACCACTAAATAAATTTGCCTGGTTGAATGATCCAGCATCCAGTGTTCCCACACTGCAAAAGTGGAAATAAAGATAAAAAGTAATTTTTTTCTTATTAGTCGATTGGCCCATTCAGACATGGAAGTCAGGGCCCTGCAGACTCATGCCTGTATGTGGACAGTGTAATTGAAAAGAATGTGAAGAATGTGGCATCCTTGCCGTGAATGGAAATGGCAGCCACACATGTCGATCTACTATGGATGGTATTACAGTGCAGGGCAGGGAACTTACTATTGTGCTTTTTTTTTGGGGGGGGGTAGAAGAATATACCCTGCATTTTTCTTCATAATTACAATGTTTCATTATATAGGCTTGCAAATGCAATACACCCATCTGTTGCAATGTGTTAATAAAGGTCCCACTGGTCCCCGAAAAATAAAAGGTGATATAATGTGGGAGAGAGACCAGGAACACAGCTAGGAGAGAACCGCACAGTCACCCACAGGCCTGCAATAAATCTCTCTCTCTTTCTCTCTCTCTCTCTCTGTTTCGCACACTACAACAGTCACCTCTCCACTAAGTGGAGGACTCCTTTGGAACTCAGGAAAATAAATATTAAAGTCAAAAAAGCACTTGTCAATGCCGAATGTTTGCTTGCTGATATTAGGACTGGACATGCAGGAGTTAGACAGATGTAGAATAGGAACTGCAGTGAAATACTGAACTTGCGCCAACCCCACCCCCACCCCTACCCTGCAGATATGGACAGGCATTGGGATGTGCGTTGGGTCCTCACCCATAATGCTGAAGGCATTTCACCTCACTCTATCCTGTAGATACCGACAAGTGTTGCTGTGTTCACTTTTGTATACAATTTTATGAGCTTGGAAGCTGCAGGGCCCCAGAACCATCCTGCATATAGGAAGCATCCCCCCCCACTCCCACACACAATATACAAGTAAATGACTGTTGCAGGAGCTCCCTGTGCAACAGCAGAGATTTCTTGAAAAATAGGAAGGTAAGAAACTGTTAAATGATGCAACACATTCATCAACAGTGGTCTGAATTCACAAACACCCCCACAGGTATACAGATGCATGGCGGAGGGTACCTGAGGTCCCCAACCCGCCCCCACACACATATCTTGCTTCCATTATGTTTTCATAAACAAGTTTTTGTTCACACACTAAATAGTGATACATAGATACATAGACAGTGTCGGCAGATAAGGCCTATGGCCCACCTAGTCTGCCCATTTGAGTTTGTAACTTCAGTTTATGTTTTCCTAGAACTCTGTTGCCCTTACTCTTTGATGGAAACCTGTGCCATTCCTAAATCCTGGATAAGTCCCTGAGCCTTAATACTTTACTGTGACAAACCCAATTCATTCAGCAATCTCGTCCCTTGTAGTGCATTACTTAATCAGTTAGTTAAGACAAATGCTGCTGAGGATGGAGGTAGTGCTCCTGATTGCAGGTCACTGTCCTACATCCTGTGGGCCCTTGCAGATGGTATATCCCCTAAACGCTATATTGGAGGACTACTAGGGTACTTGTATATGTATTATCATATATCATCCTGCGCTGGGAGTAGAGCTTCCAATACCACATTTGGGGGCTGTGGTCACTGAGATGAGATCAAGCCAGCCCTGTGCCAAAGGCAGACATGAGACCAAACGGTTACACTGTTTTCAAGGATATTTTATGTGGTGCCATATATTAAAGGTGAGACAGATAAATCTCGAGCACCGCACTCCTGTCTTGTGCCAGTGCTAACCCCTTAAAATAGCCATCTCCCTATTTACACAACATTTGGGAATTGGGGAAAAAAAAGTACAGCTGTAGGCAGCAATGCAAAAACTTCCATTTCTATAAAGGATCGCGAGTTTCTAAACATGAAAAGATTCGGAATTGCTAAACTAGATCACGCTGACTGGCTAGGATATCAACACTATTGCCTCCTACCTCCATCCCTAGTGCAGTTTGAAAGGCAACCCCTTAAGTGTTGGGGCCTCGTCGTTTGTAATCCCCACACCATTGCTCAGCTGGCTGCTATGGTAACCGACAGGATACCACATTCATAAATACAAATAACCTTAATCTGCACTCTGCAGTCTCGTCATACTTGCTGTTTTTCCCTACTGTGGGGTGATGTGTGTATTAGCAGCTGATACAGCAGCAGGACATGACGATATAAGGGCAAACTGAATAATATTGGTATTTCCCATGGACAAATAACTCAATTTAATGTCCCACATTTCCTGGCCAGTGCAATCTGGCATTTCCATTTTTTGTTTAAAATTGTAGGTTATTATGCAACATATATGGGAACATATACTTCTGCTGTATCGATAGGAAGAATGCATTGTTTGGCTGACTAGTACAATCAGAAGACAGCTACACTTTACCTTGTTACATTCACTGCAGCCAGTACTGGAATCTATCTAGCAACAGTAGTTAACTTAACAGTTGACAAGAAATCCCACAGCCCCAAGCCAGCCTGAGAAGCCCAACTTTCCCGAGCAGTGTTTCCGAGGTGTGATGCAGCTGTCCGATGTCCCCTTTGGGGCCACAACTGCCTGTGAGGCCCCCGTTTCACCTCCGACCACGTTCCACTGAGAGATGCAGTGTGGAGCTCGGCATGCAGAGGCAAGAGACCACATTTCTCTTCTGCTATTACACTTTAACGAAATCACATTCCAGTAAGCACACCACTGTGACCTGTCACCCATGCAATATTCCTCTAGCAGTGATTTCCTGTATTCTTTTAAACAAGCACTGCCAAAAAAGTAATATATCTCTCCCACTGTATAGTGGGTATTAGTGCAATGCAGAATCCTGATGTGTTAAGTGCACTAGCCAGCAGCCGTTAAGTTTTTTAGCGCCTTACCAGACCAGCTGGATTTGTATGCTCCTCCTGTTCAGATACTTCCAGTACTTCAGGGGGTTTGCTCCCCTGCTGCATGTCAAGCACTAAGCTCATCTCCATTTCTTGAAAATCTTCCCCTTCCCAGTGAAGGATGGCATTTTTGTAAAAAATAAAAATACAGTGCTAGTGCTTTTCCCCAGTTGTCACATCTCCCAGTCCTTTGCGGGGTATGGCTCTCTAATTCAAGTTTGCTGTGTAGGAACAGAGGGGCTCCACAGGACACTAGAGCTGAGGAGTGGTCTCTTGAACTCCTGTGGAGCTGCAGATGTTCCTCTATCACTCACTGCTGACTCTCTTGCTGTTGCTGCTACTGCTGCTGCCTCTGCTGCCCCCCTGGGATGCCTGTGGTGTGGAATGGTGCCATTAGGTGCATGGCAGCCCCAAACAGGACTCATCTACATGGTTGCCTCTCCTCTTCCTCCTCCTCCTCCTCCTCAACATCTACAGCCATAAGGAAGTGCTTGCAGTAACTCTGTCACCGAATGAGAATAAGGTACCATATTGCAATGACGGATCACTCCCTCATTGCAGCAGGAATAGCTGACGCTACAATGACAAGGCAGCTCATGACTGCTGCAGTGCAATCCTTTCAAGTTGGTGGCACGTCTGCAAAACCAGTGTCATTAGGACACTGGGCCTGCAATGGGTGAGCACTACCAAGCCCATGAATGCAGTGCCGGTATTGGCCGCCATAGTGCCGCACCTACACAACCCGCTTCTCTCCTAAGCTGCCACATAATGTTTCTTGTGCATGCGCAGCAAGCAAACAAAAAAACACAAATTTGGTAATAAAACTGAGAACAGAGTCCTTCTCCTGACAGGTGAACTGGGGAGAAAGGGAGTGAGTTTACTGATCCTAAAGGACCCCTTGGAAGAAAGAAGATTACTGAGGTGCGTAATTTTTTCTTCTTACCCCACGAGTCCTTTAGCATCAGTAAGAATAACAGACTACCAAGCAGTACCAAGTGGGAAATGGGCAGAGAACCTGCTTAGGAAAGAGGCTCTGCTGAATTGCTCTGCCAAATTAGCATCAGATCTGGACTGCAGATCTAAACAGCAGTGCATCTTGAAGGTGTGCACCAATTTCCAGGTAGCTGCTCTGCAGACATCCAGAAGGGGTATGTCTGTTACTACTGCCTCAGAGACTGCAGTGCCCCTGGTGGAGTAGGCCATGAGCCCCACAGGGGTTGATGACCAGCCCGTCCATAGCAGAATCTAATACAAAAAAACAACCAGTGGGAAAAGCTCACTTGGTTGCTGGTCTTGCTCTGCCTACATTCCTGTAGGTGAGGAACAATGAAGAGGAAGTCTCTGGACTGCTTTAAGTAGTAAAAGATAGCTCTTTTAGCATTCAAGCTGAAGAGCTTTTAGCTCACTAATAGAGGATTTCTCAGTATGGAAGACAGATAGAGTACTGGGCTGGTTTTAGATGGAAACTCTGGAACCACCTTAGGTAGAAATGCCCTGTTCATCCAGAGCTCAATTTCATCATTGTAAGGA
Source organism: Neoceratodus forsteri (assembly GCA_016271365.2). Lineage (NCBI taxonomy): Eukaryota > Metazoa > Chordata > Ceratodontiformes > Ceratodontidae > Neoceratodus > Neoceratodus forsteri. The sequence continues at coordinate 1,106,419,357 of CM028135.1, forward strand.
ATGATGAAATTAGACTCAGTGCACAGGGCCTGTAGCCCTGAAATTCTTTTGGCAGAGGTAATGGCCAGCAGGAAGACCAGCCTTCAGGTCACAGACTTGAAATGTGCAGCAGCAATAGGCCCAAAGGGTAGCTCCATGAAACTGGCAATGCAGAGATTCAGGCTTTGGGGAGGAACGAGCTCTGTGACTGGAGGCTGGAGGTGCAAGAGGTCTTTAAAAAACAAACTGTTTGACTATGGCAAAAAAAAGCAACTTTTTCATTTCCAGCTGAAAAATATGCCTAATTGTGGCCAGGTATAGCTTGAGGGCCTCACACCTGCAGATATACTATGAAATCCAGCAGCTGAGGGTCTGCTGCTGTAAGAGGGCTGGTCTTTTTTGCTCTTGAACCAAAGGGGAAACTGTTTCTAGTTGGATGCATATGTCCCTACTTTATGTTAGTTCCGAGAACTGAGAAGATGGAAAACTAACTTCTCAAGAGGCAGGCCTTGAGGCGAAGAAAGTGTATGTCTGAATAATGCACTACTGTTTGAGGAAGGGTCACTAGAGAGTGAGTTAGTGGCAGGTGAATGGGCCTGCTGCAGGATAGTGTGCTGCGCTGATCCGGAACCACCAGAATCATTGATGCAGGCTGTTGTCTGAGTCTCAAAAATACCCTGAGAATCAGGGGAAAAGGAGGAACTGCATATAGGGACCTCCCTGACCAGACCAGGATCAAGCATCCATGGGAAGCGATTCCGGGACTGGGGACCTGCAAACAGTACTGAGGAAGCTGGAAGCTGAGGGAAGAAGCAAACAGATCCACTTCTGGACTGCCCAGCTGAACACTGTGGCTAGTATTTGTTTGTTCAGAGTCCATTCACTCTGGCCTTGACTGATGTGACTTACAGCATCTGCCAGAGTATTGTGTTTGCCTGGCAAGAGAAAAGCTGAAAAGAGGACTCCCAGGGAGACAGCGAGAGACCGGATTTATAGAGCCTGGAAACAGAATATTCCTGATCTGGTCCACGCTGCTTATTTGTGACAAACATTGCAGTGGTGTCTGTTCAACTTTGTACAGTCTGTTATTTTATGACAGGAGCAAATGTTTTGAGGGCTAGAAACATTGCTCTGAGTTCCAAAAGATTTATGTGTAACCGTGATTCTAGGAGAGTCTAGATGCCACTTACTGAGGCACTGTCCAGATGTGCTCCCCACCACAGGAGGGAGGTATCTGTGATGATCACCTTTGTGGTGTGTGGAACCTGTAATGGAATCCCTGCTACCAGGTTCACAGGGTTCTCCGTCACAGGTCTCAGCTTTGAAAAAGTGTTGCTTTTTGTGAGACCAGCGAGCTATGAGGAGGCTTGTGGGTGCTGCATCCTGTGTCTGAACCCTGGGACCGCTGCAGGCATTGTAGCCATGCATCCCAGCGAGCTATGAGGAGGCTTGTGGGTGCTGCATCCTGTGTCTGAACCCTGGGACCGCTGCAGGCATTGCAGCCATGCATCCCAGTGAGCTATGAGGAGACTTGTGGGTGCTGCATCCTGTGTCTGAACCCTAGGACTGCTGCAGGCATTGCAGCCATGCGTCCCAGCGAGCTATGAGGAGGCTTGTGGGTGCTGTATTCTGTGTCTGAACCCTAGGACCACTGCAGGCATTGCAGCCATGCATCCCAGTGAGCTATGAGGAGGCTTGTGGGTGCTGCATCCTATGTCTAAACCCTAGGACTGCTGCAGGCATTGCAGCCATGCATCCCAGCAAGCTATGAGGAGGCTTGTGGGTGCTGCATCCTGTTTCTGAACCCTGGAACCACTGCAGGCATTGCAGGCATGCATCCCAGTGAGCTATGAGGAGGCTTGTGGGTGCTGCATCCTGTGTCTGAACCCTGGGACCACTGCAGGCATTGCAGCCATGCATCCCAGTGAGCTATGAGGAGGCTTGTGGGTGCTGCATCCTGTGTCTGAACCCTGGGACCGCTGCAGGCATTGCAGCCATGCGTCCCAGTGAGCTATGAGGAGGCTTATGGGCACTGCATCCTGTGTCTGAACCCTGAGACTGCTGCAGGCATTGCAGCCGTGCGTCCCAGCGAGCTATGAGGAGTCTTGTGGGTGCTGCATCCTGTGGTCGAACCCTAGGACTGCTGCAGGCATTGCAGCCATGTGTCCCAGCGAGCTATGAGGAGGCTTGTGGGCGCTGCATCCTGTGTCTGAACCCTAGGACTGCTGCAGGCATTGCAGCCATGCATCCCAGTGAGCTATGAGGAGGCTTGTGGGTGCTGCATCCTGTGTCTGAACCCTGGGACCACTGCAGGCATTGCAGCCATGCATCCCAGCGAGCTATGAGGAGGCTTGTGGGTGCTGCATCCTGTGTCTGAACCCTGGGACTGCTGCAGGCATTGCAGCCATGCATCCCAGCGAGCTATGAGGAGGCTTGTGGGTGCTGCATCCTGTGTCTGAACCCTGGGACCGCTGCAGGCATTGCAGCCATGCATCCCAGCGAGCTATGAGGAGGCTTGTGGGTGCTGCATCCTGTGTCTGAACCCTGGGACCACTGCAGGCATTGCAGCCTTGTGTCCCAATAGCCTGAAGAAATGTCAAACTTGCATGATTTGCTCAGGACCACATTATATACTGAGCAAGTGAGGGTTAATGATTCAGACCCAGTCAAGCGCCTGCTGGTTGGTGTCGCTGTCTCTGGATGAAGGAATTTGCCACTGAGAGACAGCTTGACTTCTCACCTTTTGGACTTACTAGGGAACCCAGAGACTCTACATTTAGCCCTGTAAGGTAAAAAAGGACAGCTAGACCTGACAAGGAGACTTTGGCATTATGAGACAATCTGAAAAATAGGTGTAGCTAGAGATGCCCAGATTCCTGAGGTGTGCTGCTACCACTGCAGGGCACTTTGTAAAGTCTTGGGGGCGAGGAAGGCCGAATGGCCACCTTGAGTCCACACCTGAGAAACTGCCTGTGAGACCTCTTAAAGGTAATTAGAGAAAAGGAGCCTTCTAGGACCAGGAAGGCTAATCAGTCTCACTACTGTAAGGACTGTATAACTAGTAAAAGAGTAACCATCTTGTATTTGGGTTTTAACAGCAAGATAGGTCACCACTCCACAGTTGTCTTATTGTGTCAGAGTATACCTGGAGAAGAGGCCCTTTTCCCTTTTTTGTGGGACGTGACCCTCTCCACCATTTGCAGAACTAGAATGATTTTACCTCCCACTCCAACAGTAACACCTGTGTTGGGGATAGAGGCTTAGACACCTGGGTGCACATGAGGTCTGCCCACACTAACGTCAGGACTTAGACTATGAAGCTGCTGGCTGGGTAGAGGTGGCCACCTTTGGCCCCTTCTACCCTTCCCTGTGAAAGCACTCCTGTACTGAGAGAAGGGAGTAGCTGTAAAAATGACCTCTGCCCCTAATGCCCCCAGGAGGAATTTCCGTGGAGCAGGAGGCCTTGATACAGCCAGATGTTTTTGGTTGAACAGAATGATTTGATCATTGGGAAAGTCCATGGCATTAAAACTAGGAGTCTTGGGGTAGACCAGTAGTTCTAAGCCAGACAAAGTACCTCAGAGAGGTGGCATGGGCCATGGCTCTGGGGGTGGCATCATTATCGTCTGTGGAATTGGCACTACATAGCTTCCAGGGCAGGTTTGCTGTGACCTCCACTTCCTGCACCATAGCACCAGGACAGAATTCTGCAGTTCTTTTTTTTTATTATTATCATTTGGCTGAGAAGCCATGTAGGAAATATTTTTGACAAGCCATCTGTGTTAGTTATGAATTCTATTTTTCTGGAGTCCTTATCCGGGGGTAGGGAGGACAAGGAGACCCCAGCTTTCTGGCAAGCTGCCTGATGCAGTCTACTCACATGGCTGGGATGTACAGACACATACTCAGCATTGTTGTTAAATATTTGATATATTTCTATGTTTATTTATTATCATTTTCAGACCGCTTGTAAACCTGTCAGAAAAGAGGGTGTCTCTAGCAGTTTTGTGGTATTTTTATATTTTTTTATTTTTATTTTTTTTATTTTATTTATTCTAGGATTACAAGTACCTTAGAGCCAAGGCTCTTTTACAAAGGTTCCACATCAGAAATAACAAACTACAAGGAAGCAACAGTGAAATAAGAGTAAACAATTCATGTACAACAGTGCTATTGAAAGGGGTCAATCATAGGAAAAGTAAGGTGTAGAGGAGGAGGAGGAGGAGAAGTGTAGGTAGTTAACAGAGGCAGCTATAGTAAAATGGTGAACACAGCTAGGACGCATGTGCCCACAAGAAATGGGTAGGGTCAGGCACCCGGGGGTGGCAGAAATACAGGGATGAGAGGAGAGGGGGAGGATGAAGATGCAGTCAGAGGTATTTATCGAAAAATAAATGGGAAGGAGTGATAGAAGAGAAAAATGGGGCATGGTGAGGAGGGGGGAAATAAGTGCTATAATGGGGCAAGGAGAGACTAATGAGATGGTATGAAGACCCAAGATTTGAAGTGGCACCTCAGAAACTGGGAGGAGAGGGGGAAGGGGGGGCCTGGGGTTAAGCAGTATGTAAGTTAGGATTAAAGCTGTGTAGGTCATCAGCTAGGAGAGGCAGTCACAGGAGCTAGAGACAATGAGATGGGCCCGGAGCCTGGTTTTGAACAGACCTAGTGTTGAAGCAGAGGAGATGGTGTAGCTGAGACCATTCATCCATAGAGGAGCCCTATAGGCAAAGGAGCGTTGGCCCTGCAAAGTTCGACAGCAAGGAACTTGTAGAATTTGGGTTGTCGAGCTCCTGGTGTTCTGTTGGTTGGTGTTTTGATGTAATAAGGCAATAACACCAGGGGTGGAGGCAAGGTTGATTTTCCAATTATAGCACAATGTGTGAGATACTTTATACGGTTGGAGAGTTGGAGCCATCCAGATTGTCCATAAAGGGCACAGGTGAGGGTGAGGTGGTGGGCACCAGTTGTGAGTTGGCATGCTTTGTTAAGTGCAGTTGTTATATGTCAGAGGGCGGACGTCATGGCAGAGCCATAGATAATGAGGCCATAATCAATAATTGACACTACAGAGCTCTGGACAGCAATCTTCAGGGCCTCTGGGGTGAGGTGCTGCCTCTGCTTGTAGAGTAATCCAAGGCATGTATTGGCAGCTTTAGCCACGCTGTCAATGTGAGCCATATAGGAGAGATTGGGTCAAGCAGAATCCCTAGGTATTTGAAACAGTAAACTTGTTTGAGGACAGTCCCCTGCTTGGTGGACATGGCAAGGGGGTGTTGCTTGTAATGGTTATGTGAACTGCAGAATAGTAATGACTTGGTTTTCTGTGATTGAGGACTAGTTTATGATTGGAGAACCATGTTTCAGTGGCACTTAATCCGAGTTGGAGGCTGTGTTGTAGTGGTGAAAGGTCCTTGTGCATAGAAAAGACAACAGCATCACCCGCATACAGGAGGATTTGTTCTGAGCAGGATTGTGGTAGAGAGTTTAAAAAGAGGCTGAAAAGGAAAGGGCCCTGTATGGATCCCTGAGGGACTCCGGAGAGGACATGCTAGGTGTACAAGATAGCACTGGCAATTTTACTCTTTAAGAAGCGGTTGTCAGGGTAACTACAGACAGAGGGCTGAGAGTCGGTCGAGGCCAGCAAGGAGTAGTCAGGTCATACAGCAGCCAATGATGGACTGTGTCAAATGCCTTTGAGAGGTCGATGAAGACAGCCCCAGTAAGAAGACCTTTATCAAGAGAACTATGCACTGCACTTGTAAATTCAAAGCAGGGCAGTGGTGGTACTATGCCCTTTTCTAAAATCGTGCTGTTGTGCACAGAAAATTATATTTGTCCAAATAATCAGTGAGCTGGTCTGCAACAATATGCTCTAGGGCCTTGGATAGTGGTGGCAATATGGAGAGCAGGCGGTAGTTAGAGTGGCAGGTCTTATCCCCACTTTTGTGGACCGGGGTCACAGTGGCAGTTTTCCATATTTCGGGAATGTACTGGTGTGGAGAGAGGTTAGAATTTTAGTTAGGGACTGAGGACCTTGTCAAGTGTAAGTGATAGCAGCTTAAGGTCCAGGTGTCACTGCTGATTCTGGAAGTGGAGATGGCTGAGGTGATGTGGCGGTGAGCATCATTTATATGTTTTCAACATAGAGGTACATCCAGTTTTTAGGAGGAAGACCTTCATCCCACTAAAATCTTTTGTATCCTCATCCTTCACCTAGGATGGACTCCTTAGAAGGAGATCAAGGTGTCCAATATGTTTTGGATAAACAAAAATGTAGAGGGGGAGTTCTCCTGGATAGCCGAGGAAGCTCCAAGGAAAGGGTAATGGACATATAAGGTCTAGGCCTTCCAAAGTAATGTCAGGGGCATCCCAAAAATACTCATATCATCTGTATCACCCTCACAGTCTCTGGAGCGAGAAATGTGGATGAGTGTTTAGCAGCTCCTGTAAGCACTGGTATCATACAATTATTCATCTACTGTACCACCTTCACAGTCTACGGGAAACAGAACTGTGGAAAAGTGTATACTAGACCCTGTAAATAGGAACCCCATCTCTGAAGGACGTGTCATACTTTTTCCAAAAATGTTACCTGCGCAGACCGTGCTGAATGTGCTTTGTTTTTTCTTTATTCTTTAAGATGCCTGTTGCTCACTATTGGCGTTCCCAGGAGGAACAGGAGCATTTTCCTTAACTGAGTTCTTTTCAGCCTCTTCATAGCAGCTTGACTGAGCTTCCTTTATTCTTTAAAATGTTGTAATTTGTGAGTTACTTCATCAGTCCCTTTGGAAGCTGTATTATTGGCTGGGAACTGGAGGCTTCATCAGCCCCTTGCTTACATATTTATTGCTATTACTCTTAAATGGCTCCTATTGGTAGCCTTTGATATATCCTCAGCCATAATACTTATTAGGTTTCTTTCTATTGTACCAATTTAACAAACAGAAACCACGTCCTGGACTACCATATCTGAGTGCAGGTTTCTGTAAATTGCCACCAGACAGTCCTGCCCCAGTTAAATAACTCTGTCTACTTTAAAATTCCCTTTTTTGTAGTACTAGAATCTATACCAGTGCCAATTTAATAGAAAACCCAGTAATACCAGTCAACTGTGCACGCATTTCTGTTGTAATGCCACTGGCCAGTTCCGTGACAGATCAATGTAGGGTTCAGTTTTATGTAGTTGAGAGATTCTGTGTCAAGCAACTGTTAAATTTTGAATCCAGTTGGTTGCCTCATGGTAAAACCAACGAGGTCTGAGGTAAAAAAAATAAGGCAAAAGACAAGAATTTGATGGTTCCTTCAAGAAATAAGTTAAAAATGGGAGGAAGCACCAAAAATAAGCACATGTGGTAAAAATTACATGAAAACTGAGCAGTTGTAGTAAAAATAAAGTCAAAATAGTGTGGTTGCACTAAAAATAGAAAATTAGCATGGCACTAACAAAATGTAAAACTTTCATTAAGTACACTAAAGAAATGGATTTAGGAGGAACATTTTATTTATTTATTTTATTTATTTAGCTTTTGTTGACCGGGTAAGTGCACTAGACAAATCCTGCCTATTTTCAGGCACGACCCGGGGGAGGGGGATACAGATGAATGCCAACTGACCTTGAACCAGATTAAGCTGTTGGTGGTATTTTTAGTGAATTTTACCCAGATAAGCACTAGGAGACTGTTACTAAAGTTCAGAGGCACCTTAGAGGCAATGTTGCTCAGTCCAATGGAGAAAAAATTCTGAAGCCCTTCAGACAGCTCTCACTCTGCTCACTCCCCTTCTATATTCTGATTGGCTGATGCCCAAGCTTATTTAAATACATTCTCTTAAAGGCATACCTCTGGGGCAGTTGCTTCTAGCCAGCTAACTGCTATTGTTACTGATGCTAAAGGACTTCTGGAGGAAGATGGTATATGTTTAATGTCTGGGTGGCTGCAGCTAGCAAACCAGTCACTAGAAACTGGTTAATGGGCAAGACACCAAATAGAGCAGAATGGTTCCAAGTCTGCTATGAAACCAGGGATACAGAAAGTATTACCTCTCTTTTCTTTTACAGTTTCTGAGGGCAGGTAAATGATCTTTCCTGCTCTCCCCAGCTCCCAATCGAGCCACTGCTGAAACTCTCCCACAGTAAAGTGCAAGTCCAGGTACGAGACACCCACTAGCAAGCGCCTGGCCAGATTCTGAACTTGGTGCCTTTCTGCAGCTTCAGCTAACTCCCTGCTCCCTGTGTGCCAAACTTATTTTGAGCATTTTGGGGGGGCGGCTTCTGGGGCTATTCATTATTATATGCACTGTACTGCTAAATTTATTGTATTCTGCATAGCTGTTTGTTATTTAATTGCTGATGCCAAACAAACAGTTGTTTATCTGCTGATTTTCCTCAGAATTTCTACACCTCTAAGCCCCCTTTCTTTTAACTGCTCTTGCTTTTCTTTCCATCCCCACCATGCATCACAGCCTAGCTCCCCTGATGCCTTTAAATTTGCTTTGTCCCAGTCTAAATCCCCTCTTTTCTTTGCTAGAGTCTGAGGGCAGGTAAATGATCTTTCCAGCTCTCCACTGCTCCCGATCGAGCCACCGATGAAACTCTCCCGCAGTAAAGTGCAAGTCCAGGTATGAGACACCCACTAGCAAGCACCTGGCCAGATTTTGAACTTGGCTCCTTTCTGTAGCTTCAGTTAACTCCCCACTTCCTGGGTGCTGAACTTATTTTGAGAACCCCCTCCTCCTGCCTTTATCAAATATGCTATGACCCTGCCCGTTGCTCTCCTAATTAGTCCCAGAAGTGAAGAGGCGGGTCACATTTCCGACAAGCTTGCTGATCCCACCTCCTGCATTTTCTCATCACCCTTTACCTGAAATCACTCCCAGCCTACTGTTATTTGCACTCTGGAACCCAAACTGTTTACTGATTCAGTAATTTTCTCCTCTTGTTTTGGACAACTCCGTCATCTGAAGCAGTGTGTGGCAATAATGGCCACACTTGTTTCCTTCCTGATTGAGGTCTACTATTAAGCCCACTTCTGCCATTGTACTCTATTATTCCTCATACTCATCGCTGGGGAGAAACCATGGCTCCGCTCTTCTAGTGTTGGCACTGATGCTGTCTCCTTTCTGCTAGCTGTATTTTCACTTTTATCATTGTTACTGTCTCCTTGTGTACTACAATATCTCTCCTTCTCACACGTTACATTCTCAGTTATATCCACCACCCTGGTTTCTCCTCTCCATCATGCTCCCTCTCAGTATCTTTATCCTCCCTCTGCTATTTCCCTTGCTATCTCTTCCCCCCTCTTCCGCACCTATCTCTCCGGCAAATAAATCTGCATACCTCTGTCTCACTCTCCCACCTACGTTTTGCACCTCCTCCTTCCCACCACTGTCCAGCTCTTGCCTGCACAACTCTTGTAACATAAGCCTCTCAATACTCACCCCCCCCTCCCGTTTCCATGCTGGACTAGTTCCCCTAAATTCCATCACTAGATCCCCTTTAGTCTCCTCCCTCCCCCACTCTTCTTACAACCACAATTGCCTGGCACTCCCTCTAAAGCTTATGCTAATACTGATACTACTATTAGCAGGAGACATTGAACCCAGTCCTAGTCCTCTCCCCGCCACATCCTTGCAACTTCTCCAAGGCCACAGTCTGGCTTACCTAAACATCAGGAGCCTCCTCAATAAAGTGTAGCTGCTCCAACCTCAGTCCTCTCCCTCAGACCTGATGTTCTAATCATCACAGAATCTTGGCTAAAACCTCACATCCAAAATGAATGTGTCTTTATCCCTGGATACTGCCTTATCCTCCAGGACTGGTCTGGAAATGGTAAGTTTGAAGGTTTAGCCATGTATGTAGCCTCTTCCTCACACTCACCCGATACTTGCTGCATCCATCCTCAGACACATGAGTCTCTCTGGTGAAACTCACCTTTCCTTGGACCTTACCTACTGTAAAATGGGTAAATGAAATGCAAAGCAAATTTCACAGTCAAGGCTCAGTGAACTTAAAAACGTCAAGTTAAGTTCACGCTCTGCACACCTTTAGTAACCTCGCTCTAGTCACTTGTCAGTCAGTGACCACTTACAATTTCAATTACAGCACTCTCTTTTGTTTTTAAAACTTCAATAACCCCGTATAAACGTGCCAGCTGTCAATTACCGGCCACGCACAGGTACTGGATTACCAGTCAAATCAGATGCAGGTATTTGTTTTAAACCAAGTGTCAATAAGCCGACTGAAGAGAGAACAAGAATGAAGAGTTGAGCAGAGGGACATAAAGAGCATTTAAGGTGGTTTGTATTGAGCACTTGCTCCCTCCATTTTGCCCACAGCTCTTCTCTTCACTCCGGCGCCTGCCCCAACAAAAAAAAAAACACAGCCACTGAAAGACAACCATGCACACTGTGACTCGTTCCACCTGCCAACCCAGAAGACTGCACACTTCTCCCATGGCTCCCTGCACACAGAAAAAATGAGCTCCTCTACTGTGTGTGGATCCAGCCTTGTGCCAGACAATACAGAGATACAATTAGAGGCTTGTGACTAAGATTGTTTTGGCTCTGGTAATCAAATTATCATTTCTTTTTTGCGATGCAAAAAAGGTATGTATATAGCAATATTTGCGTCAATTGGATTTTGCAGCAAAAGAATGGTTGCGCTTGCTAAAGAAGCGCGAACATAGCAAGAAATGATTTCCACATAAATTACCAGTTTTACAGTATCTTCATTGTGGGCTCCTACTGCTTCCCCAGCGCAGCAATATCCTCGATTACTGACCTCTTAGCCACCCTACAAACACATGTGGATGGTGGTGAACTCCATGTCCTGGGTGATTTCAAAGTAAATTGTCTCACCCATTTTCAATTCAAAATTTGGCAAGACATTGCTGCCCTAAACCTTACTCAACTGCTCAATGAACCCTCTTATCTAAATTCAAAATCCTTCAGCCACTGTCTGATAGACTGGATCCTATCTTCCCACCCACATTGTATAATAATGATTGATCTACTCCCGGACTCATTAAGTGACCCACTTCTCTCTCTGGGCTGGAACAGCTTTTAGAGAGGTGTCTGTCCTCGGGTATTCGCTGCCACCAGGTGGAATTTGCTCCAGCACCCACCACCATGTTTACAGAACTGGGTAGTCAAACGTGCAGTTCAACAAATCAATGTCTTGTAGAGTGTTTCTCTCAAATGGCGGATGCTAAACAGAGTTTACCTCAACCAGTGGAAACCATGTATTACCTTCGAAAAAATTACATCACAATCCAGGGTTTTAAATAATTGATTAGCAGTTTTTTTCTTGGGACAATGCTAACTGTATAGAAAGTATTTATTTAGGTTTTCTAGAAGTGTTATGTTTGTTAAACACAGTGAAGCAAGTTCTATGCATTTTCACAATGTTTTAGCACTTTTATGAGCAAAATGCTAATCAATTTTTGGAGTTAAATAAATCCCTGCAATCACAACTGTTGAGTACATAAATAGCTTTTTACTTAACAGAAAGTGAACAGAGCATTACAGGATATATATTTTCAACACAAGAGAATAACACTGATACAGGAAAAGCAAACAAATGTTTTTAAAATAACAGATGGCAACAGAAAAAGGCTATTACTGAGATATGCTAGTACTACACTTACCCTTCCCTATTCTTTCAAGAAATACTGAACGCTTTGCTATCTGCCAGCTCCCTTGGACATAGCTAGAAGGGTGGGCTCCAAGCTTATTTTTCTCCCTCCACCTCCAAGAGTAACTCCCAGTAACCAACAACACCCCTCACTGTCTTTCAGCATTTATATACTCTCCTGAGAATAGGAGATTCCTATTTCCCCTTTGAATGCACCATCTACAATGTATGTATTTAATTGTCCCAGTCAGACTGCACACCTATCCGTGTCCACTAATCTTCATCCTTAACCTTGGGTTTATATTTGAATGATCCAATCCATTTAAACTGTGAGTCTGTGTGTGGAAATGTCCATCTGAGAATTATGACCCACCAAGCAGAAGCTGAGGACAGTGGAATTTTGGCTTGTGGAATTCCAGCTTGTGTTCTTTTCCAGACTGCTAAACAATGCCAACTATAGAATCCACCATTAACTCCTTCTTTCCCATTTCTGTCACAATGACCACCACCTAATCTATGCAGTTTGGAAAATCCACTGCCCTAAATCCCCCCCCCCCAAAAAAAAAAACTGCTGCTACAGTCCTATAACTCTCTAGATATCGCTTCCAAATGATTTGGCTAACAGAGACTGATCCTTTATCACCGGTATTCCTCATGTGACTCTGCCATTGCATACTTCAAGTCAGTCTTTCTCTCCTGAGATAAGCATGCACCACTGAGAAGAATCCACCTGCATGGAAACCACTGGCCCTGGGTCTCTGCTGTCCTTTTAGCCTGTCTTCGTGAAAGAGACCAAGCATGGAAGACTCACAAATCTTCCAGTCTTCCCACAGATTTCCAGAAATATAGAACACTTTATTTTATATATTTTTTGTATTATTTATCTCCCCTGCATCCCCACCTACCACTCCTTCAGGCCAATTGCCAAGGACTCTCACCTCCATTACTCCTACGCCGATCCCAACCCCACATCACAGCAACCTTTGGGTAACCTGACGTAACCCTTCATTGGGTGGGTACTCCTCTTCCTTGGAGAAAGGGCCTGGCAGCCAACGGCATTGGCTTTGGGTGCTGCTGAGGTTGGGTCAGCTTGATGGAGTTCCAGGAGGCATTGGTCCAGGCGGCCATCATCCGGTAGGTGGAGGCACCATTTTTCTGTGTTTCCTCTGCTTCCCTTCCTCGCGTTGCATCTGAACTGCCCCTGGTCTCCACCAAGGGCCACTACCAAGTGATGACTCTCCCAGCCCCCCCCCCAGGAGAGGAGAGCAGTCCTCTGGATGCTCGATCCTTCACCTTCCCCTGCCAATCTGGATCACCGGTGTGGTTCAAGGTAAGGTGCCAGCACATCAACCCTCTGCGTCACCAGGCCGGCTAACAGAATGCTTTGGAATGCCTGTACCAGGGCAATCAGACATGCTAAGGCAAAACTCTTTAAGGACACCTTCTTTACAAATATAAATCACCCCTCCAAGTTCTGGAAAGTGGTAAATTCATTATTCCACCCTCAATCTAGGCCCCCCACACCTGTGATCAACTCTGGAAACAGCACTTTGTCAGCCCCTCAATCTGCAGCAACAGAGTTCAATTCCTTCTTTACCACCTGTGTGTCATCCCTGCTGTCCTCTCTCCCCTCGGTTCCTGCCAATCCTGTCCTCCCCATTTCCCCCCAAACTCCATCCTCCTCACATTCCTTTGCTTTCATCCCAGTTACCCCTGAGGAAGTCTTCAATACTCTTATTTCACTCAACCACTCAAAGGGCAAATGCCCCTGATGGCTGGATGCTAAAATGCTCTATTGATCCGCCCCTGCCATCACCCCACCCTTTGCTTCTCTTCTAAATCTCTCTTTCTCCCTTGCTACTGTTCCTGCTAAGTGGAAACATGCCACTGTTGTCCCCTCCCTAAAGGAGGTGACCCCATCTCCACTGAAAACCATTGCCCAATCTCCCTCCTCCCAATTTTCACTAAACTGCAGGAATGTCTAGTTCTATCTCAGCTTTCCTCCTTCTTTGACTCAACTTCCTTTTTCACTCCTTATCAGTCTGACTTTAGGAGATCCCATTCTACCATCATCTCACAGTTGAAGATCACTGACTCCATCCAAACAGGCATGGACCAGGGATACATCACCTCCACAATCTTCGTCAGCCTAGCAAACGCTTTCAACACTGTGTCACATCCCCTGATCTTCTCCTATCTTTCCAATACTGGGCTCTCCATTGAGTCCACCAGCTGGTTCCACTCCTACCTAGTAGGTAGGTCACAGTCTGTTTGGATTGGCAACTCCCTCTCTCCCCCCTCTCCATAATCACTGGTGTTCCTCAAGGCTCCATCCTTAGCCCCCTGCTATTTTCAATCTTCCTAAATGACCTGCCCTCTGCCTGCCCATACACATCTATCCATATGTATGCAAACAACAGTAACTTGTATGCATCTGGCCCCTCCATCACCAATGTGGCAACCAGACTTCAGCATGGCTTCAATAATGTTCAGCTGTGGTTCTGCTCAAATTATCTTCTCCTGCATAAAAGAACAGTCTCTGTGACCTCGGACACAAGGCAGACTTTCTTGACTTCCCTCCGGCCCCGCCTCTTCTTCCACACCCTAGATGGGAAAATGCTTGAGGACTGTTCCTCCTTTAGATACCTTGGTGTCTGGCTTGACTGACACCTCACTTTTTCTGTACATATAGAGGCAATCAATAAGAAATTGGACCCTAAACTGGGTGTCCTGTTCCATAACTAGGGATGCATCCCACCGCCAGCTCACAGGTCCATTATACAGAAAATGATCCCCACATCTTCGATCATGGGGCTATTGTATGCAGTGCCATGCCAACTTCCTCTTTAACCAGACTGGATAATCTCTTCCACTCTTTTTCTGTTTCACCCTTGACTGTCCTCCTTGCACTCACTACTGTCCTTCCCCTCCTTTGAGGAAAAATGGTGCGCACGTGGCACCAGCTTCTTGGCCAAATTCTGGTCCTAGTCCCTTCCTTCCTATCTCTCCTCCTCTCTCTCTTCACCCTTCCTTCTCCTTATTCACACAGAAACTCTGAGCCTCTCACTTTTGATCCTAGTCGACCTCCACAGCAGGTCAGGTCACCTTTTCCTACAGGTTTCCAAGTCTGAGGGAACTCCTTCCATGCCACATACATTTTACCCTCTCTAGGGTTTCAATACCTTATTGAAACCACTTCCACTCTCCCTGCCCCTGTTTCTAATCCCCTCCCTCATCTGCCCCTGCTGACCCTCCTTGTCTCTTTATATACTACCCGTCTTTATTACCCCTGGTGTTTCCCAGCTATAGGCCTACAATTTCTCTTCTTAACCTTTACCTCAGAAATGTCTCTGTATTCATATTTACATAATGTGTAACACGGATAATTGAAAATCTGAGATTGTTCATGTTGTAAAATGTTTATTTAGTTTTGCTGTACATTTTCTGTATAGTTTCCCTATTCTGAATTTGATTTTGTGTATTCAAGCTGTATTTTCTGTTTTCTTAATTCTCAAATGCTGTATTTACTATATACATCTGTACTCTCATTCTGTTTCCTCCTCCCCCAGGACACATCTGGAAATGAGCTTACTGATAAGTATGTACTTCCTGGTAAAACCTTTAAACAAATAAATAAAAATTCCAGCCCTATTGAGACTGCGGAAAGATAAATTTAACAGCAGATGGTTATAACATTTTATACTTCTAGACAATAGGGAGGGGACCCCAATTTTAGAGCAAATGCTGATGCAACCCCTAAAATTGGGGGAGGCACAAGGGGAATGGGAGAACAGTGCACCCGAAGATACAGACAGTGCTGGATCCTGTATTTTAAAAAGGGTCCTGTGGAAGTAATGAATGGAGACAGGCTAAAAGGCAATGGACTGTCAGCAAGCAGTCAGAAAATGTCTGTTTCTATAATCTTGTGCTGAACATGGTAACTACAGGTAGTGGGCTGTGGTGCAATTAATTTCTGTTGTGTTGGAAATGAATTACATTACATTATACAACAGAACCCCAGAGCAAATGCACTGGGGTATGGGTTATCCTGGAGGATATTGGCCGTATAGCCAAATTTTAAAGCAGTAGTCAAGTCAAGTCAAGTCAAGTTTATTTAAAAGATGCCCAATCCCGGAGGCTCTGGGCACTGTACAACTTTTAAAAGGAACATAATACATAAATATAAATAGAATCACAAATTATAAATAGATCATAGTCTAATCTAATCCAAACATCAAATGCCTGAAAAAATAAGAATGTCTTCAAGCAAACCTCAAAGACATCTACAGTCGAGGCCTCTCTGACCAAAGCTGGTAATAGGTTCCATAGAAAGGGAGCCTCAACGCTAAAGGCTCTGTCACCGGCTGATTTCAACCTCGCTCTAGGAACGGTCAGGAGGCCACTGCTGGAGGATCGAAGAGGGCGGACAGAGGGAGCAGGTGTCAGGAGGGCTGACAGGTAACCGTAACAGTAGTACTACCTACCCGGGAGGTGATCTCTTACGACCATTGTAGCACCACAGAAAATATGGCAGCTGCTATCTAGTACTACTGCTGTCAATGCAGCAGGTGGAGGAAATGTAAGCAAACACAAAGGATAACTGAGCACATTATGGGGCGAGGTGATATTACATTGCCGGTGGGAAAGAGTACCAGGAACATGCTCAGCAGAGCACAGGGAATAAACAATTGGAAAAGGGCAGATTTTTTTTTACATCGTACTGCTGCTTTGCAGAAAATACAACCTGCCCATACACCAATAATGCAAAGCATCATGGGAGACATATGCAAATGCCTATGAATTAATTTGGACTGGCTCAACTTTAAGCAGAATTGCATGGTGCCAATAGGCCTCAAAATACAATCAGCAAAGGCTGAGAACAGCAGACACAGACACGTGTTTCATCCTCGCTTGGATTCACATTGTGTTATGTTTGATTGGTTCTATTCCATGCTGTGAATGAGCTTGGTACATGGAGCAGACCTGGGTTTGATTCCCAAACCTTCACTTGCTTACTGTGTGACTGTGAGTAGGTCACTTGACCTCCCCAGCAGTCCCATGTTGTCCCTGAAAAAAGGCACTAATGTCAAGTGGGCCTACCAGGTTACCAAAGAATCAAATAATTAAATAATTAGGGCGAAGTCTACATAATTCAGTATCATGGATATGAGGATCAGAGAGGGCGAAGCAGTGGAGGACACCTCCTCCAGTTGTGGTGAGGGCTGATCAGGAGGATATAATGAATTACCTAACTCTGGACACAGTTAAACCCTGATCTGATAACTTCTGTTAAGTCTTGCAACTGCAGGATGGGACAAATAAAAACAGCTAGCAAAAACATTAAGAAGGGAAATATCCGAATACCAGTAGACCATGCAGTGACATTTATTATTATTATTATTGATGCATGATACCAGAGCATAAACATTTTAAATGGACTAATATATTTTGTAGTGTATAAAGGCCACATACGATTCTGATATAGTGTGCTTTAAATATCACTGTAGGGTGTTCCTGTCAATAAAATTCAAGTTAAAAAGAATGCAATCTTTTGCAATATAATACAGTGATTTCTTCATAATCCACAGCCCATAAATCTTCAATTATATCATGATTTTTCTGCAGGAAACTAAAGTGAAATGTGTTTGACCATAAAAGTTGTTGCCTGATCACTAAAAATCTTACTAAAAGTGTTTAATCAGTGCAGAAACATTCAGCTGTGTAATACTCCAAAACAACAGTAGCTGTGTTAAGGATTCTGCGTCATCCAAGTAATTCCGAAATCACAGCACACAGACAGAACACACTGAAACGTAATGCAGCGATGATTCGACGATCCGTCTGTATTTATAGGGAGGGTCCAGCTGAGATCGGACTTCAGATTTGAACACCCGATGCAAATGAAGGACCCGTTCCTGTTTAAATAGATCTGCTGTCACTCTGCTGGAGATCAGCGGTGGGTCCATGTTTAGAGAGTCTGGCAGGGCTGTGTGAATCATCAAAAATGTGAGTTCCCTTAGTAATGAGAATGCACATTATTTTAGTTTTATATATTTTATGCTCATCATATTTACAATGTGAGTTTTTAATTTACTTTATTTTTACAGAACTAATGTATTATGCTGTGATATACCCTTAATTACAAAACACATTTATGTTTTCTTCCAGCTGTCCGCTCCGATGTGGTGCTGACTGAGTCCGGCGGAGATGTAAAAAGGCCCGGAGAGACCCTCAGGCTGAGCTGTAAAGCCTCCGGGTTCACCTTCAGTAGCTACTATATGAGCTGGGTTCGGCAGCAACCCGGGAGGGGACTGGAGTGGGTTGCACGTATCTACCCAGACGGGTCCACTAAACATTACTCTGCCTCAGTTCAGGGCCGGTTCACCATCTCCAGAGACAATCCCCAGAGCCTTTTGTATTTAGACATGACCAGCCTGAAATCTGAAGACACCGCCCTGTACTACTGTGAGAGACACACAGCGATCCAAAGCAATGGGGAACTCGTACAATAACCTGAGGGACAATGGTTAACTGGATATCGTATGATGATTCCGAATGCAAGATTAGGGTCATACCAGGGTGAAGTTATTAAAAAAAATAAAACAAAAAATGAATTTTGAGACAAACAGCAAATGATTGAAAAAATACAGAAACTCCACTTTTTTCTCCAGTGGTGTGTGTGAGTGTATCTCTTGCATGGCACTGAGGCTCAGAATGTACAGTACCTGTTGCCCTACTCCTACAATATGTACCGTAGCACTTTTACAGACTGCAATGCTTTAAAACATGCATTTGTCAATGCAGAATGTTGTCTGGCTGGCACTGGCATTGGTAGTGCAAGAGTTAGAGATGCATAATAGGAATGGCAGTGAAGTATTGAACTGATGCCAACCTCACCCCCACCCTGAAGAGACACATTTTCAACATAGGCATTTTGGGACCTCCCCTCATGAACAGTGGCACTGTGATTTTCATAGACGCAGGGTTGTATGGGCCCGTGGAGCATGGACCCCAACAATATTTTGTGATGTAGGCTCAGCCCCAGCAATATTTTGGAAGCATTTTCTTTTCTGTTTTTTCTGGCCGGGTGCGTCCTCCCCCATCCTGACTCTGGCGCTGGAGGCTGGCTCATTTTCATTGGTGGACTTGGGCAGCAGCAACGAAATTATTTAAAAATAGGTGCCGTTTTGGTGCGCGTGATCTGGGAGCAGCCGTACAAGCACAGCTGGCAATCCCCCTCCCCCACATCAATTCCAACTCTCAGCCTCAAATCACTGGTGGTCTGGAGGCATTTAAAAAAATCTGTCACCAAATCCCTTGCCATGCAGGTGCCCACAGAAGATAACAGGCATCCTAATTGGGCAGCAGGAGGAGGGTTTAAATTGAGGCGGGCATCAAGGACCAGTGAGGCAGTCTGTATGGGTGACTTGCGTCGCGTGTCCAGAGTGACTGATCATCGGTGTCGGACAAGAGCAGAGCAGCAGGCAGTGCCGCAGAAGAACTGAACAAGTCATGGCAAGGCAGCAGGAAAAGAATCAGGCAGCCGCACCCGTAGCTAGAAGGAGGAGAGGGGTTGAGGAGCAACCAGCACCACAGGACCCTTTGGAGGAGGCAGCTCGGTGGGCAGAACAGAAGTGATGGAGAGTGAGCCGTCCAACCGGGGTTCTGGGGAAAAGTGTGTAGCATGCGTGATTGCCGGTGGTGGCCTCAAGTTAGAGAGAAGTCAGTGAGCCATAAGCAACTGGGTGGGTCGTCGTTAACTTGATCGGGTGTTGGGTGATGAGGCTGGGGCAGTCATAAGAAGACGATGATGAGTTCAGAGCCAGAGGTGAGCCAGCCATGGCCTAGCCCTTGTAATGTCCAGGAGGAGCGGCAGTCAAGGACAGTGGAGGAATAGCCACCTTCCACCCACCCAGTGAGAGTGACATGCCCAGGGCTAGAGAGGGGGAATCCCCAAAAGGACAGGACCAGAAGCAGCAGCAGGCCAGCCAGCAATGCACCAGGCAGCACACTGAGCAGCAGGGAGCATCACCGAGTGGCGGTAATGTATACCCTGATCCCCACCCACCCAGAGAGCCAGCCAACAAGCCCCAACACTATCCAGGTAAGGTGTGGTGGGGATGGGAGGGATCAGGGATGCATCATCAGCAAAGCCAGCAAAAGAGAGTCAAGGGGAGTATGGGAGTATGGGGAGTATGGGGAGTAAGGGAGTATGGGGAAGTCAAGGTCCTGGTGGTAATCACGAGCAAACAGAAGGAGAGAGCCACCTTGGTATCAGTAATGCTTAGTTGCTGCATCAATGGGTGTGGGCTATTAAAAAACTAAAACCTCACACAAGGGACAGAATATGAATTATTACTACTGTCTGTAGAAGCTTCACTGTCACAGCTTACTGTTTCTTGCTCAGAGATTATATTATTTTTGTAAGTACGTACTGCAGTTAATAATATATAGAACCAGATGTGGAGGATTTACTGAAGTTGCCATTTTCCCCTAGACCCATCCAGACAGTGTTATCAATTTTGGTAGGAGTATGCAGCAGTTTATGGAGGCAGCATTGCACTTTGGTCTAGGGAACCGAGTTGCAAACTTGGAGACCTGGGTTTAAATCCCAGAGCCCCCCCACTTGCATACTGTAAGACCTCGAGCAAGTCACTAAACTTCCTCATGCTCCCGGGTTAAACCTGGAAACGAGCTTTGGCTTAGTGTGTCTTTTCTGGTTAAATAAATTCCCCTTTCCCTTTTTTGTTACTGCAGGTTGTGTACATGCCATACCAGAAGGCCTTTTGCATTGCTGTCTGATCTTGCTTGACTTACTATTTGAAGATGCTTCTCCAGTTCAAAACACAGGCCTGTGAAATTAGGAAATCTATGTATATTGCAGAATTGTTTTTTCCATTTACATGTTTAGGTTGTTCAATCCCCTCCCCCCCGCGAGGCCGTATTATTACGTGTACACGCCAGGATTTGTGGCCCTCACCCTCCTGACTTTCATCATTGCTCTGTACCACCTACGCACCCACCAGACCTCCATCTGGTGGGAGAGGGACTACAGACGGGCTGACATCCACCCCTTTGAAGGGAAAAGCTGTGGCTCAATCCCACTCCAAACCCCCCCCCCCGAGCCAGCACCCTGGTGACCCAAGGTCATTCCTGAACTCGGGTCTCCGGCGTAGCACAAGGTAAGGTGCCAGCACCTCAGCCCTATGCATTACCGGGTCAGCCATTACAGAATTCTTTTAAGGAGGTTGGAAAATAATTAAAAAAAACTTTGAAATTAAATTCTGGAAATTTATTCTGTAATAGGCATTGCTGATGGTATCACTGCACTGCAGAAAGAGAACAGTTTCTGAAAGGGGCCAAGCTGTTCTGAAAGTTAAGTACGGGTGATGTGACTGACACGGGCAGGAAAGCCAAGGAACTAGTGTCTAATGGAGGGAGAACTTGGTGGTGGAGTTGAGGGCAATAGTGTAGATTACTGGGTATGTGTAGGAAGCTTGCCACAAAAGCTTCCTGAATACAACACTGTTTTGGTCACATACCTTATTTTCATACTTGTGGCTGGGTTGTCAGTTTATTTGAGTGAGGGGGGCTTCACCCCCCAACACCCCCCTTGTGTTTTTTTAAAGGGGGATGTTGGGAGGGGCAGAGTCCCACAACTCAGACTAATAAAAAGTAAAGGAATGGGCGATTGGACCAAGTGGTGTAACTTGAGCTCTATGCTGATGGCGTAAGTCCTACACATAACAGATAATCTACTCTACTGCCAAACCGATTCTGTCATAACATTTTTAAGAGGTGTGGTGGTGTGAAAGTTGGGAACTGAGTTCCAGTGGGCCTCTGCCTTCCTGCCCAATTTAATCCCAGGGCCTATGATAAGCAGTAGCAGCCAGCCAGGGTTGGACTGAGGTGTGGGGGAGGGGGGTTGCCTGGAAAGTTGACACAGGGGCTCACCCACCCTGGATTCCTTGAAAAGCAAAAGGGAAGGTGCAGGGTGACAGACTAATCAGTGTTTCATTCCACATCATAGAGTACACTGGATGTGCTATATACAACCAGTGTGTTCTCTGCATAGGTGCCAGGTCCATGGAATCAGAACCCGGCGGTGGCAGAACACAATGGTTGTGTATAAGGTTGCTCATCCTGTATTTTTTATAGTGTATAGTATTATGTGAAATGTGTGCATTGTGTTTTTTTCTGTTTCATAGCAAAACTATCTTGTGCAGTCTCTAGAGGTTCTAGAATGCTATTCTACCACAGAAGGGTACAATCACATTCCATGACCTTTGACTGTGGAACAGCATCCTTTTAATAGGATGGATTTCTATATAGAACATTGCTCTACTTCACAGTGTAATATGGATATGATACTCTAGCCCTGTGTTTGCATTTTGCATTTAGTCACAGTGCACATAATTATTTCCAAAAAAAGATCCTAAAAACAAAGACTTTCAGAGTTTAGATGGTTGCCAGGTACCCAACATAGGGCAGTCAATACACTCAACCTGTCACTATGACCTTTCTCAAAAGTCCTCAAAACGTGTGGTTAAAGCTGGTATAAGTAGCACATTAGCAGTACTACTGACCTCCTTCATCCTGCTGAGGCCATGGGTTTGAATCTCTGCTCTGGTGCCAGGTGGACAGGGATATGCTGTGAACTTATTTATGTCCAGATGAGATGATCATGCAGTAAGCCTTAGTTAAGTAAAGTAAGCAGTCATTCTCCTCAAAAAATATATGCAGAGAGGGCAGATACCTACTAGTACTGACAACCAGATGTGGCGGTAGTGGTCCCAGGTGAGGTGTCGGCATCAGTGAGCGATTTGGTTTGCCAGTGAACAGCAAAGCTGTAATGTACTGCCTTGAACTGTTTCGTAGAAATGAATGCAATTGCTACCTGAATGGGCATTCGGGGGGATAATTTCAAATATGTGGTGTGGTCATGGGTGTGTGTGGGGGGGGGTATGAACTTAAACTGATGGAAAGGTCTATGGGGTAGCTGTAGGTAGGGTAAAATAGGGCAGACAAGAGCGGCCATGAGGTCTTTATCTGCCAACATGTTTGTATGTTTAATGTTTCTATTATATGTCCCTTAGATGTGTGGCCCAGGCAGGGTTCTGAGGTCCGATTCAGTAACCGTACTTTCAAAGCCTCCTCATTGAGAGTCTCCCTAATTATTATTTATTTATTTTTTTTGGCATAATTGAAGTCCTGCAGCTGAACCATCAGAATTAAAGGGCAGACACTAAAGAGATGGAGCTGTGGTCTCCGTCAACTGTTTCTATGTTTCTATGAACGGGTGATGGGTCCACGACTGGAACTGCATTTCTGATATTCAGCTTGGAGGGACATGTGAGCATGTTAGCAGGCCAAATCAGATCTCCTAATATTGGAATTGTACTTTATGAGCTTTGAGAGTATTCCATTATAAGTCAGGTGCATTGATGTCACAGCTGTAGGTGCCGACTCCTAGAAAGCCCACTATAATGCAATTCCAGCACGGTGAGTTCTCTCAGTTGGGTACCTGCTGCCACCTTAACACTATGAAAACATGCATAAATCATCTGTTGTCCAATTTAAAGTTTTTTTTCTGGAAGAAATTGTATTTAAAATAGCACCAGTATGCCAATGGAATGCTGTTGTGACTGCAGTGTTCTCTTCAGGGACTCCACTGATTTTCCAGGTGGGCTCCCAGCACCAACTGGGCTCCAGTCAGCCCTGCCCCCGGTACTGTATGTCAGTCAGAGCCAGTTTGACTCTGTTAATGGCCATCAATCCTGAGGAGGATCTTACTGGCTTCCACTGTGTAGTGATGAATTGCCAAATGAAACTACCTGGATTTCCGGCCATTGTCTCCATATTATAAAGGCCAATAGTGCTGCACATTTTTATTGTGAGGTGTTAAGAGACATGATGAAGGAAGTGTTACTGCACAGTGCAAGTCATGGGGTGAATCAGCAGTTATGTAGATTATCTTATCAGAGCACTGCTATGTAAGCAATAATACTCAACACAGTGGGCAGTATTGGGAAATACCAGACTGCCTAGGGGCGTAATGAGGCCCAAAGTCGCAGGTGGAGGGCGTTATAGCCCCTGGAAGGTCCAGTATTTCCCAATACCACTCACCCTTTTGGGTATTATTGCACTTAGAAAATGGCCCACTTGTGATAGTTTTAGAAAATAGGAAGCATTAAAAAATAAGAAATGTATAATTTATGAGTAAAATAAAGAAAAGTTGTTACAGTGATAAAGTAGTCCCTCTATTGCTTTACTTCCCCAGTAGAGGGCACTGTAGTCTTTCACATTTTTTTTTTACCGTGAACTGTACTTTACTGCTGCATTTCTTTTACTGTGTCATCTGTGTATTTTTATTTGTGGGTTCTCATGAACTGGACTTTACTGCTGCCCCTAACCCCATGGTAGCCCCGTTACCTCCGTTTTACCATAATTCTTGTGGACACCAATCAGGATCCAACAGGGCAGCTGACAGACAACATTTTTTTATGTGCCAGCTTCTTTTTTATTGTACAGAGTGCTCTGCTCCCATAGACTCCTGGTTTTGGGGGTGACCTCTGACCCCTGGGCTAGGGCAGGACTTTGACCCCTGATCCTTAGGCCCCACCAAAAATTTTACAAACCTGGTTCCTATGGTGATTTTGTTAATCTGTCCCAAAAGTTGATTTCCCACAGCAACCACGCCATTGTGCATCACAGGTGCGAAAACACAATTTGGGCAGGATGTGAAAAATTACATCTGTACTGTTCATAAGGAGGTGTGAAAAAGTGACAGTGTTGAAAATCTGGCATGAAAATATTGCAAATTTGCTATGTTACAAGGATGCGTGGAAACTGCGCAATGCATGCTTGTAACACAGTCATTTTATGGACTTTCATCATCAAATTTTCAACATCAGCATTTTAGGACCTCTGCTCATGAATAGTGTCACTGTCATTTTCTTAAACTGTCTCGAAAACTGATTTCGCACAGTGACCGTGCTGTTCTGTGCCAGAAGTGCAAAAACACATTTCATCCAGGATATATAAAATGACAGCTATACTGTTCACAAGGAGGTGTGTAAAAATGCCAATGTTGAAAATCTGGAGTGAAAATATTGCAAATTCATGAAGTTATGAGCATACATGGAAACTGAGCAACACACGCTCATAAAACAGTCATTTTTTAGATTTTTTTCACCAAATTTGCAACATAGGCTTTTTGAGAGCCCTCCTCATGAACAGTGGCACTGTAATTTCATTAATCAGTCCTGAAAGGTGGTTCCACATAGTTATCGTGAAATCACCTTTTGGGACTGTATAACGCCATGACAGTAACTGAATACATGAGGTAGGGCCCCAATAACTCCATGTTGAAAATTTGGTGCAAAAATTCAAAAAAATGCCTGAGATATGCACCAAAGTTGAAAAAAAACTATTTATGCCATTATACAGCTTACCGGCATTTCTTCAGTTTGCGGTCGGCTTTGAAGAGTGTAGACGTGTTCCCAGTCCACCGAAGATCATCGCGCCAGACTCTGGAGGTAAGTATGGGGTGAGGGGTGTGTGTGGGGAGGCAGGGTGCACAGAGGGTGGGCGTGGGTTGGGGAGGGAGCAGGACAGACCTCGGGGACTGTTTCCTTCTTTACAGGGTTAACAAAAATAAAAAGCATGTTTACAAGGGCATTTGGCATGCTGGGGTGGGCTACCAGCATGCCAATTGAGTGTTGGGGGTTAGCCGATGGGGATTGGTCACCCTCATTGGCACATACCAAAGGGTGAGGCTAGAGTCCAGGGGATTGCACCCCTCAGCACACAACAAATGGGGAGCATTATGCCAACGGGGCTTGGGCTCCCCCATTGGCACATAAACTAATTCAGGGCATACCAAAAGGGAGATTGGGCACCTCTGAAGTTGGCATTGTGGCAGGCGGTGGTGGCAGTCATTGCCATCGTGTTTACTAGCATGCTGCACCAGGAAAGGCGTGTCGGGAGGTGCGCTGCGTGACAAGCTTGGCACTCATTGCAGCGGACCTTTCCTTAGATGTGCTCACCACATTATGTATTCCTGGTGTGGTGCCTGCATGCTGCCTTACTGGGGAATGAGAGACACACCTACTGATGCATGCCCTGCATTCGCCCACAGTGACCGTGCCTCCAAATCTGCTATTAGTGCAATATGTTGGCAGCGCAAGCGCAAGCCAAAATAAAAATAAGGCACTTTTTAAATACATTGGATTGGTTTCACTGTGTCAACAGGTGCTGTTTAAAATAAGCTGTGTTAGACTCATTTTTAGCAGCTGCTTCTGGTACCCTTTACAGGGTGTGACTTTGGTTCTAGGAGAAAATGACTGCTCCGCAACTTGAACCGCCGGTGTGCCACAAATTGCTGAGGGAGAAACATGTTGTAAAAATAGATGGAGAATTGACACTCGGGATTCGTCTTCTCCTCATCACTTCACATTTCCTGACCCTGACAGGCAGCAAACTTTGCAATGCAAGCTTCACTCTTCCCATGTGAATAGCGCTATTTTGTTGAAATAAAATATGAGGGAATGGGGCTGTTGTTAAACATCCTGTATTTGGGCTGGGGAATTTTTGTAAATTGTTTAATTGTAAACTGGTCACAACTGGGACTGTATTATAACTAGAGATCTGAAATTTGACTTACATTTTCCTTGGAAGAGGTCCTAAAAGGATACCAAGTTTAACAGCTGGATGAGGGGCCAGGAATAATAAATAAAAATAATAATGATAATAAACTTTATTTGTTTCAAGTGCAATTCAAAAAAATACCAAAGCCCTTTAACAAAACACATAGAGAACAATAAATAATTAAAACCAATTAAAATTTTTCTTTTTTTCTGATTTTTCTCTTCTTTCTCCAATGTTTTAGAACTGTTTAGTTATTGTGGCAGAGGTGTGGTACTGTGTTCTTTCTTGTAGTTCAAGGTGCTTTTGGAACTGCTGATTTCTATTGGTTTAAACTACTACATTTGTTTTCTCTATTTTAAAAAAAGCTACATCAACTTGGTTTGTTGTCACCTGTTTGTTGTTGCTAAGTAGCAGATATTTTTGCATTGTGCTCTGATTCTGTGATAGAATCTGTTTTAGTAGAAGGTAGATTATTGTGATTGTAGTTAGTTAGGTAAGGATAAAGAGGTGAGATAGAAGTGTATGTATTTTCAAATATTATAGAGGAACAGTGGCAGGATTGTTAGGACAGTAAATTAATAAAAAGGGAACTAGGAGAGCTTCAGTAGCAGACAAGTAGTGGAATAGCAGTATAACTGCAGTATAATGTGGGGAGTGGTGCAATGCAGTGGCTGTGGGGCAGCCATATTCAGGCAGATCTTCTGGAAACTGAGGTGCTGCCCTATCTGCATGCATCTTAATGGACTCTGTGGGATGAGGTAGCCAGACTCAGGCGGAGGAGTAAACTGGGTCAGGAGTACCATCGCCCTATCCAGAGACCACTCAGTCCAATGCAGCTGCCTCAAAGGATGCAGAGAACAAGGAGTACTTGGATGACAGTGGGCTCAGGGAGGGTTAGACCAGTCAGGCAGAGGCACATCCCAGATCCTATTCCACTCAAGAACTCATATGCCACACTGCCAAACAGGGACAACCAAATAGAGGTACCCAGAGAAATGGAAGGAAAGGATGTGGAGGTTAGCCAAGTGCAAATAATGGAGATTAGCGCCCAGGAGGTGGATAGGCAGAATAGGGGCAAAATTCAGCAGAAAGGCAGACAGCAAGGTGAACCAGGGATAAAGGACAACCAAGGAAGGGGCTGGAGTAGAACAGCGAAACAGTCTAGGGAGGTCAAATCATGGAAAGTCATGTGTGCAAATGCGGAGCCTTAGCAACAAGATGGAAGATCTGGAGGCTGTCATGGTGCAGTCAGACCCGGACATTGGCCATCACTGAAACCTGGTGTAATGATAACCACGACTGGGAGTTGGCCATACCTGGCTACAACATATTCAGAAGAGACAGGGCAGGCAGGAAGGGAGGAGGAGTGGCACTGTATGTGAAAAATGACATAAGGGCCACAGAGGTCAGGAGGAAAAAATGGGAGAGATCCTGTGGGTTAAGCTGGAAAGGAAAATGGGACCAACCATCCGCACAGGTGTGGTCTATAGACCACCAGCCCAGGAGGAAGAAACAGATAGGGAGCTGATGCTAGCCATCCAGAGGATGGCAGACAAGGGTGAGGTAGTACTGGTTGAGACTTCAATATTCCAGACGTGGACTGAGCATCCCAGCAGCAGCATCAACTAGGAGCAGATTTATCCTGGACTCCTTCAGGGTGCCTTCCTCAAGCAACTGGTCATGGAACCAACTCGGCAGAAGGCAATACTGGACCTTGTGCTCACAAACAGGGACAGTGTGATGGGGTAACAGTGGGGAGCACCTGGGGAACAGTGACCACCAGTCACTGTGGTTTGAAATCACAGAAAGAGCAGCACCAAACCACACAAAAACACGTATCCTGGATTTTAGGGGGCAAACTTTGGGAAAATGGGAGATACTTGAAAAGGCATTAAGGAAATGGGGCAGGAATCAGGGTTGAGGAACAGTGGGAAGTATTTAAAATGGGGATTACAAAGAGCAACAGAATTATGTATTAAGCAGGTTAGCAAGAGGAAAGAAGAGGAGACCATTATGGTTTTCCAAAGAGGTAGCAAAGAAAGTGAAAGCCAAAAAGATTGCATTCAGGCAATACAAAAAGACACATGCAGACAGGGATAAGGAGAAGTACCAGGAGAAGCAAAGGGAGGCAGGGAGGTCAGTAAGGGAAGCCAAAGCTCAGACAGAAGAACACATTGCAAAATCAGTGGGTAGAGGGGACAAAACCTTTTACAGGTACATAAGTGAAAAAAGAAAGGCAAAGTGAGGGATAGTGAGACTGAAGGGGGAGGATGGGGGCTGTGTGGAGGATGACAACAGTAAAGCTGACATATTGAACAGGTATTTCTGCTCAGTCTTTACTGAGGAAGAGGAGGATAATGGGTCTGAATGGAGTACAAGGGGTGAGAACTTTGCAGAAATGGACACAAGTCCCTTTACACGAGAAAGGGTCCTGAAGGAACTGGAAGTAATAAGAGTTGATAAAGCAATGGGGCCAGATGGGGTGCACCCCAGGGTCCTTAAAGAACTAAAGAGGTGGTGGCTGAACCTCTTGCTATCCTGTTTAGCCGATCACTAGAAACAGGGAGGTACCCAAAGACTGGAGGATAGCAGATGTAGTCCCTTATACAAAAGTGGGAACAAAGAGAGAGGGGAACTACAGACCAGTCAGCCTCACTCGGTAGTGGGAAGATCATGGAAGCACTACTGAAGGAAAGATTGGTGGAACATCTGGTTGTCAATGGACTACAGGACCCAAGGCAGCATGGTTTCACCAGGGGAAGGTCATGTCAGACCAACCTCATTGAATTTTTTGACTGGGTGACTAGGGAGGTGGATCAGGGGAGGGCAGTGGACATGGCCTATCTGGACTTCAGCAAGGCCTTTGACACTGTGCCACATAGAAGACTATTACACAAACTGGGGAATATGGGTGTGGGCAGGACAGTAGTGCAGTGGGTAGGTAACTGGCTGGGCAGCAGGACACAGAGGGTGGTGGTAAATGGCTGTCACTCCACAGAGGGAAGAGTGACCAGTGGGGTACCACAGGGATCAGTGCTGGGACCGGTACTATTCAATATCTTCATCAGTGACATTGCACAGGACCTAGAAGGCAGAATTTCACTGTTAAGCTGATGACACAAAGCTCTGTAACAAGTAGACACACCAGAGGTGTAGACAGAATGAGAAGGGACCTGCAGAAACTTGAAGAATGGTCAGGGTTTGGCAGTTGAAATTCAATGCAAGGAAGTGCAAGATAATGCATATGGGGCACAAAACCCAGGCACAATATATCAGTTGGGGGTGAGGATATAGCATCGTCAAGCAGGAAAGGATCTTGGGGTTGTCATCTCTGATGACCTCAAGGCAGGAAACAGTGTGACAAGGCAGCAGGTAAAGCAAATAGGATGCTGGGATGCATAGGCAGGATCACCAGCAGGAAAAGGGAGGTCATAATTCCACTATACAAGACACTAGTGAGGCCGCATCTGAGTACACTGTGCAGGTCTGGAGACCATACCCACGTAAGGACATAGACAGGGTAGAGAAGGTTCAGAGGAGGGCAACAAAGATGGTGCATGGATTGCATCACAAGTCCTATGAGGACAGGTTGAAGGACACTGAACATGTACTCCCTGGAGAGAGGGAGGGAGAAAGGGATATGATAGAGACATACAAGTATCTTACAGGGAGGAACAGGGTGCAGGAATGCACTATTTTAACAAAAAGATGTTCCAGGACTAGAGGGCATGGGATGAAGTTGGAGGAGGACGATTCAGAGGAAGCGTGAGGAAGAATTTCTTCACAGAACGGGTGGTGGACAAGTGGAACACCCTGCCAGAGGAAGTGGTGGGGGCTGAAACAATCACGGGATTTAAGAATGCATGGGATAGACATAAAGGAATTCTGGAGGTCAGGGGTAAGGGGCAACAGACTTCCTGAAAAACATAAACTGAACTTACAAACTTAAATGGGCAGACTGGGTGGGCCATAGGCCCTTATCTGCCGACACTGTCTATGTATCTATGTATCTATGTAATAACTGGATTCCACAAATTAATAATCAGGAAAGGCAAGAGAAAATAAAAATGTTTTAAGAGCAGATTTAAAGCTCTCCACAGTCAAGCACCCCCTTATCACAAGAGCTAGAGAGTTCCACAGGGTCAGAGCTGCAAAAGCAAATGCACCCTGGGAATTTCCAGCAGTCCCTCTTTGGTACAGCGGAGTGGTCAGAGGGGGCAGTAGGGACAAAGGAGCTCCCGCAGATAACTTGGTCCCTGTCTGTGTAGGGTCTTGTGGGTTAGCAAGCCAACCTTGAAGGTGATCTGCCACTGAACCGCAGCCATTGCAGTCTGTGCAGCACAGGTGTGACATGGCTAGAGCAAGAAAGCCCAGTCAACAACCTGGCTGCAACATTCTTGCACCAGCTGCAAGCAGTGGATATCAGCCCCTGGAAGTCCTAGGTACAGGGCATTGTGATAATCAAGGCATGGACCAATGTAAGAAGATCACCGGGTGGGATCAGGTGCTTAATCCAGGCAATATTGCTCAGATGGTAGAATGAGGTCTCGATGACAGATGACACCTGAGACTTCAGTGTCAACCCCTCATTAAAAATAACACCCAGACTGTGCATACATTCAGAGGACAACAGCTGGTGACCACCAAGCAAAAGCACAGAGGTCTGTCCTGCTGAGGACCACTCTACCCAACTTGGGTCCACCACAAAAACCTCAGTTTTGTCAGGGTTCAGCTTCAGCCAGTTGGCACCCATCCAGTCCTGGATCTTGGCGAGGCAGGTGTTGAACACCAAGACTGCATCATCCTGGTCAGGCACAAAGGACATGTATAGCTGAGTGTCATCTGCATAGCAGTGAAAACTCAAGCCATACTGCCTTACAAGGTCTCCCAACGGCAGCATATACACCGCAAATAACATAGGTGAAAGCACAGAGCCCTGGGGTACCCCAAATGGTACAGAGAACGCATTAGAGGAATAAATTCCTGATGCAACTCTCTGAAATCTACCAGTGAGGAATGAGTGGAACCATCTGAGGACTGTCCCTGACAGTCCACAGATAATGTGCAGGCTCTCCAGCAATATGCCATGATCCACAGTGTCAAATGCTGCAGAGAGATCGAGGAGGACTAAGATGGAATGAGTCCTCCAGTCTCTCACTATCAGGAGAACAATGAGCACCCGGACTGGGACAGTCTTGGTGCTATGCCTCTTCCTAAATCCCAACTGGAGAGGATTATAGATGTCATGGATGGTAAGCTGGTCATCCAGCTACAGCATGACCACCTTCTCAATAACCTTGCCCACAGAGGGCAGGAAGTCATAGCGGTTCAGATTCTGGAAATGTATTATTCATGTCCAATTTTCTGAACATACTTCTATGCTTGCAACTTAGCCACCTTTGGAGCCAGACAACTGAAAATGTATATGCATACTTCCTAGGAAGAGACTCAGAAACTGCTAAATAGAGAGGTAGTTACGTAAACTCGAAGTTACAAAAGTTAAAAATGTCATGACATCATTATGGTATCCCATCAACTGAGTGCTACCAGAATAGCGAGAACTGTGTGGCACTAGTCTGGTGGTGCTCACAACGGATCACACTGGGATTTACAGCTCAGTCGGAAGCTCTCCCTGGTCGCCTCCATGGTGCTGAAGGAGTAGATGGGCACCAGGATCCAAGATGCTGGCGGAGTTGTTCCTGTGGTGTGGAGGGCTGGGGCATTAAACAGGCTCATCATGGCTCACCCCAAAGCAAGACCAGGGTTCTAATCCTAGTGTCCAACATTTTAGCGTACCTGGGGACTTAGAATTTCTTTTTACATGGGGCCATATCGGCCCCCAGAATTGTATCTTCCCCAGGGATCTGCTCCCACTTGGAGTAAGAATCCAATAGATGGGAGGTGTGGGGGTTGAAACCCTCCTACAAAAAAAAGCTGTGCCTATTTTACCGCACGCACCATGCTGGCACTATTCTTGTTGGCACTCTTCAGACCCAGCGCCTGTAAGTATTTGTTAAATTGACTGAAAATGTTCAAAATATTTGGATGTTTCTAACTCCATGTCCATTGCAGGTATACACTCTAGATGTGGCATGCACACAAAATGTAAGTATGTCCTAGAATCTAATTAAGCCGGATGAATGTGGCTTAGTAAGTTAAAATTTACTGTGGATACCTTAGAAATTAATAATTAGCAAAATTTGCTCAAAGATTCAAGAACACATAATAGGAATAACCCAAAATTCCATTTGTGGGATTTAACTTTTACAAACCATTTATCACCACTGAATTATCATGCCTGCACTAGCATCATGACCCTGCAATACCCCCCAACACTCCTGCGACAGTGATGCCCAGCATTGTGCTCAGTCATGAATCACCTTACCTGGATTAGCATCATGGCCCTGTAATACCCCTCCAACACTCCTGTGACAGTGACACCCAGCATCATGCTCCACCATGAATCACCTTATCTGCACTAGCATCATGGCCCTGTAATACCCCTCCAACACTCCTGTGACAGTGACGCCCAGCATCATGCTCCATCATGAATCACCTTAACTGCACTAGCATCATGGCCCTGTAATACCCCTCCAACACTCCTGTGACAGTGATGCCCAGCATCATGCTCCATCATGAATCACCTTACCTGCACTATCATCATGGCCTTGTAATGCCCCTCCAACACTCCTGCGACAGTGGTGCCCAGCAACATGCTCCATCATGAATCACCTTACCTGCACTAGCATCATGGCCCTGTAATACCCCTCCAACACTCCTGTGACAGTGACACCCAGCATCATGCTCCATCATGAATCACCTTATCTGCACTAGCATCATGGCCCTGTAATGCCCCTCCAACACTCCTGCGACAGTGGTGCCCAGCATCATGCTCCATCATGAATCACCTTACCTGCACTAGCATCATGGCCTTGTAATATCCCTCCAACACTCCTGCGACAGTGATGCCCAGCAACATGCTCCATCATGAATCACCTTACCTGCACTAGCATCATGGCCCTGTAATGCCCCTCCAACACTCCTGCGACAGTGGTGCCCAGTATCATTCTCCATCATGAATCACCTTACCTGCACTAGCATCATGGCCCTGTAATACCCCTCCAACACTCCTGCGACAGTGGTGCCCAGCATTGTGCTCCATCATGAATCACCTTACCTGCACTAGTATCACGGCTCTGCAATATCCCTTCAACACTCCTGTGACAGTGATGCCTAGCATTGTGCTCAGTCATGAATCACCTTACCTGCACTAGCATCATGACCCTACAATGCCCATCCAACACTCCTGTGACACTGATGTTACCATCATGCTCCATCATGAATCACCTTACCTGCACTAGCATCATGGCCCTGTAATGCCCCTCCAACACTCCTGTGACAGTGATGTTACCATCATGCTCCATCATGAATCACCTTACTTGTACTAGTATCATGGCCCTGCAATACCCCTCCAACACTCCTGTGACAGTAATGCCCAGCATCATGCTCCATCATGAATCACCTTACCTACACTAGCATCATGGCCCTGTAATGCCCCTCCAACACTCCTGTGACAGTGATGCCCAGCATCATGCTCCATCATGAATCACCTTACCTGCACTAGCATCATGGCCCTGCAATGCCCACCCAACACTCCTGTGACAGTGATGTTACCATCATGCTCCATCATGAATCACCTTACCTGCACTAGCATCATGGCCCTGTAATACCCCTCCAACACTCCTGTGACAGTGATGACAGCATCATGCTCCATCATGAATCACCTTACCTGCACTAGCATCATGGCCCTGCAATGCCCCTCCAACACTCCTGTGACAATGATGTTAGCATCATTCTGCATCATGACTAAAGATATCCAGATACTTCTGTCACAATAGCCTAAGTTGCAACTAGTTGTAAAGCTTGTCATCACTTGGTACTATTATTTCGAATAATAAAGATATACATTGCTATCTACAGGGTTGTTATTTTTGTTCACAATTATTTAACCAGGAGAGACACAGTAAGCTGAAAGCTTGTTTACAGGTGTGACCTGGGAACACAAGTAAGTTCAGTGACTTGCTTAGGGTCACACAGTATGCAAGTGGGGGTTGTGAGATTCAAACCCAAGTCTCCAGATTTCCAGCTCAGTGCCTTAAACCACTACACTATATATTGCTTTCTGTTAAAGAGTCATCAGGTGACATTGTACAAAAACAATGCTTCACATGCATGTGTTTCCACAAGTCAGTAAGTCAGTGAGTTCCAGTGGTTATCTGGTATATTGCAAGAATTCATGTTAGTGCACAGCAATGTCCATGATTTTCTTCATGATTCGTCACTCAAACTAGTGACCTGACATTTGCCACCACTATACTTTCACTTGACCCAGCCTTTACCTTCCTCTGCAATGGCATATGAATGGGCAAAATGCATATACTTGGCTTCAACAAAATTATTACGATATTCCACAATTTCACAAAAGCTCACTTCAACTTTAATTAGTCATGTTAGTTTGGAATCTTTGGCTGCTTATAACATGGCCAGCCTATAAGCAGGAGATTACAGCTGACACACATAGCCTCTTGTTTTCCATACTGGTTTTTCTCACTGCCAGTAGCTTGTCTCTCAGAGACATACTCTGTTCTTGGAAATATACCATGACCAGGCTGAACCTAGCCATCATTCGCTTGGCTACCATTTTTTTCTTTCATATTTGTTCCCTCCAACCTCCCCTGGTGGGAGCAGCACTTCCATCAGCTTTGCACAGCCATAGCTTCACCTTTGGCAGGAGTAAGCTCATTGGTGCAGCTGTAGTGGTTGCTGTGTTAGTGGAACCCGCTGCCAACCCTCCCCAACCAAGAGGCACTGCCCAGCAGCAGCTGTCTTAGCCATGGCCTGGTTCCAGACGTTACATCCCAGGCTCGCTATGGAACTGGGTCATCAGCATGGCAGCATGGGGCTCTGCTGCTGGCCCATGGGGTGGCCTTACAGCCTAACATTTAGGGACAATGACTCTAACAATGCTTGTGATATTCGGTTCTGTAGTTTATGTCTTTCATTTGCATAATTGTGAAATGAAATTTTAATATTTTTGAACATTTGGAGGCTTATCAATCAATCACCATTAAAGATAGATACTGAAACAAGGAACACCTCTCCATGGACATTGGTGGAATCTTCACATCAAATGTGGTGCAATTTAGACAAATACATGTTAAGTTTGATGAAAATAACAAATCACAATTTTGGCAAAATGTCAAACTTTTCATGCAGATCTCATAAAACAAAATCACAATTCTGCCAGAGTTTCACCAGCAGAAGATATACTTCACCCAGCCCTAATAGACATAGGTGCAATACAAATGGTATGTCATAACATGAGCGAGTTAAACAGAGCAACACAAATTCAGTTACTCAATTTGAGCATCAGGCTGTGGGAATAGCAAGTGTAAATAAAACAACAGTGAGCGTCAGCATATAGCGTTTTATTGAGCTACGCCAGCTGTACATGGTTATAGGCCTTTGTTCGGCCAGGCAGTTCCTAGCTGGTCATTTGGTGTAGTGGTCTCCATCACTGCTGCTATGGCTGGTGGACTTGGGTTTGGGTCTGGTTGTTCTCCCACCCTCCCGACTTTGCTCCATCCTGCCTGCAAGTTGCCCTCTCCCTTCTGAGTTTTCCCCTTTCCCCCACTGTCATCCCCTCAGAGTTGATTGTATTATTTGTGAGGGTTGCATGGGATGTGGGGGGCATAGTCTCCCACATAACTAGCATTTGTCAATGCCGAATGTTTGCTTGCTGGTATTAGCACTGGAAATGCAGGAGTTAGACAGATGCAGAATAGGAATGGCAGTGAAGTATTGAACTCCACACCAATCCCACCTCCACCCTGCAGAGATGGACAGGCATTGGGGTATGCATTTGGGTCATCACCCATGGCGTTCATGCCATGTCACCTCACCCTATCTGCAGACACTGACATCATGTTGATGTGTGCCTTGGAATGTTTGGCTTTACAGTCACACCCATTCCATAAGGACATATGCTGAAATGGGTGCAGTACAGGAGAATGGAGTGAACTCTGGGGCTGAAGAGTCCAAGGCACACCTTGATGCCTGTCACTGGCTGGGGGGGTGGGGGTGGGATGGCATGAGCATTATAGTTGGCAATCAAAAGGCACACCCCTGATGCCTGTCAGTATTGTACAGGGTGGGACGTTATGGTTAGAAACTCTAATGCCCCAGGCGTTTGTTGGTATTTGCACTGCACATTTTCAACATGGCCTTTTTGTGACCACACCTCATGAAAGCATTTGAGACCTCTTCTTATGAAGAATGGCAGTGGAATTTTGTTAAAGTGTCCTGAATTTTGAGTTCCCACAGCGACCGTGCCATTCTGTGCCAGATGTATGAAAACACAGATCAGGCAGGATATGAAGAATGTCACCTGTACCATCGATAGGGAAGTGTAAAGAAATGGCAATGTTGAAAATCTGCATTGGAAATATTAAAAATGCTCACACTTGCGAGCATATGTGGAAACTGCACAACGCATGCATGTTACAGTCATTTAGTGGAATTATTTCCCCAAATTTTCAGCATAGGTATTTTGTGACCTCTGCTCATGAACACTGTCACTATGATTTTCTTAATCTGTCCCGAACATTGATTTCTCACAGCGACCACACTATTCTGCATCAGATGTGTAAATGCATATTTCAGGCAGGATGTGAAAAATGACAGCTGTACTGTTCATAAGGAGGTGTGAAAAAATGGCAATGTTGAAAATCTGGAGTGAAAATTTTACAAATGCATGAAATTACGAGGGTGTATGGAAATTGCGCAACATACACTCATAACACAGTCATTTTATGGACTTTTGTCACTAAATTTTCAACATAGCCATTTTAGCACCTCTGCTCGTGAACAGTGTCACTGTGTTTTTTTTTTTTAATCTGTCCCAAACACTGACTTCTCAAAGCAACAGCGCTATTGTGTGCCAGAAGTGCGAAAACACATTTCGGCCAGTATGTGAATAATGACAGCTGTACTGTTCATAAGGATGTATGAAAAAATGCCAATGCTGAAAATTTGAAGTGAAAATATAACACATTTGTGAAGTTACAAGGGTGCATGGGAACTGTGCAGTGCACGTTCATAACACAGTCATTTTATGGACTTTCATCATCAAATTTTTAACATAGGCATTTTAGGACCTCTGCTCGTGAACAGTGTCACTGTGATTTTCTTAATGTGTCCCAAACACTGATTTCACACAGCAACTGTGTTATTCTGCGCCGGAAGTGTGAAAACACATTTTGGCCAGGATGTGAAAAATGACAGGTGTACTGTTCATAAGGAGGTGTGGAAAAATGCCAGTGTTGAAAAGCTGGAGTGAAAATATTATAAATTCACAAAGTTATTAGCGTGCTTGGAAACTATGAAACACACACTAGTAACAGTCATTTTATGGACTTTCATCACCAAATTTTCAGCCTAGGCATTTTAGGACCTCTGCTCATGAACAGTGTCACTGCAATTTTCTTAATGTGTCCCAAACACTGATTTCCCACAGCCACCGTGCTATTTTACACCAGAAGTGTGAAAACATATTTTGGCCAGGATGTGAAAAGTGACCACTATACTGTTCATAAGGAGGTGTGCAAAAATGACAATGTTGAAAATCTGGAGTGGAAATATTACAAATTCACGTGCATGGAAACTGTACAATGCATGCTCGTAAAACAGTTATTTATGGGATTTTTTTCACCAGATTTGCAAAATAGGCTTTTTGACAGCCCACCTCATGAACAGTGGTTTTTCATTACATTAATCGGTCCCAAAAGGTGAGTCCATGCAGTGACCTCAAAATCACCTTTCCATACTGAATAACACCATGACAGTGACTGAATTCAGGAGGAGGAGTCTCAATAACCCCATGTTGAAAATTTGGTGCCAAAATTCACAAAAATGCCCACGATATGCACCAAAGTTGAAAAAAATCTATTTATGCCATTATACAGCTTACCAGCATTTCTTCAGCTTGTGGTCAGCTTTGAAGAGTGCAGACGTGTTCCTGGTCCACTGAAGATCATCGCACTAAGCTCCGGTAGTAAGTATGGCGTGCAGGGTGGGAGGTATAGTGCCAGTGGGTGGGTGGGTGTGGGTTGGGGAGGGACCCGATTGGTATGGGACCATTTCCTTTCTTTCAGGGACAGAAATAAAAAAAAGACATTGCAGGAAAGTTTTTTTTTGCAGGCTTCTTTTCGGCACACTGGGGTGGGCTCCCAGTGTACCACTTGCCTTTTTGGGGTGGAGGACATAAGCCAATGGGGATTGGGCACCCCATCAGTAAATAATGACTGTTTGGGGGGGCATGATGCCGAGGGGGATGGGGCACCTTCCTCGGCATACAACAAATGGGGGGCATTAGGCTGATGAGAAGTGGGCTCCCAGTCGGCAAATTAACTGGGCCAGGGGCATGCTGACAGGGGGATTGGGCACCCCAATCAATCGACTTTGCCTCTGCTGCCATGTTTACGGACATGTTACACCAGGCAAGGTACCACCCTGCAATGATGGGTCACTCCCTCATTGCAGCAGAATGGCTAACGCTGCAATGACAAGGCAGTCTCTCATTGCAGTGGCCAAATTGTTTCAACTTGGTGGCAGTTATGCAGAACCAATGTCATCAGGACACTGTGACTGCATTGGATGAACAGTGCCAAGCTCACAAATGCAGTGCGGGTGTTGGCTGCCACAGTGTTGCATCTCCACAACCCCCTTCTCTCCTAAGCTGCCACATCATGTTTCTTGCGCATGCACAAGCAAACATAATAAATGCACGATCAGTAACAGTAGTGTAACTTACACTACACAGTTAATGAGCAAGCATTTAATAAAATGTGAGGAACAATCTACAGGCTATGTAAGCGTACATATGCAGTTACATTTGTGATACATTTGTAACAACTTTGCTTTTATTGGGTTCCTTCAGGAAACCCTTGGAAACGTGGGGATTCCCTGAAAATGGTGCTGTCCAGATGTGTAAGGTTATTTTACTGGTTTGGTATTGCCAGAGCTGTATTCATTTTTTTTATTTAAAATCACAAATAAATGAATACAGCTATTGCAAAAACCAACAAGCAAAATAACCAGTGACGCTGGGTAGTCCCACAAGAGTCCTGTTGTCAGCTCATGTATTTGGGATTTGAATTGTGCGGAATGAGCTCAGGCTCACCATTCGTTACCTGGCAGCAAAAAGTGAGAGGCATGCCAACAAGTTTGGTTCTGTGCACTGCTGGCCCACTTTTGCTTCATCAAACAAGGTTTTCTAGCCATAAGGTGCACAAAGCAGATTTCAATTAGAGAAAAAATAGAGACAATGAAAAACAAGAGATTGAACACAGTTGGGCACGTGGCTAGGCAGACTGAACCTTTAAAGAAGAGAGTGGGACCGAATTGTTCAACTTACCCGCAGCTGTAGCAGCACTTTTGATGATCTGGCAACCAGACAACAGGACTCGGTGCAAGCAGGCAGTCAGGAAAGTGGGTCGAATGTGACACATCACGCAGAGTGGAATGGGGTTTAAACAGCAGCTACTATGGACCAGAGCAGTCCCTGAGCAATCATGCACCTCAGGACGTCTGCTAGTATGCTTGCGAGAATTACAAAATAAAACATTCCTGAGCCCAGAATCGATAAAGGCTGGAGGGTAGCCCATGTCATGCCAATCCACAAGGGGGGGTGAAGGGAGGAGGTGGGAAATTACAGGCCCATTAGCCTGACATTGGTGGTTGGCAAGGTGATGGAGGGTATCATCAAGGAAAGACTAGGGGGTTACTGGAGCAAACTGGGTATTTGGACAATAGGCAGCATGGCTTTGTCCTGGGAAGATCACGTTGGATGAATCTTGTGGAGTTCTATGACTGGGTGACGAGGGCCCTGGACTGGGGTAGGCCAGTGGACGTCCTCTTTCTGAACTTCAGCAAGGTGTTTGATTCAGTACCCCACTATGGCCTGCTGGCTAAACTGAAGGAAATGGGGGTAGGGAGACAGTTGTTAAGATGGATAGGAAACTGGCTCTCTGAGCATACTCAGAGGGTGGTGGGTGGTGGGTTAGCCTCATCCCCAGGGCAGGTTACTAGTGGAGTGCCCCAGGGGTCAGTGCTGGGGCCACTCCTGTTCAATGCCTTTGTCTCAGACATAAGGAAGGGGATCAGGAGTGAAATGAGTCTCTTTGCAGATGACTTAAAGCTGGGTGCAGTGGTGGATGAGGGGAGGGAGGGAGGGTGGCCTTGCAAGAGGATCTGGAGGCTCTGGAAAGATTGTCAGGAAAATGGAAACTAAAATTAAATGTGGGGAAGTGCAAGGTTGTGCACCTTTGAATCAGAAATCCAGACCAGGGGTATGCTCTGAGAGGAGACAAAACTGAAGTCATGGAGGGTGAGAGGAACCTGGGGTTGTGGTAGATATCAAAATGAACAACTCAGAGACCTGTAGGTTGGCAGCGGCAAGGGCAAATAGGATGCTGGGATGCATCACCAGGGGGATTACCTTCAGTAAGGTGGAGGTGATCCTTCCCCCATACAACTGGGCGGGGGCCTCTAGCAGAGGCCACGGGGGTGTGGTTCACCCTCCCAGAAGGATTTATTGGGGTCTGCTGTGGCTTTAGAGCAACTGACATTGGAAGAGGAATATCCTAGATCTGTCTCCTGTGAACATGGTCTGACCTTCTAAAATTTTCATTTATAATCTGGCAAGAGGCAGTGAGAGAACTTCTTTTCCTTTGTTTGCATACAGTGAGAGTGTATTGCATTACCAAAAGGTTTGGTCATATCTTCAACATTTCAGTTTTGCCCCCTGTAGTGAGAGTATTTTGGGGGCTAAGGAAATAAGGAAATCTCTAAGACCTTGTTTAATCTATTATTCCCCTAAGGTGATGTGAGGACAATTGGGGGCTGAAAATCTCAATATGTCTTGTAGTTTGACTGATATATCTATATATATATATATATATATATATATATATATATATATATATATATTATAGTATTCAAATTCAATTGTAAGTTTTGAATGTTTCTGGATTGCCTACACTTACTGATCTGCATCAAATGATT
This sequence comes from Neoceratodus forsteri, assembly GCA_016271365.2. Classification (NCBI taxonomy): domain Eukaryota; kingdom Metazoa; phylum Chordata; order Ceratodontiformes; family Ceratodontidae; genus Neoceratodus; species Neoceratodus forsteri. The sequence continues at coordinate 1,106,460,737 of CM028135.1, forward strand.
ATGATGATAAGCATGTTCAGACGTATGTTCGTATGTTCATATTACGATATTTTATTTATTTTTAATTCTATGAGTGGATTTTGAGGTTGGGTTTAGAGCTTGTTTTGCTGACTGTATATTTTATTTTAAGCTTATGATGTTTTATTTGGTTATAGATTTTGTTTAATTTCCCCCATCACCCCCCCACAAGGGAGAGTTGAGGGATTTATATTTTATTTAAGTATTGTAAGTTTATTTTGTTTTATGAGTAGATTTAGTTGAACTGAGTGATTAGGGTTGTTTGCAATTTTGTTTTATTTTCATTTTTATAGATTGGTGTATTTTATTGTGTCAGCAAGATGTGCTGGAGGCCTGCCCCCATGTTGTACGCTATTCGTCCTCCACCATTCACGCCCTTAGCCCTTAATATCCCCCCTTTGCAGTTTACAATCTACCAGCGCTGTAGAGTGCTGGGTATTACTCACCGGGGGGGGGGGAGAGCAGTTGGGGGTGTGAACGGGGGAGGTTGAATGAGCGGGGTCATTGCATCAGGGTTGTAAGAGCCAGAAGATGCTCTGGGACGAAATGGAACTCAGACTGTGGTTCTCTGTGCCTGGTTTCCATACCCAAGGACACTACCAGTTTTGGTGGGCAGGTCGTTCAGGCAGCCCAGGAGGCTCATCTGACTTCAGCTGTGTTATACAACACCAAGTCTATTAAAAACAAGACTGCTATTATTGCAGATCTTGTGGGAACAGTAAACCTGGCCTGCATTACCAAGACCTGGCTGGATGAGAACTCTGGCCCCATATTGGAGGCCACAACTTCAGCCAGGTACTCGGTGATTCACCACTCAAGATTAGATCACGGGGGGGGGGGGGTTGCGGTCTGCTTTAAGACCAAACTGGGCCTCACGAGTGTACCAGTTGAGGAGACTGAGTCATCTGGATGTACTGTGGCAGCAGGTGTAGGTTATAGGACCGCCCCTAATCTACCGTCCCCCCAGTGATGAGAAGCGGTTCCTTCAGGAAGTGGTGGATTTTGTGATCGACATGGCATTTGAGTTACCCAGGCTGATGGTCCTGGGTGACTTTAATGCCTGGGTCAATGATGAGCTCTCACAATTTGGACAACACTTCCTCCAGTTGATGATATCTCTTGGCCTAACACAGATTGTTACCACTGCTACCCATAAACGTGGTCACTCCCTTGACTTAGTCTTCCTCCTGGGGATCGAAGCCTCAGAATTGGGGATGGAACCAGTCAGATGGTCCGATCATTACACCGTGGGGTTCGGTTTCTGTGCCCCACTTCATAGGCCTACCCCTCTGGAGATGGTCAAGTACTGCCCTTTTTGAGATGTAAGCTCTGAAAGCCTGGCAGCGGTACTTGACCTATCGGGTCTTCCATCGGCAAACAGCAACACAGAGGCCCTAATGGTGGCCTATAATAAGGCCATTTCTGTGGCCCTGGATGCCATTGCTCCTGTCCATGTTTGCCCTCTCTTCCTTTGCCCTCAGTCCCCTTGGTTTGAAGGGACCTTGAGGGAGGCGATTAGGATGAAATTTAGAGTGTTGCTGGTGGAAATCTACCCTGGATGCCAACCACCTTAGATTGATGAACCATTATCAAGTCTATCAATCTGCAATCACCCATAAAAAGACAGAGTTCCTGTCCAGGGAGATTGCAGTCACTCAGAACCAACCAGCTCAGCTGTTTCAAACTGTAGACAGACTGTGCAACCCAGCCTGTCTGCAGCTTTGAAAAGCCTTTTCGCAAGTAGAGTGCAATGAGGCTGCGTGATTCTTTGTCACTAAGGTGGCTGACATTACAGGGATTTATTTAACTCCAAAATTTGATTAGCGTTTTGCTCATAAAAGTGCTAAAACATTGTGCAAATGCATAGCACTTACCTCACTGTGTTTAACAAACATAACACTTCTAGAAAACCTATATAAATACTTTCTTTACAGTTAGCATTGTCCCAAGAAAAAAACTGCTAATCAATTATTTAAAACCCTGCATTAGTGCGGCGATCCAACCAGCACATTCAATGGATGTTGCTTTGGATCAGAACTCAGTAGCTGCTCCTCGTTTTTTCCTGGAATACCTTCAACAGGCCAGAATTCATGGATGTCATGCAGATTGTCCACGGTATGTGCCCACGGGTTGTAGTTTGGACCTAGGACCAACTACCGTGATTATGGGTTGTAGTGACATCATTGGTCCGGTACTAGCATGGATAATCTGGTGCTCCTTTGAAACAGGTGAGTTTCCTAGCTCCTTGAAGGAGGCAGTGGTAACACCCCTCCTGAAGAAAGCTTCTTTGGACCCAGACTGCCATGCGAACAACAGACCAATCTCAAACCTTCTCTTTATAGGGAAGGTGATTGAGAAAGTAGTTGCCATACAACTGGAGAACCATTTAACCATCCATGACATCTATTAACTTCTCCAGTCTGGTTTTCGAAAGAGGCATAGTACTGAGACGGCACTGGTTCGGGTGCCCAGTGACCTCCTGATGGCAAGAGATCAAAAGAACTGTTTCATCTTGGTCCTTTTGGATCTCTCTTCAGCATTTGACACTGTGGACCTTGGGGTTCTGCTCGGTCATCTGAGGTTAGAAACATAGATTTTGACGGCAGATAAGGACCGCTTGGCCCACTCAGTCTGCCCATTTCCCTACCTAATGGATAAGCTGCAGATCCTAGTTAACCAGCAGCCTACTTCTTCCTACCCCAACCCCCTAGAATTGCCTTATGACTGTCCCATTCATGCTTGAATTCCACCACTGTTTTTGACTCCACAACCTCCTCCGGAAGGCCGTTCCATGCATCCACAACCCTCTCTGTGAAAAAATACTTCCTTAAATTACCTTTGAGCCGCCCCCCTTCTATCTTCAAATTGTGCCCCCTTGTTCTTGCACACCTCTTTTTTTGAAAGATTCTACCCTCTTGGACTTTGTTGATTCCTCTGAGGTACTTGAAAGTTTCTATCATCAGCATAGCAGTGAAACCTTAACCCATACCTTCTTACAATGTCTCCGAGGGGCAAGATATACATTGCGAACAACATGGGGGACAACACCGATCCCTGAGGAACACCACTATGGCCTATCAGCAACAGTCCTCAGGTGGTTTACATCCTTCCTCACCAGAAGAACTCAGAGGGTCGTGTCGGGAGTTTATTCTTCTGACCCAGTTCCTCTGTCATGTGGTGTTCCTCAGGGATGGGTGTTGTCCCCATGTTCGCAATGTTCCTATCTCTCATTATATGAAAATATGAGTAATTTCACTGCTATGCTGAAGATACCTAACTCTACCTTTCTTTTGCACCTGACTGGATAAAGCTCTCTCAGTCTTTAATAACTGCCTCATGAGAAATCCAAGACTGGATGAATTTGAGCAGGCTGAGGCTAAACTCAGAAAAGACTGAGGTGTTGGTTGTGGACCCGGAGTGCTTGGTAGGGGGGCTGGGGGTGGGCCTGACTTCGGGACTTTGTCTTGGGGGCATGCCACTCCCGATCTCTGAACGGGTGCAAAACCTGGGGGTAATTTTTGATGAAGGGCTAACACTGCAATCGCAGGTGTCGGCTGTTGTCAAATCCTCTTTTTACTATCGGAGGAATATCTCCAGGATTAAGCACCTTGTTCCGTCTGGCAATCTTCCCACACTGGTCCATGCCTTTGTGTCCTCACATTTAGATTATTGCAACTCCCTATACCTAGGGCTACCTGGGGTGGATATCCACCGCTTGCAACTGGTGCAGAATGCGGCGGCCCAATTATTAACAGGAAATACTTGGTCCTGTCATATTTCCCGGTGCTCAGCGACTGCACTGGCTGCCAGTACAGTGGCAGATCACCTTTAAAGTCAGACTTCTGACATACAAAACCCTACATGGACAAGGCCTGGACTACCTGAAAGAGCTTGGTCCTTACCACCCTGGGCAATCACTCCATCAGCTGATGAGGGGTTGCTAGAGTTCAAGGGTATGTTTAAAATCTTCTGGGGCCAGGTGTTTATGTCACGTGGTACCTTTGGAATTCTCACCCCATTAGGTACAGGAGCATGCAACCGTGAGGATTTAAACAGGCTCTTAAAACTCATCTATGGAAACAAGCTTATGGTGTCTGATTTAACCCTTGCTTTCCTGTATTATCTGTATTTTATGCTATTTATGATGTTTTCAATATATTACTTAACTTTTTAATTGTTTGTTAGGAGCCTTGGTTGTGAAAGGCACCATATAAATAAAGAATTATTATTATTATCAACTGCTTGGTTAGACCACACCTCGAGTATTGTGTGCAGTTTTGAAGACCACATTTAAGAAGGCGTTACACTCCTAGAGAGGTCCAAAGGAGGCAACCAAAATGATCTGGGGCCTGGGAGAGAACCTATGAGAAGAGGCTCAGGGAGCTCGACATGTACACCCTGGAGGCAAGGAGAAATGGGGGACATGATAGAGGCCTTTAAGTACATAAAGGGATCAATAAAGGGGGCCAGTCAGGGTGCTCCAAAGGAAGGAGGAGGGGCAATGAGTGGGAACTGGTGTAAACTGGTAGTTACCCTTAATGTCAGGAGCCTTGAGAGAAAACTGCAGAGTTACTCATGGCAGAGGGAGAGGTGGACATTGCAGCCATCACAGAAACATGGGCCACCCAGTACAATGACTGGGACCTGTCTGTACTAGGGTACAGGTTATTTCCTAGGGACAGGATGATTGGGAAAGGAGGGGGGGTGGTACTCTATGTGAAGGAAGGACTGAAATGTGAGGAAGGAAGGAAGGAAGGAGGGTAATCTGGAGTCACTTTGTATGCAAATCCAGGATTCCAAGAATAGGATTCTCAGAATGGGAGTGGTGTACAGGCCAGCCTCTTAGATGGAGGAGTTAGACAGGAACTAGCAGGACAGATCAGGAGGACATGCAAGAAGGGTAGTGTGGTGTTTGTGGGGACTTCAACATGCCAGGAGTGGACTGGAGTACCCCAACAACCAGGAATAGAAGGGCAGGTACTGCTGGATGCCTTCAGGACAGCTTCCTGCAGCAAATGGTCAGTGAACCAACCAGATAAGGAACACCCTTGACCTTGTGCTGGCAAATGGGAACTTTGTGAGAGAACCTATGGTGGAAGAAACAGCTGTCGGGAGTGACCACCACTCAGTATGGCTCACATTGGATATGGGCAAAGAAGGAGTGTAATCTGGCACAAGAGTGCTGGACTTCAGGAGGGCTGACTTTGAGAGGATGGGGGAAGAGGTAAAAGGGTACCTAGCCAGAATTCAGTCTAGTATGGGCACTTACCAGAGGTGGGAGGTCATAAAGCTGGGGATAGAGGAGGCAATCAAAACCTGCTGCAAGGCCCAGAGCAAGAAAGCTAGGGCTAAGAAACTGAGCTGGTTGAGCAAGGAGGTCATGGAAAAGGTAAGAAGGAAAAGAGCTGCCTTTAGGAGGTACAAGAAAACAGGAAGGGGAGAGGACAGGGAGGAGTACCTTACAGAATCAAAGGAGGTGACACAGGCAGTAAGGGGTGCCAAGGCATCTACAGAGCTCAGGCTGGCAAAAGGCATTCAGAAGGGGAGAAGGACTTCTTTAGGTACATCAGGGAGAAAAGGAGCTGTAAGGATTAGGAAGGGGGGTTGGGTGGAAGCAGGGTGCGATAAGGCAGAAGCGCTAAATTATTACTTCTGCTCAGTATTTACTAAGGAGAAGAGGAGGGTGATACCCAAAGGGGGAGGAACGGCAGAAACAGAGGGGATGGGGTGACAGATGGGGAAATCATGGAGGGCAGAGTTCGGGAGGGTTTGAAGGCACTGAGGGTGGACAAGGCTCCAGGCCCAGATGGCATCTACCCCAGAGTACTGAAGGAGCTGGCAGAGGTCCTTGCAGGACCTTTGGCTGACCTATTTAAAGCCTCACTACACTCAGGGTGTGTACCTCAGGATTGGAAGATGGCTCATGTGGTGCCCCTCCACAAGAGTGGCCCCAAGGATGAACCAGGGAACTACAGACCAGTGAGCCTCCGTCCATCGTGGGTAGCTGATGAAGACTATCCTGAAGGAGGCTGGTGGCCTCCTAGAGGCCAAAGGACTACAGGACAGCAGACAGCATGGCTTCATATGTGGCAGATCCTGCCAAACCAACCTGGTGGAGTTCTATGACTGGGTAACTAGGCAACTAGACAGGGGCATTGCAGTGGATGTCCTGTATCTGGACTACAGTAAGGCATTTGACTCAGTGCCACATGGGAGGCTGGGAAGTAAGTTAGAAGGCACAAGGGCAGGTACAAAGCTGGTGAGATGGGTAGGAAAGTGGCTTCAGTGAAGGCAATAGAGGGGGGGTGGTGGTGGGTAGGGAGCTCTCACATCAACGGTAGTGACAAGCAGTGTCCCACAGGGCTTGGTGTTGGGACCAGTGTTGTTTTGGATATTCATTGCAGACATATCATTGGACATCAAGAGCAAGATCAGTCTGTTTGCTGATGATGCTAAGATGGGAGCAGTGGTGGACAACCTAGGAGGATGGCAGGGGTTGCAGGATGATCTGGCAAAGCTTGAAACCTGGTCAGACGCCTGGCAACTGGGGTTTAATGCCAAAAAGTACAAGGTGCTGCATTTTGGGATGAAGAACCCAAGGAGGAGTTACCAGCTGGGGGGAGTGCAGCTAGCCCAGAAAGAGGAGGAGAAGGATCTGGGGGGCTCATTACAGGGTCAATGAACAACTCGGCACAATGTAGGAAGGCAGCTGCTAAGGCCAACAGAATGCTGGGTTGCATTTCAAGGGGTATATCCTCGAGGAGGGAGGAGGTGATTCTGCCACTGTATATATCACTGGTTAGACCGCACCTGGAGTACTGTATGCAGTACTGGCGCCTGTATCTGAAGAGGGACATTAAGTTACTGGAGGGGGTGCAGCGCAGGGCAACAAAGATGATCAAGGGACTGGGGGACTTATCATATGAGAGGAGGTTGAGGGAGTTGAACATGTACTCGCTAGAGGAGAGGAGGGACAAGGGGGACATGATTGAAACCTTTAAGTACATGAAAAGAATAAACAAGACAGGTACAGAGGGCTGTTCAAAGTAAAAGGAAGGGTGGGGCACCAGGGGCCATGATAGGAGACTGGAGGGAGGAAAGTTCAGGAGGAGATGAGAAGACACTTTTTACAGAGGTGTGTGGTAGCTGGGTGGAATGCATTACCTGCAGAAGTAGTATCCAGTAGAACAGCGGACTGCTTCAAAGGGGATGTGTCAGGACAAGGAGGAGAGTCAATGCAGGGAAGGGTGGAAGGAGGGGCAGCTGCAGGAATAAGGGCTGCTAGCTGCACATTCAAGCAGGCTTGATAGACTTTCTAGGCCTTTATCTGCTGGTAAAGTTTGTATGTTCGTAACTGGAAAGGGGCAGGCTCAGAGGGGAGAGGAGGAGGTGTTATTTCACTGAAAGGGTGGTGGAGCCATGGAATGCACTGCCCATGGAGTTGGTAGAGGTAGAGTCTGTGGACAGGTTTAAGAGGGGATGGGACAGGTATGGGGGAGGGGAAATCTAACCAGGTCCAATGCAGGTGGCACATCTGGGACTGGGGACAGTATAACCCTAGGGGAAGGGGAAAACACCAAAATTGGCCCTCAGTGCAGGTGCTGAAAATTGCACAGACTCAAAAGACCATTAGGCCTACTCTTCTGGCAGTTTAGTATGTTAATATTTCCCTCCGGAATCTTCCCCTTCCAATCTCAGCTGGTGTCCTCTCATGTCCCTCCCCCGTTTGATCTGAAAAACCTCTTGTGTATTACTCTTGTTTATTCCCTTTAAGTATGTCCCCTATCCCTCCTCTCTTTCAGGGAATACGTGTTCAGCGCTTCCATCCTCTCCTCATTGGATTTCCTCCAACAGCTCCATATAAAGCATGAACCATCCACTGCTTAACCTGATACAACGGCCTCCCAGGTGAGAATTAAAGCTGGCATGGTAACATTCCTTAGTACAACATATACAGGGCCCACTATCTGTAGACATAATATTCTTTAAAATAATAACATTCCACCCATTCTGGCCATTTGCTCTGAATTTTAAAGACCAGTGTTATGAATTGTAATGCTTAACAGGTTGAGAAGTGTGGGTGCTATACTAAAGTGAACTGCATTTTCTAAAATGCAGTTAGGTTCACTTCTGTTCCCTACCTCTGTAGCTGCCCAAACCAATCCATTAATCTCTGTCTCTGTGAAACCTAATTCTGGAATAACCTAGCTGTCTAACAAACAAGAAGTTTACCCTTTATAAGTTAGCCAGCCTTGGAGTGGGTCCCAAAGTGGTAGCCTGGGTAAAACATTGGCTGGACGACAGGATACAGAGGGTAATAGTCAATGGAGATCACTCTGAAAAAAGTGGGGTTACTAGTGGGGTACCACAGGGTTCAGTACTGGGACAGGTCCTCTTTAATGTCTTTATAAGTGACATTGCAGAGGGACTGGAAGGAAAAGTATGTCTCTTTGCAGCCGATACAAAGATCTGCAACAGGGTTGATACAGAAGCTGTCGTGGAAAGGATGAGAAGGGACTTGGCAAGGTTGGAGGAATGGTCAGATGTATAGCAGCTTAGATTCAATGCAAAGAAATGCAAAGTAATGCACTGGGAAACAAAAACCCAGGAGAAGAGTACACAATGTTGTGTGAGATAATAACAACAACAAAAATGGAAAGGGACCTGGGGGTAGTCTTATCAGATGATCTTAAGGTGGGCAAGCAATATGAGAAGGCAGTAAGGAGGGCTGTTGGGATACTGGGATGCATTTCTTTTTCAGTCTTTGGTAACCGGGTAAGGTCCACTATAGTGCCTGTTTTCAGGGGTGACCTAGGAGCACTGGGTGGTTAAGTGACATACTCAGAGTCACACAGTATGCAAGTGGAGGTTGTGAGAATCAAACTCAGGTCTGGTCTGCTGGATGTATCAAGCTTGTTCACACCTCGTTCCTCTAACATCTAGGCTATACTGGCAGCCCAAGGCATAGGGAGAGGCATCATCAGCAGAAATCAGGAAGTTGTTATCCTCTGTACAGACAGTTGATGAAACCCCATCTGGAGTACTGCATGCAGGAGACCCCATCACTGCAAGGACATAGACAGGATGGAGGCAGTCCAGAGGAGGGCAACTAAAATGGTGTAGGGTTTGCACCAGAAGCCATACAAAGAGAGACTAAAGGAGCTCAATATGTATACCCTGGAGGAAAGGAGGGAGAGGAGGGACATGATATAAACTTTCAAGTACATCAAGAGAATCAACAAAGTCCTAGAGGTTGCATCTTTCAGAAAAAGAGGTGGGCAAGAACAAGGGGCACAATTTGAAGATAGAGGGGATGGCTCAGGGCAACATGAGAAAGTATGTTTTCATAGAGAGGTGGTGAACACATGGAACAGCTTTCCAGAGGGGGTCATGGGGTCAAAAACAGTGGGGGAATTCAAGAATGCATGGGACAGACTAGACATAAAGCAAATATAGGGGGGAAGGAAGAAGTAGGCTCTTGGTTAATTAGGGCATGCAGCTTATTCGATAGGTAGGGAAATGGGCAGACTGGGTTCGCTAAGTGGTTCTTATCTGCCGTCATAGTCTGTGTGTCTATGTTTCTATGAGATTCCACTGCCCAGAAGGTAATGTGTATCTGACTCAGACCAGTTACATACTTTCTGGCCCTGCTACTGCTCCACCTCTGTTTGTAAAAGATCAGCATTGCTGTCACAGTGCAGCTGTAAAAATGAGAAATGTGCTGTAGTATTTAAAAAGCTGCAGCATATGGAGACTATGTTTTGGACTGCATTGCACCCTGTTGAAACTGTATTGCTGCATGCAATGTTTAAACATTGATTTTGCCTTCTCTATTTTCAGGCAGGTTGTTCACATATGTTAATTTTGTAAATACAACAAAATTCTCAGTTAAACCTCTGGATGAAGCTGACTGTGCACCTTTTTTAATGTTTTATCTGCTTTTTAAATTAGTGTGAGTAGCACCTCCGAAGTCTCATCACAAATTAATATTTTGTGTACACTATTTTGCTTACAAATGCATCATATAGGCGAACACAGCACTGATGTCAATTGAGGATTTCACCATTTTAATGTTTGCTTGTGCACATGTGCAAGAAACATTATGTGGCAGCTTAGGAGAGAAGCTGGTTGTGGAGGTGCGGCACTTTGGCGGCCAGTGTCGCCAGTGCATTTCTGGGCTTGGCTGTCTGTAACCAATGCTGCGGCAGGCTGCTGGTGACACTAGTTCAGTAAGCCTGCCACCAACCTGAAGCAATTGGCCGCCTCAATCGGGAGGCCTCGTCATTGCAGCATCAGCCATCCACCTCTCCACTGGGTCTCAAAAGTGCAGAGGACAAGCTGACGGTGTGATGATGGGTGATCCCTGATTGTTGCAGCCGCCAAGTGTCCTAGTCTTGTTTAATCTCTCTTTCTATTCCCCCCCGGACTGCAGTTTATTGGTACTGTTAGTGTCAGAGGATCATGTATTCTCCTCTCTCCGGTTGGCACCATGCCTCTCAGCTGTTGACCGGACAGGCAGACCAAGCTCTCATCTTCCCTCCTACATCCCTTCCCCCAGTTCCAAAACTGTGTCCTGTGCACCCAGACTTGTAGGTGGTCCTTTCATCTGAACTGGGACCCATCTCAGAGAGGAATCTCCCTATCAGCCCAGAGACTGAGACAGAGAGAGACCAGGACCAGGCAAAGAAACATTTTAATCTAGTGACCCCATTACAAATTCAGTGCTCTGACTCGGTATTGACAGCATGATACTCCATGCACAGAGGTACACATCGGTGTCATTTGCACTCAGACCTGCTGCTTCTAGAGTGAAGTTTTGCTTTGAGGTCCTGCTGGCTTTGAACTTGTTTATAGGGTTGCCATCCACAGAGTTAACAGTTCTCGATAAAAACAATTTCTATCTCCCCTCTGGTACCAGTACATATAGGGTTCTTCATTGCCCTCCTCCGATCAATCCATCTGTGCTGGCTCAGATGGGAGGCGAGAGAGAAAACCTGGAGACTGGTGGATTATAGTCCCTGGGATTCCACCTATACAACAGCAAAATATACATAATACTCTAAAAAGTGAATAACAGCGCAGTATAGAAAAATACTTATTTAAAGGAGATAGGAAATTAATTTTGCATTTTTAATGCTCTTGCACCCTCCTTTGACGTTAAATGGTCTTGACATTAAACTGTGTTGTAGAAAAGTTATGGCTCTTGTCTTTTTCTTGAGTTCTGTTGATGTGTTGATGCTGCAGGTTTCAGAGAACTGTGATCTTAGTAACTTTTTCTGCCATGTTTTCTGCATGCTTACTGATCGTTATGACATCAGTAACTCCTCTCTCTACCTCAAGACATTGTTTTCTCGTTAGCCCTTGGGTTGAAGAGTTCACCGAGGCAGATAATGAATTTAGTGAGGAGTCAGAAGAGGAACAGCTGTACATCTATCAGTGAGAGAAAGGATGATTCAGCCAGTACATGTAAGAGCCTGCTCCCCGTGCAGTCATGGTTCCCAAAAGAAAACAGCTGGTAGTGCCGCTCTCAACAAGTCATCTGCCAGAAGTCCATGAATGGTGTGTCCCTGCATTTACAGTGGCTAATCTTGTTTATTTTTTTCTGGTCAAAATAATTGTTATGAATATTTAAAAAGAAATACATAAATAAAAGACACGATGGTATGTAGATTACACTGAGGTGAGAGCTCAATGGTCTGTCTAGACAATGGCAAAATCCACCAAAAGCGATCTCCATTCTCTTATATCAGCGCAGTCTGCATACAAGACAAATGTTGACGTTCTTAGAAGAACATGCGAGGGGCAAACTACAACGTACAAATTAACCTGTTATAATTCAGATCAGAAAGGACAATATTGGGGGGGGGTGCATGAGATTATCTGAAGATCATAACTATAATCTCTATCCAGGAACAGGTGGCTGCAAAAAGACACTGCAAGCGGGCATAATGAGCATTGAATTTGGTCAGGGTTTGGTCGGGTAATGACAGATATAAGTAAATGTTTGGTTAGAGTAATGAGCTTTGAATGAGCTTAGTACATCTAGCGACCTGGGTTCAATTCCCATAACCTCCCCTTGCATACTGTGTGACTCTTATCAAGTCACTAGATCTCCACAGTGCTTCCTGATTGCCCCTGAAAACAGGCACTTGTGCCTAGTGGGCCTTACCTTGTAACAAAAGAAAAACAAGATAACAAATATTGAAAGCAAGCAGTGCTTACTTTTCTTTCCAAGTCAGCAATGGTCTACATGTAATGTAATTAAAAAAATGCATACACAGACAACACTGTACTGCACAACTCTGAGTGTCCGTTTATTCAAGAAGATAAAACACACTGCCTGCAGTTCTGGTTGTTTGAAGGTCATGCAGTACAGTTATGCCCTTGTTTGCCTCGCTCGGTTGTCGTTATTTTTTATTGTGTTTATTTTTCAGGATACACACTTGATGGAAGTTTTTTTAATTATTTTTTTCTACAGAGGTTCATATAATTCGTGTTTAGAAAACCTGAAATATTTCTTGAATAAAATGTTCAGGTGCTACTATCTTTGCATGGCATTGCTGACTGTCTACCGATGGTAACCTATGTCCTAATAGAGCCGTCTCCTTTTCATTTATTTTTGTGAACTTTTTTGCTGGCCCCTTGCCATTCATGAAGACCACTGTGTGTGACATTTGCATGAACACCACGAGCAGACTTCTGCTGATAGGAGCAGTAACAGTCCTTTTACGTTAAACATGGCATGCGCGAGGCGTTTGGAAATAGCACACTTTGGAGGTGTGCCTCTCCCTTCAATCCACTGCTCCGTTGAGCAGGCGTGGTGGTCCTGCACCAATGGGTGTGGGAGCTGTGTATGACAGCAGTGGTCTTCGCTTCGAAAGAAACCACCGTGTCATATAGAGCACGGGTCACGCCACCCCCAGCGTCACGCCACCTCCATGTCACGCCGCCCCCAAATCTTTGCTGCCACACTGGGAGCCCACCCCAGCATGGCAAGCGTCCAGTGTCATCTGCCGCGAGGTGCCCAATCCCCGTCGGCTCCGGCCCCCAAGCCATCCTTCTGCCACGCTGGGAGCCCAACCCAGCGTGGCAAGCGTCTCGGTTGTCTGCCAGCAGGAGTGCCCAATCCCCGTTGGCTCCTCATCCCCAGCCATCCTTCTTCCATACTGGGAGCCACCCCAGCGTGGCAAGCGTCCACGTAGTCTTGTTTTTTTCACCTGTAAAGCAAAAACTGTCCCGCGCTTCTCCCAGTCCCCTCCCTACCGCACCACCCTCGCACCTAGCCTCCCACACCCTCACCCTATACTTACCTCCAGACTCAGCTTGATGATCTTTGGTGGACCGGGAACACGTCTGCACTCTTCAAAGTCGACCACCAGACTGAGGAAATGCCGGTAAGCTGTATAATGGGCTAGATAGGGGTTTTCAACTTTATTGCATATCTCAGGTATTTTGGGAATTTTGCACCAAAGTTTCAACATGGGGTTTTGGGACCCCTTCTCATGAATGATGTCACTGTCATGGCGTTTTCGGGCCGAAGGTGATTTTGATCACTGCAGGAAATCTCCCTTAGGGCCCAGTGCTGCTCATGACAATGTTTATCAATCATGAAGAATCATCGTTAAGTCGGTGCAAAATTCAAAAAATGACTGTTTCTGGCCGTGCGTTGCACAGTTCCTGCGCAGGCTCGTAAGTTCACGAATTTTCAATATTTTCACTCCAGATTTTCAACATTGCCATTTTACCACACCTCCTTATGAGCAGTACAGTGATTATTTTTCACATCCTGCCCAAAATGTGTTTCCGCCCATGTAGCGCACTATGGTGCAGTTGGTGTGCGAAATCAATGTATGGGATGCATTAAGAAAAATCACAGTGACACTGTTCATTAGCAGAGGTCTTAAAATGGCTATGTTGAAAATTTGGTGAAAAAAATTCCTAAAAATGACTGTTTTACGAGTCTGCGTTGCGCAGTTCCTACACACACTCGTAGGTTTTCGAATTTTCAATATTTCCACTCCAGATTTTCAACATTACCATTTTACCAGACCTTCTTATGAGTAGTACAGCTGTCATTTTTCACATCTCACCCAAAACGTGTTTCCGCCCATGTAGCACACAATGGCACAGTCGGTGTGCAAAATCAATGTATGGAACACATTAAGAAAATCACAGTGACACTGTTCATGAGCAGAGGTCTTAAAATGGCTATGTTGAAAATTTGGTGACAAAATTCCTAAAAATGACTGTTTCACGAGGTCTGTTTAGCGGGTTCCTCACGCACGCTCGTAAGTTTGCGAATTTTCAATATTTTCATTCCAGATTTTCAACATTGCCATTTTACCACACTTCCTCATGAGCAGTACAGCTATCATTTTCACATCCTGCCCAAAACATGTTTCCGCCCATGTAGCGCACAATGGCGCAGATCGGTGTCTTGAACTCAAGTATAGGACACATTAAAGAAAATCACAGTGACACTGTTCATGAGTAGAGATCTTAAAATGGCTGTGTTGAAAATTTGGTGAAAAAATTCTTAAAATGACTGTTTCTGAGCGTTCATTGCAGCTCCTATGCATGCTCGTAAGTTTGTGAATTTTCAATATTTTCACTCCAGATTTTCAACATTGCCATTTTACCACACCTCCTTATGTGCAGTGCAGCTGTCATTTTTCACATCTTGCCCAAAATGTGTTTCCGCCCATGTAGCGCACAATGGCACAGTCGGTGTGCGAACTCAGTGTATGGGACACATTAAAGAAAATCACAGTGTCACTGTTCATGAGTAGAGATCTTAAAATGGCTATGTTGAAAATTTGGTGAAAAAATTCCTAAAAATAACTGTTTTACGAGCGTGCGTTGTGCACTTCCTATACACGCTCGTAAGATTGTGAATTTTCAGTATTTTCACTCCACATTTTCAACATTGCCATTTTACCATACCACCTTATGAGCAGTACAGCTGTCATTTTTCACATCCTGCCCAAAGCGTGTTTCCGCCCATGTAGTGCACAATGGCTACAGTCGTTTGTCTTGAAATCAATCATATGGGACACAGTAAGAAAATCACAGTTGACACTGTTCATTGCAGAGGTTTTAAAATGGCAATGTTGAAAATTTGGTGAACAAATTCTAAATTAACTGTTTTCAGGCGTGCATTGTGCAGTTCTATACTGCGGCTTTCGTAAGTTCTTGAATTTTCAATATTTTCACTCCAGATTTTCAACATTGCTATTTTCACACACCTCCTTATGAGCAGTACAGCTGTCATTTTTCACATCCTGCCAAAATGTGTTTCCTCCATTTAGTGCACAATGGTAGCAGTCGATTCTTGAAATCAATTTATGGGACACAGTAAGAAAATCTCAGTGACACTGTTCATTAGAAGAGGTTTTAAAATGCCAATGTTGAAAATTTGGTGAAAAAACTCCTAACAATGACTGTTTATGCGTGCATTGCAGTTCCACACACCACTCTCGTAGGTTTGTGAATTTTCAATATTTCCACTCCAGATTTTCAACACTGCCATTTGCCAGACTTCCTTATGAGCAGTACAGCTGTCATTTCATCCTGCCCAAACGTGTTTCCGCCTATGTAGCGCAGAATCGGGATAACAAAAAGGTCATGCTGAAAATTTATTGTGCAAATACCAGCAATCACACAGGGCATTAGGGTAAAGCACCATACGTGTCAAACACCACTGCAAATACCTGCAAGCAAACGTTCGGCATTGACAAATGCTTGTTTATGTTTGCTTGCATGCATGTACAAGAAACACAGTGCGATCATATGAGTTTTCTAGAGGTGTGTCAGCCTCTTTCAATTCAGTCAGTGTGTTTGCAAGCGCGGTTGCAGTGCGCCAATCAATGCTGCAGCTGTCTATGACAGCAGGAAAATGCAGTGGCATACAGTTGAAAGGGAGAGCTCGACTTCAGTGAGCAGAGTTCTCCCCCACTTTACACACATAAACACGCATATTGCGTGCTGATGCACTCCTCCTCCACGCACACTGGATGGCCAATGGGGGTGCTCAATCCCTGTCAGCTCCATGCCCCCAACAACAGCTGTCCAGGTGCCATGCTGGGAGCCCACCCCAGCGTGGCAAGAACTGTCATGGCCAGCAGGGTGCCAATCCCCATCTGCTCCACGGCTGCATGCCCCCAAAAAACTTTCCATGTGCTATGCTGGGAGCCCACCCCAGTGTGACAAAGCATGTTATGGCTGACATGGGTGCCCAATCCCCGTCGGCTCAACCCCCCAAACAGCCTTTCCAGCTGCCATGCTGAGAGCCCACCCAGTGTGGCAAATGTCCTGCATTGACTAAAAACCTGTAAAGAAGAAACCTCCCTTGCAGTCTCCCTGCCCCCACAACCCGCCACACCACTCTCACCCTGCCTCCCCACCCCCACCCCATACTTACCTCCGGAGCTTGGCGGCGATCACTGGTGGACCGGAACACATCTGCACTTTTCAAAGCCGACCGTGAACTGAGGAAATGCCGGTAAGCTGTATAATGGAATAAATAGGGTTTTTCAACTTTGTTGCATATCTCAGGCATTTTGGGGAATTTTGGGCCCACATTTTCAACATGGGCTTTTTGGGCCCCCTCCTCATGAATTCTTGCACTATCATGGCGTTAATTGGACCCTAAGGGTGATTTTGCAGTCACTTCGTGAAATCACCTTTCGGGACCGATTAATGAAACAACACTGCCAGTGTTCATAAGGCGGGCTCTCAAAAAGCCTATGTTGAAAATTTGGTGAAAAAATTCCTAAAAATGACTGTTTCTAGCGTGCGTTGCACAGTTCCTAGCATGTTCAGTAAATTCATTAATTTTCAATATTTTCCTCAGATTTTCAACATTGCCTTTTACCACACCTCCTTATGACCAGTACAGCTGTCATTTTCACATCTCACTCAAAGCGTATTTCGCCATGTAGCACACAATGGTGCAGTCGGTGTGCAAAATCAATGTACAGGACACATTAAGAAAATCACAGTGACACTGTTCATGAGCAGAGGTCTTAAAATGGCTATGTTGAAATTTGGTGAAAAATTCCTAAAATGACTGTTTCTGACGTGCATTGCAGAGTTCCTATGCACGCTGGTAAGTTCCAAATTTTCAATATTTTCATTCCAGATTTTTCAGCATTGCCATTTTACCACACCTCCTTATGAGCAGTACAGCTGTCATTTTCCACCTTGCACATAATGTGTTCCACCCATGTAGCGCACAATGGCGCAGTCGGTGTGCAAAATCAATGTATGGGACACATTAAGAAAATCACAGTGACACTGGTCATGAGCAGAGGCGTTAAAATGGCTATGTTGAAAATTTGGTGAAAAAATTCCCAAAAATGACTGTTTTAAGAGCGCACGTTGAGCAGTTCCTACGCACACTGACAAGTTTGCGAATTTGTAATATTTGCACACCAGATTTTCAACAGTGCCATTTTACCACACTTCCTTATGTGCAGTGCAGCTGTCATTTTTCACATCTTGCCCAAAACGTGTTTCTGCACATGTAGCACACAATGATACAGTTGGTGTGCGAAAACAATGTTTGGGACAGATTAAGAAAATCACAGTGACACTGGTCATGAGCAGAGGTCTTAAAATGGCTATGTTGAAAATTTGGTGACAAAACTCCATAAAATGACTGTGTTATGAGTCAGCATTGCACAGTTTCCATGCACCCTCGTAAGTTCATGAATTTGTGATATTTTCAGTCCAGATTTTCACCAGTGGCATTTTTCCACACCTCCTTACGAACAGTACAGCTGTCATTTTCCACAACATGGCTGAAATGTGTTTTCACACTTTCAGCGCAGAAATGCGTGGTCGCTGTGGGAAATCATTGTTTGGGACAGATAAAGAAAATCACACTGACACTGTTCATGATTGGATGTCCCAAAATGCCTGTGTTAACAATCTGCTGTAAAAATCCCAAACTAGTTACATTACGGATGTGTGCTTGCACAGTTTCTATGTAAACTGTGACTTCACCAGTTTTTAAGATTTTCACAGCAGATGTTCAACATTGCCATTTTTACACCTCCATGAACAGTACCACTGTTATTTTTCACATCCTGTTCAGAATGTGTTTTGCACCTGGGTGCCAAATGCCGTAATCGCTGTACAAAAGCAGTCTTCAGCTAACAAACTGATATTGCCACTGTTCATGAGGTGGGGGTCACAAAAAAAACATGTTGAAAATTTGGAGTGAAAATACCAACGAATGCGTGAGGCGTTAGGGTTTCCGACCATAACGCCCCACCATGTAGAGAATGACAGGCATCAGGGGTGTGACTTGCGATTCTTGCCTGTAATGCTCATACCATTCCACCCCCACCTACACCCTGCAGCCAGTGAGAGGCATCGAGGTGTGCCTCAGACTCTTCGGAGCCAAACTTCACCCCATTCTCCTATACTGCACCCATCCTTGCGGCGGTTCTCGACCTCTCGTCCCCTGCGTTGGCGAGCAGTAGTCCGGAGACTGTGGTGACAGCCTATAACAAGGTGTTACACTGGCTCTGGATACTATTGCTCCTGTTCGTGTACGCCCCTCTCCCTTCATCCCAAGGCACCCTGGTTTGATGGGACGCTGAGGGAGATCACGGAGACAGCCTATAATAAGGCTGTTACACTGGCTCTGGATACTATTGCTCCTGTTGGTATGCCTCTCCCTTCATCCCAAGGCGCCCTGGTTTGATGGGGCGCTGAGGGAGATGAGGAGACAGGGGCGAAGATTAAAAGCTGCTGGCGCAGATCCGCCTTGAAGCTGACCGCTAGATTGATGGACCATTATTCTGTCTATCAATCTGCAATCTCCATAAGAAGGCAGAATTCCTGTCCAGGAGATTGCAGTAACCAGGAATCGACTGGCTCAGCTTTTCGAACTGTGGACAGGCTGTGCAACCCAGCCTGTCTACAAGCTCAGAAATTTTTTTGCAATTAGAGTGCGAGGAGCTTGCTCAATTCTTTGCTAATAAGGTGGCTGATATCAGGATGGATTTACGTCCGGTGGCTTCTAAGGGAGATGCCGTTGAACAGCATGAGTTCACAGTACCTCTGTCTTCCTGGTGTTCCTTCAGCAGGCCAGACTTTGTGGATGTCATGAGGATTATCCATGGTGTACGCCCTACGAGCTGTAGTTTGGATCCTGGGCCGACCTCCCTAATATTGGGTTGTTGTGACATCATCGGCCCAATCCTTGTGCAAATAGTCTGGTGCTCCTTGGAATCAGGTGAGTTTCTAGCTCCCAGAAAGAAGGCGGTGGTGACACCCCTCTTGAAAAAGCTTCCTGGACCCCAACTGTTTCACAAACTACAGACCTATCTCAAACCTTCCCTTTATTGGGAAGGTGATTGAGAAAGTAGTGGCGTCCCAACTGCAGAACCATTTAGCCATCCATGACATCTACAAACCCTTCCAATCAGGTTTTTTAAAGACACAGCACTGAGACTGCACTGGTTGGTGTTAATGATCTCTTGAGGGCAAGAGACCAGAAGAGATGTTCTATCTTAGTTCTTCTTGATCTCTCGTCAGCTTTTGACACCGTGGATCACGTGGTGTTGCTAGCACGCCTGAGGCAGATTTGTGGAATATCAGGAACCATCCTTCGATGGTTTACCTCATTCCTCACTGGAAGATCACAAAGGGTTGTGTCGGGACTTTCCTCCTCTGGCCCTATGCCTTTGTTATGTGGGGTGCCTCAGGGTTCTGTGCTGTCTCCCATGTTATTTGCGGTGTATATGCTGCCCCTCAGAGACATTATAAGACGTATGAGCTGAGGTTTCATTGTTATGCAGATGATACCCAGCTATACCTGTCTTTCACTCCTGTCCAGGATAGAGCTGTCTCAGTGTTTAACAACTGTCTTAGAGAAATCCAGGGTTGGATGGATTCTAGCTGGCTGAAGTTGAGCAGAAAGAGCGGAGGTTTGGTGGTGGACCCAGGCTGTCGGATAGAGGGTCGCCTGTTGTTTCACCGTCAGGAATTTTCTTGGGGTGTTTTGCCAACCTCTGAACAGGTGCGTAACCTAGGGTTATCTTGGATGACAGGCTGACACTGCATCTGTAGGTGTCGGCTGTCATCAAGACTTCCTTTACCATCTTAGGAATATCGCTAGAGTGAAACATCTTTTTCCGTCTGACATGTTACCTATGCTGGTCACGCCTTTGTGTCCTCTCGCCTGGACTACTGCAACTCCCTGTATTTTGGGCTTTCTGGGGTTGAAATCCGCCTTCAGCTAGTGCAGAACGCAGCAGCCCGGGTTCTGACGGGAACCAGTAGGTCTTGTCATATTACCCCGGTGCTGCGCGAACTGCACTGGCTTCTGGTTAGGTGGCGGATCACCTTTAAAGTCTGTTTATTGACTTTCAAAGCCCTACACGATCAGGGTCCAGCTTATCTGAAAGACCTTCTTGTATCTTACTGCCCTGGCCGTTTGCTCCACTCGGCCGACGAGGGATTGCTAGAGATTCCGAGAGTGTGTTTAAATTCATCTGGCTGTAGAGCTTTCTCTTACGCTGCCCCTACTCTCTGGAATTCTCATTTTCTAAGTTACGGCAGTGCACCTCCCTGGGGGAATTTAAGAGTGGCCTTAAAACTCATTTGTTTCACATGGCCTTTTATAGTATAATGTGATCTGTTTATAAAATTGTGGTTTTATGACTGTTTTATATTGTATTATAATGATGATTGTATGGTTTTACTTTTATATGATTGTACAGCGCTTTGAAATTTGAAAGGTGCTTTAAAAATAAAATTATTATTATTATTATTATTATCTCACCATATTTCCTGATGGAGAAGAGCATAAGGGCCAAAGACCCCAAGGCACAGTGACACTTGTCAGTGTCTGCAGAGTAGGTGTGGTGAAATGGCATGGTTGTTATGCCTGATGACCCAAAGGCACACCCTAATGCCTGTCACTCTCTGCAGGGTGGTGGTGGGGTTGGCTTCAGTTCAATACTAGCTGCCATTCCTATTATGCAGCTCTGTAACTTCTACACTACCAATGCTAGTGCCAGCAAGCAAACATTCGGCATTGACAAATGCTTGTTTTTTTGCTTTATTCTCATTGTTGAAATGCTATGGTGGTTCACATTTCACTCAGTCAGCTGAACATAACCACATTCTACCTAAGGACCATAATAAATTACCTTCACTACTTACAGCATTCAAGGTATGACACAATATGATAACCTACGTATTGCTACACAGAATTTCAAAGTCAAATTCAGCAGTAGTATGTAGGCTGAGTCAGCACTGGCATCAAGGAGTTGTTGTCGTCACCAAATGGAATGGACTGCATGAGCACCTGAAACTGTGCTGGAAAAACGGAGACAATGATTACATAAAAGTACAGATTGCTGTGCTGTACTGTATCATTACTGACTTAAAATCTTGAAAAAACTCATGAACAACATAAGTGGGGTATTAACATGTTTAATTTTTATTATTTGAACACCTCTGGACATTTGCTGTCACCAAAGGGAAGGACAGGAGAGAGAAAGCAACAGAAATGTGTGTAATACACCATATCATGACACATAATTTCTGAAAATGAGAAAATTAGTAACAAATCCATAAAACAAATCAAAACACAAAAGAGGAAAGAAGAAAGAAAGAAAGAAAGAAAGAAAGAAAGAAAGAAAGAAAGAAAGAAAGAAAGAAAGATCCAAACTTTTTTAAATGGTAGCTTTACTCTACCAACCATGCAACTGGCGATTGTATGCCAGACTTACAGTGAAATATAACCACCACGTAATTAATATTTATAAAATGCGAGGGAAATTGCTGCTTATTTATTGGAGCCTGAGCACCACATGACCGTGTGTATATCAGGCGTGACTGCACACCTGCACTTTTACCCCCAAAAAACAATTTTGCCATTTTATAAGACAGATAACCCACTCTAGGATGTGCAGTCGCACTCTGATATTACCACCTTGGGTGGTTGGCCTTTTCGACCCTACAGCACTCCATGGTGCATATATCATAGTGTGACTGCACACCTAAGAGTGGGTTATCTATTATAAACCCATACATTGTCTGTAGAGATCACTTTTTGCCATAGAAGTGAGTGCCCCCAAACCTTGCATTCTTGACCTGACCCTTTCCTTTCAGAACTGCTGCAGTCAGACACACACAAACATAAGTGTAACTGCACAAGGATAGACTGCCTGAAAGATGAGTGATAAAACTAACAAATTAAGTAATTAACCCTGCTGTGCTCAGCCTCTGGCAGACCTCTTGTTTTGCTTTAGTGGATTCTGGTTTGCTTATTTATTTTAGTCTTTGGTAACCAGGTAAGGCCCACTAAGCACAAGTGCCTGTTTTCAGGGGTGACCTGGGAGCACTGGGTAGTTAATTGACTTGCTCAGAGTCACACAGTATGCAGTTGGAGGTTGTGAGAATCAATCCCAAGTCTAGTCTGCTGGATGTACCAAGCTCATTCACAGCTCATTACTCTAACCTCTAGGCTATACTGCCAGCCTGCCAATATTCTGAAGTGTCACGCTACAGTAACTTGGTCACCACTGACCAGCTGGAAACCTCTCACCTCCTTGTAAGTGCTCCCTCCCCCAACAAGCCTGGGAAACTGACAAACTTTGAAACTGCCCTTCAAATCTGCCACACACTCTGCCAGCCCCATCTTGATACAAAAGGAAACAAAAGAGGTGCTGTGTCTAAGTGCCTCCTTGCCTTGCCGTCCCTAGCGGTATAAATTGCTTATCAAGTCATAAACAATAGGGACAAGTCTAGGACTCTCCGTTCCAGCTGCATACCATTAATGTCAGAACTTAGCAACATAGCAGTTTACACTTCTCTTGAGGGCTTCTTCGATGTGCCTCTTGCATTGGTGTCTCCCTGCCTGTTTCAGGAACTGGCAAACAATGGAGACTTCAGGGGAAATGGGAGAACCAGCAGGTATAAAACACAGTAGGGGATCACACAGAGTCCGTTCCTCTCTTTGCTGCTCTTACATTTTGTTCATTGGTGGCTGTGTGATATTGCATTCTAACTTGTGTCATGCTCCTGTGTTAGTCTGCCAAGATGTTTGCCAACCAGGCCAGGCAAAGCATGAAATTAAATGCAAAGCAAGTTTCATTTCTTCCAATGAAATCAGATGAAACATGCAATAATATCAATGTATATGTATAATTATTTACCCCCAAACTGTGTGTCGGGTGTAGCGACACGTGTAGCCCTTTTCCTCCAAAACAAGTAATATATTTCATATCTTCACACATCAAGCCACTCAGGAAAAAAACACACAATCAACAAAAGACACAGAACTTATTTTCATGGTGAATTTATTAAATATCTTGTAAAAAAAAGATACAAGGAGATTAAAAAAGTGCATGCAGCAGTCACCATTTGTTTGCCCTGCTGAGATGACAGCCTCCGTGACAACTGACTTATGTCCACAACTCAGCTCTTTATCTTTAGTAGCATCTAGGCTGTACTGCAGTGCCTTCGTCCTGCCCCCAAGGAATACACAGTACATGCAGCCTGGGCTACAGGGGGTATACCAGAGAAACAGTGAAAAACACACTACAGGATGTGGCTGAAATTATACTCCACTCCACCCAATCACGTAGCTGTGCTAGCTGAAATACAGAAATAAAGTCTAACTCCTAAATGAATACATTCTTGATAAAAAAATGGAGTGATCATTACTGTAGGTAGGTGCTGTTTTCTATAGTACAAGGGTCTACTACAGACATACTCTAACTGTCCCTGATTTTCAGGGACGTCCCTAATTTGCCTCAAAATTTTACTCTGTCCCTCCTAAAATTGTGTTTCCGTGACCAAACAGTGGGTTGTAAGCACAAAAGATGTCAGACATTAAAGTTACAGACTTGTTCTTCATTAGAAAATACATTTTACACTAAGCCCTTATTCTACCAGCTTCCTGAGTGTATCACCAATTTTTAAAATGTGTCCCTGATTTTGGTCCTTTGTCCCTGATTTTTAAGCGTTGTCCCTGATTTATGAGACAGGAGATTGAGAGGTATGACTACAGATGAATTTGCTGAATGAATTGTTAAAAATAACTCCTTTGTCTGAAGACATGTAAAGAAAAGGTAAGGGTACCCTGTAGATCTAGATGTTCGATGTTACTCGAGTGTAATGTAATATGTTCTATATTAATATTACATTGAATTGGTTATTGCAGTTTACTTTAAATAGCCCCATGACAAATTAAATGAGAAACAGAGTTCGTCATTATGTGTCTGTGAATGTGTGGTTTTGTTTTTGGTCCCATTTATTATGTTAGCGGCTGCATGAAGGAATGTTTTGGAGAGTAGCACACTTGAGGTGTGCCTCTCCCATCCAATGCACTGCTCCCTTGAGCAGGCGTGGCAGTCCTGCACCAATGGGTACAGGAGCTCAGTGTGACAGCAGTGTTCCTCTGCTTCAAAGGAAAACACCGCTGCCATACTGAGCGCCACCGCCATCCCCTCTGTCACGTGCTCCCCCCCATGTGCATCATGCCGCCCCCCCAAAGCTTTCCTGCCGTGCTGGGAGCCCACCCCAGCATGGCAAAGTTGTTGTTTGCCGGCAGGGGTGCCCAATTCCCCGTCGGCTCCTCGGCCCCCCGTGGTTGCCGGCGGGGTGCCCAATCCCGTCAGCTCCTCAGCCCCCACATCTTCTGCCATGCTGAGGCCCACCCCAGCGTGGCAAATGTCCCACGTCATCTTTTTCCCTGTAAAACAAAAGCGGTCCCTTGCGCGCCTCCCAAACCCCCTCCCACAACCCACACCCACCCACTGCACTTAGCCTCCCCACACCCCCTACCCCATACTTACCTCCGGACTCCGGGCGCGATGATCTTCGGTGGACCAGGAACACGTCTGCACTCTTCAAAGCCGACCCCGAACTGAGGAAATGCGGTAAGCTGTATAATGGGCTACATACAAGGGGTTTCAACTTTATTGCATATCTCAGTCATTTTTGGAATTTTGCAAAATTTTCAACATGGGTTTTGGGAACCCTTCTCATGAATGATGTCACTGTCATGGCGTTATTTGGGCCTGAAGGGTGATTACACAGGCACTGCACAGTCACTGCGCAAAATCACCCTTTGGCCTTGAATAACACCATGACAGTGACATCATTCATGAGAAGGGGTCCTAAAACCCATGTTGGTTGATATAAATTCCAAAAATGACTGTTTTATGAGTGTGTTTGCGCAGTTCCTCACGAAGCTCGTAAGTTCACCGAATTTTCAATGTTTCACTCCAGATTTTCAACATTGCCATTTTATCACACCTTCTTATGAGATGTACAGCTGTCATTTTCACATCTCACCCAAAACATGTTTCCGCCCATGTGCGCACAATGTGAGTCGGTTCTTGAAATCAATGT
The DNA here is from genome assembly GCA_016271365.2 of Neoceratodus forsteri. NCBI lineage: Eukaryota > Metazoa > Chordata > Ceratodontiformes > Ceratodontidae > Neoceratodus > Neoceratodus forsteri. The sequence continues at coordinate 1,106,486,138 of CM028135.1, forward strand.
ATGGAACACATTAAGAAAATCACAGTGACACTGTTCATGAGCAGAGGTCTTAAAATGGCTATGTTGAAAATTTGGTGAAAATTCCAGAAATGACTGTTTCTGACGTCGTTGTGCAGTTCCTCATGCGCTCGTCCGTTTGCTAATTTTCAATATTTGCACTCCACATTTTCAACATTGCCATTTACCACACCTCCTCATGAGTAGTACAGCTGTCATTTTTCACATCCTGCCCAAAATGTGTTTCTGCCCATATGGCGCACAATGGCGCAGTCAGTGTGTGAACTCAATGTATTTAACACATTAAGAAAATCACAGTGACACTGATCATGAGCAGGGTCTAAAATGGCTGTGCTGAAAATTTGGTGAAAAAATTCCTAAAAATGACTGTTTTATGAGTCTGTGTTGCGCAGTTCTATACTGCATTTCATAAGTTTGCAATTTTCAATATTTTCCTCCAGATTTTCAACATTGCCATTTTACCACACTCTTATGAGCACTGCAGCTGTCATTTTCACATCTTGTCCAAAACGTGTTTCCAGCACATGGAGCACAATGGCACAGTCGGTGTGAACTCAGTGTATGGGACACATTAAGAAAATCACATGTGTACTGTTCATGAGCAAAGATCTTAAAATGGCTATGTTGAAAATTTGGCGAAAGAATTCCTACAAGTAACTGTTTCTGACGTGCGTTGTGCAGTTCCTCACGCTCGTGGTTTGCGAATTCAATATTTTCACTCCAGATTTTCAATACATTTACCACACCTCCTTATGAGAGCAGTACAGCTGTCATTTTTCACATCCTGCCCAAATGTCTTTTCCCCATGTAGTGCACAATGGGCGCAGTCGGTGTCTTGAAATCAATGTATGGGACACAGTAAGAAAATCACAGCAACACTGTTCATTAGCAGAGTTTTAAAATGGCAATGTTGAAAATTTGGTGAAAAAATTCCTAAAATTACTGTTTTACGAGCGTACGTTGCACAGTTCCCACGCACGCTCGTAGGTTTGCAAATTTTCAATATTTCCACCCCGATTTTTCAACATTGGCATTTTACCAGACTTCCTTATGAGCAGTACAGCTGTCATTTTTCACATCCTGCCCAAAATGTGTTTCCGCCTATGTAGCGCACAATGGGGATAACAAAAGATCATGCTGACAATTTATTGTGCAAATACCAGCAATCGCACAGGGCATTAGGGTAAAGAACCATACATGCCAACACCACTGCAAATACCTAAGGTAACGTCGCATTGACAAATGCTTGTTCTGATTTGTACTATGTCACAGAAAGACAGAGAAAGGCAGATCTGCTGGCAAGTATTCGGCTTTGCCATTGTAATCTTCATTGTGAAGCATGTCTGAGTTGCATCTCAGTGGCTTATATGCTGCCCTGCCAGTCTTACAATTTAAATGTTTTTAGCCTAAACTAGATGAAAAAAAATATGGATCGGATGCCCTAAACTGAAATATATTTTAAATGTAATTTAAAAGTAAGTTGAAGTTCAATTACAAAATGCACAAAAAAGTCTCCCTCAAGGGCTCAAACTATGAGCAGCTTCATTTCTAGTATTTTGCTGTTGTTTTCTGTCCCAAACTCATAACTGCAGAAGGCAGTGTTGTATAATTTGCTCCCTTTACAAACCGATTCTGGAAATCTGAAGTGAAGTATTCTGTATCATATTGCTGAACTTCAGACTTCCAGAGACAGCTTTATAAGGGACCAAAAAATTATGCAACACCATCTTCTGCAGTAATTAGTCTGGGACAGAAACCACAGCAAACACTGAAAATGAAGCAGGCATTTAGTTTGAAGGAATCTTTTTGATATTTTCTAATTGAACTTCAACTGTTACATTAAATGACATTTTAAAGTCATTAGAATGTTACACAGAGGAGCTTTGATGTTGTTTTCAAGTTTCTCTAGAACATACCTCAAGGTTTGACAACAGTGTGCAACAAAAAATAAATACTGCTGGCGTAGGAATTAAAGCGTGCCTAGTAGAAGTCGAGTTTGTCTCTCCAGGGTACACTTTAATTCCATTCCCACCCAGCAGTATGTATTCTTGCTCTTTTTAGTGCACATATGAGCATTGAAGTAAGCCACCCCTTGCAATAGTAAATGTCTTCCTGTAGATTGCCCAGGCAAGCAAGGGAAAAAAAACACATACACATAAAAAAAAAAAACACACCAAGCTTTTACTTCTTAAAATATAGGAGAAAGTAACATAGAAGCATAGAAACATATAATTTCACAGCTGATAAGACCACTTGGCCCACCTAGTCTGCCCATTTCCCTACCTAGTGGATAGGTTGCAGATCCTAGTTAACCAACAGTCTACTTCCTCCTACCCCCCCCCACTAGAATTGCTTTATGTCTGTCCCATGCATTCTTGAAATCCTCCAGTGTTTTTGACTCAACTACCTCCTCAGGAAGGCTGTTCCATGTATCCACAGCCCTCGCTGTGAAAAACTACTTCTTCACATTACCTCTGAGCTGCCCCCCCTTTATTTTCAATCTGTGCCCCCTTGTTCTTGCACATCTCTTTTTCTAAAAGATGCTACCCTCTTGGATGCCATTGATTCCCTTGATGTACTTGAAAGTTTCTGTCATGTCCCCTCTCTCACTCATCTCCTCGAGTGTATACATATTAAGCTTCTTTAATCTCTCTTCGTATGTCTTCTGGTGCAGACCCTGCACCATTTTTAGTTGCTCTCCTCTGGATAGCCTCCATCCAGTCTATGTCCTTGCAGAGATGGGGTCTCCAGAACTGGACGGATACTCCAGATGGGGTCTCATCAACTGTCTGTACAGAGGGATAATAACTTCTTGTTTTCTACTGGTGATGCCTCTCGCTATGCATTCCAGTATCCCATCATTCCTCCTTATTGCCTTCTCATATTGCTTGCCCACCTTAAGGTCATCTGATATGACTACCCCAGGCCCCTTTCCATTTTTGTTGTTGTTATTATCTCACCCCCATTGTGTACTCTTCCCCTGGTTTCTCCTCTCCATCATGCTCCCTCTCAGTATCTTTATCTCCCCTCTGCTATTTCCCTTGCCATCTCTTCCCCCCTCTTCTGCACCTATCTCTCCAGCAAATAAATCAGCATACCTCTGTCTCACTCTCCCACCAACCTTTTACACCTCCTCCTTCCCACCACTGCCCAACTCCTGCCTGCACAACTCTTGTCCCATAAGCCCCTCAATACTCACCCCCCCCACTCCTCTTCCAACCGCAATGCCTGGCACTCCCTCTAAAGCTTATGCTAATACTGATACTACTATTAGCAGGAGACATTGAACCCAATCCTAGTCCTCTCCCTGCCACATCCTTGCAACTTCCGCAAGACCACAGGCTGGCTTACCTAAACATCAGGAGCCTCCTCAATAAAGTATAGCTGCTCCAACCCTCAGCCCTCTCCCTCAGACCTGATGTTCTAATCATCACAGAATCTTGGCTAAAACCTCACATCCAAAATAACTGTGTCTTTATCCCTGGATACTGCCTCATCCTCCAGGACTGGCCTGGGAATGGTAAGGTTGGAGGTTTAGCCATGTATGTAGCCTCTTCCCACACACTCACCCCGATACTTGCTGCATCCATCCCTCAGATGCATGAGTCTCTGCTGGTGAAACTCACCTTTCCTTGCATCTAACCTGTCTTCATCATGCGCTCTACTGCTGCCCCAGCGCAGCAATATCCTCGATTGCTGACCTCTTAGCCATTCTACAAACACACGCAGCTAGTGGCAAACTCCATGTCCTGGGTGATTTCAAAGTGAATTGTCTCACCCTTCTCAATCCAAAATTTGGTAAGACATTGCTGTCCTAAACCTTACTCAACTGCTCAATGAACCCTCCTATCTAAATTCAAAATCCCTCAGCCACTCTCTGATAGACTGGGTCCTATCTTCCACCACATTGTATAATAATGACTGATCTACTCCCGGACTCAATAAGTGACCCACCCTCTCTCTGGGCTGGAACAGCTTTTAGAGAGGTGTCTGTATTCGCTGCCACCAGCTGGAGTTTGCTCCAGCACCCACCACCATGTTTACAGAACTGGGCAGTCAAATGTGCAATTCAACAAATCAATGTCTGGTAGTGTGTTTCTCTTGGATGGCGGATGCTAAACAGAGTTTACCTCAGTCAGTGGAAACCATGTATTACCTTCGAAAAATTACATCACAATCACAACTGTTGAGTAAATAAATAGCTTTTTACTTAACAGAAAATGAACAGAGCATTACAGGATATATATTTTCAACACAATAGAATAACACTGATACAGGAAAAGTAAACAAATGTTTTTAAAATAACAGATGGCAACAGAAAAAGGCTATTACTGAGATATGTGCTAGTATTACACTTACCCTTCCCTATTCTTTCAAGAAATACTGAACGCTATGCTATCTGCCAGCTCCCATGGACATAGCTAGAAGGGTGGGCTCCAAGCTTATTTTTCTCCCTCCAGCTCCAAGAGTAACTCCCAGAGTAACCAACAACACCTCTCACTGTCTTTCTGCATCTTATATACTCTTCTGAGAATAGGTGATTCCTTTTTCCCCTTTGAATGCACCATCTATAATGTATGTATTTAATTGTCCCAGTCCGACTGCACACCTATCTGTGTTCACTAACATTCATCCTTAACCTTGGGTTTATATTTGAATGATCCAATCCATTTAAACTGTGAGTCTTTGTGTGGACATGTCCACTCTGAGATTTATGACCAACCAAGCAGAAGCTGGGGACAGTGGAATTTCAGCTTGTAGAATTCCAGCTTGTGTTCTTTTTCCAGACTGCTAAACAATGCCAACTACAGAATCCACCATTAACTCCTTCCTTCCCATTTCTGTCACAGTGACCACCACCTAATCTATGCAGTTTGGAAAATCCACTGCCCTAAATCACCCCCCCTAAGAAAAACACTGCTACTACGGTCCTATAACTCTCTAGATATCGCTTCTCTCCTAAATGATTTGGCTAACACAGGCTGGTCCTTTATCACTGGTGTTCCCTCCATTGACTCTGCTATTGCATACTTCAAGTCACTCTTTCTCTCCTTCTGAGATAAGCATGCACCACCGAGAAGAATCCACGTGCATGGAAACCACCTGCCCTGGGTATCTGCTGACCTCTTAACCTGTCATCGTGAAAGAGACCAAGCATGGAAGACTCTCAAATCTTCCAGCCTTCCCAGATTTCCAGAAATATAGAACACTTTATTTTATATATTTGTTTGTATTATTTATCTCTCCTGCATCCCACCTATCACTCCTTCAGGCCAATTGCCAAGGACTCTCACCTCCATTACTCCTACGCCAATCCCAACCCCACATCACAGCCACCTTTGGGTAACCCGACGTAATCCTTCATTGGGTAGATCCTCCTCTTCCTTGTAGAAAGGGCCTGGTGGCCAACGGCATTGGCCTTGGGTGCTACTGAGGTTGGGTCAACTTGATGGAGTTCCAGGAGGCACTGGTCCAGGCGGCCATCATCCGGTAGGTGGAGGCACCATTTTTCTGTGTTTCCTCTGCTTCCCTTCCTCGCGTTGCATCTGAACTGCCCCTTGTCTCCACCAGGGGCCGCTACAGAGTGAGGACTCTCCCAGCCCACCCCAGAGAGGAGAGCAGTCCTCTGGATGCTCGATCCTTCACCTTCCCCTGCCAATCTGGATCACCGGTGTGGCTTCAAGGTAAAGTGCATCCTCAACCTCTCTGCGTCACCAGGCCGGCTAATAGAATGCTTTGAAATGCCTGTACCAGGGCAATCAGACATGCTAAGGCAAAATACTTTAAGGACACCTTCCTTACAAATATAAATCACCCTCCAAGTTCTGGAAAGTGGTAAATTCATTATTCACCCCTCAATCTAGGCCCCCCACACTGTGATCAACACTGGAAACAGCACTTTGTCAGCTCTCAATCTGCAGCAACAGAGTTCAATTCCTTCTTTACCACCTGTGTGTCATCCTGCTGTCCTCTCTCCCCTTGGTTCCTGCCAATCCTGTCCTCCCCATTTCCCCCCAAACTCCATCCTCCTCACATTCCTTGGCTTTCATCCCAGCTACCCCTGAGGAAGTCTTCAATACTCTTATTGCACTTAACCGCTCAAAGGGCAAATGCCCCTGACGGCTGGATGCTAAAATGCTCTATTGATCCGCCCCTGCCATTGCCCCCCTTTGCATCTCTCCTAAATCTCTCTTTCCCCCTTGCTACTGTTCCTGCTAAGGAAACATGCCACTATTGTCCCCTCCATAAGGAGGTGACCCCACCTCCACTGAAAACCATTGCCCAATCTCCTCCTCCCAATTTTCACTAAACTGCAGGAATGTCTAGTTCTATCTCAGCTTTCCTCCTTCTTTGACTCAACTTCCTTTTCACTCCTTATCAGTCTGGCTTTGGAGATCCCATTCTACCATCACCTCACAGTTGAAGATCACTGACTCCATCCAAACAGGCATGGACCAGGGACACATCACCTCCACAATCTTCATCAGCCTAGCAAAGGCTTTTGACACTGTGTCACATCCCTGCTCCTCTTTATCTTTCCAATGTAGGGCTCTCATTGAGTCCACCAGTTGGTTCCACTCCTACTTAGTAAGTAGGTCACAATCTGTTTGGATTGGCAACTCGCTCTCTCCCCCTCTCCATAACCACTGGTGTTCCTCAAGGCTCCATCCTTAGCCCCTGCTATTTTCAATCTTCCTAAATGACCTGCCCACTGCCTGTCCATACACATCTTTCCATTTGTATGCAAACAACACCAACTTGTATGCATCTGGCCCCTCCATCACAGATGTGGCAACCAGACTTCAGCATGACTTCAAGAATGTTCAGCTGTGGTTCTGCTCAAATCATCTTCTGCATAAAAACAGTCTCCATGACTTTGGGCACAGGCAGACTCTCTTGACTCCTCTGCCGCCCCTTCTTCCACACCCTAGTTGAGAAAATGCTTGAGGACTGTTTCTCCTTTAGATACCTTGGTGTCTGGCTTAACTGCCACCTCACTTTTTCTGTACATATAAGAGGTGATCAATGAGACATTGGACCCTGAACTGTGTGGTCTTGTTCCACAACTAGGGCTGCATCCAGCCACCAGCTCACAGGTCCATTATACAGAAAATGATCCCACATCTTCGATTATGGGGATATTGTATGCAGTGCCATGCCAACCTCCTCCTTAACCAGACTGGATAATCTCTTCCACTCTTCCTGCTGTTACATCCTTGACTGTCCCCTCGCACTCACTACTGTACCCTTTACAAATCACTGTCCTTCCCCTCCCTTGAGGAAAGATGGTGCTCACATGGCACCAGCTTCTTGGTCAAATTCTGGTCCCAGTCCCTTCCTTCCTATCTTTCCTCCTCTCTCTTCACCCTTCCTTCTCCTTATTCACACAGAAACTCTGACCCTCTCAATTTAACCATCCCTCGTCATACCTTCTCAGCAGGTCAGGCCACCTTTTCCTACAGGTTTCCAAGTCTGTGGAACTCCGTCCCATGCCACTTACATTTAACCCCCTCTCCTAGGGTTTTCAATTACCTTATTAAAACCACTTCCACTGTCCCTGCACCTGTTTCTAATCCCTCCTCATCTGCCCCTGCTAACCTTCCCTGTCTCTTATATACTACCCGTCTTTATTACAACTAGTGTTTTCCAGCTATAGGCCTACAATTCCTCCTCTTAACCTTTAACTCAAATGCCTCTGTGTTCATATTTATATAATGTGTAATGCAGATAATTGAAAATCTGAGATTATTCATGTTGTAAATACATATTTAGTTTTGCTGTACATTTTCTGTATAGTTTCTCTATTCTGAATTTGATTTTGTGTATTCAAGCTGTATTTTCTGTATTCTTAATTCTCAAATGCTGTATTTACTATATAGATCTGTACTCCCATTCTGTTTCCTCCTCCCAGGACACATCTGGAAATGAGCTTACTGGTCAGTATGTTCTTCCTGGTAAAACCTTTAAATAAATAAATAACAATTCCAGCCCTACTGAGACTGCGGAAAGGTAAATTTAACAGCAGATGGTTACAACATTTTATACTTCTAGACAATAGGGAGGGGACCCTGATTTTAGAGCAAATACTGGTGCAACCCCTAAAAATGGGGGCGGCACAAGGGGAATGGGAGAACAGTGCACCCGAAGATACAGACAGTGCTGGATCCAGTATTTTAAAAAGGGTCCTGTGGAAGTAACGAATGGAGATAGGCTATAAGGTGATGGACTGTCAGCAAGCAGTCAAAAATGTCTGTTTCTATAATCTTGTGCTGAACGTGGTAACTACCGGTAGAGGGCTGTGCTGCTATTAAATTCTGTTGTGTTGGAAATGTATTATATTACATTATATAAAAGAACCCCAGAGCAAATGCACTGGGGTATGGGTTATCCTGGAGGATATTGGCCATACAGCCAAATTTTAAAGCAGCAGCACTACCTACCCAGGAAGTGACCTGTTATGACCATTGTAGCACCACAGAAAATATGGCGGCTGCTATCTAGTACTACTGCTGTCAGTGCTGCAGGTGGAGAAATGTAAACAAACACAAAGGATAACTGAGCACATTACAGGGTGATAGTACATTGCTGGCTGAAAGAGTACTGGTACATGCACACGCATCCAAGAATGAACCAGGGAACTACAGACCAGAGAGTCTCACATCCATTGCAGGTAAGCTGGTTGCCCTCCTAGAGGCCAGAGGACTACAGGACAGCAGACAGCATGGCTTCATATGTGGCAGATCCTGCCAAACCAACCTGCTGGAGTTCTATTACTGGGTAACTAGGCAACTGGACAGGGGTCATGCAGTAGATGTCCTGTATCTGGACATCAGTAAGGCATTCGACTTGGTGCCACATGGGAGGCTGGGAAGTAAGTTAGAAGGCATTCGGGCGGGTGCAAAGTTGGTGAGATGGGAAGAGAACTGGCTGCAGGGAAGGCAAAAGAAGGTGGTGGTGAGGGTGGGGAGCTCTCACACCCAAGGGCAGTGACGAGAGGTGTTCCATAGGGCTCGGTGTTGGGACCAGTGTTGTTTGGGATATTCATTGCAGACATATCATCGGACATCAAGAGCAAGATCAGTCTGTTTGCTGATGATACCAAGATGGGAGCAGTGGTGGATAACCTAGAGGATGGCAGGGGTTGAAGAATGATCTGGCAAAGCTTGAAACCTGGTCAGACATCTGACAACTGGGTTTAATGCCAAAAAGTGCAAGGTGCTACATTTTGGAGTGAAAAACCCAAGTAGGAGTTATCAGCTGGGAGGAGTGCAGCTAGCCCAGACAGAGGAGGAGAAGGATCTGGGGGTGCTCATTACAGGGTCAATGAGGAACTCAGCACAATGTAGGAAGACAGCAGCAAAGGCCAACAGAATGCTGGGTTTCATGGTTTCATTGCAAGGGGTATATCCTTGAGGATGGAGGAGGTGATTCTGCCACTGTATAGGTAATTAGTTAGACCGCACCTGGAGTACTGCGTGCAGTTCTGGTGCCAGTATCTAAAGAGGGACATTAAGTTACTGGAAGGGGTGCAGTGCAGTGTGACAAAGATGACCAAGGGACTGGGGGACTTAGCATATGAGAGGAGGCTGAGGGAGTTGAACATGTACTCACTGGATGAGAAGAAGGATGGTGAGACATGATTGAACCCTTTAAGTACATGAAAGGAATAAACAAGACAGGTACAGAGGGGCTGTTCAAAGTGAAGAAGGGGAGGGACACCAGGGGCCATGATATGAGACTGGAGAGAGGAAGGTTCAAGAGGGAGATGAGGAGACACTTTTTTACAGAGAGGGTGGTAGCTGGGTGGAATGTGTTACCTGCAGAAGTGGTATCCAGTAGAACAGTGGACTGTTTCAAAAGGGTATTGGGCAGGACAAGGGGGAGGGTCAATGGAGTGGAAGGGTGGAAGGGAGGGGCAGCTGCAGAATAAGGGGTGCTAGCTGCACATTCGAGCAGACTTGATAGACTTCTAGGCCTTTATCTGCTGGCAAATTTTGTATGTTCATATGTTCATGCATGCTCAGCAAAGCACAGGGAATAAACAATCAAGAAAGGGCAAATTTTTTTACATTGCGCTGCTGTTTTAAAGAAAATACAAATTGCACATACCCCAATAATGCAAAGCATCATGAGAAGCATATGCAAATGACAATGAATTAATTTGGACTGGCTCAACTTTAAGCATGGTGCCAATATGCCTCACACTACAATCAGCAAAGGCTGAGAATAGCAGACACAGACACATGTTTTGTCCTCACTTGGATTCATATTGTATTATGTTTGATTGTTCTATTCTATGCAAAGGTCTGAGGAGTGTCCCGCTGCCACAGGATCATTATTAATGCAGGATCACTGGATGGGCCAATGTTGTAGCAGCTCTAGCTTGGCAAGTTATGTTGTGAGGAAGTTGGGGGGGCACAGGTTAAGTTCATAATGGGACTAGGGATAAAACAGGACATCAGGGGCAGAGATAACATTAACAGAAGTTTTATAAATAGCACATAGACATACATTAAGTCATTAGGGGCTGGCAATACAGCGAAGTGGTCAGATAAGCTGTGAATGAGTTTGGTACATCTAGCAGACCTGGGTTTGATTCCCATAACCTTCACTTGCATACTGTGTGACTGTGAGCAGTTCACTTAACCTCCCCAGTACTCCCATGTTATCTCTGAAAATAGGCATTTGCATTTAGTGGGCCTACCAGGTTACCAAAGAATAAAATAATTAAATAATTAGGTTAAAGTCTACATAATTCAGTATCATGGATATGGGGATCAGAGAGGGCGAAGCAGTGGAGGACACCTCCTCTGGTTGGGGTAAGGGCTCTTCAGGAGGATATAATGAATTACCTAACACTGGACACAGTTAAACCCTGATCTGATAACTTCTGTTAAGTCTTACAACTGCAGGATGGGACAAATAAAACACCTAGCAAAGACATTAAGAAGGAAATTTACGAATACCAGTAGACCACAGTGACATTTATTATTAATAATATTATTATTGATGCATGATACCAGAGCATAAACACCTTAAATGGACTGATATATTATGTAGTGTATAAAGGCCACATACAATTCTGATCTAATGTGCTTTAAATATCACTGTATGGTGTTCGTGTCAATAAAATTCTAGTTAAAAAGAATGCAATCTTTTGCAATATAATACAGAGATTTCTTCATAATACACAGCTCATAAATCTTCAATTATATCAGGATTTTTCTGCAGGAAACTAAAATGAAATGTGTTTGACCATAAACGTTGTTGCCTGGCACAAAAAAAATGATTACTGAAAATCTTACTAAAAGTGTTTAATCAGTATAGAAACGTTCAGATGTGTAATACTCAAAAACAACAGAAGTGTTAATGATGCTGCATCTTCCAAGTAATTCCAAAATCACAGCACACAGACAGAGCATACTGAATTGTAATGCAGCGATGATTCAATGATCGGTCAGTATTTATAGGGAGTGTCCTGTTGAGATCGGACTCAGATTAGAGCATAAGATGCAAATGAAGGACCCGTTGCTGTTTAAATAGAATCGCTGTCGCTCCACTGAAGATCAGCGGTGGGTCCTATGTTCAGAGTGTGAATCTTCAAAAATTCGAGTTCCTTAGTAATGAGGATGCAAATTATTTTAGTTTTATATATGTTATGCTTATCAAATTTACAATGTGAGTTTTAATTTACTTTATTTACAGAACTAATGTGTGAAGCTGTGATATACTCTTAACTACTAAACACATTTATGCTTTCTTCCAGGTGTCGCTCCGATGTGGTGCTGGCGGAGTCGGAGGAGATGTGAAAAGCCGGAGAGACTCTCAGGCTGAGCTGTGTAGCCTCGGGTTCACATTTAGTAGCTACTGGATGGCCTGGGTCCGGCAGCAACCCGGGAGGGACTGGACTGGGTTGCATTTATCAACCCCAATGGAGCCACCAAATATTACTCTGCCTCAGTACAGGGCGGTTTACCATCTCAGAGACAATCCCCAGAGCCTCTTGTATTTAGACAGCCAGCCTGAAACCTGAAGACACCGCCCGGTATTACTGTACCAGAGAGTCACAGTGACACAAACCAATGAGGAACTCATACAATAACCTCTGGGACAATGGTTAACTGGGGTCCAGGGATGCATGATGATTCCGAATGCAAGATGAGGGCATACCAGGATGAAGTTATTAAAAAAACAAAACAAAATACTAATTTTGAGACAAACAGCAAATGATTGAAAAAATACACAAACTCCATTTTTTTTTCTCCAGTGGTGTGTGCGTGTTCCTTGAGTGGCACTGAGGCTCGGAATGTACAGTACCTGTTGCCGTACTCCTGCAGTATGTACCCTAGCACTGTTACAGACTGCAACGCTTTAAAAAATAAGGCTCTTTTTGAATACATCTAATTGGTTTCACCGTGTCAACAGGCACTGTTTAAAATAAGCTGTGTTAGATTCATTTCAGCAGCCACTTCTGGTGCCCTTTATTGGGTGTGATGTTGATTCTTTGGAGCAAATGACAATCTGCGACTTGAACCGCAGTGTGCCACAAATTGCTGATGGAGAAAAGCACGTTATGAAGTGAAATGGAGCATTAACATTTGGGATTTGTCTCTTCCTCATCACTTCACATTTCCTGACTCTGACAGGCAGCAAACTTTGCAATGCAAGTTTCACTCTTCCCATGTGAATATCGCCATTTTGTTGAAATAAAATATGATGGAATGGGGCTGTTGTTAAATATCCTGTATTAGGGCTAGGGAAGTTTCCTAAATTGTTTAATTGTAAACTGGTCACAACTGGGTCAGTATTATAACTAGAGATCTGAAATGTGGCTTACATTTTCCTTGGAAGAGGTCCTAAATGGATACTAAGTTTAACAGCTGGATGAGGGGCTAGGAATAATAAATAACAATAGTAATAACAAGAATAAACTTTATTTGTTTCAAGTGCAATTCAAAAAATACCAAAGCCCTTTAACAAAACACATAGAGAACAATAAATTATTAAAACCAATTAAAATAACTGGATTCCACAAATTAATAATCAGGATAGGCAAGAGAAAATAAAAACGTTTTAAGAGCAGATTTAAAGCTCTCCACAGTCAGGCACCCCTTTATCCCAAGAGTTAGAGAGTTCCACAGGGTCAGAGCTGCAAAAGCAAATGCACCCTGGGAATTTCCAGCAGTCCCTCTTTGGTACAGCGGAGTGGTCAGAGGGGGCAGTAGGGACAAAGGAGTTCCTGCAGATAACTTGGTCCCTGTCTGTGTAGGGTCTTGTAGGTTAGCAAGCCAACCTTGAAGGTGATCTGCCACTGAACTGGCAGCCATTGCAGTCTGTGCAGCACAGGTGTGACATGGCTAGAGCAAGAAAGCCCAGTCAACAACCTGGCTGCAACATTCTTGCACCAGCTGCAAGCAGTGGATATCAGCCCCTGGAAGCCCTAGGTACAGGGCATTGTGGTAATCAAGGCATGGACCAATGTCAGAAGATCACCGGGTGGGATCAGGTGCTTAATCCAGGCAATATTGCTCAGATGGTAGAATGAGGTCTTGATGACGGATGACACCTGAGACTTCAGTGTCAACCTCTCATTAAAAATAACACCCAGACGCGGCACCCATTTGGAGAACATAAGCTGGTGGCCACCAAGCAAAAGCCCAGAGACCTGCCCTGCTGAGGACCCCTCTACTTGACTTGGGTCCACCACAAAAACCTCAGTTTTGTCAGGGTTCAGCTTCAGCCAGTTGGCACCCATCCAGTCCTGAATCTTGGTGAGGCAGTTGTTGAACACCAAGACCACATCATCCTGGTCAGGCACAAAGGACATGTATAGCTGAGTGTCATCTGCATAGCAGTGAAAACTCAAGCCATACTGCCTTACAATGTCTCCCAGTGGTAGCATATACACCGCAAATAACATAGGTGAAAGCACAGAGCCTTGGGGTACCCCAAATGGTACAGAGAATGCATTAGAGGAATAAATTCCTGACCAACTCTCTGAAATCTACCAGTGAGGAATGAGTGGAACCATCTGAGGACTGTCCCTGACAGTCCACAGATAGCCTGCAGGCTCTCCAGCAATATGCCATGATCCACAGTGTCAAATGCTGCAGAGAGATCGAGGAGGACTAAGATGGAATAGGTCCTCCAGTCTTTCACTATCAGGAGAACATTGAGCACCCGGACTGGGGCAGACTTGGTGCTATGCCTCTTCCTAAATCCCGACTGGAGAGGATCATAGATATCATGGATGGTAAGGTGGTTGTCCAGCTACAGTGCGACCACCTTCTCAGTAACCTTGTCCACAGAAGGCAGGAAATCATAGGGGTTCAGATTCTGGAAATGTATTATTCATGCCCGATTTTCTGAACACACTTTTATGCTTGCAACTCAGCCACCTTTGCAACCAGACAACTGAAAATGTATATGCATACTTCCTAGGAAGAAACTCAGAAACTGCTAAAAAGAGAGGCAGTTAATTACATAAAACTTAAAGTTACAAAAGTTCAAAATGTCATGATATCATTATGGTGCCCCGTCAATTGAGTGCTACCAGAATAGCATAGCACTGTGTGGCACTAGTCTGGTTGGCGCTCACACGGACAATGACTGGGGAGTTACAGACTTAGCTGAAAGCTCTCCCCACTGGTTGCTGCCCATGGTGCTGAAGGGGTAGAAGGGTACCAGAATAGCGCAGAACTGTGTGGTGCTAGTTGGTGACTGGAGATTTACAGCCTTAGCTGAAAGCTCTCCCCTGGTTGCTGCCCATGGTACTGAAGGGGTAGACGGGCACCAGAATAGCGCAGCACTGTGTGGTGCTAATCGGTGACTGGGGATTTACAGCCTTAGCTGAAAGCTTCCCCCTGGTCGCTGCCCATGGTGCTGAAGGGGTAGAAGGGTACCAGAATAGCACAGCACTGTGTGGTGCTAGTCGGAGACTGGGGATTTACAGCCTTAGCTGAAAGCTCCCCCTGGTCGCTGCTCATGGTGCTGAAGGGGTAGAAGGGTACCAGAATAGCACAGCACTGTGTGGTGCTAGTCGGAGACTGGGGATTTACAGCCTTAGCTGAAAACTCCCCCTGGTCAAGTCCATGGTGCTGAAGGGGTAGAAGGGTACCAGAATCCAAGATACTGGCTCAGTTGTTCCTGTGGTGTAGAGGGATAAAGCATTAAATAGATTCTTCCTGAAACAGTAAAGACCAGGGTTCTAATCCTAGTATCTGACATTTTAGCATACCTGGGGACTTAGAATTTCTTTTTAAATGGGACAATATCTGTCACGAGATTTGTAACTTCCCCTGGGATCTGCTCCCCCTTGGAGTGCGAATCCAATAGATGGGGTGGGGGGGGTTGAAACCCTCCTGCAAAAAAATGTGCTCCTATTTTACCACATGCACCATTCCAACACTATTCTTGTCGGCACTCTTTAGACCCAGTGTCTGTAATTATATGTTAAATTGACAGAAAATGTTCAAAACATTTGGAAATTTCCAGCTCCATTTCGATTGCAGGTATACACTCAAGATGTGGCATGCACACAAAATGTAATTATGTCCTAGCATCATGGCTCTGCAATGCCCCTCCAACACTCCTGTGACAGTGACAACCAGCATCATGCCCCATCATGAATCACCTTACCTGCACTAGCATCATGGCCCTGCAATGTCCCTCCAACACTCCAGTGACAGTGATGCCAGCAACTTGCTCCAGCATGAATCACCTTACCTGCACTAGCATCATGGCCCTGCAATACCCCTCCAACACTCCTGTGACAGTGATGTCCAGCATCATGCTCCATCATGAATCACCTTACCTGCACTAGCACCCTGGCCCTGCAATGTCCCTCCAACACTCCTGTGACAGTGATGTCCAGCATCATGCTTCATCATGAATCACCTTACCTGCACTAGCACCCTGGCCCTGCAATGCCCCTCCAACACTCCTGTGACAGTGATGTCCAGCATCATGCTCCATCATGAATCACCTTACCTGCACTAGCACCCTGGCCCTGTAATGTTCCTCCAACACTCCTGTGACAGTGATGTCCAGCATCATGCTTCATCATGAATCACCTTACCTGCACTAGCACCCTGGCCCTGTAATGTTTCTCCAACACTCCTGTGACAGTGATGTCCAGCATCATGCTTCATCATGAATCACCTTACCTGCACTAGCACCCTGGCCCTGTAATGTTCCTCCAACACTCCTGTGACAGTGATGTCCAGCATCATGCTTCATCATGAATCACCTTACCTGCACTAGCACCCTGGCCCTGCAATGCCCCTCCAACACTCATGTGACAGTGATGTCCAGCATCATGCTCCATCATGAATCACCTTACCTGCACTAGCACCCTGGCCCTGTAATGTTCCTCCAACACTCCTGTGACAGTGATGTCCAGCATCATGCTTCATCATGAATCACCTTACCTGCACTAGCACCCTGGCCCTGCAATGCCCTTCCAACACTCCTGTGACAGTGATGTCCAGCATCATGCTCCATCATGAATCACCTTACCTGCACTAACATCATGGCCCTGCAATGTCCCTCCAACACTCCTGTGACAGTGATGCCCAGCATCATGCTCAATCATGAATCACCTTACCTGCACTAGCATCATGGCCCTGCAATACCCTCCAACACTCCTGTGACAATGATGTCCAGCATCATGCTCCATCATGAATCACCTTACCTGCACTAGCATCATGGCCCTGCAATGCGCCTCCAACACTCCTGTGACAATGATGTCCAGCATCATGCTCCATCATGACTAAAGATATCCAGATACTTCTGTCACAATAGCCCAAGTCGCAACTAGTTGTAAAGCATGTCATCACATGGTGCTATTGTTTTCAAATAGTAAAGCTATACATTGCTATCTATAGGGTTGTTATTTATTTTTTTCCCAATTGTTTAACCAAAAGAGACACACTAAGTTCAAAGCTTGTTTACAGGTGCGACCTGGGAGCACAGGGAAGTTAAGTGACTTGCTTAGGGTCACACACTATGCAAGTAGGGGCTGTGAGATTTAAACCCAGGTGTCCAGATTTGCAGCTCAGAGCCTTAAACCACTGCACTAAATATTGCTTTCTGTTAAAGAGTAATTAGGTGACATTGTACAGAAACAATACTGCAGGTGTACGTGCTTCCACAAGTCAGTAAGTCAGTGAGTTCCAGTGGTTATCTGGTATATTGCAAGAATTCATGTTCGTGCCCAGCAATGTCCATGATTTTCTTCATGATTCGTCACTCAAACTAGTGACCTGACATTTGCCACCACTATACTTTTACTTGACCCAGCCTTTACCTTCCTCTACAATGGCATGTGAATGGGCAAAATGCATGTACTTGGCTTCAACAAAATTATCACAATATTCCACAATTTCACAAAAGCTCACTTCAACTTTAATTAGTCATGTTAGTTTGGAATCTTTGGCTGCTTATAACATGGTCAGCCTATAAGCAGGAGATTACAGTTGACACACATAGCCTCTTGTTTTCCATACTGGTTTTTCTCACTGCCAGTAGCTTGTCTCTCAGAGACGTACTCTGTTTATAGAAATATACCATGGCCAGGCTGAATCTAGCCATCATTCACTAGGCTACCATTTTTTCTTTCATATTTGTTCCCTCAACCTCCCTGGTGGGAGCAGCACTTCCATCAGCTTTGCACAGTCATAGCTTCACCTTTGGCAGGATCAAGCTCATTGGTGCAGCTGTAGTGGTTGCTGTGTTAGTGGAACCTGCTGCTAACCCTCCCCAACCAAGAGACACTGCCCAGCAGCAGCTGTCTTATCCATGGCCTGGTTCAGATGTTACATCCCAGGCTCGCTATGGAACTGCGTCGTCAGCATGGCAGCATGGGGCTCTGCTGCTGGCCCATGGGGTGGCCTTATAGCCTAATATTTAGGGACAGTGACTCTAACAATGCATGTGATATTCAGTTCTGTAGTTTAATTCTTTGATTAGCATAATTATGAAATTAAATTTTAAGATTTCTGAATGTTTGGCGGCTTATCACTCAATCACCATCAAAGATAGATACTGAAACATGGAACACCTCTCCATGGACATTGGTAGAATCTTCACATCAAATGTGGTGTAATTTAGACAAATACATGTTAAGTTTGATGGAAATAACTGAAATCACAATTTTGGCAAAATGTCATAAACTTTTCATGCAGATTTCATGAAAACAAAATCACAATTCTGCCAGAGTTTCACCAGCAAAGATCCACTTCCCCAGCCCTAATAGACATAGATGCAATACAAATGGTATCTCATAACATGAGCGAGTTAAGCTGAGTGACACAAACTCAGTGACTCAATTTGAGCACCAGGCTGTTGGAATAGCAAGTGTAAATAAAGACAATAGCAAAATAGCAGTGAGCATCAGTATATAGAAGTCTTATATTGAGCTGCCAGCTGTACATGGCTATAGGGCTTTGTTGACCAGAGCAGTTCCCAGCTGGTCATTTGGTGTAGTGGTCTCCGTCACTGCTGCTATGGCTGGTGGGCTTGGGTTTATTTGTTGTTGTACTTTGTTAACCAGGTAGCTACACTAGACAGCATGGGCCAGATATTCAAAATTTTGTACAGGCAAAAAGCGTTTGCGCGGGTTTAGCGCCAGTCTGTTATATTCAAAGGCCAAATAAGCGGCGGGCAAACTGCATTAGTGCCGGGCAAAATCATAATGTATGCAAGGGGCAAACTGACATGAATACAGGCACAATGCTATATTTAGCGACTAGCACCGCGCAAAGTGGTTTTTCGTGGCTTAGCGTGACACTTACCGCCCAGGAAAAGTTTGTCTTAACCCTGGGCAATCAGATTTGAGTGACACTATGGCTTTGCACAGTGTTTGCGCAGGTTTTGAACGGGTTTTACATGACCTTAACAAATAAATATGACACATAGACAAAGACAAACATAGAGGAAGCATGCTGCTAACCGATGGCATCACAATGATGCCATCACCTAGCTCCAGTCCCAGCCATGCCAGGCAGTAGTGGTGACCCTGCCACCAGTGGACAGCATGGTAGTGTGGCCATACAGCAACACATGCTTCACTGTGGGCAAGGAGAATGTTCAGGGGCATGTATGGGTGGCCAGGCTGTGCCACAGACCAGGTGGCCTCAAGGCTGGGACACATCATGCAGTGCACATGGGCCAGTATTTTGAATACCCCAACACCAGAGTGCCTTTCAGATAATATATGTCCCCGACGCATACCGCACAGCTGTACAACTGCCACAGCACACAAAGCCGGACATGTACATGTCACTGTGAGCATCCCATGCCAGAGGTGCAGCATCTGTGGGTCACACAACAGCATAACAGTAATGTCCACTGTCAGTAAATACCTGCAGGTTGGGCCTCTCACTGTGTATAGTGCAGTCATCATCACTGCCCTACACACCATAGGCATTGCTGTCTCCACACACTACTGGCCCCCTTGCCACTGTAGTGTCTGCTGTGCACTGTAGCATGACCTACAGTGTGGAAGTTGCATGCAGCACCACCACAACCTGTGCCTATGCTGTGTTGTCCCAGTATAGCTGCAGGCAGCAGCGCATGTGGAACTGGTGCTCAGAACTGTATAATATTCCCCAAGCTGTTTGCACAGTGCTAACACATTTGCGCGGATTTAGCGCATGGCTGAACAGCCCAGTGCAAACTGCATGCAAATCAGGGCATAATGAGATGCTAATCTGGATGTTTGCCCACAGACAACCTAAGTAGGCTCATTTGCATGTCACTTTTGAATATGGCAAAGTTTAGTGCAGGGCAAATGTGTTTGTACCGGGCTAACTGTTTAGCCATGCGTTAAACCCATGCAAATGTGTTAGCGCCACGCAAACAGTTCGGGAAATGATTTACAGTTTTGCATGCTGTACTTTCACATATGCTACTGCCTGCAGCTGTACTGGGTCCATGCATTTGCTGGCACACACATTGGCCACATAGTTCCCCTCTACCTACCTTCCCATCACTGTGCACTGTGTTGCTGTTGTGGTTTGCACTTCCTGGTTGCCATATTCAGAGCTGTCATATTCCAGGGCTAAGTTTGCCCTGCACTCCTAGCCCAGTTTGCCTGGCCTCATTCCCGTGCTATATTCAGAAGCTATTTGCCCTGGGCTATTCCTTTTGAATATGGCTTGCTTTGTGCTCTGGGCTAAATTTGCCTGCCGGGCAGTGCTAATTTAGCCCCGGGGCAAAGTTTTGAATATCTGGCCCCATAACTGCCTATTTTCAGGTACGACCCAGGAGATTACAACAAAGGGTACATAGACAATAGTAGATACAAGAAAACATCATGGGAACAAGTAGAATCAGACACAGTACACTTATACAAAATTTTCAGCAATGACAGTACATTTGCAGGAATCTATATGTAGTAATAAAACAGAAATACAAGTGCAAATAACTAACAGTCATAAATCACACAACTAGTGAGTAAGTGCTAGAAGAGGAAATAACAAGATTTCCAGGCAGGTTTGAGAGTAGTAGAGGTTGGAGCCGGTAGGCAACTAGGAGGAACCAGTACAGGAGTGGGTGGATAGAGAACAGGAGCAGGGTTCAGAGCTTAGAAGAGCCACATGAAGCTCCTGTTTGAAGCTTGTGAGAAGTGGAGATTCTTAGACTCTGTGGAAGGGAGTTCCATAGTTTAGGGACCCAGCTAGAGAAAGCATTCTCCCCCATTTTGGTTTTACATCTCAGTTGGACAAGAAGGGATTTGTCAGCTGATCTCAGTGGATAGGCAAAGGTCACAGGTTTGAGCAGTAGAGCCAATTTGTCAGTTATCTGGGAGGAGATTATATTCTTTATAAAACAGTAGGAAGTAAACTGTCAGAAGGCTGAGGGGGTAACCCATCCCAGACTGGAGTATAGTGTGCATCGGAGAGTAAGTTTGGGTAAGGACAGAGAAAATGCCCTCTAATAGTTGCCAGAAAGACTATTAACCCATGTGCCAATTTGGGTGTCAGGATCCCCTGTGCAATGGGCATCCTCACCGTGGACGTTAGGCTATGTCTCACTTATATGCCAGTCCAAGTTGAATATTGGTTTAATGACTGAGGCTAGGTGCAGGTCAAAATCCAAGGTCGGATCAAGGGTTACTCCTAGGTATTTAAAGAGGTAACTGTGTTAAGGGAGAGCCATCAAGCACAGGTTTGGGTCTGGTTGTTTCCCACCCTCACAACTTTGCTCCATCCTGCCTGCAGGTTGCCCCTCCTCCTGAGTTTTCCCTTTCCCCATTGTCATACATCCCTCAGAGTTGATTATATTATTTTTGAGGGTTGCATGGGGCATGGGGGACATAGTCTCCACATAACAAGCATTTGTCAATGTCGAATGTTTGCTTGCTGGTATTACCATTGGAAATGCAGGAGTTAGACAGATGCAGAATAGGAATGGCAGTGAAGTATTGAATTCCACACCAGCACCACCTCCACCCTGCAGAGATGGACAGGCATTGGGGTATGCGTTTGGATCATCATCCATGACGTTCATGCCATGTCACCTCACCCTATCTGCAGACACTGACACGTGTTGAGGTATGCCTTGGAGTGTTCAGTTTTACAGTCATCCCATTCCACAAGGACATACGCTGACATGGGTGCAGTATAGGAGAATGGGGTGTACTCTGGGGCTGAAGAGTCAAAGGCACACCTCAATTCCTGTCACTGACTGGGGGGGGTGGGGGTGGGATGGCATGAGCATTACAGTCATCAATCCAAGGGCACACCCCTGTTGCCTCTCAGTATTGTACAGTGTGGCACATTATGGTTAGAAACCCTAATGCCCCAGGCATTTGCTGGTATTTGCACTACAAATTTTCAACATGGCCTTTTTGTGACCCCTACTCATGAAAGCATTTGGGACATCTTCTCATGAAAAGTAGCATTGCAATTTTGTTAATGTGTCCCGAATTTTGATTTCCCACAGTGACCGTGCCATTCTACGCCAGATGTATGAAAACACAGATCGGGCAGGATGTGAAGAATGACAGCTGTACCATCCATAGGGAGGTGTGAAGAGATGGCAATGTTGAAAGTCTGTAGTGGAAATATTAAAAATGCTCGCACTTCTGAGCATATGTGGAAACTGCGCAATGCATGCATGTAACACAGTCATTTAGTGGAATTATTTCACCAAATTTTCAACATAGGCATTTTGTGACCTCTGCTCATCAACACTGTCACTATGATTTTCTTAATCAGTCCGAAACATTGATTTATCACAGCAACCGTACTATTCTGCACCAGATGAGTAAATGCATATTTTGGGCAGGATATGAAAACTGACAGCTGTACTGTTCATAAGGAGGTGTGAAAAAATGCCAGTGTTGATAATCTGGAGTGAAAATTTTACAAATGCATGAAATTATGAGGGTGCTTGGAAATTGCGCAGTGTACACTCATAACACAGTCATTTTATGGACTTTTGTCACCAAATTTTCAACATAGGCATTTTAGCACCTCTGCTCATGAACAGTGTCACTGTCATTTTCTTAATCTGTCCCAAACACTGACTTCCCTCAGCGACTTCGCTATTGTGTGCCAGAACTGTAAAAACACATTTCAGCCTGGATGTGAAAAATGACAGCTGTACTGTTCATAAGGAGGTCTGAAAAAATGCAAATGTTGAACATCTGGAGTGAAAATACTACTAATTTGTGAGTTATTAGGGTGCATGGAAACTGCACAACACACATTCTTAACACAGTCATTTTATAGACGTTTGTCACAAAATTTTCAACATTGGCATTTTAGGACCTCTACTCATGAACAGATTCACTGTGATTTTCCTAATCTGTCCCGAACACTGACTTCCCACAGCGACTGCGCTATTGTGTGCCAAGTGCGAAACCACATTTTGGCCAGGATGTGAAAAATAACAGCTGTACTGCTCATAAGGAGGTATGAAAAAATACCAATGTTAAAAATATGGAGTGAAAATATAACAAATGTGAAAGTTACAAGGGTGCATGGAAACTTCACAATGCACACTAAATAGCATGATCATTTTATGGATTTTGTCACCAAATTTTCAGCATCGGCATGTTAGGATCTCTGCTCATGAACAGTGTCACTGTGATTTTCTTAATATGTCCCAAATACTGATTTCCCACAGTGATCGCGCTATTCTGTGCCAGAAGTGCGAAAACACATTCCGGCCAGGATGTGAAAAATGACAGCTATACTGTCCATAAGGAGGTGTGCAAAAATGCCAGTGTTGAAAATCTGGAGTGAAAATATTACAAATTAGCAAAGTTATGAGCGTGCATGGAAACTGCACAATGCATGCTCGTAAAACAGTTTTTGGATTTTTCCGCAAATTTGCAACATAGGCTTTTGCAAGCCACCTCATGAACAGTGTTACTGTCATTTCGTGATCGGTCCTGAAGGTGATTCTGTGCAGTGACCACAAAATCACCTTTCTGGACAGAATAACACCATGACAGTGACTGCATTTATGAGGAGGGGTCCCAATAACCCCATGTTACAATTTGGTGCCAAAATTCCAAAAAATGCCTGAGATATGCACCAAAGTTGAACAAACCTATTTATGCCATTATTCGGCTTACCAGCATTTCTTCAGTTCGCGGTCAGCTTTTAAGAGTGCAGACGTGTTCTTGGTTCACCGAAAATCATCGTGCTGGGCTCTAGACTAAGTGTGGGGTGAGGGGTGGGAGGTAGGGTGGCAGTAGGTGGGTGCAGATTTGGGAGGGACTTGACCAGTGTGGGACTGTTTCCTTTCTTTCAGGGCAGAAAAAAAAGAGGTTGTGAAGTTTTTGGTTTTGTTTTGCAGGCTTCTTTTGGCACACTGGGTGGGCTCCCAGTATGCCACCTGCCTTTTTGGGGTGGGGGACATAAGCTGACAGGGACTGGAACCCCCCATTGGCAAAGAATGACTGTTTGGGGGGTATGATGCTGAGGGGAATTGGGCACCCCCTCAGCATCCAACAAATGGGGGGGCATTATGCCAATGGGGAGAGGGCTCCCAGTCTGCAAATTAACGGGGCCAGGGGCATGCCAACAGGGGGATTGGGCACCCCAATCAGTCGACCTTTCCTCTGTTGCCATGTTTATGGACATGTTACACCAAGCAAGGTACTGCCCTGCAATGACGGGTCGCTTCCTCGTTGCAGCGGAATGGCTGACACTGCAATGACAAGGCAGCCCCTCATTGTTTCAACTCGGTAGCACTCACTATGATTTTCTTAATCTGTCCCGAACATTGATTTCTCACAGTGACCACACTATTCTGCACCAGATGTGTAAATACATATTTCAGGCAGGATATGAAAAATGACAGCTGTACTGTTCATAAAGAGGTGTGAAAAAATGGCAATGTTGAAAATCTGGAGTGAAAATTTTACAAATGTGTGAAATTATGAGAGTGTATGGAAATTGCACAACATACACTCATAACACAGTCATTTTATGGACTTTTGTCACAAAATTTTCAACATAGGCATTTTAGCACCTCTGCTCATGAAAAGTGTCACTGTGTTGTTTTTAATCTGTCCCAAACACTGACTTCCCACAGCAACTGCACTATTGTGTGCCGGAAGTGCAAAAACACATTTCGGCCAGGATGTGAATAATGACAGCTGTACTGTTCATAAGGAGGTATGAAAAATGCCAATGTTGAAAATTTGGAGTGAAAATATAACACATTTGTGAAGTTACAAGGGTGCGTGGGAACTCGCAATGCATACTCATAACACAGTCATTTACGGGACTTTCATCATCAAATTTTTAACATAGGCATTTTAGGACCTCATGAACAGTGTCACTGTGATTTTCTTAATGTGTCACAAACACTGATTTCCACAACAACCGTGCTATTCTGCGCTGGAAGTGTGAAAATACATTTGGCCAGGATGTGAAAAATGACAGCTGTACTGTTCCTAAGGAGGTGTGGAAAATGGCAATGTTGAAAATCTGGAGTGAAAATATTATAAATTTACAAAGTTATTAATGTGCTTGGAAACTTTGCAACAGAAACTAGTAACACAGTCATTTTATGGACTTTCGTCACCAAATGTTCAGCATAGGCATTTTAGGTCCTCTGCTCATGAACAGTGTCACTACAATTTTCTTAATGTGTCCCAAACACTGATTTCCCACAGCCATCGTGCGATTTTACACCAGAAGTGTGAAAACATATTTGGCCAGGATGTGAAAAGTGACCACTGTACTGTTCATAAGGAGGTGTGTAAAAATGACAATGTTGAAAATCTGGAGTGGAAATATTACAAATTCGCGTGCATGGGAACTGCACAATGCATGCTATATAAACAGTTATTTTTGGATTTTCCACAAATTTGCAACATAGGCTTTTTGAGAGCCCACCTCATGAACAGTGGTTTGTCATTACATTAATCGGTCCCGAAAGGTGAGTCCATGCAGTGACATAAAATCACCTTTCCATACTAAATAACACCAAGACTGTGACTGAATTCAAGAGGAGGTCTCAATAACTCCATGTTGAAAATTTGGTGCAAAATTCACAAAATGCCCACAATATGCACCAAAGTTACAAAAACCTATTTATGCCATTATACAGCTTACCAGCATTTCTTCAGCTTGCAGTCAGCTTTGAAGAGTGCAGATGTGTCCAGTCCACTGAAGATCATCGCACTAAGCTCCGTAGGTAAGTAAGGGGTGCAGGGTGGGAGGTAGGGTGCACAGTGGGTGGGTGTGGGTTGGGGGAGGGGACCCGATCGGTGTGGGACCATTTTCTTTCTTTCAGGGACAGAAAAAAAAGGACATAGATGAAAGGTTGGGTTTTTTTGCAGACTTCTTTTCGGCACACTGAGGTGGGCTCCCAGTGTACCACCTGCCTTTTTGGGGTGGGGGACTTAAGCCAATGGGGATTGGGACCACCATCAGTAAAGAATGACTGTTTGTGGGGCATGATGCCGAGGAGGATGGGGCACCCTCCTCGGCATACAACAAATGGGGGGGGCATTATACTGATGGGGAGTGGGCTCCCTGTCGGCAAATTAACTGGGCCAGGGGCATGCTGACAGGGGGATTGGGCACCCCAATCAATTGACTTTCCCTCTGCTGCCATGTTTACAGACAATGAAAGGCAAGGTACCACCCTGTAATGATGGGTCACTCCTCATTGCAGCAGAATAGCTAGCTGCAATGACAAGGCAGCCTCTCATTGCAGTGGCAAATTGTTTCAACTTGGTGGCACTTATGCAGAATCAATGTCATCAGGACACTGTGACTGCATTTGGTGAACAGTGCCAAGCTCACAAAAGCAGTAGGTGTTGGCTGCCACAGTGCTGCACCTCCAAAACCCACTTCTCTCCTAAGCTGCCACATCATGTTTTCTGTGAATGCACAAGCAAACATAATAAATGCTTGATCAGTAACTCTAGTGTAACTTACACTATACAGTTAATGAGCAAGTGTTTAATAAAATGTGAGGAACAATCTACAGGTTATGTAAGCGTACATATGCAGTTACATTTGTGATACATTTGTAACAACTTTGCTTCTGCTGGGTTCCTTCAGGAAACCCTTGGAAACTTGATGATTCCCCAAAAATGATGCTGTCCAGATGTGCAAGGCTATTTTACTAGTTTGGTATTGCCAAAGCTGTATTCATTTTTTTAATTTAAAATCACAAATAAATGAATACAGCTACTGCAAAACCAACAAGCAAAATAACCAGTGACCTAGGTAGTCCACAAGAGTCATGTTGTCAGCTCATGTATTTGGGATTTGAATTGTTGAATGAGCTCAGGCTCACCATTCGTTACCTGGCAGCAAAAGCAAGCGGCATGCCGACAAGTTTGGTTCTGTGCACTGTTGGTCCACTTTTGCTTCATCAAACAAGGTTTTCTAGCCATAAAGTGCACAAAGCAGATTTCTATTAGAGAAAAAATAGAAAATGAAAAACAAGAGATTGGACACAGTTGGGCACGTGGCTAGGCAGACTGAACCTTTAAAGAGAGAGTGGGACTGAATTGTTCAACTTGCCCACAGTTGTAGCAGCACCTTTGATGATGTGGCAACCAGACAACAGGACGTGCAAGCAGGCAGTCAGGAAAGTGGGTCAAATGTGACACATCACGAAGAGTGGATTGGGGTTTAAACAGCAGTTACTATGGACCAGAGCAGTCCCTGAGCAATCATGCACCTCAGGACGTCTGCTAGTATGCTTGTGAGAATTACAAAAAACCATTCCTGAGCCCAGAATTGATTAAGACTGAGGTAGCCCATGTCATGCCAATCCACAAGGGGTGAAGGAGGAGTTGGGAAATTACAGGCCCATTAGCCTGACATTGGTGGTTGGCAAAGTGATGGAGGGTATCATCAAGGAAAGACTAGGGGGGGTTACTGGAGCAAACTGGGTATTTGGACAATAGGCAGCATGGCTTTGTCCTGGGAAGATCATGTCGGATGAATCTTGTGGAGTTCTATGACTGGGTGACGAGGGCCCTGGACTGGGGTAGGCCAGTGGACGTCCTCTTTCTGCACTTCAGCAAGGTGTTTGATTCAGTACCCCACAATGGCCTGCTGGCTAAACTGAAGGAAATGGGGGTAGGGAGACAGCTGTTAAGATGGATAGGAAACTGGCTCTCTGAGCATACTCAGAGGGTGGTGGGTGGTGGGTTAGCCTCATCCCCAGGGCAGGTTACTAGTGGGGTGCCCCAGGGGTCAGTGCTGGGGCCACTCCTGTTCAATGCCTTTGTCTCAGACATAAGGAAGGGGATCAGGAGTGAAATGAGTATCTTTGCAGATGACTTAAAGCTGGGTGCAGTGGTGGATGAGGGGAGGAGGGGAGGGTGGCCTTGCAAGAGGATCTGGAGGTTCTGGAAAGATTGTCAGGAAAATGGAAACTAAAATTAAATGTGGGAAAGGGCAAGGTTGTGCACCTGGGAGTCAGAAATCAGACATGGGGTGTACTCTGAGAGGAGACAAAACTGAAGTCATGGAGGGTGAGAGGAACCTGGGGTAGTGGTAGATATCAAAATGAACAACTCAGAGACCTGTAGGTTGGCAGCGGCAAGGGCAAATAGGATGCTGGGATGCATCACCAGGGGGATTACCTTTAGAAAGGTGGAGGTGATCCTTCCCCTTTACAACTGGGTGGGGGCCTCTAGCAGAGGCCACGGGTGTGTGGTTCACCCTCCCAGCAGGATTTATCGGGGTCTGCTGTGGCTCTAGAGCAACTGACATTTGAAGAGAAATATCCTAGATCTGTCTCCTGTGAACACGGTCAGACCTTCTAAAATTTTCATTTATAATCTGGCAAGAGGTAGTGAGAGAACCTCTTTTCCTTTGTTTACATACAGTGAGAGTGTATTGCATTATCAAAGGGTTTGGTCATATCTTCAACATTTCAGCTTTCCCCCCTGTAGTGAGAAGTAGTTTGGGGCTGAGGAAATCTCGAGACCTTGTTTCATCTATCATTCCCTCTGGTGGTGTGAGGACCATTGGGGCTCTTAATCTCAATATGTCTTGTACTTTGACTGATATATATATATATATATATATATATATATATATATATATATATATATATATTTTATAGTATTCAGATTCAATTGTAAGTTTTGAATGTTTCTGGATTGCCTACACTTACTGATCTGCATCTAATGATTATGATGATAAGCATGTTCGGACGTATATTCGTATGTTCATATTATGATATTTTATTTATTTTAATTCTATGTGTGGATTTTGAGGTTGGGTTTAGAGCTTGTTTTGCTGACTGTATATTTTGTTTAAAGCTTATGATGTTTTATTTGGTTATAGATTTTGTAATCCCCACAAGGGAGAGTTGAGGATTTATATTTTATGTAAGTATTGTAAGTTTATTTTGTTTTATGAGTAGATTTAGTTGAACTGAGTGACTAGGGTTGTTTGCAATTTTGTATTATTTTCATTTTATAGATTGGTGTATTTTATTGTGTCAGCAAGATGTGCTGGAGGCCTGCCCCGTTGTCGCTATTAATCACCACCTTCACGCCCTTCAGCCTCTTAATATCCCCCTTTGCAGTTTACAATCTACCAGCACTGTAGAGTGCTGGGTATTGCTCACCGGGGGGGGGGGCTTGGGGTGTGAACAGGGCAGGTTGAATGAGTGCAGTCATCGCATCAGGGTTGTAAGAGCCAGAAGATGCTCTGGGGAGAAATGGAACTCAGACTGTGGTTCTCTGTGCCTGGTTTCCATACCCAAGGGCACTACCAGTTTTGGAGGGCAGGTCGTTCAGGCAGCCCTGGAGGCCCATCTGACTTGAGCTGTGTTACACTACACCAAGTCTATTAAAAACAAGACTGCTATTATTGCAGATCTTGTGTGAACAGCAAACCTGGCCTGCATCACCAAGACCTGGCTGGGTGAGAACTCTGGCCTCATATTGGAGGCTACAACTTCAGCCGGGTACTCGGTGATTCACCACTCAAGATTGGATTGGGCGGGTTGCAGTCTGCTTTAAGACCAAACTGGGCCTCACAAATATACCAGTTGAGAGACTGAGTCATCTGGATGTACTGTGGCAGTAGGAGTAGGTTATAGGATCACCCCTAATTACCATCCACCCAGTGATGAGAAGCGGTTCCTTCAGGAAGTGGTGGATTTTGTGATCGACATGGCATTTGATTCACCCAGGCTGATGGTCCTGGGTGACTTTAACGCTTAGGTCAATGATGAGCTCTCACAATTTGGACAACACTTCCTCCAATTGATGATATCTCTGGGTCTAACACAGATTGTTACCACTGCTACCCATAAACATAGTCTCTCCCTTGACTTAGTCTTCCTCCTGGGGATCGAAGCCTCAGATTTGGGGGTGGAATCAGTCAGATGGTCCGATCATTACACCGTGGGGTTCAGTGTCTGTGCCCCCCTTCATAGGCCTACCCCTTTGGAAATGGTCAGGTACCGCCCTTTATGAGATGTAAGCTCTGAAAGCCTGGCAGCGGTTCTTGACCTATCGGGTCTTCCATCGGCAAACAGCAACCCAGAGGCCCTAATGGTGGCCTATAATAAGGCCATTTCTGTGGCCCTGGATGCCATTGCTCCTGTCCATGTTCGCCCTCTCTTCCTTTGCCCTCAGTCCCCTTGGTTTGATGGGACCTTGAGGGAGGCGATTAGGATGAAATTTAGAGTGTTGCTGGTGGAAATCCACCCTGGATGCCAACCACCTTAGATTGATGGACCATTATCAAGTCTTTCAATCTACGTTCACCCGTAAAAGACAGAGTTCCTGTCCAGGAGATTGCAGCCACTCAGAACCAACCAGCTCAGCTGCTTCAAACTGTAGACAGACTGTGCAGCCCAGCCTGTCTGCAGCTTTGAAAACCTTTTCACAAGTAGAGCTGCGATGAGGTTGCGTGATTCTTTGTCACTAAGGTGGATGACATCAGTGCAGTGATCCAACCAGCACATTCAATGGATGTTACTTTGGATCAGAACTCGGTAGCTGCTCCTCGGTTTTCCTGGAATACCTTCAACAGGCTAGAATTCATGGATGTCATGCAGATTGTCCATGGTATGTGCCTAGGTTGTGTAGTTTGGACCTAGGACCAACTACCTGATTATGGTTTGTAGTGACATCATTGGTTCGGTCCTAGCATGGATAATCTGGTGCTCTTTTGAAACAGGTGAGTTTCCTAGCTCCTTGAAGGAGGCAGTGGTAACAACCCTCCTGAAGAAAGCTTCTTTGGACCCAGACTGCCATGTGAACAACAGACCAATCTCAAACCTTCTCTTTATAGAGAAGGTGATTGAGAAAGTAGTTGCCATACAACTGGAGAACCATTTAACCATCCATGACATCTATTAACTTCTCCAGTCTGGTTTTGAAAGAGGCATAGTACTGAGACGATACTGGTTTGGGTGCCAATGACCTCCCAATGGCAAGAGATCAAAAGAACTGTTCCATCTTGGTCCTTTGGATCTCTCTTCAGCGCTTGACACTGTGGACCATGGGGTTCTGCTCAGTCATCCGAGGTTAGTCCGTGGCCTATCAGCGACAGTCCTCATGTGGTTTACATCCTTCCTCACCAGAAGAACTCAGAGGGTGGTGTCGGGATTTATTCCTCTGACCCAGTTCCTCTGTCATGTGGGTTCCTCAGGGATCGGCGTTGTTCCCTATGTTGTTCGTAGTGTATATGCTGCCCTCGGAGACATTGTAAGAAGGTATGGGTTGAGGTTTCACTGCTATGCTGATGTACCCAGCTCTACCTTTCTTTTGCACCTGACCAGGATAGAGCTCTATCAGTCTTTAATAACTGCCTCACAGAAATCCAAGACTGGATGAATTCGAGTAGGCTAAGGCTAAACTCAGAAAAGACTGAGGTGTTGGTTGTGGACCCGGGGTGCCGGATAGGGGGGCTGGGGGTGGGCTTGACTTTGGGACTTTGTCTCAGGGGCATACCACTCCCGACCTCTGAATGGGTGCAAAACCTGGGGGTAATTTTTGACGAAGGGCTAACACTGCAATTGCAGGTGTCGGCCATTGTCAAATCCTCTTTTACCACCAGAGGAATATCTCCAGGATTTAGCACCTTGTTCCATCTGGCAATCTTCCCACAATGGTCCATGCCTTTGTGTCCTCACATTAGATTATTGCAACTCCCTATACCTAGGGCTACCTGGGTGGATATACACCATTGCAGCTGGTGCAGAATGCATGCCCAATTATTGACAGGAAATACTTGTCCTGTCATATTTCCTGGTGCTGCACTTGACTGCACTGGCTGCTGCCAGTACAGTGGCAGATCACCTTTAAAGTCAGACTTCTGACATACAAAACCCTACATGGACAGGGCCTGGACTACCTGAAAGAGCTTCTGGTCCCTTACCACCCTGGGCAATCACTCCGCTCAACTGATGAGGGGTTGCTAGAGGTTCCAAGGGTATGTTTAAAATCTTCTGGGGCCCGAGTGTTTATGTACGTGGCTCCTACCTTTTGGAATTCTCTACCCCATCAGGTACAGGAGCTTGCAACCGTGGAGGGATTTAAACAGGCTCTCAAAACTCACCTATGGAAACAAGCTTATGGTGTCTGATTTGACCTATGCTTTCCTGTATTATCTGTATTTTATGCTATTTATGATGTTTTAAATATATTACTTAACTTTTTAATTGTTTGTTAGGAGCCTTAGAAACATAGAAACATAGAATTTGACGGCAGATAAGGACCGCTTGGCCCACCCAGTCTGCCCATTTCCCTACCTACTGGATAAGCTGCAGATCCTAGTTAACCAGCAGCCTACTTCTTCCTACCCCCACCCCCCAGAACTGCCTTATGACTATCCCATGCATGCTTGAATTCCACCACTGATTTTGACTCCACAACCTCCTCCAGAAGGCCGTTCCATGCATCCACAGCCCTCTCTGTGAAAAAATACTTCCTTAAATTACCTCTGAGCCGCCCCCCATCTTCAAATTGTGCCCTCTTGTTCTTGCACACCTCTATTTTGAAAGATGCTACCCTCTTGGACTTTGTTGATTCCTTGAGGTACTTGAAAGTTTCTATCATGTCCCCCTCTCCCTCCTTTCCTCGAGGCTATACATATTAAGCTCCTTAAGTCTCTCTTCATATGTCTTCTGGTGCAGACCCTGCACCATTTAGCTCCCTCCTCTGGACAGCTTCCATCCTGTCTATGTCTTTGCGGAGATTGGGTCTCCAGAACTGCACACAGTACTCCAGATGGGGTCTCACCAGCTGTCTGTACAGAGGGATAATAACTTCCTGTTTTCTACTGGTGATGCCTCTCCCTATGCATCCCAGTATCCCCCCAGCCCTCCTTGCTGCCCTCTCACATTGCTTGCCCATCTTTAGGTCATCTGATATGACTACCCCCAGGTCCCTCTCCATTTTTGTTGTTGTTAGTATCTCACCCCCCATTGTGTACTCTTCCCCTGGGTTTTTGTTTCCCAGGTGCATTACCTTGCACTTCTTAGCATTGAATCTAAGCTGCCATACATTTGACCATTCCTCTAACCTTGCCAAGTCCTTCTCATCCTTTCCACCCCACCATGTGCATCAACTCTGTTGCAGATCTTAGTGTCATCTGCAAAGAGACATACTTTTCCTTCAGTCCTTCTGCAATGTAAACATAAAAGACATTGAAGAGGACCAGTCCTAATACTGATCCCTGCGGTACCCCACTAGTAACCCTCCTTTCTTCTGAGTGGACTCCATTTACCATTACTCTCTGTGTCCTATTCTCTAGCCAATTCTTTACCCAGGCTGTCATCTTGGGACCCACTCCCAGGCTGGCTAACTTGTATATTAATCTTTTGTGTGGGACTGTGTCAAATGCCTTGCTAAAGTCTAGGTAGGCCATGTCCACAGCCCCTCCCTGATCTACTACTTTGGTTGGTACTACCTTGGTTGTAGAAAGGCGCCATATAAATAAAGAATTATTATTATTATTAAAACTGCTTGGTTAGACCACACCTCAAGTATTGTGTGCAGTTTTGAAGACCTCATTTAAAGAGGGACGTTACACTCCTAGAGAGGGTCCAAAGGAGGGCAACCAAAATGATCTGGGGCCTGGGGGAGAGGACCTATGAGGAGAGGCTCAGGAGCTCAACATGTACACCCTGGAGGTGAGGAGAGATGGGGAGCATGATAGAGGTCTTTAAGTACATAAAAGGGATCAATAGGGGGGGCCCAGTCAGGGTGCTCCAAAGGAAGGAGGAGGGGCAATGAGAGGAACTGGTGTAAACTGGTAGTTACCCTTAATGGTAGGAGCCTTGGAAGGAAAACTGCAGAGTTACTCATATCAGAGGAGAGGTGGACATTGCAGCCATCACAGAAACATGGGCCACCCAATACAATGATTGGGGCCTGT